>OY755248.1:41948962-42608962 GCA_963576725.1 Azorinus chamasolen
TTTTATGCTTCCACTTACAATTTTTAACCTGGTGTAGCAAGATGTCACTTTATAGGGATAACATTCTCAGTCTTCTGTTACATTTTTTGGTCATAAATGATGTGTCATGCTTCGCTTTTTTTGTCACCCTTTCAGCAGGTGACATATGAGTTCTTTCTAACATTCTTGTTTTATTGTGTGGTGCATAGATGAGCCAAGGGTATTTGACTCAGAAAGTCATGAAGCATTATAGGATGATGTGTCACTAAGTGAATTTGTAGACCTGGGTCCATGCTTATAAAACTTCGTTCTTTCTCAAGCTTTTGATTGGTCAGATTTGAGTTCTCAAGCTTTTGATAGGTCAGACTTGAGCCAAAGGCTCAAATCTGACCAATCAAAAACTTGAGAACTAACTCAGACTCATCTAAAAGTTTTATAAGCATGGATACTGATATATGGTCATGATAGACACTCAAAGCCCTTGTCATAGGTTATGCCATAACTACATAGGCTAAGGATATAAAACATCTGCTTGGGTCTGAGTTCATTCTCAACAAGCTCAAAATCTGACCAATCAGATACTTGAGAATGGAACTCGGAAATTTTATAAACTTTGTGTGGTCATGATAGGCACTCAAATAGCCCTTGTTATAGATTATGCCATAACTACATAGTCATATATTAGTGGGGGCATCTGTGTGCTATGGACACTTAATGTGGTTTACATATATTCTAGCCTAACCCATTCCCTCATATTGATGCCTTTTGACGCCTCTATAAAAGCCACTTTTGGAAACCATTGTGATAAATAGAGCATTTGCTCCTATGGAGCAAATGGTCTATTTATCACAATGATTTCATAATTATACAATTCTAAAAATTTCATTTTCTCTAGTAAATGCTCCTTTTCGGTAGATGTATTCAGAGAGGTTGGGTCTAAAAATAGCTTATGAGGTAAATAGGTTAACCACAAGCAGATGTGAAAGATTTATCCTGTTCTTAGCTAAAGCATTGATCATATAAGTGAACCATGTCCTTTTCTTATTAAAAACCTCAGGCTCAGTGATTTGTTTTAAAACATTTGCGAACAGTTTTAATCTAGAAGTTTTGTTGAATAAACTTCAGTCTTAGCATATTGTCATTGGCCAAAATGTTTGACATTCAGACATTTTTAACATGAAATTTGAAAATTACTTACCTGAGAAGTGAAAAAAAAATTGCCAGACTACAATTTAGTACTATTTAACAAAATCCTTCACAGCCATTTTTATCTTTGCTTTTTATAAAAAAAATTCTTTATTTTGAATATTTTTGCTGTATTATAGATATATTATACGGAACAAATGTTACTTAAATTGATGGAAGCTGTCTGATAAAGTGTTTCATTATTCCCTGTTTTTTTTGTTGTTTTTTTGAATTTTTACTTTAAAACTTGCATTTAGGTGCAGAATATTGAAAGCTATAAAGTAAAGAAATGTGCCTTTACCGCCAAATATAAATATTGTTGAATAGTGGACCAGTTTAACCGTTTACCTGAAGGAGACTCCTTTGCTAAATGAGTAGACTCAGATCAGATATAGGTGCCGTCTGATCAGGGTATGCTCTGTTTGCTTATAAAGGAATAATGTAGATCTTGGCCATGGCCAAAAACTCCCATGTTCATATACCGTTATAAAAACTCAGCTAATAATTATTCACTATATGATTATTTCTTACAAGAAAATTCACGATTTAAAGTCAAACAGAGTTAAGTCTAGAGTATATAATAGACATTGTGAAACTTTTACTTGTACAGTAAAACCCCTCTAAACTGGACATTCATTTTAGCATAAATATCGGTCTTGGAGACAGGATTGTAACTTAATGCAGGGTGAAAGTCATACAGAAAGCTCCTCTAGGAGCTTTCTGCATGACTTCCAACCTGCATTAAGCAGCCACCTGCCTATAAGTATCTAAATTCTTCTCTACTGGAATTCCGGTTTAGACTACTGTATACATGTTGTTGTCAGATAAAAATTCTCAAGTCATACTGAGCCTATGTGACAGAGGACAAAAATTACACAGTGATATTTGTTAAGTTTTTTAATACTCAATGAATACAAGAAATGGAGTGTTGCTAGTAGTCAGTAGATATTACCCTACATGTACTTACCCTATGCATTTGGACAAACATAGGCAAATAGTGCAGATCCAGATCAAACTGCTAGTAAGTTCTACACTATCAACCACTCCTAGTTTCATTTGAAGTTACCAAAATGACTTACCCCATCATACTACAAATACGCCTTTTAACAAATTTGCAAACAGTAGACCCAGATCCGATGGCTCCTGGAGGAACTGTCGGATCAGAGTCTGCTCTGATTCAAAGTAATACAGATCCTATTCTTCTGTTTCTGCCATGGCAAAAAATCAAGTAGTATTTGTATGCCATTTTAAAAATTCATCTAATTAATATTCATGATGTCATTTTTTCTTATATGAATATTCATGTAGTAAAGGGTTATTCAGCCTCACAAACCAGTGAAGAGGGGAGCCTTGGTGTCCTTGTATTTAGGGTACATACAGTACTCCAGTAAGGTATCTGGTTGAAATATTGTTAACCCTTTCCCTATTCAATATTCATGTAAGTAATAATAACATCATGAATATTCATTAGCTGAATATTTACAATGTAAACTTTTCTAAGGATATTTTTGCTTTGACAAAAACTGTAAAATAGATCTTATGATATCAAAAGCAAATAGGGCAGACCGTGATCAGACGGCTCTTATAGGCATAAAAAGGCATTTACAGTAAAACCTCTCTATAACGACATTACTAAGTTACATCAAGTAGTTTGTGTTAACCCTTTCCCTGTTCTATATTTAGGCCAAATTTCAATACCTACTGAATATTCATTAACAAAATATTTATAAAGAAATATGGAAGATGGAACATTGTAGTCATTTTAGAAAGCAAAGAAACTGATATATCAAATTCTATTAGCAAACAGAGCAGACCCTGATCAGACGGCTCCTCTAGGAGCCGTCTGATCTGGGTCTACTCTGTTTGCAAATGCGTGAAAACGTGTTTATATGAGGGAATGGGTTAAAGGCAGGTGGATACTTAAAGCAATGCGAAAGTAAAACAGAATGCTCCTATAGGAGCGTTGTTTTACTTTCACCTTGCTTTAAGTAACCACCTGCCCAAAATACCAACTAATTAACACAATTTAGTGGTCGTTATAAAGAGTTTTTACTGTATGCAAGGGAAAGGGTTAAAGGATAGTTGCTCGAGTTTTAAACCTGTTATGAAAATATATCAATGCTTGTCTGCTTCTTTACTGATCAGGATCCAAGCTGTTTGAACAATATATACATGTCCTTATATATTAAGCAGAAATAAAGTTTGCAACTACATACTTGTAATTGTATGTTATGGTTTGTATTTTTGAAGACTGTTATTGCTTTCTGAATAATATGTGATAAAGAAATTGTAAAGTACATGAAACTTTTCCTTGCTCTTATTTATATGTTTATTTGCATTTCTGATGCTGCTTATGTTTAATAGTAAAAATAGCCCAATTCTAATACAATATAACCCTTTCCCTGTTCTATGTTTATTACAAATTTCAATACCTACTGAATATTCATGGACAAAATAGTTATAATTAAAAATGGAATTGAAACATTGTAGCCATTTTAGAAAGTAAAGAAACAAATCTTTCAAATTCTATTAGCAAACAGAGCAGATCATGGGTCTGCTCTGTTTGCAAATGCTTGAAACACATTTATATGAAAGGAATGGATAATCTGGCTAATCCAACATCCTTTGGTTCCAGCTGAGATTGTCCGATAAAATACCATTTACCTCATGATTATTTATAAAGAAACAGTGACTGTATCAATATTATTTGAATTTTGGTAATGGCATTATGAAGAAGAGATATTTTACCTCAATGGTCATGTGATCCAATCCAGTGCAATCTTGCCGATGAAGGAGATGCGACATCTCCGAAAATTCCAAGATAAAGGAAAAATAAACTAATTGCACAGAGTAAAAGACAGCTATATCATTTCATTAGCAAAGAGAGTGGCCCCTGATCAGATATCCCCTACAAGAGCAAACTATCTGGATCTACTCTGTTTGCAAAGGCATGATAAGGCTTTTCTATGAGGTAGATGGTTAAATTAGATTTGAAGTCTGTTACATTAAACATTTGGGATGAACATTTCACAATCACCATCAGATAACGCAGGTAAAATCTGGTGTCTGATAAGCCATGGTCCAAGGTTGTAAAACTCCTAATAGCCTGAGTTCATTCTAAGGTATCCGATTGGACAGATTTTTATTAAGCTCAAAACCGGACCAATCAGATGCTTCAGAATGAACTCAAACTAAGAAATTTTATAGCCTCAGGGCTAAGTTATATTGTACTTGGCACACAGCTTTCATGAATCTCTGATTATGTCAGTTCTGAGCCAGATATACGGGTGCATTTCAAATAGCAGTAATAATAACCTCATCATTCTCCGCCAAGCCCCATATTATTACAACTCTTAAGAACTGTCTGGAAGCTTGAAGACAAAATTGAATTTTTTTATCCACCACACCATTTGCTTCTTTACAATGGTTTCAAAATGTGACTTTTACAAAATCTCCAAAATAAGTCACTAGGAGGGAATGTGTTGACTGAATTGTAATAATGGCATATGAATATAGAATTTTTTGGCCAAAGCAGAAACTATTATCAGATCTATATATTTCCATAATCAAACAGGGCTCCTACAGGACTTTACTCAATTTGCAAAATTGCCAAAAAGCATCTCTATGGAGTAAAGGGTGAAAAACATCAGACCCTGATCAGAAAAATGTTTACAGAAAGATGGGCGGCTACAGGCAAAATGGTGACCAGGATATCTGCTGCCATGTTCATTGCTTCTTCATGGTCTGTACTGCTTGCAGATTTCAATATACATCTACATACACAGTGTCCCACATTACAAAATTGGTAAGTGTTAGAAAACTGCCTAGATTGTCCAGTTACAGTTCTTAGCAGATAAAACCAATGTCAACATACATTGCAGACACTTAATTTTGTTGGAAGAACTACAGTCTCATACATGTACTTTATCAGAACAGACATTGCTACAGGATTTCAAGAATAAAAAAACAAATTGTTGATACAATGCAGACCATTTAATCATATGCTATGCTTTACATTAAACACTTTCTTCAATGATGAAAACGGATGAATAAATACAATGAACTATATGTACATGTAGTAATAATACACAAATATACCACTTTTTCTCAGGAAAAAGTCTCTCAAACACTGAAAACATTGAAGACCTGGGCCAGTAAAAGCCTGCACCTGAACAGATTCAAGAAGTATAAATAAGATTTGTAAACTAAACAGAATACAGTTGCTCCTTAATTTCACCACCATAACTTGTCATCACTCTTTAGAATTGTCTGGAAAAGCCGCTCTTTCTTTCTCTACTATAACTTGTCACCACTCTTTAGAATCGTCTGGAAAAGCCGCTCTTTTTTCTCTACCATACCTTGTCACCACTCTTTTGAATTGTCTGGAAAACCCGCTCTTTATTTCTCCAACATACCTTGGTTGAGATCACTTTAAAATCATCTCAAAGAGACCATTCAAATGAGTAGTCACAATATAGGGCTTTGTTGACAAATGGCAAATATGCCACTTACCGATTGCTCTGAGAGTCTACAATGTTTGTCAATTTCAACAATCTTTTGTCTCTGTAGCGTAACCTATTACCTCATAGGCTATTTTTAGATCAAACCATTTTGAATAAATTTACCAAAAAGTGCATTAACCAGAGAAAAGGAAAATTTTTAGAATTTTGTGGTTTGAAACCATTGTGATAAATAGAGCATTTGCTCCTTTAGGAGCAAATGCTCTATTTATCACAATGGTTTCAACAGGTAACTTTTTCAGAGACATCAAAACTAAAATCATATCTACATATTCCATTAAAAAATAGAGTAAACCCTTATCAGACAGCTTCTACTGGAGCTGTCTGATCTGAGTCTACTCTGTTTGCAAAGGCACATCTGTTGTGGAATAAAAGGGTTAAAACAGTCAACTCGTCTAGGTCTGCAATGCTCGCCCTGTCTGAGAATCTTTTTTTCTATGCTACTTGGAAATAAAACCAATGTCAACTCCTCATACTTTAACTTACTTTGTTAAATCACACAATAAATGACAAGACGACTTGACCTTAAATCAACACGTACTCAACACTTTCATCAATGGTTAATTTGATATCACAGATTTACTCAGATGAGGCACACACAGAGAAAAAGACTTCTTTATGAACATTTGTCTGAATATATGATGAATTTCCCAGTGTCATTACAGGCCTTTTTCAGGCAAATTTGCGAAAAATGCATTTAAAAACTTTGAGGTTTTTTTCCTTGCATGAATCTCAATGGTCTGCAAAACATTATTACATGTATTATAAGTTTTTAGCTCAAGGTGAGCTTTTGGTAGACTTGAATGTCCGGCGTCCGTCGTCAACAATTTGCTTGTGAACACTCTAGTGGTTACAATTGTAGTCCAATCTTCATGAAACTTGGTCAGAATGAATGTCTTGATGAAAGCTCGGACGAGTTCGAAAGTGGGTCAAGTTGGATTAGAAACTAGGTCACTAGGTCAAATAGTAGGAAAACCTTGTGAACCCTCTAGAGGTCACATTTTTAGCCCAATTTTCATGAAACTTGGTCAGAATGATTGTCTTGATAAAATCTCGGAGGAGTATGAAAAGTGGGTTATGTGGGGTTAAAAACTAGGTCACTAGGTCAAACAGTAGAAAAACCTTGTGAACACTCTAGTGGTCACAATTTTAGTCCAATCTTCATGAAACTTGGTCAGAATGAATGTCTTGGTAAAATCTCAGACGAGTTCGAAAGTGGGTTAAGTGGGGTTAAAAACTAGGTCACTAGGTCAAACAGTAGAAAAACCTTGTGAACACTCTAGTGGTCATAATTTAAGTCCAATCTTCATGAAACTTGGTCAGAACGAATGTCTTGATAAAATCTCAGACGGGTTCAAAAGTGGGTCAAGAAGGGTTAAAAACTAGGTCACTAGGTCAAACAGTAGAAAAACCTTGTGAACACTCTAGTGGGCACATTTTTTGTCCAATCTTCATGAAACTTAGTCATAATGATTGTCTTGATAAAATCTCGAACGAGTTTGAAAGTGAGTTATGTGGGGTTAAAAACTAGGTCATTAGGTCAAATAGTAGTGAACACTTTAGAGGTCACATTTATAGCCAAATCTTCACGAAATTTGGTCAGAATGATTGTCCTAATAAAATCTTGGACAAGTTTGAAAGTGGGTTACATGTGGTCAAAAAGTAGGTCACTGTGTCATATCTTAGAAAAATCTAGTTTACCCTCAAGCGGCCACATTTTTAGCCAAATCTTCCTCAAACTTGCTGAGAGTATTTGTCTTGGTGATATCAAGGTTGAGTGTGATCATGGGTGGGGTGGGAATAAAAAGTAGGTCACTAGGTCAAATCTTAGAAAAATTACTCTAGAGGGCACATTTTTAGCCCAATCTTCATGGGTCAGAACCATTGTCTTGATAAAATCAATATACTAAATCTTTGAAAATCTTGTTCTGCAGAACCACTGCTCATAATCCACTATCAACATTGTTCAAATATTGTCCCTAAGGGCAATATTGACCCTACCCATGGGCTACCCAGCAAAAATCGTAAATCTATGGTAATCAGGTGAGCGATTAAGGGCCATCTTGGCCCTCCTGTTATGTTTGGTCTCTAGTGGGATTAATTTCACAAAAATTGGGGAAAATGTTACTCATTTTGCATTTGGAATGGGTCCTTTTAACCAATCACATCATTGACTATTTTTAGATCCAACCTCTTCGAATAAATATACTGAAAAGGAGCAATAACTAGAGAAAAGATTTTTTTTTAGAATTTTGTAGTTTAAAACCATTGTGATAAATAGAGCATTTGCTCCTATAGGAGCAAATGCTCTATTTATCACAATGGTTTCAACAGCTGACTTTTTCAAAGGTGTCAATATGAGGGAATGGGTTAACAGACCTGTGTAGACACCAGAAGAAGGCCTGCATAATAACTCTCAATCAAATCAGTTTTAACCCTTTACCTGGTGACTATTCATGTACAAAGTAATCACATCAAGAATATTTAACTGCTGAATTTCAAAAATGATCATATGAACATACAATTTGTTGGCCATGATAGTAACTTCAGAATCAGATCTACATAATTCCATAAGCAAAAAGAGCAGACCCAGATCAGACAGCTCCTGTAGGGCCTGCTCTATTTGCTTATGAGATACTATAGATGCGACTATAGTTTCTGCTATTGCCAGAGCTTCAGATAAGATGCGTAAATTGAAAACATTTTCAATAATAACTTCTTTATTTCTCCACCAATTCCTATACTATGACCACTCTTTAGAATCGTCTCTTCGAGACGATTCTAAAGAGTGGTCACAGTATAAGGTTTGGTGGAGAAATGACGGTTTTAGTATTTGTGTACACACTGTTATCTGTAGCTCTGTATTGCCAAAACTTCCCGTGTTCAAATTGCATGATAAAAATTCATCTTATTATTATTCATGATATCATTATTTCTTATACAAATATTCATGAGGTAAAGCATTAACAGATAAAATACTGTTGCTGCTCAGTGACGACAAAATGGTGCAGATCCTAACAAGATGCTGTATATTAACCCTTTCCCTGTTCTACGTTTATTTCAAATTTCAATACCTACTGAATATTCATGAACAAAGTAGTTATAATGAAATATGCAAGGTGGAACATTGTAGTGATTTCAGAAACTAAAGAAACAAATCTATCAAATTCCGTAAGCAAACAGAGCAGACCCTGATCAGACGGCTCCTATAGGAGCCGTCTGATCTGGGTCTTATCTGTTTGCAAATGCGTGGAAACATGTATATATGAGAGAAAGGGCTAAGAATGTTTGTGTTAATGTCCAATTCTTGTGATCCTCATCATGTGAAAAACACCATTTGGCATACATGTGATGTATTTAGTAAACTGAGGAAACATCTGTCCAACAGATTGGATCATATAAACACTACTTTGTTTTTTGAACGTCTATTTCCCCATGTGCCACAACCAAGTCATATGATCAAAGTCACAGGAAACTATACACTGAAAAAAATTCAGACCCAGATCAGCCATTATAATTCAAATTTTCACCATTTACACTATCTGCTAGTCACAGTCAAAATATCGGTACATGTGTACTGTTGAATCTGATGAACAACAAACAGTGTAGACACCGAAGTGTCAAACATATCCAGTTGATCTGAGTGTGTATTGTTTGGAAACTGAGTGCTTGTTTTTTTTCAATGAGACTCAAATCATATTGTTTATTCATAATTTAATATACATATATTGCACTTTGGAATCAATCCTCTCCTCTTGGTATAATGAATGACATATAATCAGCTGTAGCTCCCCAATCCGCTCTATTCAGCTGGAATATTGTGACCCATGTAACGATGACTGCTATCCAGATCAGGGCACCAACCATAGATCGTATCACATCTGGTAAACAAAAACATGATTGCTACTTTACCCATTACTTGTTCAATATTCATGAAATAATGACATCATGAATGTTAATTAGTTGAATTTTTACAATGGTACATGAACAGAGGTTGTTTCACCTTGGCAGAAACTGTAAAAAGCACATCTATATCATACCATTTATAAGCAAAGAGAGCAGACCTTGATCAGACGGCTCCTGCAGGAGTCATCTGATCTGAGTCTACTCTGTCTTCAAAGGTGTAAAAATGTGTTTATAATTATATGAATGAATGGGTTAATCAATATGTACTTAACCACAATGATAAACACACTACTGATAGATCATTCAAATATCTTTTACCAATTCAAAACAATTGCCTAATCACTAAGTATTCGTACACTTGCTCTCCCTTCTTTACTGGTTTGTAAAGCTGAATATTTCAATTTGGTACCATTTTGTTAAATTTAAAATTGAACTGACATAGAAGTAAATAGTGCAGACCTATATCAAACTGCTCCTTAAGGAGCAGTTTGATCTAGGTCTGCACTATTTCCTATCTATCTGAATGCTTAGTGTAAAATTTACTTAATATAATTAATATTACGATGTCATTATTTCTTACATGAACATTCATGGAGGAAAGGGTTAACACCTTTACATACAGACTAGATCTAAATCAGACAGCTTCTGTAGGAGCTGTCTGATCAGGGTCTGCTCTGTTTGCTTATGGCATAATATAAATCTGATTATACAGTTTTTTGCAAAGTCCAAATATTCCATTGTTGATATACCACTATAAAATTCAGTTAATCAATAAAGTTATATTTCTTACATCAATATTCATGAAGTAAAGCCTTAGGGGTAAATAAAATCACATATAAAATGTAAAAAATTATTTAAACAGATATACACAATGTGCATGATTGGTAAGCAATGCTGTTGTTGAGAGTTGAATTATAAAACATATAAGTAGTCAGTAGATAACATCTAAAGTAGTCAAGCTCAAAGAAAGTGAAAGGATCCAGTTTGAAAGCTGAAAACACAGTTATTATTACTTTTACAAAACGAAAAATAAAAGAAAGATCCTAGGAAGCATAATGTGAAATATGTATCCATATTGCTCAACACTTTCGCTCATATAAACACCTTTTCATGTCTTTGCAGACAGTGTAGACCCAGATCAGATGGATCCTTCTGAGAGGATCTGCTGTGTTTGCTTATAACATCTGATTCTACGTTTTTTTACCAATACCAAAACTGCATGTGTATGTATGCCATTATAAAAATCCAGCAACCAAATTTTCATGATAATCATTAATTCTTACATGACTATTTACATGGAATAGAGTACACATTTCTTGTAAATATATTAATACAAATTATTATAATCCCCTCTCCAAGATAATTCTAATAAGTAGCAACAAGATAAGGTTTGATTGAGAAATCATAGATATGAATAGTAAAATTAGTATGTGCATTATCTACAGCTCCAAGGTAGAATTGTCAATAAATGTTTTGATATTTCTTCACCAAAATCTATCTTGCTGCTCATCATTAGAATTGCCACTCCAAAGCAATTCTAATGATCCTTATCCACAGTACTGCAGCAGTATTGTCAGTACAAAGTCAAACACTTTGATGCTTACATGTCCTGATCTGTGGCTGCTCCTCATAACGAGACTTAAGGAAGGCCTCTCTAAAGAACCACACAGAGTTGACAATCCATAGAAATGGAAGAAGTGCAAATCCACCTAGTAAAAATAAATACCCATGAATGTTATAACAAATATGGCATCTACCTTTATATCAACTACATGTATAAGTACAATTTGATAATATCAACTAAAATTCAAATTCCAGCAGCCTGTGCAGACCAACAGCCAAATCTGAATTTATTGTTTATATTAACCCTTTCCCTAATGAACATTTATATGTGAACTGGTCACTTCATGAATATTGATTTGGCAAAAACTAGGACCAGATCTATATAATTCCATAAGCAAACGGAGAGAACTCCTGTACAGGAGTCATCTGAGCTGGGTCTACTCTGTTTGCAAAAGTGTGAAATATGGGTGAAAGGTTTAACACTTTTCTTATCAAATGCCATGTAAGCTAAAAACATTGTAACAAAATATTAAGCCATCAAGACACTATAACCAATAACTATTTCTTAATCATCAAAAACAAGAAGAAAAACACCTCTTCACCCTTTCCTCCATGAATATTAATTTAAGACTTTATTACTGTATTATACGCAGTCGGGTTCTGGCAGAAACTTCAGAATCATGTCTATATTATTATTACATTATTGTCTGGGTGTCAAAAGCTTGGATCTTCTTCTCTTCTTATTTGAATTTACAGCACTCTCCCAACATTGAGGATTATGTGCTGGTGCCAATTACCGGTATTTTTATTTTTTTTATAAATTACTGTACATACTATCCTATGTCTGGATGCTAAATGGTGCAAGATCCTGATAAAACTAAAACTATTTACAAGATACATGTAGTTAGTAATTAGCTATGGCAAATTGGCGATAGTAAATACACAGGAACAAGTCTTAAATGTGTCAACTGTGTCTGCTGATTGGACTGAGACTGGCAATAGGTTCAATGGTGATATTGTTCTTTGGTATAATTGTATGAGTAGTGGTATATTTTCTTTTGGATGTTGAAATATGCCTGTATGAGTAAGTGTTTCCGTGTCTTGTTCTATTGTCTGCAGGTTGTAAGAGATATTCAGGTGGATTCATAGTAACAACATTGCGGATGATTTTGTAAAACATAACAAGCCTGAAGTGAGTTCTTAATCATATTAAATTTACTTCTGGCCAATTTAGATTTTGCAACACATCAGAGACAGAACTTGTGTTATGATAATGCTTGGAAACAAATCTAGCTAAACGCCTTTGCACCCATTCCTGATGAGATGCGAGTTCACTCGGTATCACATTTAGGTCCAAGTTGTATGCAAAATTTATGACAGTCAGGCAACAACGGGATGGATAAGAGTTAAATATAATGACTTAACCCTTTCCTTCATAGATACACATGCTAACACTTTTGCTTATCAGACCAGATTCAGATTAGGCTGCTCTTGTAGGAGTTGTCTGATCAAAGTCTGACTGTCCTGTTTGTTTATGCAAAAATATAGATCTGATTCTTTACTGTCTGCCACGGCCAAAATTCCAATCTTTCAAGTGCATTAATAAAAAGTTACTATTCATTAAGTCAGAGATGTGATGATTCTCAGCATCATCCGCCATTTTCATTATTGTTTAGAACAAATTATAAAATTTCCAAGATTGCTTTCACACAATATCATCACTTAACATGAAAAAAGGATCAGGAATCTTCGATCTACGTATATGCTTACCTAAGTAATATTTTCTGCATAGGTCCAACTTATCTGCATTCTTAACTTTTCTTAAATCCATCTTCTGATGATATCCAATAAAAAGACTGTCAGTTTGGATGTGGCTGAAAAATACCAAACATGGCCTGTGTGACACGGAAAACAATTTTAAACATTGTCTGATCAGAACTATTTGAAGTGCTAGAGGACAAACTAATATTATTTCTGAAGTGTGAGAAAAGATTATACTTTCTAATATGGACCAGGTTTGGTGGCTGGTTCTTCACTGATTGTAAACGGGTGCTGGAAAAATCGACTAGTGACGAAATCGCCTACAATTAGATATATAGTAAACCAATTGGAGAAATCTCCTAGAAAGCAATTATATAGTGCTTGTATTTTTCACCTATGGTACAGGTAGTGATAACATGATAGAACTATAAAGAATGTTTGTAACAAGAATAAATTGTTCTGTTGTGTTGTTTCCAGATAAAGATGACCAAGATTGGACGATCAGTGTAGTCCCTGATCACCACCAGGAATTTGACAGTCGAATATTACAGGAGTTTTATATCGAATATTAGCAGAAAGTGAAAATGAAATACGCACGGAACAAGATATAATATGAGTCTTCCTTCTTATTAGATTATCTGGATCCAATAAATGTTTGAAAAGCAATATTAGTTAGTACAAAATTTTGGTTACCAAAGTAGAAAATAAAATTGTTTTATCAATAAACAAGAAACCGCCAATGTCGGTATGGCCGGATTGCCGATTAAAGTGATATAGATGAACAGTCAATCATTATACATGTACATTTCTGCATCAGCAGATGCTGAAGGCATAATAAATAGTTAAACATATTCCAATTGCATGTAATGAGGTCCTCATTATGACTCCACATGTTAAAAAGGTCAATCTAGAAATTCATTGAAGCATAAAAAACAAGAGATATTTGTAAAGCATGTATACCCCCAGACCCCCTGACCTTTGATCTAGTGACCTCAACTATAGAGGTCATCTACTGGTCATGACTAATCACCACAGCAACTTTGACGATCCTAAGCCAAACCACTAATCATTTATTGATCTGAAAACATTTCACAAGTTAAGGTAATGGTGACCTTGACCTTTGACCTAGTGACCTCAACAACTATAGGGGTCATCTAGTGGTTACGACTAACCACCACAGCAAGTTTGAAGATCCCCAACCAAACCATTGAGCAGTTATTAATATTTGACCTAGTGACCTCAAAAACATTAGGGGTCATCTAGTTGTCATGACCAACCACCACAGTAAGTTTGAAGATCCTAAGCCATACCCTTGAGCAGTTATTGATTGGAAACCATTTCACCTGTTAATGTCATGATGACCTTGACCTTTGACCTAGTGACCTCAAAAACATTAGGGGTCATCTAGTGGTCATGACAAACCACCACAGCAAGTTTGAAGATCCTAAGCCAAACCCTTGAGCAGTTATTGACTGGAAACCATTTCACCAGTTAAGGTCATGGTGACCTTGACCTTAGACCTAGTGACCTCAAAAACAAGAGGGCTCATCTAGTTATCATGACCAACCACCACAGCAAATTTGAAGATCCTAAGCCAAACCCTTGAGCAGTTATTGATCAGAAACAATTTTACTAGTTACGGTCATGGTGACCTTGACCTTTGACCTAGTGACCTCAAAAACAATAGGAGTCATCCTGTGGTCATGACCAACTACCACAGCAAGTTTGAAGATTCTAAGCCAAACCCTTGAGCAGTTATTGATCGGAAACCATTTCACCAGTTAAGGTCATGGTGACCTTGGCCTTTGACCTAGTGACCTCAAAAACATTAGGGGTCATCTAGTGGTCATGACCAACCACCACAGCAAGTTTGAAGATGCTAAGCCAAACCCTTGAGCAGTTATTGATCGGAAACCATTTAACTAGTTAAGGTCATGGTGACCTTGACCTTTGACCTAGTGACCTCAAAAACAAGAGGGTTCATCTAGTTGTCATGACCAACCACCACAGCAAATTTGATGATCCTAAGCCAAACCCTTGAGCAGTTATTGATCAAAAACCATTTTACTAGTTAAGGTCATGGTGACCTTGACCTTTGACCTAAAAAACTATAGGGGTCATCTAGTGGTCATGACGAACCATCACAGGAAGTTTGAAGATCCCAAGCCAAACCCTTGAGCAGTTATTGATCGGAAACTACTTCACCAGTTAAGGTCATTGTGACCTTGACCTTTGACCTAGTGACCTCAAAAACAATAGGGGTCATCCAGTTGTCATGACCAACCACCACAGCAAGTTTGAAGATTCTAGGCCAAGTTGTTTATTAGTTATCGATCGGAAACAAAAAGGTCAACCTGGAAATTCTCTAAGTCAATGAAGCGTAAAAACTAGGTCAAAAAAGGGTCATAATAACCTACTAACCTATGACATGTAATGTGACCCTCATTATGAACCCACATGCCAAGTTTGGTTACTGTAGGTGTTATACTTTGGCTATAACTAATACAAACAAAAAGGTCAACCTGGAAATTCTCTAAGTCAATGAAGCGTAAAAACTAGGTCAAAAAGGGGTCATAGTAACCTGCTAACCTATGACATGTAATGGGACCCTCATTCTGAATCCACATGCCAAGTTTGGTTACTGTAGGTATTATACTTTGGCTATAACTAACTCAAACAAAAAGGTCAACCGGACGGCCGGACGGACGGACGGCCGGACGGACGGCCGGACGGCATTCGCCAATCTATAAGCCTGGATTGCGAGCAATCCGGCCAAAAATATCTATGTAAAGTGTGTATTGTTAACCCTTTATTTCACATAGACATCTTTACACATGTATGTTGGAATACAGAATAGACCCAGATCAGACATCTTTTGTAGGAGCCATCTGACCAGAGTCTGCTCTGTTTGCTTACGGAATTTGATCCGTTTCTTAAATGAACTCACTTCCTTCAACCGCATATGTACGCATGACATTTTGCTATTGGTAGGAACTAGGGTCATATAAACAAACAGAATAGACCCTGATTACACTGCCATATATTATTGCTATCTGAATATTTACTGAACCAAGATCCTCTGACATGAAGTAAGACTCATATTATAACTGCTTCGAACATTTTAATCATAAGGCAACTTTGGTAATTAACACTCCCTGTCGAATTCTATGTTGTAATCAGGGGCTGCACTGATTGTTTATTATTGTTCAATTCGATCTGGGAAAAAACCAACACAATAATTTAATCTTGTTGACCGGTGGTCTGTGGAATTATTCAATTCCTGTAGAGTGACGTTCATACTTTCTGCAGAACTATTATAATTATTGCTCCTTATATATAAATATCTTCTGTCAAATTAATTCTATGTAGTGATCAGGGGCTACACTGATTGATCAATCTTGGTCATCTTGAAGTTGATCTGGAAAATAATACCACAGAACAATTTAACAGTCTTTATAGTTCTGTCATGTTATCCGTCCTGTACCATAGGTGCGAAATACAAACACTATATAATTTCTTTCTAGGCGATTTCTCCAATTGGTTTACTATATATCATATTGTCGGCGATTTCCCCGCAAACCATCGTAAACGAGCGGAAACGAGTAATCGTCCGAACTTATCGGAAAAGAAACACAGTTACCGGATTTATAAGAAAGACAATTATCCACATTTCAGAAATTTTAAGATTTAAAATTTCAACAATAAACGAAATTGTCTCTTTCTTGTGTTATTTGGCGTTTTGAATTTCTAATCAACAATAATGGCTACGAACCTGTGTCTTTTACTCCTTCAAAATTATCGTTGACCGTCGAAATTATTCACTTCCGTGTGTTGTAGAGAATGACGTCATGACATTCTGTGTACTGACATATGGGGAGGACATGACCTAAAAATACCGGCATTCATTTTGTTACTAATCATTTTCTCCAAGACAAAGGGACCGTCTGTTCTAAGGTCTACTCAGTTTTCAAAGGCATAGAAAGGCTTAATTATGCAGGAAAATGTTAAAATCAAAATATGCGAGAAAACACAGATCAGACGGCTCCATCTAATCAGAGCCTGGTCTATTTTGCTTATCTAATATCAGGTGAGGATCCAGGATTCAGATTGGGGGTGGGGTGGGGGGGTCACGGGTCAAAACGGCCCACTTCCAAAACGGCCCCCGAGTCAAAACGGCCCACAACCAAAACGGCCCGGGTCAAAACGGCCCACTATATAATATACTACATTATATACTACAGTATCAGTGTTATTGACTATTATGTTTGACTGTTTGATTTGCAGGTCGACGATTTCACAAACCAAGTGGACCCTGATCATTACATAGTTTAAAAAGTCGAACGACCTCCATCATTTGGGACACTTTTTAATGCATATATATATAATATACTTTGTCACTACAGTAGACCAAAATTTGAAATTTAAAAAGTAGATAGCCATAAATTCATAAATTCATAATAACATTATATATGTGTCGTCGTTAGCCATGTTACCATACCAATAACATGTTTACACCCTGTAGCCACGATGAGGCCCCGACACTGTACAGGGAAAGTTTTTTTTAAGACATAAAGTCTTAAATCCCTCCTCCACCTATCCCCACTATCCACAGCCGTGTCACCAGTTCCTTCACACTCGCACGCCGTACAGCTGGCCACATCTTCTCAAAAAGCCCGTGCAGGTCAGTTCCGGGTCCATGTACTGGTCCCACAGTTTGGTAAGAGCCGCATCCAGTCTCGTCGTCGATCCCCTCACATCTCTCACTAGATCTCCAGTACGGACCGCATGTCGCACCAGTTCAGCTTCCCGGCGGAGAAGGGGGACGATCCGATAGAAGCCTAGACCGCTGTGTCCTGCCTTGCTGTTAAGCCGGTGATGCCAACCTGGAACAATGTATACACAAGTTTTATACAATTATAAATTAATGATTTTGCCCTGTACATTTAAAAAGTCATAGTTGAATTAGGTTTGACTTAGATCTACGGTATGGAGAAATCGTGTACCACCAGTAACTCGGCGTCTCATCAGGATCCAAACTGTTTGTTACTGTTAGATTCTACTATGTTTTTGGAAGAAAATCAAAAGAATGAAATTTTGTAGCAGACGACAACGTTAGCAGACGACAGAGTTTGGCAGCGAAAGGGTTAAGCTTTATAAACCCGTCATTGTCATGGCACAATCAAAGTGTTTCCCGGTAGATAATTATTTCAAGAGATGGATAATTACATAACAGGTGATTGCACGTGCAAGCATTTTAATTGATCCTATTTTTCGTAGTTTGCCACTATAACTATCTTTTACTGAAGATATTGCACATATTATAATCCTGATTTAATTATGTAAATCTATTATTTGTTATTGGGGTGTACTTTATTCATTGTGAATAGAAATAATTGTTATAAGAAATTTATATTTAAATAAACGATTTGTACAACTATACTAATCGTAACTATGCAGTGTAAATGTTGTTAATACTGTTCATACAATACATATAACAAAAATAAGCATGGGCCGTTTTGATTTAAAAAGTGGGCCGTTTTGACCCGGGCCGTTTTGACCCGGGCCGTTTTGGTAGTGGGCCGTTTTGACCCGGATTCGGGTGGGGGTGCGTAGATATTTTTGGAAGGGGGGGGGGGGTATATTTTTAAGTTAGTCTGATAGATGACATCACTATAGTGTGTTTTGTAATACATGTTGAAAAATGAAAAAAGAGCTTAATTGGGTGAGGGAAATCTTAAAATATTACTGAAAAAAAGTTTGTTTGGGGATATGGGGCGTACACCGGCTCCCCCTAAATCTGCACCTGCTTATGATATGCCATAGATATGAATGTAAGTTTCTGTCATGGCCTAAACTCCCTTTGTTTATGTTTTATTCATAACATGTAATGTAATAAGATTATGCCATTATTTCTTAGATTAATATTCATGGACTAAAGGGTTTAATTAAAGCCACTAAACTTTGCCTAAGAGAAAATATATATATGAACCGTCTGCATCTGATGAACACAGCTGTATCTTCTATTTAATCCTATTACCACAGAATTTTCACCAAAATATACACTACATGTATATAACTATTCAATCAGGAACCCAATAGATCTAGTTTAAATTGCTTGAACTTCACGTTCTGGAACAGTCATAGTAGAACCTGTCTTTTAAAAGCGAACTTTCATTTATTGAACATAGGAGTCTTACAAAGCATGTGATTGCTTCATGCAGAGCGGAAGTAAAGCAGAAAACGCCAAGAGGATCTTTTTGTGCACGCTTTAATTTCGACCTGCATTAAGCAACCACATGTCTTAAAGACCCAGAATTAGACATCTTTTTAATGGTAGCTTAAGACAGGTTCTATTGTATCTAGCGCTGATATCGCTGTAGCCTTGCTATATAACTTACAGTATTAAATTACCATCGTTGGCTATTTTCCTACATCGATGCCTCTGGTAGTTGCATGAACATATTACTATTAAACTTATAACTAATACTATTTATATTAGCCTACTATATTAAATTTCTATTATTATTTTATTACTATTTCATTCCTTTAGTAATGCCATTAATATTATTGGTACTGGCACTTTTCCTCATTATAATAATACAATAATCAGTGCCATTATATTATCAGAGCAATTCAAGTATTTATGCATAATTATATTATGGGCGTCATCGATACAAAAACGCGCTTTTGCATGGTGCCGAGATTCGTTTTTACATCCGACTAATGACGGATAGAAACACGAAAACATGGCGGAGTATCTCGCGTCGATTTTTGGAACAGAGAAAGACAAGTATATATGCTCTTTTCATCTACTTCATTGGAAAATATATGCTAGTTTCTCTTGAGATACAACTATTTACTTGTTCTCTATTCACTTATATACTTGATAAAGTTGCTGTGATAAGATTGTTGTTACCGTTACGATGCTCGTACGTTTAGCGTGTTTCGAGCATCGATTTTATGCATCTCATGGTCTGTTGGAAATCTCGTTCATTATAATCACCAGTAGGCATATAGGTGCCAGACCCTTGCAAATGAGCTTATTGTGTTACGATGATTAACCAATATGTTGAAGCTATGATGACATTTTTAACTATGAATATACAGCAGAAGTATCGTACTGAGAACGTTGCAAGATTTTTCGTAACAGTTCTGCTGTTTCCCAGCGGCACCATTACATTATTGATTTTTGTTCCACAATTTTGTATCTGCATTTTACATTTAACCATTTTAAACCGGATTGCTATGTGATATTTGGTACTGGTTGAAGGACCAATTCCCATTTAAAGTTACCCCCACCCCCTTCAAACCATACAAATAGCAAATTTACCCCCCCCCCCCCCCCCCCCCCCCCAAATTTATAAAGATGACAGGGTACCATATTTTTTTTTAAAGTATTAAACACTTATTTTCTTTTAATTTGCACTTATTATGTCTCCCCCCATATTTATATGGGGGAGACATATTGTTTTCGTGAGAGTTGTCTGTCTGTCTGTCTGTCCATCTGTCCGTCACACTTTTTGTCCGGACGATAACTTCAATATGCCTGATGCCAGTTGATTGAAACTTCATATATGGAAAGAGCATAATGAGAGGAAGTGTCATGCACAAGGTCCATAACTCTGGCTTCACTAATATAGGAGTTATTGCCCCTTGTAAAAATAAATCACACTTTTTTGTCCGGACGATAACTCCTATATGGCTCATGCCATTGGATTGAAACTTCATATATGGAAAGATCATGACGAGAGGAAGTGTCATGCACAAGGTCCATAGCTCTGGCTTCACTAATATTGGAGTTATTGCCCTTTGTTAAAAATATCACAATTTTTTGTCCGGACAATAACTTCAATATGCCTGATGCCAGTTGATTGAAACTTCATATATGGAAAGAGCATAATGAGAGGAAGTGTCATGCACAAGATCCATAACTCTGGCTTCACTAATATAGGAGTTTTGCCCCTTGTAAAAATAAATCACACTTTTTTGTCCGGACGATAACTCCTATATGGCTCATGCCATTGGATTGAAACTTCATATATGGAAAGATCATGATGAGAGGAAGTGTCATGCACAAGGTCCATAGCTCTGGCTTCACTAATATTGGAGTTATTGCCCTTTGTTAAAAATATCACAATTTTTTGTCCGGACAATAACTTCAATATGCCTGATGCCAGTTGATTGAAACTTCATATATGGAAAGAGCATAATGAGAGGAAGTGTCATGCAGAAGGTACATAACTCTGGCTTCACTAATATAGGAGTTATTGCCCTTTGTAAAATAAATCACACTTTTTTGTCCGGACAATAACTTCTATATGGCTCATGCCATTGGATTGAAACTTCATATATTGAAAGATCATAACGAGAGGAAGTGTCATGCACAACGTCCATAACTCTAGCTTCACTAATATTGGAGTTATTGCCCTTTGTAAATTAAATCACAATTTTTTGTCCTGATGATTACTCCTATGTGACACATGCCATTGGAGTGAAACTTCATACATGGAACGATCACAATAAGAGAAAGTGTCATGCATAAGATGCTTAACTCAAGCTTCAATAAATTTAGAGTTATTGCCCCTTGTACATTTGTTTAATTCTTTCTTGTCCGGACGATAACTCCTACATGGCTCTTGCCATCGTATTGAAACTTCATACATGGAAAGAGCATGATGAGAGAAAGTGTCATGAACAAGGGCCATAATTCTGGCTTCAATATTTTTGAAGTTATTGCCCTTTGTTACATTTTTTGGCCGATCAATAACTCCTGTTCGACTGATGCTATTGGAATGACATTTTATTTTGGAAAGAGCATGATGAAAGTAAGTGTCATGCACAAGGGCCATTAATCTGGTATCAGTATTTTTGGAGTTATTAGCTGTTATCATTTTCTTCTTGAAAAATGTAGTGTGGAAAACGCATAATGAGGGGAAGTATCAAGACCATAACATTTTTAGTGATTTCCCTTTACATATTGCTTTTATTAGAGGGGAGACATCCGTTTTTGTGACAAAAACCTCTAGTTTTCTTTTAATTTGGATGCTGATTTGCTCGATTTGTTTCTAATAATTACGGCAAGACCCCGGGCACTGTCACCAACATATTGAATGACTTGAAATGGAACTCGTTGCAATCAAGAAGGCAGTTCAGTAGACTCTCATTTTTCCACAAAATTATCTACAATCATGTTGATATCAACATCAATCATTTTCTAACACCTTACACAAGACAGTCCAGACACTACCACCACTTAGCATACCAAATACCTTCCACCACAGCTGACTATTTCAAATACTCATTCTTTCCACATACAGTTGTCCAGTGGAATACACTACCATCGGATGTAGTCAGTGCTGAATCATCTACATCTACATCTACAGGATACGTTAAGCTGTCACACTTGACAATTTTTTAACGGTGCGCAAGAGTATAAAGAAAAAGTATAAAGCAAAAAAGTAAAGTCAGAAAAGAGTACGGACTAGGGTTAGAGTTTGCATGTAGTATAAAGTCAGAAAAACGAAGGAAAAAAAAGTATACCATCTACTACACCCCAATCAATCCTTGGATTCAAGTCAGCACTGGCTGCATCGATGTATCATCCATAGTCAAGCTCAAGAGCTCTTTTATCTGTTTTTAACAATACTAACTTTCTTGCACATTTCTTGTAAGTAGGGATTTTAATTTAGTTTCTTGTATGTTTTTAGGTCTTTGCACCACCCTGTTTGGAGGTACCAAGTGGATTGAGTAGCTTGTGCCTCCAAACAGTCTATCATACTTTTTAACCCCCGTGCATGGCGATAATACGGTACTCAATAGTGAGTGATAGCCATTACTATAGAAGAAGAAGAGAATGAAGGATGAAGATAAAATTATTTTTCCAACCAAAATTAATTATTAACAAGATGCCATAATAAGACAGAAGTTTCCATCATCTTGACAAAAATAGTTTTACACCACTCTACAAATCCCTTGTTAGGACACATCTTGAGTATGCCAGCACAGTATGGCCCCCATACAAAAATAAAGGTATCAATATCCTAGAAGGAGTGCAAAGAAGAGCTACGAAACAATTGCCAGAGCTCAGAAATCTCACATATGAGGAACGCCTAAAAATATTAAATCTCCCTACGCTGTCCGACAGAAGCGCACATGGGGATATGATAGAAGTCTACAAAATGACTAGTGGGATTTATGACAAAAAAAATAGGGAAATTCCTCAAACTAAGGGAGGACCAAATACAAAGAACTTCGGCAAGGGGAAATCAAAAGAAAATTACTCCCAAAGAGCAAGATTAGACCTAAGAAAATACAGTTTTGGCATAAGAACAGTTAACATGTGGAATAGTTTAACTGAAGAGGTTGTAAATGCAAAAAACTGGAAAAATCAAGATATTAAATTTAACTATATAAGAACCGGAACAGAACCACAACAAATCCAAATAGAAGAGCCCAGCATAGAGGATCCTGAGGAACCTGAGCTGGAAAACAACGATAAGTAAAGTAAAGAAAGTTGCAAAATCAGTCCTGACAGTTCTGAATAATAGCGTGGAATAAAACATATACCAATTTGCTGAAAGTATCCTCACCAAATTGAATTTAGTGTCTGCAGTCTACCTAAGTTATAATTGGTTCTAAAGTGCATTGAGATCTATTTGTGGTTAAAAATGTTGAAAACTTTGTCTTGTCGATTTGACCAGCACTTAATGACTGTAATTTATCGCACATACATGTACATGTAGTATTAGCATATAGCATACAAATTTGGGGGTTTTGTTGTTTTTTGTATCCAATAAGTAAAGTATTTACATAACAAGTTTTGTGGAATGCCATAAATTTCTGTGAGTGACATGCAAGCAACCACTCAAACTAAATTAACCCTTTACTCCATATATAAGCCTTTTTACGCCTTTGCAAATGGTAAAATGTAAACAATAGCTCGATAGTGTTATGACAACACAATAATAAATTGCATATTCATTAGCTGCTTTCTTTTGAACAATTAGATAACATGGTGTCCTTAATACAGATTAAATGGTCATTTGTATCGGCTAATACATACATATTAGAAAATACGCGATTTTATCATAATTTTGAACAATATTATGACTAATGAATTAAGGGTTTATAGAAAACTAATGGTATTTAAAGCTTTATTTTACTTGTTTTTCATTACAGAGTCAACTGTTCCTTCTACTTCAAAATTGGAGCATGTCGTCATGGTGAACGTTGTTCAAGATTGCACAACAAACCAACATTCAGTCAGGTAACTATTTGTATTTAACTCACCTCAATTTCACAGGATCAACAGTTGATCTTCATGCTTATTCATATTCAAAGTGTGTTAGAGAAAGGGTTAAAACAGGTTGTACTGTATTGTCATATGATATTATGTACATTCAACATCATTACCTGTAGTGGATAAGATTTCTGATACCGTTTAGCGATAGTTTACGGCTAATTTTGCTATTTCAGGATTTTTGTTGAGAAAAAATTCTTAACCACAAATGGGAACAATGCCTGGTTTGGTGCAAAATGCAGACATTAATCCTTTACTCCATGAATATTCATGTCGAAAATCATTAGCTGAATTTTTAAAATAACATGAAGAAAATGAATTTTAACCATGGCAGAAACTGTAGATATATATCCATGTTGTTTTATAAGCAAAGTAGACCCTGATTAGACAGATCCTACAGGAACTGTTTGATCTGGGTCTACTCTGTTTGCAAAGGTGTCTAAAGGCATATTTATGGAGTAAAGGGTTAAAATCCAAAACAAATCTTTAGAATCAAACAATTCAAGTTCATGTTGTTCTCTTTACAGACCATTCTCCTCCAGAACTTATATCTGAACCCACAGAATGCAGCCTTGACAGCTGATGGATCTCACAGTATGTTTTTGGCTATAAAATGATACAAACCAATTCATGCTTTGATTGATTTAACCTTTAAGGGTTACGGAAATTATCATGTAATCTGCTTCAGTTTTAAGTGTCGCAGTTTCACCCACATAATCTATTTGGTGTCATATTGCTTGGATCAGTCTAGTTACGCAGCAGTTGATCTTGATCAAATCTGTTTGCAAACTGCAGTATGCTGTGATTACTAAATGAATTATGTATTTTGCATTGGAATTATGATGAGATCACATAAAAAGGGCCCTAGGACAAACAATTTAGACCCAGATTTATATGATCAAGTGATTTTCTAATGGGGGAAATTGAAAAACTGATAAGCCTGACATTTCAGACAAATGACAAACATCTAAACAGGTTGCAGATCTGGGTCTGCATTGTTTACAATAATCATGTGCTCCCTCACATAACATTGTATTCCAATGGGCTACAAAAACAGTTGCAGATCTTCCTATTAATTGAGTAGGATAATGTTTGTTATTGTTTACAATATTATAGTACATTTTTTCAGAAATGTAATTATTTATAAATTGAGAGCAATATTTTGACATCATTTGTAAATGATTCTATAAGTTCCAGTTTTTAATTTCATTAACATCATATATCAAATACAGAAGTGACCATATAAAAGATTGGATTATAACATTTAAAAAAAATTGCTAACCTATTCCCTCATAAAGACTACTTTTAACACCTTTTGCAAACAGGTCAGATGGTTCAGCTCAGATGGTTGCCGTAGGAGCTGCTGATCAGAATTTGCTCTGTTTGCTTTTTATGAAATTATAGTAGAACTCCTAATGCAACCACTTTAAAATAACCATAGCTGTCTTTACAAGCAGGCGGTTGCTTAATGCAGGTCGAAAGTTATGCAGAAAGCTCCTATAGGATAACTTCCGTCCTGCATTAAGCTACCACCTGCCTCTGCCACCCAGAATTATGCCCCTTTTTGGTGGTCACATTAGAGGGGTTTTACTGTATTTAGGTCAGATACTACAATTACTGCTAAAGCCAAAAGAGGCCTGTGTACTTGTAACATTATGACAATTCAGCTAATAGATATTCCTGATGTCAATATTTCTTACATGTATATACTCGTGAGGGAAAAGGTTAAAGATTGTAATCATGATATCTATTTTGTTGTCTTTATGTTTCCATTATTAATGAACCATGTGCTTCTTTATTTTGTAGTCACTGGATTTATGTTGTTATTTTATGCTTCTATGTATTTCTAACACTGTTCTGCACCATGGACATACTTTAGAGTAGACCATCCTTAATTCTCAGGAAAAAAAACCCCACAACAACATTCAGACTGAAAATTAATCAAAACTGACATTTTTAAAAAGGTCTAACCCTATATCTGATAATCTAACCTTTTTACACATTTGCAAACAAGGCAAACCCTGATCAGACAGCTCCTGTAATAGCTGTGTATACTATACACATACATGTATATTACAAATCTGATTCTTTACTGTCTGATATAGCAATAGAGTTCCTTATGTTGTACTTTTGATACAAGAATTTAAATTAATTAATATTCATAATGGACAGAATCTTACTTGAATAGTCATCAAGTAAAGGTTACACATTGCCCTGTTCTATATTTATTCCAAATTTCAATACCTGCTGAATATTCATGGACAAAATAGTTATAATGAAATCTGGAATGTGGAACATTGAAACCATTTTAGAAAATAAAGAAACAGATCTTTCAAATTCCACTAGCAAACAGAGCAGACTCGGATCAGACGGCTCCTGTAAAGGCCATCTGATCTGGGGCTACTCTGTTTGCAAATACATGTACATGAAAATGCATTTATATGAAGGAAAGGGTTAAAAAAAAAGCCAAATAGCTTGATCATCTCATAATCAAATTTTTTGATACACTGATCATTCATGATTGAAAATTTAGAGAAAATCTGCTTTAAATATTTTATCCTTTGAATGCAGGAAACAAGTGTACATGCATTTGCAAATAGTGCAGACCCAGATCAGAAGACTCAAAGAGGAGCTCTCTGATAAGGGTCCTCTGTGTTAATCATTCACAATCCTCTTGTGTAGTTAATCCCTTCATACTGAATGGACTCTATTGTTAAGCAGAGTTTGGTCATTCCACTTTAAATATTCAGCTTTCCAAAGGATTAAATGACATCAGTTTGAGCAGCGCCTTTCAGCTTGCAAAGAATATGTTCTAAAGTATGTAGCCATAGTGCAGGATAGTAAGTAAAGTTACTTCTCTTTGTGTCATATTAACCCTATACTCCATAGATAAGCCTTGCAAACAGAGTAGACCTAGATCAGACAGCTCATGTAGGAACTATCTGATCAGGTTCTGCTCTGTTTGCTTATCATATGTAATAACACAGATCTTATTCTGTATTTTTTTCCATGGCCAAAATAGTATGTATGCATGTGTATTTTAGAAAATATGGAAATTAATATTCATGATGTCATTATTTCTTACCTATATATTTATGAAGTAAAGGGTTAAGTTTTATTGTGTGGGTGTACAATTTATTGATTTGTTTTGCCTCCCAGAATCTCCTCCATATTATAGTCAATGCTATGAGATTTAGAAATTTGATTCAGAAATTACTTTAAATAAAATATTTGTATAAACAGTGTAACTGTCAGGATTAATGATTTAATAAAGGTCTCCATCAACAATACATGTATTTAGTTTTGTTTCAGTATTGTTATTTGTAATTACTGATACTGTGGACAAATGGATGGGATACTAGAAGCTGCCTTGAAATGTATTTAGGTGAATCTGTTTATTTTGCTCTGAGTTAACATGATAACCAGGCAATGCGTATCTGTCAGAATTGAAATGGCATAAAGTATTGCCACTATGATGATTTCTAGGCTGTTTCCAGATTTGTTTGGTTATCAAGTTTCTTTTCAACATTATGTTTTATATTCATATAAGTGTTAGCCATACACAGATCTCATTGTTGTGTTGCATGTTATGTATTGTAAGAACCATAGAGCAGTAGATAAGATACATACTGATCTGTCAACATCTTTTATTTCTCAGCCAAGCCTTATCTTGCTGCTACTATTAAGAACCTGTGGAAATCTGCTGTTTTAACCCTTTACCTAATGAATATTTATACAAGAACGTAATTTTTATAATGACCCAATGGACAAGGAGAGTATTTGAAAAACCATTTCAGAAACTGTAGTTTCAAATCTGTGTTATTACATAAGCAAACAGAGCAGACCCTGATCAGACAGCTCCTGCAGAAGCTGTCTGATCTTGATCTACTCTGTTTGCAAAGGGGTCTAAAGGTGTTTCTATCAGGTAAAGGGTTAAATGTTTTTTATCTGCTTTTTGGTTCAAAGGTTCTGTGTACGTAGTCTACATACATACTTTCTTTTGGAGCTTTATAAACAATAAAGACCTAGAACAGCAACTATGCTGCATCTGGTCAAGATAATACTATTTGTTAAGAAATATTCTTTAAGTTTTGTAGATACTATATACATGTAGATTTTGATCAGGCTCTGTTTCTAAGACACATTGGCTGGTCTGGATCTGTACAGTATACAGGACCCTAAAGGTACTTTTTCTTGTGGAATGGTTCCATAGACACTCGCAGGAGTAGAGAAAAGGATACTGATGTATAGCAATCTAATTCCTCAGTCATATCCTATTTTGTTTGTTCTCATTAGAAATCACATTGGAATGGTGGTGTTGAGTGCAGCACCTACAAAATAGGGTTTGGCAGAGAAATATAGAAAAGAGTTTACTTAGATTTGTTGTATACATGTTATGGTACTCATTTTATCTACTGCTCTGAGCTGTGATTTTAACCCATTCCCTCATAGGCTATTTTTAGATATAACCTCTTTGAAATTAAATAAATCTACTGAAAAAGAGCATTTACTAGTGAAAGGGAAACTTTTAGAATTGTATAGTTCTCAAACCATTGTGATAAATAGAGCATTTGCTCCTATGGAGCAGATGCTCTTTTTATCACAATGGTTTCACAAAGACTTTTACAGAGGCGTCAAAAGGCATCAATATGTGGGAATGGGTTAAGGCTTCATAAAAAGTTGCAATACAATGAGTTTAATTTTTAGATAATCCTTTTTAGGTTTTTAATTCAATATTACATGAACTTTGTGTAATGGAAAACCAAATGTATGCAACATTTTAGTCTGTTTGAATATGTAAAAGTTTGAAAAATACGTCATTGTATTGCAAGCTTTGTGGGAATTTGTAACCTGCAGACTTTCACAAATTTCTCCCATGAAAAAAAATACTGGTATAAGATTGGATATTAATTTTGATAGCATTTGCTGGTTTCCAGGCTTGGAAATCATTTCCCCAAGACAGGGAAAACATATCCCTTTACTCCATGGATATTCATATAAGAAATAATGATATCATGAATATTAATTAGATTATGTTTTTATAACGACACATGGATATGGGATTTTTTCCATAGTAGAAACTGTAGAATCATATCTATATTATTTCCTAAGCAAACAAGGCAGACCCTTATCAGATGGCTCTTATAGAAGCTGTCTGATCTGGGCCTATCTTGTTTGCTTAGGCATAGAAAGCCATATTTATGGAGAAAAGAGTTACTAAACTTACTTTCTTAATGGGTGAATTTGTGAAATCTGTTTTGAAACATACAAGCCATTTTATTTTATATTTCTCTGGTATTGATTTTGCATAGTACATTTAATAATTATCTTTGGTGAATAGCAAAAATTGTCCTTTGATTTTGAAGCTTTTGTTTCCTTTTATTGTGTTTGATTAACATGTACTGGTATTTATCAATCATTTTAGTAGAAAACAAGGAAATGCAGTGGGAAATTCCTGACTTTATCACAGAATATGGGCTTTGTTGTATGGTGGAAGACCATAGGAAGATGGTATTTTAAATTACTGTATTCATAAGAGCTTCATTACAGGGGAAAGAACATTTACAATCAGTGTAGACCTAGATCAGTAATGCTTTCAACCTCAACTCTTGATCATGATCTACACCATTTATTTCTCTTCAACAGCTAATCATGATTTCAACCCTTCACTTGATTAATTCCTCTTTTGCAAGCAGAGTAGACCCACATCAGACCATCCCTGTAGGGGTCTCCCGTGTGTCTCCTGTGTTTGCTTATATGTCACAGATTCTCTAGTGTTACCCATGGCAAACATTTCCTTTAATATTGTATATGTTTTTGTACAAGAATTATACACATGACAGGCTGAGTCATGTATGAATATTCCCCAGGCAAAGCATTATCCCATAAATATGCCTTTTTTATGCCTTTGCAAACAGAGATGACCCAGATCCTGTAGGAGCAGTTTGATCAGTCTGCTTTGTTTGCTTATGGAATATGGATCTGATTCTACTGTACATTTTCTGCCGAAGCAAAAAAATCCATTGTTCAAATAATGGCATGATAGATAATCAGCTAATTAAAATTCATTAGTCATTATTTCTTACATGAATATTCATGGGGTAAATGGTAAACGCTACCAGGGTAAACTGAAAAGCATGTTTAACTGTTTAACATATTTGAAAGTTTGAGTGCTGAACTAGATCTACTTTGGTCACAATAAAGGAGTGTCCATTTCCCTGTGATATAATTATTACACAAAGAGCCAAATGTTTAATAATTTCCTAGGAACATAACGTTAATGTTTTAATCCTTAACTCGATACATACGCCTTTTTACGTCTTTGCAGAGTAGACCCAGATCAGATGGCTCCTGTAAGAGATGTTCTGATCAAGGTCTACAGTTTGTACCATTTCCAAAAATTCTCTTGTTCACATGTCATGAAAATACAGCTACTTGATATTCATATAAACATACATGTACATTATTTCTGACATGAATACTAATGGAGTAAAAGGTTAAAAGCAAACAATGGGCATAAATTTATCTTCCTTCATTTTTAATGTAAATGTTGAATTTTCTTTATAAAATAAGACTAACACAAGGTTGAAGAATTTGTTGTACTCAAGTCTAAATGTAAATAAATAATATATCGATTGTAATTTTGATGTAGTGCTGTACTGATCATTCTGTTTTGTCACAAGAATGTTATGTTGTAGACTTGTAGTAACTCATTGTAGTGAGCTTTGGTTGTAGTATCTGGTGAAAAAACAAATAGCTTTTACAATTCAAATATCACTGAATTTTTTCGCTTGACATAAAGTTATGTAATTCAGAATTCGTGTTGTTGTTTCTGTGTACGATATTCATTTTGAGTCACTGTTTGCTTGTCTCATTTTAAAAAAAAAAGAAAGGAAGAATGTATTGCCATGACCTTGATTTTGCTATCAATGTTTAAACCCTTCCTTCGTACAAACACTTTTTCACACATTTGAAAACAGAATAGATCCAGATCAGACAGCTCCTGTATCTGAACAGGGTCTACTCTGTTTGCTCATGAAATTATTTTAGGTCTGACTGTACAGTTTCTACATCGTGTTTATAAACACCTGTATAAAAAAATTAACCAATAAATATGTATGATCATTAATGCCATAATTTCTTACATGAATATTCAACAGAGAAAGGATTTAATGTGATAATCTTTAGAGCTAGCTCCAAGTTCCATCATACAATATGCTTTTCACCAGTATATGATATAGATTACTCAATTTCTTCCATGGTCAAAATTTCGCTGGTTCATAATGCCATGAAAAATGTTCAGCTAATTGATATTCAGAAGGATAATATTTCTGACATGAATATTTATTGAGTAAAGGGTTTATGAGTACAACTTTGTCTAGCAGTAGATCCATATTCTTCTCATTTAAATGTTTGTAAAAACACAAGAGACTTCTGACTAATGGACAAATATTGGCACCATCCAGAGCAACAGATAAAGGTGCATTATCAAATACTAAAATCGGCATTTCTCCACTAAACCCTATGTTGTGACCACCCTTTAGAATCGTCTCTTTGAGACGATTCTAAAGAGTGGTCACAACACGGTTTGGTGGAGAAATAAAGAAGTTTTTCTGGAAACTGTTTTAATTTACACATCTTATCTGGACCTCTAGAATCATGAAGATGACATTCTTAGGGTCAAAACGACAAGAATTTGTTTGGACGTCATATAGTATGTAATATGCCAGGTTTTCTTTGAATAACATCAGGATCTTTAAAAGTTTTTTAGTATGTTTTAATTGCATGTAAATATTATTACAAAACAGTTGGAACTTTTTTGACTTCAAGGTTCATGAAACATGAAAACTAGTGTGTTTGTATTATCTTTAAGTTGGTGATTTCTGCTTCATGGAGTAATTTTGAATTGTTTTTTCACTTTTGAAAGAAATCAATATTGTGCTAGCTGTCTAATATTTTTCCATAACATTTATTACAAAATCAGATAATAAATAATTTTAACAGTGGAAATGGCTTATATGTTATACAATTTTTATCTACAAACAGCAACTAACACCATTTTGTTTCAGTTACAATGGATGATGTCGAAGCACAACAAACTTTTGATGACTTTTTTGAGGAAGTATTTACCGAACTTGAGGACAAGGTTCGTTTGTTCGTCCAACCTGAGAACACATGAACAACCTCTCTCACTTTTCATGGACTAACAAGATAATTCTGTGAAGACAGTATTGAAATTTAATATCTTTGCTAACAAAGTAGACCCAGATTAGACAACTCCTGTAAGAGCCATCTTATCAGAGTCTGCTTTGTTTGTTTATGGAATTATAAAGATCTGGGTCTGCAGTTTCTGTTGTGATCAAAATTTCATTGTTCATTAGTGCCATTATAAAAAATTGGTTAATCAATATTCATGATGTACATGGTGTAATTATTTCTTACATGAATATTCATGGAGTAAAGGTAGAACTTTTTATGTCTCTTCTTCAGAAAGTGTGGGAGGGATTTAACATTTAGATTTACTCTTGGTATGTAAACCATGGACATTTTTCAAAATATAAACCTTCATATTATGAATAACTTGAACGTGAGAAAGGTTATTGTATTTTATTCCAACAGCCCTAATATGATTTAGCTTTTCAGACAGCCTGGGATTTTTATAATAATATTTTTATGTCATATCAAGTTGCAGTCTTCTAGGATCAGGTATTGTATGATAGATAGGTGTTGACTCATTGAAAGATGCTTTTTTGTGTTTTTTTATAGCCTACACTGGGATTTTCCTATAAAATTCTTTATAAATCTTATAGCCACTCCCATGCTTCTATTTTCTATTTAGTCCAAATGGATGAGATTGAAATTCAGCAGCACTATGATGAGTTCTTTGAGGAAATTTATGTTGAGTTGGAAAAGGTAATCTCTCTAATTGTCCTGTCATGTTGCAAGTCTGTCAGTTGACATTAACATCTCTAGGGGTTTGGAACTAACATATTTGGGGGCGGTTTGAAACTAACAACCTGTGGTTTGATCTTGCCACTTCTACATGTACTCTTGTATATTATAGCTTTGTGCACTAAAGATCAAAAGCTTTTCACCATTAGATACAAGCATAACAAGCAGAATACAGCACTGTTTCAGCAGTTCTAACTTCTATGCACCAGTGGATACAAAGGATTAGACAAGCATTAATAAATAGATAACTAAAACAAACAAATACAGTAATCCCTTATTAAACCAGACTTGAAGTCAAGAAGAATTTATATCTGTTTTGGGCAGGTGGAAAGGAAAATTTAAGAATTGTGTAGTTTTGAAACCATTGTGATAAATAGATCATTTGCTCCTATGGAGCAAATGCTCTATTTATCACAATGGTTTCAAAAGGTGACATTTTCAAAGGCATCAATATGAGGGAATGGGTTAATGCATGGTGAAATAATTCAGAAAGATCATTTGTGAGCTTTCTACATGCTTTTCACCCTGTCATTAAGCTGTCACTTGTCTAAAAGACAGGTATTGATACTATTTGAACATCCTGTTTAGAGAGGTTTTACTGTATTGGATGTGTGCATGTATGTTACATTATATTAACAATAATTCAGTGACATGAAAATGGGTACCTAGGGTATTGTACACGCAGTGTAGAATTAGATCATGACCAGCCTCTATGATTGTAATTTTACATCTGATCAACACCTTCAATGTTCAGTACATTTGAATATCTGGAATATTGTTACATATGTAATATTGGGATTTGACAGAATGTCTTGATTTACACTGTTTTCAAGTTGATAATGAAATACATGTAGTTTAGAAGTTGATATAATATCTCCTAGTGACGCATTTTTGCGCATCTATAGAAGTCACTTTATGAAACAATTGTGATAAATAGAGCATTTGCTCCTAGAGAAGCAAATGCTCTATTTATCACAATGGCTTCAAACTACAAAATTCTAAATTTTTCCTTTCCTCTAGTTAATGCTCCTTTTCGGTAGATTCATTCAAAGAGGTTGGGTCTAAAAATAGCCTAGGCGAGAATGAGTTAATATAATTTACATTTATTGGTTAGATTGTTGAGGTACTAATACATTCGGTGAATGGGCTTTTAGATTTAGTAAATAAATGCTTGTACATGTAATACATAGTTTTTAAATGAAATTGACACAAAATTGCATATTTGCTTTTCTCTAGATTGTTTAATCTAAAAAATTAACTAACAGTACCAAAGCCATTCAACTTCTGCTCAGCATGTTTACCTGATGAAAAATTATGTAAGAAGCAATGATATTTATTTAATTTTCATAATGGCATATGAACACAGAAAGTTTTGGCCGTGGCAGAAATTGTAGAGATCTATCTTATTTAGCAGAGTAGACCCTGATCAGATACATCCATCTGGAACTGTCTGATCTGGATCTGCTCTGTTTGCAAAGGCACCAAAGCTGTCTAAGCAGGTAATGGGTTGACTTATTCTGGAATGGAAAATATACTGCTAGATTTATACCCTTCTCTAAATGGCAATAATTTAATAATCGATCTGTGTATAATGTAGCTTACTTACTCACTATTTGTATGAGAACTAATAAATATAAAAAAAAGTAAGAGGGAAATAGTTCGTGGAAATAGGTAAGATCCAAAATACCTTAATTACAAATGAGAGACAAATAACAGATCTTGATTAGGTTCTGCATTTCAAGTTGGCAATTGAAACTGTTTGCAGATATATGTGTCATTTTCATACCCCCATTCCTGAAGGGAGAGTGGGTGTAGATTTATACTAGTTCCATCACACTTTAGTGTAATGAATACTTTTTAGAAAATATTTGAAAGAGTCATGAAACTCTAGGATGATTGGACAGTATTTTTAAATTGTGATCTGCACTCAGTATCAATAGTAGAATTATGACTCTTATCATAGGCCAAACATGAAACTATAGCTACAACGTTGTACCGTAAATAGGATCATTCATGTCCTATGGAGACATTTCTACCCTTATTTCTTGTAGATTCAGACATCCAATCTCCCCTTTCCATGGGTGTGTTAAGCTGAATAAGTGGATTTGGCACAGTTTTGATAGTTGTAAATTAGCCTGACATAGTAGTAAATAATGTAGACCCTGGATGAATTACCAACTAACAACCCCCCTCCCCCCCAAAAAAATTAAAAAATTAAAAATTAAAAAAAATAGAATTACAATAAGATGAAGCATGACATTTTTGAATTGGTTCACTTTGTTATTGTATGTATAAAAACTATTAACGCTTTCAAACCATCAAGATAGAATAAATATCATTTGCAACAAATGTCATGCTTCATTTTGCAAAGAGTATTTTTTCTTTCCTAAAAAAGTTTTAGTGTGTCAAACAGTTTAGATCTTTATGAGATGCCAAGTTTGCAATCTATCACATCTGGATATAAATTGTTTGCAAAAACAGTTACAAATTCTACCTTAGTTAGTGTGGAATAAGAATACTAAAACCTGGCTAATCAGAAATTTTAGTACACAAGAATTTAAAATAATTTAGGCAGCTGGCTGCATAACCCATTCCCGTATAGGCTATTTTTAGATCCAACCACTTTGAATAAATCTACCGAAAAGGAGCATTAACTAGAGAAAAGATTTTTTTTAGAATTTTGTAGTTTGAAACCATTGTGATAAATAGAGCATTTGCTCCTATAGGAGCAAATGCTCTATTTATCACAATGGTTTCACAAAGTGACATTTACAGAAGCGTCAAAAGGCGTCAATATGCGGGAATGGGTTAATGCTTATTCGAGAGTGCATAAAGACAGATAATGATACTTATTTGTCCAGAGAGTTCAGATTAGTGAGGTTTTGTATGTTAAATATATTACAATAATATCACTCTACATATAGTAAGTACTGTGTGTTTGTATTGAATTTACTTTTATACTTTCCTTAGATGATATTGCATTGTGCTGGATGTATATTTCAGTATGGCGAGATAGAAGAGATGAACGTCTGTGACAATATGGGTGACCATCTTGTGGGCAACGTGTATGTTAAGGTAGGTGGATAATGGCCTTCTGTTAATGAATTTCACAGAACTTTACTGTAACATATTTACTCTGAATACTCGGGATTGAATATAATTTTCCCCTCTCCACATATTTGTATAGTTGAATAAGTCAATTTGGCATTGGTTTGAAAAGTTCAAATGAAATTACCAGTACATTGTAATTGAGAAGCAAAGAGTGAAGATCCTAATCCAAACAGCTTCTTCAGGAGCAGTTTGGTCTGTGTCTGTGCAATTTGATGTAGCTTATCTAGTCAAATATTTAGGGTAACTCAAGCTGCTGTGAAAAATGTTTTTTAGCTCGAACTTGTACAGTAAACCCCCTCTAAACTGGAATTCTAGTAGAGAAGAATGTCTGGTTTAGATGGGTTTTACTGTATCTACTGCTTTCTCAAGCATAAATAAAATGTACCACGCTTTCCATTCAGAGATTGCTGATATAAACCAGTAAAGTAAATTTCTAATTCAATTTTTCAGTTCCGTTACGAGGAAGATGCAGAGAAAGCTGTGAATGACCTCAACAATCGTTGGTTTAATGGGCGACCAGTCCACTGCGAGCTGTCCCCAGTAACAGACTTCAGGGAAGCCTGCTGCAGACAGTATGAAATGGGGTAGGTATTCTGGACACATCCCTGAAGATAACAGTATGCTGGAAATTGCAGTAAACCCCCTCAAAACTGTTTGTCAAACTCAGTGTCAGTGCCGGTCTTTCAGACAGATAGCAGCTTAATGCAGGTTGAAAGTCAGGCAGAAAGCTCCAAAAGGAGCTTTCTGCATGACCTTCACCTTTCATTAAGCAGCCACCTGCCATGAATGAACTAGATTTTTACTGTATAGGGCAAATTTTCATATTTTGTAAACTCTAATTAGCTTCTGCATTATGTGGCATCTGATCAAGGTCTACATCATTTGTATTTGAATTCCCAGTATTTTGTTCTTCCTTGCTTCAAATAGTGCAGAATCTGACTGTATACTGCATTTCAGTACCGAATGTGATCGTGGTTTGATCCACTTTACAGTTTGACATCACTCTAGGGACATTGTAAATGAAGATATTATCCCCTTTTCTATTACCTTATTCATGTCCACTTATGTGCCAGGATATTTCATCTCTACCATGTGTTTTATGCAAAGGATAAGTTTTATAATGACTGATGAAAATGTGAAATATTGCTATCATCCATGGCAGAAACTGTCGAAGCAGATATATTTTATTTCATAATCTAACATAGCAGACATTGATCAGATGGCTTCTCTTGGAGCCATCTGATCTGGGTCTACTCTGTTTGCAAGGGCATCTCTGTTAAAGGGTTTGGTTCTTCTGAAATCGAAATATTCTTGCCAGAACATTTACCCTTCTGTTTGCAAAGGTGTCTCTTTATCAAGTAAATGGTTGTACAGCTGATTCCAACTGAGATTACTCTTGATTACAGGGAATGCACCAGAGGAGGGTTCTGTAACTTCATGCACCTGAAGCCAATCTCCCGTGAGCTGAGACGAGAGCTGTATGGAAGGTCACGAAAAACAAAAAGAAGGTAGGAAATTATCTGACCCTCAATGTACAGTAGAAGATCACTAAAGCGTCCACTAAATCAATAAACTACACAATTCTGAAAAAAATCAATTTTTCTAGTAATTGCTCCTTTTCAGTAGATTTATTCAGGGGTTGGATCTAAACATAGCTTATGAGGAAATGGGTTAAACTACCACATGTCAAAAGACTGGAAATTCAGACATTTGAGTGATCAGTGTAAAAGGGTTTTACTGTAGTTGTTAGGAAAATGTGTCAAGTCCAGACTTATGCATGCATATCATTTAGGGTCTACAAAAATAAAATGTTAAGTAAGGTTCTGGTATGTTCGTTCGACTAGTCTTTACTATTTGACTTCCATCATTTTAACTAGTTTGTTCCTTTATCCCCTTTTAGCCTAACCCAACAAGTATTTCCTCTATTTTGACAGCATTCAAAATTGATTGGAGACTTTCTGTGATTCTAAATAATCCAGATTGGACACCAAAATCCGTGGCTCATTGGGATCAACCCTGTTTGATAGGCCCTTCATAGAATCTGTTTATGAAAATAGAGTTATAAATAAAATGTAAAAACTTAGATGACATTTTGTTGTTTTTTTATTGAGACATTAATTAGTGTACAAAGAGTTAAACATACTGAAATATTTCAGGTCCAGGTCTCCACCCACAAGGAGAAGTAGAAGCAGAAGTCGCAGTAGAGAGAGGAAGGGAGGCAGGCCTAGGTCTGGCAGTCGGGAGAGAAGAAGGTCAAGATCACGTGACAGAAGGGGGCGTTTCTGAAGCTTTATTTCAGTATATACTTCATGCTTGTTCAGTCACACAATCATTGTTTTGCATTTCTCAAACATTATAAGCTGTGTGTGAATGAGCTCTTGTTCTTCTAGAATCAAATTTCTTGGTTCTTATTTGCAACTGAGATGGAGAGACATGTATTTCATTTGTTGGCCTGATGATGCCTTTTCATATACAGTTGATCTGCCTATAGGGACCTTGAACATGGGGGGTAGTTGCTGTAATGCAGGATGAAAGTTATGCAGAAAGCTCCTAATGGAACTTTCTGCATAACTTTAGTCCTACATTAAGCCACCACCTGTCTTAAAAGATATTTTTGCTGGTCGCTGTAGACAGGTTCTGCTGTTTTCTTGAGTAAATGAAACATAATTTCATAGAATTACCCATTTGTGATGTCAGATGTTCTTCCATTAGATTTCATATTCATATGCTGTGAAGAACATTTGCTTTGAGACAGTTTGCTGAAATACAGATATTTAGCGAATTTTGTAATAAAAGCAGAAACAGTTGATAAATCAGCTTTGTTTTTTTATAGGTTGATCCCCATACTATATTTCTATTGAGTCTGAGTTTGTTCTCAAGCTTTTGATTGGTCAGATTTGAGCCAAAGGCTCAAATCTGACCAATCAAAAACTTGAGAACAAACTCGGACTCAACTAAAAAGTTTTATAAGCATGGATACAAGTGACATTTGCAAACAGTGTACAAAATCTACTGTAGGATCTGTTTGTTCACAGTCTGTTCTGTTTGCTTATGAATAGTATCTGATTGTACAGTTTTTGCCATGGACAAAAATTCCTTTGTTCATAATGCCAATATAACAGGGTTTAGAGGAAAGGAGGTTGATATAATTATGGAGTACAAAAAAGAACTTTCCAATTTGAGAATTTATTGACGAACCCTCTGTACAATGTATATACATGTAGGTCTGTGCTTACCAAGAGCAAAAATTGCAAAACAATATTCTCAAATGAAACATTCTTTGAATAAAAACTCGTGCTTTGAATGCAATGTAATGTTATTGTAAGCAACATGATTTAGTCCATCAAAGCACCTTTGTTGTGACAAGAGTTAATCACATTTGTTGATATCACACGCCTGTCTTTTTTAAATGCAGAGGTGCTTTCAGTCTGTCTGTGGTGGGCCACTGGAATGCATGTCTGGCTTCTGATATATTCTTCTCCCTGGGGTATTGAAAATAGAAGAAAATTGAACCACACTATTAAAAAAACAATTAGGCTTTACACAGTGGTTTAGAACCAAATAAGCTGTTGTGTTTAAAATGAGGGGTCTGATAAGCTTCAATATATGATGGGTGTTAAACATTGCAGAACCTGATAAAATGCAGTTTAAGCAAACAGAACAGACCCTGATCAGATAGCTCCTACAGGAGCTGACTGATCTACTTCTAGATCTCCTGTTTCGCAACAGGTTTCTGTGGAGTAAAAGGTTAAAAACTTAAAAGTAAAGTAAAGCGTGTACATGTACTATCCTTTGCCAATTTAGTTGTGTCTTATTATGATCCAGTCTACACAAATTTACATCTAGCGTGTATAGCCAGACACCCTGCCTCCACTCTTGAATAAGTCAATAACAATACACTGTTTGCATGTTCCAAATGTCCTTCCTTAACCCATTCCCTCATATTGACGACTAAAACTCACTTTGTGAAACCATTGTGATAAATAGAGCATTTGCGCTCCTATAAGAACAAATGCTCTATTTACCACAATGGTTTCAAACTACAAAATTCTCAAATTTTCCTTTTCTCTATTTAATGCTCCTTTTCGGTAGATTTATTCAAAGAGGTATCTAAAAATAGCCTATGAGGTAATGGGTTTAAATAACTTAAGAAGTACTGTCATTTGCAGTGTAGTTTATATCAGGGTGCTCTAAAATCCTCTAGCAAATTTTAAGTCTTTCATAGTGAATGGTCTCTATAGTTAATCCATTACTCTATGATTAATCATGTATTAGTAAATATTAATTGCATTAGGTTTTATAATGGCAGATGAACACGGAAATGTTTGGCCATGGCAGAGTCTATGTATATATCATAACATATCTATAGTATGTCATATGATAAGCAAACAGCGCAGACCCTGATCAGACAGCTCCTACTGTCTGATCTTGGTCTATGTCTGCAAAGGTATATTTGTGGAGTAAAAGGTTAGACACTGATGGACCATTCTGCTTTGAATATTCAGCATTCAAAGGCTTGAGCACAAACAACAGTGTATGATTTCTATCTGAACTGCTAGAAATTGTTTCCTCATAATTCCTGAGGAGCTCTTTAATGGAGGTCTACACTGCTTGCTTGGCAATTTTGGCCCAGGCTAAATACAAAAGGAACTTCATGAATAAAGATAGGGTGCGTTATAAGCAGTTGCTTAACCCTTTCCTTTACAGAGTAGACCCAGATCAGACTGCTCCTATAGGAGCCATCTGATCAGGGTCTGCTGTTTGCTTATGGATTAAAATAGATCGGATTCTACAGTTTCTACTTTCATAAAAGATCATGTGTTCATATTCCATTTTGAAATAATAACCTAATTGATATTCATGATGTCATAATTTCTTACATGAATATTCATGGCATAAAGAGTTAATGCAAAACAAAAGTTATGTAGAAACAAGGGAGCGTCACATTATGTTGTAAAGGGAATGTACTGTACATGCATAAAAAGCAGGAACACTCATACACCGTCAAAATTATATTTTTGGTAAAATGCCTGTTTTAGCAATCTAGATTTTTTTTAAATACAGTAAAACCTCTTTATAAGGGCCACTAAACTGTGTTAATTAGTTGGTATTTAGGACAGATGGCTGCTTAAAACAAGCAACCACATGCCTTTAATACAAAATACTTGATGTAATTTAGTGGCCGTTATAGAGAGGTTTTATCGCACATGTCAGCAGATTGATACCTTTTATCTATAATCCTTCTTAGAGCAAATTTAGTTATACTGATATACTCTGGTATGACTGGTGTACATATGCCTGGCTGTCGGTAATCCTTGTCGTAACTGCTCATGATTGGCGTGAAATTGTCCCGCAGGAGCCCCACATTCTTATTATGAACATTTTTGGTTTCCATGAAGCCACCCCTGCTCGTCTGGTACGCCCTTTTGCGGGCGTGATCACCAAATGAGGCGAAATCGCACATGGTGGAGGACATCCACTTGTGCTTCTCGGAAGCTTGGTCAACGTGGGGCAGTATCTGAAATGGTTATGTACACGCGATTTATCCCCCAAATTTAATACAATAAAACCCCTCTAAACCGGAATTTTAGTATATTGAATATTTTATATATTTTATGCAGTTGACTATGATGCTGGATGAAAGTCACACAGAAAGGTCATGTAGGAGCTCCCTATGTGACTTTCACCCTGCATTAAGCTGCCACTATCTTAAAGACCGGCATTGACATTAATTTGAATGTCCGGTTTAAAGGAGTTTTATTGTAAAGATAGTGCATAGGAATACTCCTCATTGTGAGTAACAGTGTGATAATGAATGGGCAATCATTAATCCCATATTGACGAAAAAATCACAAGAGTAAAGCCTCTCTTCAATGTTTACTCAATAGAATTCTGCTTAACCCTTCACTCCATACACACGCCTTTGCAAACAGAGTAGACTCATATCAGACGGCTCCTGTCGGAGCCATCCAACCGGAGCTTTTCTGTCATTGCCAAAATGCATTGTATACATTTCCTGTCATTATAAAAAATCGAATAATATTTAGGGAATTATTTCTTACATGAATATTCATGAAATAAATGATTCATCTATGTGACAAAACTAGCCTAATGAATTTCAGAAATCAAATGCTAATAATATACATGTATACAGTAGAACCAATCTAACGCGACCACAAGTACTCCGATTCTTGCTCGTAAAAGGCATGTTTTTTGCTTAATTGAGATGGGTTTTACTGTATTATAAAAGACGAAAAATATAAATAATCGAGTACACACCTGGGCCGGACGTGGTGGGGACGGTTTGCCGCGCTGGACGTAGGTATGCAGACGACTGATGCTGAAGTCCGTCTGGTAGCTGGACACTTTCACAGTCTCGTCATTACCTAGGCTAAAATGTGCCCTCACGTGGCGCTGCTTCTTGTATTCCGCGACCATTCTTCACGGCACCAAGAGCCTAGAGGAAAAAAGTATATTACGATATTTCAATGCCCAGAAATGATAGTTCAGGTTCTATGATGGATAAAACCCTTCGAAAAATAGTTAGAAGCTGGTGACGTGTTGTTGTCGTTGGCGATGACGTCATAGTGTAAGATTACGTTACTGACGTTGACGCCTCTAGAGTGGCAACCTCCAACGCAGTTATCTCCCCTAATCGCTACGCTGAAGAGACCGCACATAGTGACAAGGGAGATCACTGTGAGGAGTTTGCTAGTGGTAGTAGTAGCAGTAGATCTTTATTACCTCCATTCATAGAGAGCTACATATACACATATAAGAAAATCACATACACATGGGGAAACCACAATTGAACGAAACAAGACATGATATACAGGTTGACAGAACAAAGTTTACAATATACAATACAAGAAAAACATGTTCATAGCAGATCAATATGCAATTACATATAACGCAATAATATCAGTAGCATGAGTGAATAATAACCATATCATGGAGGGATGGATCCTAAGATGAGAATAGCCTGGCATTAAATAAGTTGGAATTAATGACAATTATGACGACGACAGCAACTATACGATCATTGTTGATAATATCATTATCATCAGCATCATTATTGTCATTAACATTACTATCAATAACAGTTTCATTTTGGCGACAATAACCCAGTCTTCACAAATAACGAAAAACTGAAAAACCAACTCTGACTGGCCAAAGCCACAGCATTTTCAAAAACAACTCTGGTTTTACGACGCACTGACCAACGCTTGGTTAGGTTTCACAACATCCTGCAAAACAAAGTAGCATTCCCCATTCCAAAATGTGTGACCCCTCTAACTAGACCATCCCGAAATTCTAATTTCTGATTACCACACGTTGTCTAGAACAGTGGTCCACTGGAATGCTCTGCCATCAGACATTGTCAATCAGTGAATCTGCCTGACCCAAGTTCAGTGTTGCTATTAGCCAGATTGAACATGTTTCACCCTGAGTATACCTGCTCTGTTTTTAACTTTTTTAATAAACAATTATCTTATCTTGTAAATGCTTTTAATACTCTTTTCTTACTAATATTCTTGGTGGCAGACATACGTCAAAGTCTAAGTCCCCACAAGGTATTTGACTCAAAGGAAGATAGATAGAAAAGTCCATGATGTCATTTTGAACAACTTAGCTAGATATCCAAGATAAAGACACGAAAAACACATGGTTGGAATTACTATCGAGCATTCTGAACGACTTGTTAGTCGGAAATGAGCTACTGGCGTTTGTAAATAATGCAAACCTATATTTGAAAACTTATAGAGAATCCCCTGATCAGGATATGCACTGTTGTCTCTAAGGTCTTCTTGCAGATGCATCTCATACTGAATAGAGACTGATGGGACATTCAAATTAGACAACATTCAAATGTTAAACATGAGCCTGCTGTGATTGGTTCTGAAATCATCTTTGCAAAGAGTTTGGATCCTAATGAGACGCCTTGTAACTCGGCGTCTCATTAGGATCCGAAGTGTCCGACATCCTGGTCATGTCTTTGAAACCAAATAGAAGAAAGCCTGCTGAGAAATCTTCTATTAACCCATTCCCTCATATTGACAACTTTTGACGACTCTGTAAAAGTCACTTTGTGAAACCATTGTGATAAATAGAGCATTTGCTACTATAGGAGCAAATGCTCTATTTATCACAATGGTTTCAAACTAAAAAAATCTAAAATTTTCCTTTTCTCTAGTTAATGCTCCTTTTCGGTAGATTTATTCAAAGAAGATGTATCTAAAATAGCCTATGAGGTAATGGGTTAAGGAAATATTTGCCCAGCTGGCTAAACATTAAACAGATCTACAGTAAAACCCCTCCGACCTAGAATTCTAGTAGAGAACAATTTAGACCGATATTCAAACTATTTATCGTCCCGTTTATAGGGACTTTACTATATGTCATTTAGCCATGATCAGCACATAGAATACCTCAAGTATGGAAGGCTTTTTTCTTGGCACGGCTGGACCAGCTACTGTCCCAGCAGACGATAAATGTGCGTTTTTCCCGCCAAACTGTTCCTCTCGTGCTTCCTGATGTTCATGGTCAATAATCTTTGATATGGCATACACTTCCAGTACAACAACTACAATCAAGAATATCGCGAGGCGACGTTGAGAACGGTCACACGACTTCACCATCTGCCACATGGTCGATTGGAAGCAAACTTCTGTTTTAAAAAAAGATTACATCGTTAATATTATCTTAATCCTTTCCTTCACATAAACGCATTTTCACGCATTTTCAAACAGAGTATACCCAGACCAGACGACTCCTATAGGAGCCGTCTGATCAGGGTCTGCTCTGTTTGCTTATGACATGATATAGATCTGATTCTACAGTTTGTGTTAAAGCAAAATAATCACTTGGGGAAATTTACATTATAAAAATTCAGCTAACAAATACATGTACAGTAAAACCCCTCTAAACCGGACGTTAAATTTAGTATAAATATCTATCTTGGAGACAGGTGGCAGCTTAATGCATGGTGAAAGTCACACAGAAAGCTCCTCTAGGAGCTTTCTGTGTGACTTTCACCCTGCATTAAGCAGCCACCTGCCTAAACGTATCTAAATTCTTCTCTACTAGAATTCCGGTTTAGAGGGGTTTTACTGTATCCATGATGTCATTATTTCTTACATTAATATTGAACATGGAAAGGGTTAGCTCTTTGCATGATAGAAGCGAACCCGTTATTACTTATGCAAACAGTTTGGTCCAGATGTGACGCCGCATGATGCGTTCCATCAGGATCCATATTTTTGCAATCAATGGAGTGAACTGTTAATGATGGAACATTTCAATTTTAGAATTGCAGCAGACGACAATTGCTGCAGACTCCTACAGGATCCACCTGCTCTGTGTCTACTATGTTTACATAGGTGTTAAAATGCAGTCAATGTAGTAAACTGTAAACAACGATGGGCCATTTTATTTTAAGAAGTTCGGCAGACGACAATTGCTGCAGACGAAATGTTACTTAGCGTGAAAATAGAAGTGCTTGCAAAGGGTGCTCCATAAATTCGCCGTTCTATTTAGGTTTAATCATGTTTTATTGCTTGCTTTTTTTTAACATAATTTCAATATAATATTACATATTCATACATAAGTACAATGTATAAAGCAATAGCAAAAGGGTTGGACCACAAGTTATTACAACATTAATGCCTTTGCAGAGTACACCCAGATCAGACGGCTCCTAGTCAGGGTCTATTCTGTTTGTTTATGAAAATATAATAGATTTGATTCTGCAGCTCTAAAATGGCCGAAGTTCCATGTGTCCATATGCCATTAGATTTCTATATACATGTATTAAAAAAACAGTCAATTAATTTTACGAAGTCATTATTTTTTACATGAATATTCATGGAGTAAAGGGTTACAAGGCAATCTATGGAATAAGCTGTTAAACAATGATAGACCGTTCCACTTTCAAATTCAGGATTCAGAGGCTTTTAGATAAACAATCCTGTAGTAGATAATGGTTAAGTTTTCTTAGAATCAGCGGGTCTGACGTCATTTGTCTTATCATTTTCGCACGATTTAACCTTTTACCTGATGATTAACCCTTTCCTCCATAAGCTATTTCTAGACCCAATCTCGTTGAATGAATCTACCGAAAAGGAGCATTTACTAGAGAAAAGGAAAATGTTATAATTGTGTAGTATAGAAGCCATTGTGATAAATATTTATCACAATGGTTTCAAGAAGTGGCTATTACAGAGGCGTAGAAAGGCGTATTTAACTATTCAAGCAGGAAAGGGTTAATAATGCAATAATCTATAACTTCGTGAATATTCATTGACTGGCTGCGTTTTTATAATGGTACGCAGACAACGCAATTCTTTGGTCATAACAGAAGGCTTAGAATCAGTTCTAAATACGTTCATAAGCACACAGGACAGGCCCTGGTCTGACAGCTCATATAGTTGTCTTAAATGGGTCTACTTTGTTTGCAAAGACGTAAAAAGTGTTCTCTCTGAGGTAAAATGTTCTGGGTCTACTCTGTTTGCGAAGACTAAAAATGTGTCTCTGTGAGATAAAGACTCAACTCTCAGTACCATTCATATATGTAAACCGTTCCATCATTTTGGACCCACGTTAACCCATTACCTCATAAGCCATTTTTAGACCGAACCTCTTTGAATAAATCTACCGAAAAGGAGCTTTAACTAGAGAAAGGAAAATTTTAGAATTGTGTAGTTTTCAAACCATTGTGATAAATAGAGAATTTGCTCCCATGGAGCAAATGCTCTATTTATCACAATGGTTTCACAAAGTGAATTTTACAGATTCATCAAAAGGCGTCAATTTGAGGGAATGGGTTATAAAGGATCCACGTACATTACTGGGTTGTACCGATCACACATAGGGTCTACAACAAATAGCACATCTGCCAAGTACATGTACAGGGTTAGTTGTGGGCATTTTAACCCTTTCAACCCGGGACACACATACACTGTCATTTGCAAACAGTGTAGACCCAGATTGATGGGCTCCAAAAGGAGCCCTCTGGTCAGGGTCTACACTGTTTGTACACAAGTTTAAACCTATAGATCATACTGATAGAACTATATAGTTAAACACTGACAGGCTGTTACAGTCTCACAATTCAGCGTTGAAAGGGTTAGCCACTTCCCTGTTCAATATTCATGTAAAAATAATGACATCATGAATATTTATGTGCTGATTTTTTATAATATAAACTTTTCAAGGGGATTTTTTTTCCTTCGACAAAAACTGTATAATCATATCTATATCATGTCAAAAGGAAACAGAGCAGACTCTGATCAGATGTATGTTATAGGAGCCATCTGACCCGTGTCTACACTATTTGCAAATGCATGAAATTTTAAAGGTGTTTAAATGAGGGAAAGGGTTAAAGAACCCTCCAAAATTAAGGTCTGAATTGTTTGTTAGTTATGTTTATTGAGCCATATGCGGTCTGCAATCTAGATCTAGCTCCACATATATAGATCTATATAGATCTGCTAATAAACTGAGCATGCATGTCGGCCTACCTAATATAGATCTACTTGAGCCTCTAAAGACATTAATTATCGACTCTAGACATAATTCAAGTCACGTTTGAAATATGTATACACAGGTTACAATAAAATTGGACTGGATTAATTCCTGGTCAGAAGAGTTTTCTAAGTCCGGTCTGGATCTAAACTGTCAGCAAAACCAGTTAACTAGGAACAAACTCCAATATGCAATTCTATGACTAGATCTAGATCCAAACTGTACAAAATAAGATCTTTAGATTTAAGACAATCAGCATGCATCCTTTTAAATGGAGTCTAGATCTGCATAAAGTTCTGAGTGTAGAAAATTAGATATTAGATCTATAAGGCTTTAAATAAAACAGATAAGAAAGGAAGAAAATCTCCATTTCATACATGTACATACACTACTGTAGATAGCGAGATAACTCGCCTGCAGACACATACATGTAACTGAAATAAGTACACATGCATATGATGAAGTTGTGTTAAACGACATAAGCACATGTGATGTAAAATAAAATGTAAAACACACTTACCTCAACACATCCTATATAGATATATGGGCTACATGTATACATGTACAACAGAACTCGTGCGTATATACATATGCTTAATGCAGCTGCTCGTTGTTGGTTTTAAGATCGAATTGAGCGTCACTGTTGAACTTGGTTGTTAAAAAGACACGGTATCAGATAGGCGTTTTATCGATCTAAAACCGCTATTCCAATTCCAGCAGCAAGCAGTACGCACGCGCTCCCAGCAAACAATGGTGAGAAAATCGTTTATCGATACCATATACGACATACGGCTGGCACTGTGGCATTGCAATGCGATGTCATGTGTTTGTGTCAGGCCCCGAGGTTATAACACTTTTTACTTGACTCTGAGTCTGGGATAATTCTCAAGCATCTGATTGGTCAGATTCTGAGCTTGCTCAGAATCTAACCAATCAGATATTTGCGAATGATTTCAGACTCAGAAGTTTCATAACCTTGGACCCATGTCAGTTACACTTTGTTCTTTGTAGCAGAGACACACACACATGTAACATGAACATTATGTGAAGTAAATCCTGTCTACAGCGATCATTAAAATAGCCTAAGACATGTGGTAGCTTAATGCAGGATGAAGGTAATGCAAAAAGCTCCTCGGTGAGTTTTCTGTATTACTTTCGTCCTGTATTTATAGCAACCATCTGCTGTTATCGACCTCATACATGGTCACTGGAAAAGTTCTACAATATTATACATGTATGTCTCTGTTTATAGGAAAGTTCGCGATTTTCTCTGCAAACACTGTAGACGCCGATCATCATGAACTTTGGACACCAGTGGATAATTTTTAAACTATTTTAAGAAAAGAATATATTATAAGTCTATGTTTGGGAGTCGAAGCAGACAACTTTTGGCAGATAAAAGTTGCGTAGATCCACAGTAGGGCCTGCTATGATGCTATCCAAATGCTTGGACTTAGTGAGATATCGATTAGCCTAGCTACATGGATCAAACTTAGTCTATATGTAACTATGCGACATCTGTTGACATCTCACGTGTATATTGTTCATTGTTAATTGTTAGTATTGTTCGTCCCATACCAAAGGTTCAACTTTTTATATTTTTGGTGGGGGTGGGGTGGGGGTCACCGAAGAAGCAGATATTATTCTCCAGACTGCCCTGTCTGCGGCATGTGTGAGGCGAGGAATTCTGGCATTCTCAACGGTCTTGATGTTGTCGAACCAATTCTTGCGTTGCCTTCCTCGTCTGCGCCCACCTTCCACTGTTCTTTGAAGAAGGGTTTTACTTAGACTGTCGTATCTTGTGATGTGGCCAAACCACTGTAGCTTCCTCCACTTAACCCTTCGCTTGCTATTCACGTCAATATACCTACCAGTAAGTAGTGAAGACCCAGATGAGACAGCTCCTGCATGAGCTGTCTCATCAGAGTCTGCACTATTTACAAGTTGATTGTGCAACCAGTGCACCCACAGCAGTGATTGCGCAGCGAAATACTTGTACACAGTGAAGATATATGTAATTATACAACAGGGCATGGGTGAAGAAGGAGAAATGAATTTTAAAATTCAGCAAGAGAAGGGTTAACAGTTGTAATATAAGCAGTGGTTCCTGTGGATCAACAAGGCTCTTAACCATGTCTCTTACGAACTCGTTCGTTTTCCGTTCCAAGTCAGTGATGCAGAGCAGCTTCCTCGTGCACTTAATCTCGAATGCCTGGATTCTCTTTTCCGACATTTATATACATGTACATGTAGTACATTGCTAAAGCAAATGATGATATCTAGATTTAATTTCATTTTAACCCCTTATCTTATTAATATTTATGTGAGACATATTGACATCATGAACATTTATTAACGACAACGGGTGTCTTTGGTCACAAACTGTAGAATCAAATCTGTATAATTTCATATACAAACAGAGCATACCATAATCAGACAACCCATACAAGAGCGGTCTGATCTGGGTCTACTCTGTCTGCAAAGGTGTGAAAATCCGTTTCTGTCGGGTTATGGTTATCAGGTTATGGGTTAACGTCATGTAATTTCCTGTAATTAAGATGCGATCTTTGATTTGAATTAGCCTTAATTACAACCATTCACACCTTTTGTCCTCACTTCTTTTAATTATTTCCTTCATATAAACGCCCTTCCGCGCCTTTTGCAAACAGAGTAGATCCAGGCCAGACGACTCCTACCTAATCAGGGTCTGCTCTGTTTGCTTATGGTATAATACAGATCTGATTCTATAGTTTCTGCCTGGACCAATATCGAGGGTTTGGTGCAAAACTATTCTAACTCCTTCACAAAGTGAAGGAGTTAGAATAGCTTTGCACCAAGCCCTCGATATGTCCTGTGATAATCTAATTGATATCAATGATCTCATTATTTGTCTCATGAATATTCAAGAGAGAAAAGTTATACATGTACATGTATATAAAAAAACACTTCGTATTCACACAGATCCCCAGGGACATTGTATACACAACAGAATAGCCTTATTGATAAAATCTTCATCCCTTGATGTCAAGCTTTTCAAATATTTGATTTGATTATCATGTTGCATGCATTCGTTAAAACATTTCTGAGCCAGAATACGGCTGTTCATCAAGCTAGATTGATTGTCAGTGAATTCGCTTGTGTGTTCCATGCTATTACTGGATATTGCATGTGCACATCTGTTTGTTATATCGTATTGTTATTCTGAGGATTTACACTGTGGATGCCCACTTGGATATAAACAAAACATAAATACAGTACTGTAGTACTTGGCATCGGTCACTTTGTCCCGGTCTTCACTGCCCAAACATACAGAAGCAATAACAACAGCTTCATACATTGCAGATTTTCAGACCATACATAAGCTGATGATTAGCCAAACCTGGTGCCATAGTTAACCATTTACTCCATAATTTTTACAGACAACATGCCGCCTATGCAAACATAATAGGTCCAGACCAGATGGTTCATGTATGAACCACCTGATCAGGATCTGCTCTGTTTGCTTATGTGTTTTTTAGATTTAGTTATAATTCTACAGTTTCTGTTATGGCAAAACTTCCATGTACATTTGTACCATTATAAATAGTTATCTAAGTGATATTCTTGATGCCATTATTTATTACATAATAGTTTAACCCTTTCCTCCATAAATACGCCTTTAGAACTACGCTTCTGTAAAAACACTTATTGAAACCATTTTGATAAACAGAGCATTTGCTCCTAAGGAGCAAATGCTCTAATTATCGCAATGGTTTCAGAACTACAAACTTCTAAAATTTTCCTTTTCTCTATAGTTAATGCTCCTTTTTGGTAGATTTATTCAAAGAGGTTGGATCTAAAAATAGCATATGAGGGAATGGGTTAACCATATGGATATTCATGTAAGAAATAATGACAGTGTGGACACCAGTTAGCTGATTGTTTTATAAATGTATTATGAACAAGGGAAGTTTAGACCGACAGAGGCTGTATAATCATATCCATATTATTCCATAAGCGAACAGAGCAGACCTTCATCAGATATTTCCAATATGAGCTGTTTGGCCTGGGTTTACTCTGTTTCCAAATGTATAAAACCGTGTCCCTGGTTAGAAGCTCCTGTAGGAAAACGATGAAGTGTTGTCTCTTCTAAACTATTCTATTATATTCTGTTACCATGGTTACATGATATATCAGACAACCAAGATTACACAGACCGCTCCACTCTATCTTATGGTTTTTTTATAAACCCACCGCCAGAACTATACAATGTAGACTATGGTTACATTTTTTTTTCATTTTTACAAATATAGGAAATAGTAAAGTACCTTTTCGTGCAGATCTGATAACTTTCAGGTGTTTAGATTCTTCCAGGTTTCCCGTTATATAAATGCGGTATTGTAGGCCTATGCAGTATTTCGTGTATTGGAATTTAAATAATTTCGACACTTAACAAATCTCATCAGTCCAGGCATTTGAGCTGTCCATTCATTATTGATTAGAGAAACAGAGCTATGCTATTTAATCCTTCAGGCTACCTCGTGAATATTCATATATTCATTAATGCAGATCTACTATGAACATTATTTACAACTGAAATATTGTATCATGAACAAGGGAATTGTGTATCATAGCACAAACGATAGAATCGTATTAAATTACTGAGCAGAACCTTATCAGATGGGTATCTACTCTGGTTATGAAGGTGTTGGAAGGCGTTTCTAGTATAGGTAAAGGGTAAATCGTATGGACTTTACACTAAAGTCACGATAGATATAGATCTACCTCAAACAATGGACGTCTAGGCCTACATTGACATGTGCAATATATGTCCTCTGTGATAATAAACGAGGAATAAAAAAAGTGGACTTAAAGTTTCGTAATAGATCTACTTGAATATTTCAAGAAGACTGTGTTAGAATATCCACATTGCACCCGACATGCACGTGCGTATTTAAAGTGATGTCGGAAGAAATCGGAACAATGCGAAGATTGGCGGCAAATTACGTCGATTACGGAAAGACTCGAACACAATACAAGGTAGGTTACTCCAACACAATCTCGTTCATTAAGTTATCCAAAATGGCTGATGACAGCCCACCGACCTATTCCCCTGACCACTTTCCCAGTTCTCCCGAGGAGGATCCCGTGGAAATTGCAAAGAAACTGGGAAAAGTATGCCGTACTGTAATATTCAGTTGCTTTGATATGAATTATGGCATTTTTTTCTTTTGTGCAATTGGAAAAAAATGTTCTTTACTGTCAATGTTATTGATTATTTTCACTGTAAATTTTATGAGATTGGGTGGGATGGGGAATGCCGGTGTCGTTCTTGTCAAATTTAGAGAATGGCTATATTTTGATAGATAGTATTAATAGATAGTATTGTTCTTCTTCTTTAGCCATTTACCTGTTCAAAATTCATATAAGAAATAATGCCATCATCAAAGACCTATGATAACACATGTGTTATCATAGGTCTTTGCCATCATGAATATTTTTTACTGATTTTTTTATTATGGTACATGAACACAGTAGGTTTTTACCTTGGCACAGCCTGTAGTATCACATCTATATATTTCTATAAGAAAACAGAGCAGGCCCTGATTAGATGGCTCCTACAGGAAATATCTGATCTGGATCCACTCTGTTTGCAAATGTGTAAAAAGGTGTTTATAACTTTATATGATGGACAAGTTTAATGAGCAGGACTAGGAAATATTTCTAGACTTATACAACCTCTCAAAAGAAGTCTAGTTCTGGATTTTTAAAGCAGATGGTAGCTTAATGTAGGACAAAATTTATGCAGAAAGCCCCTATAGGAGCCTCCTGCATTACTTTGGCCCTGCATTAAGCTACTGAATATTTATAAGCAACCACCTGTTTCAGGCACGTACCCAGTTGGGGGGCTCGGGGGCCCGGCCCCCCCCCCCCCCCCCCCCAGCTGGCTGCCAAGATACCATTTTTATTAATGGGCCCTTTTTAGTTTTCCCTAGTACCGTTTTGAAATTTTACCATGGCAATTTTTTTAGTGACCGATATTTTCCTCCCTGTGGGAGATTATCTGGTAGTTCTCTACACATAGACAGACCACCTTTATCATGCTGTCATGCTGTGATACACGCTTGGACTATTTTGGTATGGACCAATCAGGGTAATCCCCAGCGGAGAACACCCGAATTACGCAATCACGAGTTGGTTCCGGTTTTCGCTATACTTGAGTTTAGCAAATAAATTGTTCAGGAACCAGTCGTGACAAAATGCAAATTGCTACGTTGTCCACAAATACTACATGTGGCATGTAAATTACTCAAGCGTGGAGACAATGTCGCAAAACGAGGGGACGGGGGTGACATATCAAGACGCTAAGCAGTATGCACTTCGACCGATAAACGTTTTACTGTATTGATCAATAACTAGTAATGAAAGAATAACTCCGAACATTCCGAATGATAAAAAAGTATGAATTAATTTTTGTAAATTGAGATTGTCCTAAAAAATAGGTGAAAAACACACCTTTTGCCATTGGGAATATAGCCAAATAAAAAACCCTGAAACTTTTATTGTAAAATAAGATAAAAATGGAATATCTTTTTCATTGTACATGTATACATATTTCTGTTATAACCAGGTGAGCGATTAAGGGCCATCATGATCCTCGTGTTAAACTGTTACATTTAATGTTTGTAGTTTTGATCAGGGTTGTTTTCACATTTAGAAGAAAGAACTAGTGTGATGCTATGGTTAGTTGAGTGTATATTTACTTGGATATTTTGCTTTTTTATATAATTTGGTAATGTTCAGAAAAAAACCCAAAATAATCTATGTATTTACATTTCAGTTATTTATACTTACAGAAAATCTTTTTTTTTCTTTACCCAATCTTGAAAATAATAGTTTTTAGCCATATTGCATAAAATCAATTAATTTTGAAAATTCAAAAGGATTTTCATTATGATCAATGAATAAAAGAATGGTCATTTTCTTTTAAATCATGATCAAATGTCTGTCTGTTTGTCAAAGGCAAAACTTTAATCATATGTCTGTCTGCCTGTCTGTCAATGGCAAAAGTCTTTAGTCAGTCTGTCAATGGCAAAAAACTTTAACCAAGATCACGTCTGCCAATGGAAAAAAGGCATGATCACATGTCCGTCTGTCTGTCTGTCAATGGCAAAAACCTTTAACCAAGATCACGCCTGCCAATGGAAAAAAGGCATGATCACATGTCCGTCTGTCTGTCTGTCAATGGCAAAAAACTTTAGCCTTGATCACAACTTTTGTGTTAGAGTGATTTGTACGAAGTCCATACATTGAAACATTGGTGATCATTCATCATGTATTAAGTCTCTGCACCTAAACCCAGGTGTAAAAGGAGCCGATTTCCTATATTATAACATAAAATTATATATTGATAGAGTGATCCAGATAGCAGGAAATTGCACCATTCAATGCGGCATACCAAAAAAATTTCGGCTACAAGGAGGGGACACCCCTCCCGTACCCTCCCCAACTCGGCCCCCCCAGACAAAAATTTCTGGGTACGACCTGTGTTTTTATAGACTTCTGTGTTAACACATTGTGGTCACATTAGCAAAACTACTATAGTTGTTTTTCAGTGCATGGCTGAAAATTGGTATGAAATGGGTATTTGGGCACCTCAAACTTAATGACAAGTATATCCGAAGTGTTGGTTGCCATGGTAACCCTATGGTGGCATGTGTTTGCAATATATGTATGTTTTAAAATGCATATATTTTGCTCATCTAAACCTGTTGTCTGTTTCATTGGAGGCACATGCAACCAGTTACAATTAGATCTTGTTCTTTTGTTCAGATTCAGAATACAGTAAAAGCTGTCTACTGCAACATCCCATCTAAATTATTATGGAACGCCATTCTGCCATACTAATTGCAAAATGCAAAATGTTTTTTGCCAATTGTGTAAATTGCTAGGGAAAGAACCAGAATATTCCAAATGATAGATGTAAATGACAAATGCTTATTGCTAAATGCAAGTTACTAGCATTGAACAGTGCCATTTTTATCAGTGTTTTTCAGAATCACCAATATAATCCTATTTGGACCATACTATTTATTTAATATGCCATTCTGACATGCTATTTGCTAAATGCTAAAATGCTAAATACAAATTGTGAAATGCTTTTTGCCAATTGTGTACATTGCTAGGGAAAGAACCGGAATGTTCCAAATGATGGAATCCGATGTAACTGACAAATGTGAAATGCTTATTGCTAAATGCATATTTGCACTACTAGCATTGAACAGCGCCATTTTTAATTTAAGTAGTGCAATAAGCCAATGACCAATAAGCTTTAATGTAAATAAACATGCATAAAATGTACAGTCACTTTAAAAATGGCGCTATTCTTCAATGCTAGTAGTACAAACATGCATTTAGCAATAAGCATTTCGGATTTGTCATTTACATCCATCATGTGGAACAGTCAGGTTCTTTCCTATGGAAGGCCGGTGCGCCATGCTAAATGCGAAATGCTTAATGACAAGTGCTAAATGACAAATGCCAACTGCTATTTAGGGACTTCTTAATACTAATTGCTAATCACATTGTACTGAATGGTTGAACAGGATAAGTCAATTTGGAAGGCGAGATCTGTATCTTTTTCCCAATATGCACACAGTACTATGTTTTCTTCTTCGTGCGTCGAAATAGCATAAACTGATGTCATAATCTCTGTGAACCATGCAAAATGCGAAATGCTAAATGCGATTTGCTAAATTTATGCAATTTGCTTAATGCCAAATGATGGAAAACCACCAAAATATCACGTTTCACACGAGACGGTGCTTTGATCTACATAAAATGGGATAAAGATATGTATACTTGGAGACAAACTTTTGTTTGCGTTTTAAAGGTTGGGTTATAATTATATTATAGATTCTAGGATTTTCCTAAAGCACAGGTATTTCGCATTTCTCATTTAGCATTTAGCATGGCGCACCTGCCTTCCAGACTTTCCATCATTTGGAACATTCTCTAGCAATTTACACAATTGGCAAATAGCATTTCCCATCTAGCAAATAGCATAGCAGAATTGCATTTCATAATTTAATTCCTTATTTATTATTCCTTTATTCTAATATTATAAGACAAAAGCATTTAGCATTTGACATTAAGCAACTGGCATTTCGCAATTGGCATTTAGCATTTCGCAATAAGCATTTAGCAATTGCCAAGTTGTATTTAGTAATTAGCATAACAGAATGGCGTTCCAAAAATTATAGTTCTTGGTTTTTAAGACAAGTGGTACTTAACCTTTTACCCCATGAATATTTATGTAAGAAAATGACATCATAAATATTAATTAGAATTTTCAAATTGGAATTTTTTCAAATTGACATATTAACACAGGAATGTTTTGCCATGACAGAAACTATAGATTCAGATCTATATTGTTTCATAAGCAAACAGAGTAGACCCTGATCAGACAACTCCTATAGAAGCGTTCTGATCTAGGTCTACTCTGTTTGCAAAGGCGTTCCTTAAAATGTGTATTTATGGAGGAAAGGGTTAAAGCAGGATGAATGTTATGCAGAAAGATCCTCTATTAAAATGATAGTCTCTACTTGCAACATGTTTTAAAAATGTCTAACAATTATTTGTTTACATGTATATGCTTAAAAGAAGTATATCACAAGAAAACCAGTCAAATAAATAAATAAAACTTTCACGTGTTTGATAACGAAGACCCGATGTATTCGACAATGTATTAATATTTATTTGGCTCACGTTTTAGTTTCGCTAAATTAACTGTCAACCAAGGTCAATAATATTTTTGTTGTAGAGCAAAAAACTTAAGTATCTATGAAAACAGTTTATTTTGTATCATAGGGGCATTTTTCAATATACATGTAAGTTTACATTGACAATCTCCATAATAATGATTTAACATATATAACAATTATTATGGAAAATATGTGTTCAATGTAGGGACTTCCTCTTTAACACTTTCCCTGTTCTATATTCATTACAAATTTCAATACCTTTCAGTAGTACTGAATATTGATGGACAAATTAGTTATAATGAAATATAGAAGGTGGAACACTGTAGCCATTTTAGAAAGTATAGAAACAGATCTATCAAATTCCATTAGAAAACAGAGCAGACCCTAATCAAACGGCTCCTATAGGAGCCGTCTGATCTGGGTCTACTCTGTTTGCAAATGCATGAAAACATATATTTATATGAAGAAAAGGGTTAAGCAACCACCAGCTCTTATCAAGCTCAACATTTGTACCTCATATGGTGACTATGTATCTTTAACCCGTTGCTACATGAATATTCTGCTGTATGAATATTCATGTAAGATATAATAATTGTATGAATATTATTTAGCTGAATTGCATTTTTTTTCTGTAGAATCAGACCTATATTACCCTGATCTGGCTCTACTCTGTTTGCAAAGGCTTTAAAAAGCATACATTACATATGAAGTAAAGGCTTTTAATGTTTTACTTCAGACAAATATGCTTCAATGGATGGAGATAACTGTCTCAGAACCAGAGAAGAGAACAACGACTGCAATGAAAATGCAGGACACATTCATTGTCTACTTAGTTGAAACAAGGTTTGTATTGATAAACCATAGATAAAGTGTTAATACCTTTTTTAAGCTGAGGTAGAGAGTGGCAGACTATGAAATATTTTAACATTAACCCATTCACACATATGCTATTTTTAGATCCAACCTCTTTGATTAAATCTACCAAAAAGGAGCATTTACGAGAGAAAAGGAAAATTTAGAATTTTTTGAGTTTTGAAACCATTGTGATAAACAGAGCATTTGCTCCTATGGAGCAAATGCTCTATTTATCACAATGGTTTCAAAAAGTTACTTTTACATCTAGGCGTCAAAAGGCGTCAATATGTGGGAATGGGTTAACTCATTTCATAGCATGCTAAGGTATTATTATATATATTTTTAAAAAGATGTGGTTTCAATTCCATTTTAATTTTCAGCTTTAACCCTTTTCTTCATGAATTTTACTTTAAGAATTTCCCTGTTCTATGTTTATTCAAGATTTCAGTACCTTCTGAATGTTCATGGACAAAACAATTATAATGAAATGTATTATTAAGTGGAACATTGTAAGCCATTTTAGAAATTAAAGAAACAGGTCTATCAAAGTTAATTTAAAACAAACAAAGCAGATCCTGATCAGACGTCTCCTATAGGAGGCATCTGATCTGGGTCTACTCTGTTTACAGATTTGTGAAAAGGTGTTTATATCAAGGAAAGGGTTAAGAATTTATTACTGCGTGAAAATTCATGGATTGAATATTTTATATTACTAATTAACAAAAGTGTGACAGAAACTTCAGGAACAGGTCTATATATCACATAACGAAATAGAGCAGCCTGATTTGGGTCTACTAGGTTTGCAAAGCTTCCAAGGTCAACTATATGAGGGAAATGGTTATTCCTTTGAAAATGGGAAATGAGTGTACTGATATTTGCAAACAGTGTAGACCCAGATCAGAGGTCTCCTAGAGGAGCCTCTGGTCGAGGTCAACACTGATTGTCATTTAAATCTCACATCTTATATTCTTTTAAACAAACTCTGTTATTAACCCTTCTCTTGCTGAATTTTAAAATACATTTCTCCTTCTTTGCCCATGCCCTGTTGTATAATTACATATATCTTCACTGTGTACAAGTATTTCGCTATGCAATCACTGTTGTGGAGTGCACTGGTTGCACAATCAACTTGTAAATAGTTCAGACCCTGATGAGACAGCTCCTGCAGGAGCTGTCTCATCTGGGTCTTCACTATTTACAGGTAGGTATATTGACGTGAATAGCAAGCGAAGGGTTATACAACTATGAACCATTCCACTTCTAATTTTTAACATTCAAAGGTTTGATTTGCCTCCATATCTTTTTAAAATTGTAGACTGGACATCTGTGTCATGTATGATTTTCAAGCCATTTGCTTAATCAGGAGCATCTTTACTAGAAACCTTATATTGTTAAATATTTTAATTCACCGTTCTTGGAAAGGAAATAATAGTACATGTATTTACAAGCAGGGTAAAGCTTTGTAGTCCCGATTGTAATTTTTTATGAATCATGATTCATGAAGGAGACCTCTGATCAGGAGCTGCAGTGTGCCAATATTCACTAACATTCACTAAATTATATTTAGTATATCTCTAATATATTTAGTATACACTTTATTTGAGACTCAGGCTGAAAGACTGTAAATTTAGATATTGTTGTGAACTCACATTTTTTGTACCCTCTAACATGTTAAACATTCATTTAGGAAATAATGTCATAAAGAAATTAATTTACAGTAGAACCTGTCTTAAGCAGCCATTCATTTATAGAACATAGGATCTTAAAAAACATGTGGTTGCTTAATGCAGGGCAAAAGTAATGCAGACAGCTCCTATAGGAGCTTTCTACATTACATTTGACCTGCATTAAGCCACCACATTCTTTAAAGACCCATAATTAGACCGCTTTTCGATGGCCTTTAAGATAGATTCTACTGTAGATGAATTTTTATTATGGCATATGAACACAGGAACTTTTTTCTTTGGCAGAAAATATAAAATCAAACCGATAGTTCCACAAGCAACAGAACAGATCCTGATCAGAGAGCTTCAATGGGAGCGATCTGATCTGGGTCTACTTGGTTTGCAAAAGTGTCAAAAGGCATCTCTATTAGATTAACCCATTCCCTCATATTGACGACTTCTGACGACTCTGTAAGAGTCACTTTGTGAAACCAATGTGATAGATAGAGCATTTGCTCTTATAGGAGCAAATGTTCTATTTATCACAATGGTTTGAAACTGGAAAATTCTAAAAAAAAATCCTTTTCTCTAGTTAATGCTCCTTTTCGGTAGATTTATTCAAAGAGTTTGTATCTAAAAATAGCATATGAGGTAATGGGTTAAGGGTTAACATATCCGTCTTAATTTTCACTCCATAAATTTTAACAAGCGGCCTAATTTGCAAATTTTCGAAAGATTTTAGAAACTAAAGAAACAGATCTATCAAATTCCATTAGCAAACAGAGCAGACCCTGATCAAACAGCTCCTATAGGAGCCATCTGATCTGGGTTTTCTCTGTTTGTAAATGCTTGAAAGTGTGTTTATACATGTATGAGGGAAAGGATTAAACAGGTTTACTCTATCTTGTTTTATAGAATCACTGACAACAGTGTGAAGTGTAAAGGAGATGGAACCACCTCGCTATGGAGAAGATACAGTGAATTTGAATTACTGAGGAACTACCTTGAAATCACCTATCCTTACCTTGTCATACCCCCACTGCCAGAAAAAAAGGTCATTAAGGCACCTTATCCCTTTACTCCATAAATACGTCTTTCTAAACCTTTTTGAAGAGAGTAGATTCAGATCAGACTACTCCTAAAGGGGCCTCTGATCAGGATCTATTCTGTTTGCTTTTTGAATTATATGGATCTGATTTTACATTTTCTGCTTTGACAAAATTTTAATGCATTTTTATGCCGTTATAACATTACAACAATTAATCTAATTAATATTCATGATGTCATAATTTCTAACATGAATATACATGGAGTAAAGGGTTATGAGAGACTGTATTTTGAGCGTTGTGAACAGTATAAACCTCAAACACCATATTTATACTAAGTATAATAATTTGGACTTCTTTGGTTGTAAAGCTGAATAATTGATTTAGTACCATTTGAATAACATTATGTTTGACTGACATAGTAGCTAATAGTATAGCCCTTGATCCTGAAGGAGCATTTTGATCTCGGTCTGCATTATTTGCTTGTCAATTCAATTGCTTAGAGTAGTTAAGGTATGCACTGTATTAGAGAAACAATGTCTGTTACAGTGTCCAACAAATCCATTGCCCAGAGCCCGTGGGCTACAAGAAAATTTGATCAGGCTATCAAAGAATTTCAAAGCAAACCCACTGGGCTAAAAGTAAAACTAAAGATCTGCTGTGTTTGCTTATGGTACAATATACATATTATTATAAATAACACAGCATTGCATTAGGATTGAAACTGCTTGACAGTGTGATTGTCCTTTTCAAAAGAAATGAAAGAAAAATTAACTGACCATTTTAGAAAGATGATTGGTATGTAAATGTTTATGAACGAGGTTACAACAATATATTTTCCTTGAAATGTATGTGGGTTAGTTTTTGTCAGATATTTATTAAAATAGTACTTTTATAGATAGAATTGACATATCACTTTTTCTCAACTACTTTTCTTTCACAGTAAATAACTATCATTTAGACATTTTTCTTTTAAAATTTGGATCCAATTAATCAGTGCAAAGAGCAAATGCTTTATGAATACTTGATCTATACTAGAGATATTTCATATTCTGTTGATGAAAGATGAAAACCTAAATACATTAAGGTTTCATTGAGGGTTATGAAGTTTTGTGTTTTTGTTTTTTTTCAGGCCAGTTACACATGGCAGAACATGGCAACAGACAAGTTTGACTCAGACTTTATAGAAAGACGAAGAGCGGCATTAGAGGTAAATTTGTGCAGGTTGCCATTTAGTCAATGGGTTAAAAAATTGGAGGGCTTGATTCAAAACTTGTTCCATGGTTTTCATTTCATAAATACACCTTTCTACGCCTCTGTAAAAGTCACTTTATGAAACCATTGTGATAAATAGAACATTTGCTCCTATAGGAGCAAATGCTCTATTTATCACAATGGTTTCAAACTACAAAATTCTATAATTTTCCTTTTTTCTACTTAATGCTCCTTTTGGGTAGATTAATTCAAAGCGGTTGGGTCTAAAAAAAAAGCCTATGGAGGAAAGGGTTATGGAGGTCTATAGATCTAATACTTCAGTTTCTGCAGTAGCGAAAAAATCCTGTGTTCATATATTATAAATAAAAAACACCTGATTAATAATTTAATATTCATGATGTCATTGTTTCTTACATAAATATTCATGAGGCAATAGTTAAAACCTTTCCTTCATGTAAACCACTTTTCTCGCCATTGCAAACAGAGTAGACCCAGATCAGACGGCTCCTGTAGGAGCCGTCTGATCAGGGTCTGCTCTGTTTGCTTATATGAAGATCTGATCATACAGATTTTATCTAAGCTTACTATTCTCTTCTGAATACTTGCCTTACTAAAATTAAGTTCATGAGTATTCATGAAGTGATCAATCCATGCAAAAATATTGAACAGGTAAAGGTTAAAGGGTTAAACCCTATATTCAATATGTTGTCTTGTTCCAGATATATCTATTACGCTGTGCTGCTCACCCTATTGTTTGCCAGGATCACATATTTGTCGGATTTTTGCAGAAAGTAAGTTTGCATTTTATTCCTTCATTAGCAATATTAATAAATTATTTTAAGCTATGCGATGTAATTTTTTGGTTATTTCATAGTCTGGTTGGTGTAGCAAGCCTACTTGTATTTCTATCAGACACTGGAAAAACATTATGGATTATCCTTTCCCTCATGTTTACACTTTTCCATGCCTTTGCAAAAAGTGTAGACCCAAAATCTTATAGATCCTCTAAGAGCTGTCTGATCAGCATCTGCCCTGTTTGCTTGTGATATTATAAAATATCTTACTCTATAGTTTCTACCATGACCAAAAAAATCCTGTGTACATATGCCACTATGAAAAATCAGCTACACAATGTAATATGTATAAATAGTGTCAATATTTCTTACATAAATACATGTATATAAATATGATGCCCCCCAGATCAGATCATATTGTTTTTGCCCTGTCAGTCTGTTTGTCAGCAACTGTAACAATGGTCATAACTTTTGAGCCAGTACAGATAGAGACTTGATATTTGGCATACATATGTATCTCATAAAGCCACACATTTTGAGGGGTGACATGTCAAGGTCATCCTTCAGTGTCTGAGGTCAAATATATAGGTCAAATCACCAACTTTAACATTGGTGATAACTTTTGAACCAGTAGAGATATAGACTTTGATATTTGACATGCATGTGTATCTCATGAAGCTGCACCTTTTGAGGGGTGACATCCTTCATGTCATCCTTCAAGGCCAAAGGTCAAATTGGGCAGGGGGCGTAGTGACAATATACACTGTCACCTCATGGATTACAATTTTAAAGGAAATCTGAGATTTGTTATAAATAGTTAAGCTCTACGGTACAAAAACCAACCTTTAGGCATTGCAAACATTGTAGAATGAATCAGTCACAGTGGTTTAAATATGGCATCTGGTCAGAACTTAAGACTTTGTTCCTGATGGGTTGTTTGACTTTTATTCTGTCTGTTGGGAATGTTTTTCTCTATTTGTTATAGGATGAAGGCTGGAAAGATTCTGTGTATGCCACAGAGTTCCAAAGTAAGGTATGTGTTTATTGAGATACAAATCAGATAAAGTCAAGTCATGTCCTTTATTGGTAGAGCTGTATATAAGAGATGTACATGTATATAAAGAATCAGGGAAAACATTACTTTTTAACCATTTCTCCATGAATATTCATGTAAGAAAGAATAGCATCATGAATATTAGTTGGCTGCATTTTCACAATACCATATGAATATGTAAAAGTTTGGCCATGAGAAATCTATAAATAGAATTAGATCCATATTATTTCATAAAGCAAATAATAGGAGCTCCTGTAGGAGCAGCAATGAGTGTAATGAATAATAAAGATCTGATTCTTCTGTTTCTGCCATTGAAAGAATTTCCTTTGTTCATGATGCATTGTAAAAATCTAATTAATATTCATGATGTCATTTTTTCTTATAATGAATATTCATCAGATAAAGGGCTATTATAGATGATATATTTTTCTGCCAAACTTATCTTGTCAGTACTCACTAGAAGTGTGATTCTAATGAGTACTGTTTAGATAGTGTTTGGCTGAGAAATGTATAAATAGAAAATATTGATTGAAGATTTTCTAATAACAAGATAATGGGGCTTTTTATAATAGCAAATATAAATACATTTTATCTGTCTTTTGATAAGTCCTTTAACCCTTTCCTTCATGTAACACTTTTTTCACACCTTTTGCAGATCAGATGGCTCCTGTAAGAGCCATCTGATCAGGGTCTGCTTTATTTGCTTTGCTTCTGAAATTATGCTAGATCTGACTACAGTTTCTACCCAAACCAAAACATTCTGTATACATGAGCCATCTTTCAAAAAATCTGTTAATACATATTTATGTCATAATTTCTTACATGAATATTCAACGGGGAAAGGGTTAAACACAAATGGCTGCTTAACCCATTCCCGCATACTGATACCTTTTTGATACCTCTGTCACTTTTTGAAACCATTGTGATAAACAGAGCAATTGCTCCATAGGAGCAATTGCTCTATTTATCACAATGGTTGCAAAACTGCACAATTCTAAAATGTTCTTTTTTTTGTAGTAAATACTTCTTTTCAGTGGATTTATTCAAAGTCTGAAATATTAGGGAATGGGTTCCTATATTATGTAATCTTGAAGACCAACATTGTGTGGCCACTTGTGGGTTGTTTTACCGTGGCTCTGATATTATTTTACAGGCTGAGTCAAAGCTGAAAAGTTTGAGTGCTTCTTTTCGCCTTAAGAGCCCAGACAGGTATTTTTTTTTATTTTTTTTTTTTTATTTCTGTTAAAATGCTTATTATTACATGATGGCTAAAATGGAAAAACCCACAACAATTACATCTTTACCTTTTATTAACAAAATATGAAGATCTAAATTGACCTTCATTAACATGAAGAGTGTGGCAGTTGTGGTTCAACCTGCAATGAAAATAAAAGCCCAAGTACACAGAAAACAATGATAAACAACATGTATGTGTATTAAGGTATATGTGAAAACATAACAAAACCCATCACTAAGAACAATAATACATGATAAAATATTTACAACAAATTCAAAAAGATGTAAAAAGGGTGGGTGGGTGGGTGTTAGATTACAAAATATTTTCGGATCGAAGACAATGGCGCGAAATCTGACACGATGTAGCAATGTTGTGAAATTTACGTAAACACCGGCTACCGGTGCTACCGGAAACTGGCGTACAATTGAACTATAAACACGTTACCATTTTAGCCAGTAATAAATCGGCCTATTTGAAGCAATAGCCTTTATTATTACATGATGGCTAAAATGGAAAAACCCACAACAATTACATCTTTACCTTTTATTAACAAAATATGAAGATCTAAATTGACCTTCATTAACATGAAGAGTGTGGCAGTTGTGGTTCTGAATGCAGCGAAAAACCCGCAGAGATGTAAATTTTAAATCCTAAAAGGAACTAGCTGCGACTCCCCAAATACTCTCCGGAAGGGTCCAATCCCTATCCGACATCCGGCCTGGGGTCCAATCCCCATGGCCACCTCCGGTAGCTACCAACTCCGGCCTGGGGTCCAATCCCCATGGCCACCTCCGGTAGGGTCCAATCCCTATACCAACTCCTTTCCCTACCCTCCACAGATGTTTTCCTCATATGGAGGGTACTGACCAACGGACCCAGCGTTAGGATCAATCACTGGATCAGTCAGCCAGCCAAATACTGACCGACAAACCCAGCGTTAGGATCAATCACTGGATTAGTCGGCCAGCCAAAGTGGCATTCCTAAAATAACGGATCGGTCGGCAGCCAGTTCCTTTTCCACATTGCACAAATGAGCAATAACTTTCAATAATATTAACCAATAAACATTATAAATCAATACATCTCCCCGGAATTTTCCGCCACACGAACCACTGTTCGCCCCAAAATTCCGGATTATCATGGTATTACTGATTATCAAGTATGCTATACATTGTTATACACATACCATAATGGTAAAATACCTTTACAACGACGCATAATGTTCTGCTAAAATTTAGCTTCCACCGAGGATCAAACTCACATCCTCACGTTTCCTAAGCCACCGTTATAACCCTTCGACCACGCTGACTGCTTTGAATTGAAAAATTCTAATATGCGGCAGTCTAGTGTAACGCGCCAGACTATCAGTCAGGAGCTCAAATTCCAGTCCCTCGGAAATTTCAGATACACCTGTCAGTGTCTCTAAACCGCACCTCCTCTCCACCCGGGAATCAAATGGATATCAAATGGGTACCTGTGAGGTTCACCAGCTGGCACTGCGGCTGCATGATTGCGCCATATGTTAGCAGTGCTTAATATTGTAGGCGAATGACCAGGGGAGCAAATGTACAGTCGGCTAAGCGGAAATTCAAAGAGCCTAGAAATGACTGCGACTCCCATAAAGTGATACTATGTTTATGCTTCAAGATATCCCGAACCTGAGTAACAATAGTTTGGAATTTTCCAGAGGATCTCTTTTTATGATGACCATAACTTAGCGGAAAACCAAACTGAAAGCCCTTGTATAATTTAGTTTAACTACATCTGAGTCAGGATATATATTCAAATATGAAACCATAGCATCAAACTACAATGGGGGATTCTGCTAGTGTAAACATACTATTTCCTAAAATTATTGATGTGCATACAAAATCCCTGCGACATATTCTAGTTCCTATCCTGTTCAACTGGCAGAATACCTATTCTCTGTCAATTCGCTGATTGTAGGAGCCCTTGCTGGCCAGGCATACATGGTCATACCTACAACGATAGAAATTGTAACCCCGCCATGAGTTATAACCACAACAGGGTTGCCACAAACCTGAGGAAACAAAATTCCCTGACATAATTTCCAATTTCCATGACACATTTCATCGCGAAATTTGGCCTTTCTGTCATAGTTTCTGTAATATGTTATGGATGTTTTAAAATATATAACATTCATTCTCATGTTTTCAAAATTCCCTGACATTTGTCTATATTTTCACAATTCCCCGACCTTGAATTTTTTTTATTTTTTTTTAAACTTCCCCGACGCGTGGCAACCCTGCATAACAAGAACAAATTTTCATCATAAGGTAGATTCGCCAAGCAAATGAACCCATTGACCAAGGACTACCTCCCATATCAGTGCCATGTACCATACTAATTCTGATTTTCAGAGTTTCTTAATAACAATTGTTGAAAATACAGTATTTTATACGTATCCGTCCAGACTCCACTCACATATACATTTGACCGTTTCTGTTCTACTCTTTTTTACGATGATATCGAGCTACTTTCGGTTATATACTTTCGGACATGGTGTCCTTTGGAAAATAAGCATGCGGTCCTACAGTCATTGACGATACTAAACTGAAATGACGAGGCAGGCACTTGCTCAATGTCCCTTTCTAAAAGCATGATCAAATGAATATAATCCCCATACCAAATTTTCATCCACAAATTTATCATCTGCAGAATGCTGCACGCATTGTCATCCTATCATCGGCGCATCTTAGAGCCGAAACAGGGAGGCAGAATCTATCTTTTTATATTTTATAGATAGAACTCCCTAAATTGTTTAAAATTCTAGAAAACATTACCAGAAGCAGCCTCGTCTGAGGCTTACTATAAATCTCCGGCGACTCCCTATCGCAGCCAAACTATATCGGAGTCTTTAACTACCCCACCCAGTTCAACGTCCGGGTGCAAACTGTATCGTCTCAGGCATGTCCGCAGCGCGCACGTAGCGCGATCGACTGATAAGAGACGCTTCCTCTTCCTATCCTCTACTGCATCCACGTCTTTCAGTCTTTAATGCATCGACATTCCGGCGATTTTTTGTTAGATTACAAAATATTTTCGGATCGAAGACAATGGCGCGAAATCTGACACGATGTAGCAATGTTGTGAAATTTACGTAAACACCGGCTACCGGTGCTACCGGAAACTGGCGTACAATTGAACTATAAACACGTTACCATTTTAGCCAGTAATAAATCGGCTTATTTGAAGCAATAGCCTTTATTAATTAAACCATCTAATCAGACTATTGAAGTACAAATTTGACTTTACTTTGGGTTTTAATTAGTTCACAATTCTTAAAAAGTCTTAACCCTTCGCTTGCTATTCACGTCAATATACCTACCTGTAAATAGTGAAGACCCAGATGAGACAGCTCCTGCAAGAGCTGTCTCATCAGGGTTTGCACTATTTACAAGTTGATTGTGCAACCAGTGCACTCCACAGCAGTGATTGCACAGCGAAATACTTGTACACAGAGAAGATATATGTAATTATACAACAGGGCATGGGTAAAGAAGGGGAAATGTATTTTAAAATTCAGCAAGCGAAGGGTTAAATGTGATATTTAGGTCTTCGGGCATTACCGTTGAGTCAATTTAATGTTTTTGAGATTGCAGGTTTTTACAAAAAAAATTGCAATTTTTATCATTAACTGATTTATATATAGCATTTAATTTCCTCTGTGGTTGCCTGCCGTTTGTATTGATGGTAGGTGTAATGATGTGAGATGGACCAAGTAGAACCTTATCAGAAGCATTTTTCTAAAATTCATTAGCTGATCTTAGTCTAAATGATCTGCAAATTCCAGGAGGCATACTTTCTTGTGTTTGTACTGAAAACAATTTTTGTTTTTCAGGAGATTTGAAGAAGTAAAGAATTACAGCAATGAACTTCAGAGTAACATAGCCAGCCTACTCAAAATCAGAGCTGTAAGTGGCTACCCATTACCTCATTATCCCGTCACTTCATGAATATTCATGCTCGACTGCCTGCTATGGATATTTATTGATAAGAGAATTAAACATGAAACAAAGAAATTTATTGTCATGGCAATAGAGAAACAGATCTACAACATAACAAGCAAACATGGGTACAAGAGTAATAGTAACTCCAACTGATACATTTCTATTAGTTTCCAGCCAAAATTGAACAAATTGATGCTGAGGTCTATGCATGCTTAGCAATTTGGCGTCCACTACAAATTCATTAATCTGATAGAGACCCCTTTTCATGCCTTTGCAAACAGAGTAGATATCTCTTATTCCTTTCCCTGTTGAATATTCATGTCGGAATTAATGACATCATGAATATTTATTAGCTCAGATATTATAATGTAAACTTTTCAAGGAAATGTTTTGCTTTGACAAAATGTACAAAATATCATATTAAAAGCAAACCGAGCTGTGTGACTCGGTTTACTCTGATTGCAAACGCTTGAACATTTAAAGGATTAAACTGCAAAATAAAAACATCTACTGGTGAAAGCATCATTGCTTAGCCCTGAAGATGTATGTTTTCCCCTCTCAGGTCCGATTCAAAAGCCTGTAAATATGAATAATAAAAGGGCAGCAGATATTTTGGTGTTACTCAAAGTAGCAAAAATTGATAGAACTCGGTGGCATTATCTCAATACCTTGAATGCATTGATGATGATTTTGACCTGGTTGTACTTTGTTTACAAACCACTGGAAACATGTTTTCCTGAAGATGCAGTTCATTCAGTGTTTTCAATATTTCTATCTATACAGAGGATGGCTGACAAGAAGTTTGGTATCCACAAGGTGCATGGTAACTACCAGCGAGTGTTCAACGAGTGGAGTGGCATTGAGAAAGAGATGTGTGAATCCTTACAGAGTGCAGCACACTACATGAATGTGTAAGTACAGAGCTGTAGAAAATATTAATTGAAACATGGTTTGTATATTGTGTGTTAATTGTCATAATGTATGAACACTTAAGTTAATCTCAAAACTTTAAAAGATACTCAATGTGCATTTACATTTACCGAGTAAAATGGTCCAAGCTTGATTTGCTACTTATTAGTGAGGCTGTCCTGTCTCTTCCTCAAATGTACAACGTCAGACAAAAGTGCTTTACCTACTGCTAGGTGTGTATGTGTATGCAATATGCTGGAGACACTTACAAGGGTTGTATAAATGTATTTGGTGTCTGTAGCATACTATGCATGTTAAAATGAGTGTTTTTATGTAGACTACGTTTTGTTCATATATGTGCATATAAGTGTTTATAAATGAGATTTTGTTTTCTTTCATTTGATTCCAAAACATGAAAAATAGCTATACAGATAGAAATGTTGAAGATCAAATTAGGAAAACTGTTGACCATTTACTCCATATATGGATTGTGAAGTCGGGAGAATATGTACATTGTATGTAGTTCCAGACTATAAACCTCACCTTTACCTTTTTTACCTTTACCTATATGTACACTTTTGCAAATGGAGTAGACCCAGATATCAGACAGAGCCTTCAATAGCCGTCTGATAAAAAAAAATGTAAAGTACCTAGTTATAGTCTACTTTCAGTCCGAATGACTGCTCAGCCAACTGTACATTTACTCCCCTGGTCATTGAGTCATTCGCCTACAATATTGAGCACTGCTAACATATGGCACAATCATGCAGCCGCAGTACCGGCTAATGACCCTCACAGGTACCCATTTTAACCCCTGGGTGGAGAGGAGGTGCAGTGGGAGACCCTCAAAAGCATCTCTGAAAATGCCGGGAGGGACTGGGATTTGAACCCGGGACCTCCAGATTGATAATCAAGCATGTTACCACTAGACCACCGCATACCACAAAGATCAGGGTTTACTCTGATTGTGTTATGTTATAGATCAGATGCAACATTGGCTGCCGTGGCAAAACCTTTTCTTTTCATGTGCAGTTATAAAATGCAGTTATTTGATCCTTTGCCTGATATCATCACCTTTTCATGCTTTGCAAACAGAGTAGAATCAGATCAGATGGCTCCTATAGGAGTTGTCTGATCTGGGTCTGCTCTGTTTGCCTATGAAATTATATAGATCTGATTCTACAGTTTCTGCCATGGCCAGAAATTCCTTTGGTCTTGTGCCATTATAAATGTTCATTTGATGAATATTCATGATGTCATAAACACTTGAATAACTATTCATGAAGTTACAAATTATTTCATAAATATTCATGAGGTAAAGGTCTATTGTCTTCAGTTACGCACAGTCTATAGACACAGTTCTGGAGGAAGAAGAACAATATGCTGACCAGCTGAAGGAGTACATGGCCTTTGGAGATTCTCTCAGGTAAGATTTATTTTCAGGTCTTATGTAGTAGAACCTGTCCTAAGTGGCTGTTTATTAACTGAAGATAGGCATGTTAAAAAGCAGGTGGTTGCTTAATACAGGGCAAAAATGCAGAGAGCTACTATATGGCCTGCATTAAGCTTCCACCTGCCTTTGAGGCCCATATTTAGACCTCTTTTTGATGGCCACTTAACCCATTCCCTCATATTGACGACTCTGTAAAAGTCACTTTGTGAAACCATTGTGATAAATAGAGCATTTGCTCCTATAGGAGCAAATGCTCTATTTATCACAATGGTTTCAAACTACAAAATTCTAAAATTTCCCTTTTCTCTAGTTAATCCTCCTTTTCAGTAGATTTGTTCAAAGAGCTTGTGTCTAAAAATAGCCTATGAGGTAATGGGTGAAAACAGGTTCTACTGCGGTTGTAACTACACCCTGTAGGACTGAAAGCTGACAGTTTGGATCCAGATGAGAGGCTGAGTGAGTGAATATCTCATCAGAATCTATACTAGTTTACGATATTGATCAAACTTTTTTAAGAATGATTGAAGATAAATGTACACTTACTTTTAAAGTTGAAAGAAAGTTAAATTTTGTGATTACACATTAGGCTAAAGAATGCAATTACATTACTTTTGCACTGAATCCTAGTTTTGGTCTGTCTGCATTGTGAATAAATTCTACTTAATGATACATGAAATGGAAATTTGAAAATAAATTACTTTGATCTGTTTAGACATCTTTTATGTATAAGTTTGTCAGAAACACAAGATAAGTAACTCTTGGTGTAACTTGGTGCAGTTTACCGCCATTTATCAAATTTACTTAACCCTTTACTTGATAATCCCGTCTTTGCGTGGGGAATTTGATAGATCTGTTTCTTAAACTTTACTTTCTAAGATGGCTACAATGCTCCACCTTCTATAGGGAAAGGGTTAACCTTCATAATGCTGATTGCCACCTTGGATCCAGATGAGACACCGAGTAACATAGCATCTGATCAGGATCAGATTGACATTCATAAGCTTGAAGGAATTTACAGCAGGCTCCAAGGATATAAAACTTTAGATGCTTGAGATTGATCTCAGGCTCAAGTAAAATGTTTTATAACCTTTGGGTCTGGTCCATTGACATGTTTTCTATAGCAGGATGAGAGTTAGTTTTGTGGACTATTTGTCTTTCAGGTCAGTGTGCAAAAGACATGAATGTCTGCAGTATGATCTAGAGAGAACAGATGAAAACCTCCATTCGAAAAACATACAAAAAGAAATGTTGGTAAGATATGGGTTGATTCAGACATTGTTATAGTTTTCTCATGTATTCTAGCCCCTGTGATAACAGTATTGTATCAACTGTTAGTTGTAAACTACTTTTAAATAGTTAAGTGGTTGCTTAGGCAATTGATTTGCAGCTAAGGGTTTGTTGTGCGATTTTTGCTCAGTTTCAAGCATTTAATTAATGGATATTCACGTAAGAAAAAACTGTTTGTTTGTAGGTATGGGTTTTTTATGTCACTTTAATAGTATTTCGGTCATAGAGAGTAGATCTAGGTATTCTCAGTTTGCAAAGGCATTAGAAGGTGTCCATAATATAAAGGGTTAACCCTTTCCCTCATGTAAACGTGTTTTCACACATTTGCAAACAGAGTAGACCCAGATCAGACGGCTCTGTTTGCTAATAGAATTTGATAGATCTGTTTCTTTGCTTTCTAATATGGCTACACTGTTCCACCTTTCACAGAACAGGGAAAGGGTTAAAGAAATTATGCCTTGGAGATGACCAACTGAACATTTTAATGCTCCCACAATGATGGGAATCATAGTGTTGCACTTATTAGTTTGTAAACTTTGTACATGTTTATGTCTTGTGCAACAGCTTTAAATTCATTTGTTTAAGAAATCCATTGATGAACAACTTTGATAATGGGCATGAAGGCATTATAGCTTCAATCATTTTAAACAGTTACTGCCTTTCATTGCAGTGTTGGTACAGTGCTCCCTCTCTAAAACGACATCCCCTGGGATACGAATATTGTATGTGTTGTTCAGAGGGAGTCGTTATAGGGAGGGAAAATCAAACATAATTAGCTTGTTTGCAGATCCCCAGATAAGGGGTATTTTGAGAACTAAAACCGTTATGCCTCAATCAAACCCTATGTTGTGACCACTCTTTAGAATCGTCACAAAGTGACGATTCTAAAGAGTGGTCACAACACAGGGTTTGATGGAGGCATAAAGAAAATACGATGGAAAATGTTTTTTTCTGGAGCCTTGTTGTTACGGAAACAGTGACATGCGTTGTTGTAAGGAGGGAATCGTTATTGAGAGGGCCGTTGTAGGGAGGGAGCACTGTACTTGTATTTTAGTGTCACCTGCTGTAAGCATGGCGACACTTGGGGATCACATCTCTGTTGTCTAACCATCCATCCAGCTCTAATGCTTTTTTCATCACGCTTGCGTGTCATACTTTTCTCATCACATTGTCAGCTGTCAGCAATGACACGTGTTCTTTCAAACAATTCTGTTTTGGGCATAATTTTAGTTTTCATGTGTGGTTGTTGATGTGTTATATACATATTCAGCTTCAGGGAAAAACAGCTGGCGGATTCACCCTCAGTGGGATGAAGAAGGCACTGTTTGGAAATGACACACCCGAACAAAGAGACTTAAAGCTGAAACACCTTGAAGAACAAATAAAACAGACTGAGGCAGAACTCAAACAGACTAACGAAGAAACACAGTAGGTTTATTGGTTCAGGGAGAATCTTATATTATTAATTGTTAATCTTTGAGTTGATAGAGATGCCTTTCCACGCCTTTGCAAACAGAGGAGACTCAGATCAGGTGGCTCCTGTAGGAGCTGTCTGATCCTGGTCTGCTCTGCTGGGTTATGGAATTGTATTGATCTGTTTCTACAGTTTCTGCCAGAGCCAAATATCCTGTGTTGATAAACCAGTATAAAAACTCAGCTAATGAATACTCAATGTGTTATTATATCTTACATAAATATGCATTAGGTAAAGGTTTAACCCTTTCCTCCATAAATACGCCTTTCTACGCCTCTGTAAAAGTCACTTTATGAAACCATTGTGATAAATAGAGCATTTGCTCCTATAAACCTAATGGTTTCAAATTACAAAATTCTAAAAAATTTCCTTTTCTCTAGTTAATGCTCTTTTTCGGTAGATTTATTCAAAAAGTTTGGGTCTAAAAATAGCCTATGTAGTAAAAGGTTAAAGGAAAAACATTAGTCAGTGTGCCTATATTAGAGACTGCTCATGGGAGGGGATGGGGGGAAAGTTTCTACAATTTTATGTCAAACTTTATCTTGCTGATACCTTTCCTGTGTGATTCTAATGAACCCCTGCAAGATGAGTTGAGCTCACAAAGCAGTTGTTTGCCTGACTTTTACCCTGCATTAAACCTTTATCTCATGAATATTGATGTTAAAAAGACATCATGAATATTGATAAGCTGAATATTTTTGTAATGGCACATGAACGCAGAAAAGTTTAGCCTTGGCAGAAACTGTAGAACTAGATCTATACTATTCCGCAGACAAACAGAGCAAGCCCTGATCAGATGGTCCCTACAGGAGCTGTCTGATCAGGTCTACTCTGTTTATAAAGTTAAATGGTGTATCTCTGAAGTAAAGGATTAAGCAACTTCTTGTTTATTGAATCATTCAGTCCATGGTGGCTTATAACAGGTTTTACTGTAGCCTGAACATACAGTAAAACCTCTCTATAACAGCCACTAAATTGTGTTAATTAGTTGATATTTTGGGCAGGTGGCTGCTTAAAGCAAGGTGAAAGTAAAACAGAACACTCCTATTGGAGAATTCTGTTTTACTTTCACCTGGCTTTAAGCAGCCACCTGCCTTTAACACAAAATACTTGATTTCATGTAATTTCGTGGCCGTTATAGAGAGGTTTTACTGTGCTTCCTTTTTTGACACTTTGCCAATGATTTTTAGCTTTCAAAAAGTGGAGCTATTGTCATGACCCTCTCGTTGGCATCTGCGTCAGCATTGGTTAACCTTTTTGTTAAGGTCCATATCTCAGAAACCATCTAAGATATTTGGTTCACATTTGGTATGTATGTTTTCTATCACAAGGACAACCCATTTCACAAGGGTAGGTAACCCTAAAATTAATTTTGCCATAGTTATGCCCCTTTTTCGACTTAGAATTTTCATTGTTGGTTAAGTTTTATGTTAAGATCCATGTCTTATGAACTGTCCAAGATATTTGGTTCAGATTTGGTATGCATGTTAACTATTACAAGGGGGACCCATTCCACAAGGTAACCCTAAGATTAATTTTGCTATAGTTATCTGACCTTTCCGACTTAGACTTCCACTACACTATCCAGCGCTAAAGAAAGTGGAGCGCGCTGTCTGCGGACAGCTCTTGTTTTAAAAAGAGTCCTCATATACAGATTGTCAGCCAAGTAGCATCAAATAGTCATAACAAATAATTGTAACAATTATATCGGTCAAGTTCATTGGAACTTTGAATATACTGCAAGCCACTGAAAAATCTTAACTTTGTCTACACTATTGATGCACTTAGGATGCCTTTGCAGGTTGATATAGAGAAGTTGGGTAACAACAGTGCCTCATCAGAATCCAAGCTTATTTACACCCATCATGTTTTTGTAAGGAAAGAATAAATGTACTTTGAAAGTTAAAGCATGAAATGTTTTGCCATTCAGCAAAATAGAGAGTCATTATTATGAAATGGAATAAGTTCATAAGTACAGTAAAAACCCACTGAAGTGACCATTAAAATGACTTAAAATAATTCGGTGTTAACCCATTACCTCATAGGCTATTTTAAGATCAAACCACTTTGAATAAATCTACCAAAAAGGGGCATTAACTAGAGAAAAGGAAAATTTTAGAATTTTGTAGTTTGAAACCATTGTGATAAATAGAGCATTTGCATAGAGCAAATGCTCTATTTATCACATTGGTTTCAACAGGTGACTTTTTCAGAGGCGTCAAAAGGCTTCAATATGAGGGAATGGGTTAAGCTAGCACCTGCTTTACCATATTTGTAGTGGTCATTTTAGAGGGGTTTTACTGTATGTTAACCCTTTCCCTTATATAAACAACTTTGGGTACCTTTGCAAACAGAATAGACGAAGATCAGACAGCCCCTGTTCCGTTTGCTTATTGACTGATATACAATGTAGATCTGATTATGAAGTACAGTCTATTCTCGTTTAGTCCAACTCGGATAACTCAAAAACTTTTTTCTCGGCCCCAAATTATTTCCTTTTATCTATGTAATTTGACTACGGATAAGTCAAAGTTCGTTAACTCCAAAATTTCGCTAACTCCATTTTATTTCTGGTCCGACGAGAGTCTACCAAACTATAAATTGTTAGTGTAAGTCGAACTACCTGTTGGCTGGGGCGAAGACAAACTTTCATACCTTTCAATCAACTTGAGAAATAGACCTTGACGCTCAATTGATATCAGCTCTTTGTAAACTGTCAAAACACAGACGCCGTTAACCACTAATAGCCAAACTTATAATTCAACGAAATTACATATGACGGCTTGCATAAAACACAAGGTGTAAGGGCGAGTTTGAGCTGTTTGACTACAGTTTGACTAAATGTTGATCGAACTGTCTCTGGTTAGAGGTCAGTTTAGTGTCTGTGGTCAGACCAACAGTTGTGGTATGGTCGGACTAAAGTTGAAATTCGGAATACCTCAATAGTTGTTTCGCTCCTTTTTATGAAGAGCAAGCTAGAGGAACTAAGCCAAACTAACCACACTTCGACCAGTTTGCATTCGATCATCTACCGTAGTGACCATTGGTTGATGGTCGCACTAGCTCTATGCTTTGGCATGAGTAAATCAATGTTTTGCATAGTGTGTATAAAAATATACGTTCAGTAATTTCATGTATCATTCAAGCTTTTACTTTTATAAGGTCTTAGTGCATTTATTACATTATGAAATGAAATGTTCCATATCCTTGTATTATTTATTTATTCACTACCAGTAATTCAGCAAACTTGTATCATGCATCATACGCACACACTGCATGTACTCAATCATGTATGTGACTTTGGATAACTCCAACTCTTGTTAACTAGAACTAATTTTGACAGTCCATTGAAATTGGAGATAACAAGAGTAGACTGTATGTGAATATTCATGCAGTAATAAGTTCTTAAATTAATAGTTATGTTGGAAAAGGTTAAAACTACATACATGTACCAGATATTATGACCACAAGGAATAATAAAGCATGGACATGAACACTGCAAGTTTGTTTCTACTGACACTACAATTTGCTCTAAAGAGGAATTTGTTGTTTCTTTTTTTTGTAGAAAATTTGTAGAATCAGCGCTAAGGGACATTGATAGATTCAAGCGCCAGAAGACGAAAGATTTAAGAGAAATATTTACGAATTATGCCATTATGCAAATAAAGGAATGTAAAAAGGTATGTCAATTTTCAGACTGCACTCTCTGAAGAACATATATGAGACAATTAACCTTTAACCCTTTCCCTCATATAAACGTGTTTTCACACATTTGCAAACATATCCAGATCAGACTGCTCCTATAGGAACTGGCTGATCAGGGTCTGCTCTGTTTGCTTTTGACGTTATATAGAACTGAATTCCTTGAAAAGTATAATATTCTAAAACAATTGAGCTAATTGAGTTATTATTTTTTGCATGAATACAGAACAGGGAAAGGGTTACTGTATATCAAAGAAGAGAAACTATAAAAGTTAACCATTTTCTCCATAAATACGCCTTTCTACGCCTCTGTAAAATTCACTTTTTGAAACCATTGAAACCATTGGTTTCAAGACCACATATTTCTAACATTTGTCTTTTCTCTAGTAAATGCTTAAATCCTGTACGGTAGATTTATTCAAAGAGTTTGTATCTAAAAATAGCCTATGAGGGAATGGGTTAAATCTTTCGTTGCTATAGGAAAATCCATGATAATTTGAAAACATTTTGGATCCAGATGAGATGCAGAGTACCTGGCTTTCTCATCAGTGTCCAAATTATTTGAAACTCTGATCATATTTTTTGTAAGAAATTGAAGATAACTCCCCCTTTTTATACGCCCGAAGGGACGTATTATGGTATGGCGCATGTCGTCCGTCCGTCCGTCTGTCCGTCCGTCCGTCCGCACTCACCAATGGGTATTTGTGTGGCTTTTTCTAACTAGTCGCACAAGTAAAATCATTAACCTGGCCATCTCTTGTGACATTAACCTGGCCATTTCTTGTGACATTAACCTGGCCAGTTGTGGGACATAGGGTTAGGGTTAGGGTTAGCTTCCAGATCATTCTATTCCAAAGTTAGAGCCAAAAATAGTTTTACTTGTGGGACAAAGAGAAAAGATCAAAGGAAAAAGTCACACAACTACCCATTTGTTAGTGTGTCCGTCTGTCCGTCCGTCCGTTAGCAATTTCTTGTGCAACTAACTCCTCCTTTATTTTTCAACATAATTTCTTCAAACTTTCAGCAATGATAGATACTGATGTGTAGTTGTGCATATCAGTGAGATAACTCTCATATCATTTTTCATTCTGGAGTTATTGCCCTTTGATAGTTTCGGGTAGCAATTTCTTGTGCAACTAACTCCTCCTTTATTTTTCAACATATTTTCTTCAAACTTCCAGGAATGATAGATATTGATGTGTAGTTGTGCATATCAGTGAGATAACTCTCATATCATTTTTCATTCTGGAGTTATTGCCCTTTGATAGTTTCGGGTAGCAATTTCTTGTGCAACTAACTCCTCCTTTATTTTTCAACATAATTTCTTCAAACTTTCAGGAATGATAGATACTGATGTGTAGTTGTGCATATCAGTGAGATACCTCTCATATCATTTTTCATTCTGGAGTTATTGCCCTTTGATAGTTTCGGGTAGCAATTTCTTGTGCAACTAACTCCTCCTTTATTTTTCAACATAATTTCTTCAAACTTCCAGGAATGATAGATATTGATGTGTAGTTGTGCATATCAGTGAGATAACTCTCATATCATTTTTCATTCTGGAGTTATTGCCCTTTGATAGTTTCGGGTAGCAATTTCTTGTGCAACTAACTCCTCCTTTATTTTTCAACATAATTTCTTCAAACTTTCAGGAATGATAGATACTGATGTGTTGTTGTGCATATCAGTGAGATAACTCTCATATCATTTTTCATTCTGGAGTTATTGCCCTTTGATAGTTTCGGGTAGTAATTTCTTGTGCAACTAACTCCTCCTTTATTTTTCAACATAATTTCTTCAAACTTTCAGGAATGATAGATACTGATGTGTAGTTGTGCATATCAGTGAGATACCTCTCATATCATTTTTCATTCTGGAGTTATTGCCCTTTGATAGTTTCGGGTAGCAATTTCTTGTGCAACTAACTCCTCCTTTATTTTATCAACATAATTTCTTCAAACTTTCAGGAATGATAGATACTGATGTGTTGTTGTGCATATCAGTGAGATAACTCTCATATCATTTTTCATTCTGGAGTTATTGCCCTTTGATAGTTTCGGGTAGTAATTTCTTGTGCAACTAACTCCTCCTTTATTTTTCAACATAATTTCTTCAAACTTTCAGGAATTATAGATATTTATGTGTAGTTGTGCATATCAGTGAGATAACTCTCATATCATTTTTCATTCTGGAGTTATTGCCCTTTGATAGTTTCGGGTAGCAATTTCTTGTGCAACTAACTCCTCCTTTATTTTTCAACACAATTTTATAGAACAGCCTTCGGGCGTATATTGCCCCGTCTCGCGGTGCTCTTGTTGAAAAATGAAGCAGGGACAATGTAAGCAAGAAACATTAACTCATTCTCTCCTAGGCTATTTTTAGACCCAACCACTTTGAACGAATCTACCGAAAAGGAGCTTTAACTAGAGGAAAGGAAAAAAATAAAATTGTGTAGTTTGAAACCATTGTGGTAAAAAGAGCATTTGCTCCTATAGGAGCAAATGCTCTATTTATCACAATGGTTTCATTAACTGACTTTTATAGATGCGCAAAATTGCGTCACTAGGGGATAATGTGTTAATATGGCGACTGAGGGATTAAGGAGCTACATGATGAGAAAAGATGTGTGTGGGGTTTTGCCAATTGTGTTGACTATTCATTAACCCTTTACTCCATGAAGATTCATGTTAGAAATAATGACATGATAAACATCAATTCGCTAAATGTTTATAATGGTAAATTAACACAGGAAATTTAGGCCATGGCAGAAACTGTAGAAACAGATCTGTATTATTCTATTAACAAACAGAGCAGACCCTGATCAGATGGCTCCTATAGGAGCTGTTTGATATGGGTATTCTCCATTTGCAAAGAAATTAAAAGATATATCTGTGGAGTAAAGCGTTTTAATATAGGTATTATATCTAAAGAGAGGGACTTAATGATTGGACACCCTGACTCATTAGTGATTACAATATTTAATTACCCATCTTGCCAAATTGTGTAGATCTGGATCTGAGGCTTCAACTATAAGGCTGCAGTTGATAATGGGTCTACACTGTTTGCTCAGATTATTGTTACAAGTTAAACCTTTCAAATGACTGAAATGTTATTTCAAACAGGGAGAATAAAAGTATACATTTCTCTTCTGTCTGAAACTCATTTTTTTCTTTTAACAAGTAAATTATTATTGTTATTGCTCCATAGATGATATTGGTTTTTTTTCTAACCCTTTGAAATATGAATATTCATGTTTAACTATAGAGTCCTTTCAGAGAATTTCAGATGACAAACTGTGCAGACTCTACACTGTTTTCAAATGCCAGTGCTCTCTTTTGAGTCTTTTCCTGCATTGAAAGGGTTGGAAGTCATATAAATATGAAGACTCACATCTGTTTATATCATGCCTTTGACCAGCTGGCTTTATTTTCCTCCCTTCAGGGTATAGCTGTATGGACAAGTGCCAAGGACTGCTTTACTAAAATGTAGCTACGTCATGTGTACCGTTGTGAACATCATTCTGACAAGACACCAGATGACTGTGATGCTGAGACTGTGTAGCACACAGCGACTTTATCAACATGTTGCTGAATGTCGTAGCCAAGATGTTGTCATTTATTACTTGACCTACAGGCAATAATTTAACCCTTTTCCCCATAGAAACACCTTTTTATGCCTTTGCAAACAGAGTAGACTCAGCTCAGGCTGTTCTTGCTGGGGCCATCAGGTGAGTGTCTATTCTGTTTGCTGTGGAATTATATAGATCTTATTTATTTGTACCAAAGCCAAAAAAACCCTGTTTTCATATACTATTATAAAAGTCATACATATTATGTTGCATATTTATGTGAGAAATAATGACATCAGGAATATTTATTACCTGAATTTTTGTATATGTACATAGGATATTTTGGTTTTGGTTATAACTGTAGAGATAGATATATAGAGTCATATCTATTATCATTTCATTAGCAAACAGAAAAGACCCTGATCAGACGGTTCCTACAGGAGCCATCATATCTGGGTCTACTCTGTTTGCAAAGACATGAAAAAGCATTTGTATGAGGGAAAGCGTTAAAAGACACCAATATTTATTTATTAACTGTTTGCATGCAAGCTGCATATTCTCCCACCATTTATGGCCTGTGCAAACTGTTTGGATCTAGATCAGGACTCACAAAACTTGAGACTTGATCTGAGATCCAAACTGTTCACTCAGGCACAACTTCAGCAAGAAGACAGAAAATCAATATTTTGGAAATATTGCAGACAATTGAGCAGAAGACAAAAAAAATGAGATTGCAAGGAGTTAAATGATCGCTTTAAAGGGCTTCTTCTGTATTTTGAATATAATCAATGGGAAAACTTGTAATAAATTTCACGAACAACATGGATTCAGATGAGGGTCTGAGTATCTCAACATGATCCAGTGTGTGACGGGATCCCAGTGTGTGACAGGATCCGGTGTGTGACGGGATCCAGGGATCTAGTGTGTTACAGGATCCAGTGTGTGACATTCTGATTGTATTTTTGAAAAGACATGGGAGAGAAATCTTCTTTGATTGTTGAAGTTTGAAATTGGTGATAATCCTTAATCCTTTGCATGGATTAAGGATAACCTATATAAACAGTTTGTATCTAGGTTAGACACCATGTGACTGGTTGTCTCATCAAAATCCAAACCATTTAACATTCCAGCTGAATTTTGTAAAGAAGTTAATTATTTTAACTTACTGGTTGAAAATATTTGAAGATAACAATTATGCAGTGTGCAAGAGGTTAAACACGTTAACACATTCACTCATAGGCTATTTTTAGACCCAACCTCTTTGAATTTATTGGAGAAAAAGAAAGTTTTCGAATTGTGTATTTTGAAACCATTGTGATAAATAAAGCATTTGCTCCTTTGGAGCAAATGCTCTATTTATCACAATGTTTTCAAGGAGTGACTTTTACAGAGGCGTCAAAAGGCATCAATATGAGGGAATTGGTTCAGTGTGGGTAATGAGTGTACTTGCATTTTCAGACAATGTTGACCTAGATCATAGGCTCCTAGAGGAATCCTGACCTAGATCATAGGCTCCTAGAGGAATCCTTTGATCAAGGTCTGCACTATTTATCATTCAGAATCCTCTAGCAAGTCTAAGCCTTTCATACGGGATGCACCCTACTGTTGAATATTGATGGACCATTCCACTTTCAATATTCAGCATTTAAAGAGTTTAGAAAGGTGGTATTGTAATAGTGTAGCAACAACACCTTGAAATGGTCTTGTGACAACTGTCTTTTGACATCTGTTTGGCTCTTGTGTTAGGGAGATATAATGCACCTGTCTTTATGCAGACAAAAGAATACTTTTTGTTCAATGACAAAGTGTGCAAATTCATAATGTGTACACTTAGAACGCATTATCACAGGATCAGTATCGAGGACAACTATCATAGGATTATTATCATAGATGTGTCATAGGATAATTATTACAGGCTTCAATCCTGAGATCAGTGGAAATTATAGAAAGTGTGGAAATACAAATTCAGTGTCACCCACATAGTACAGTAAAACCCCTCTAAACCGGACTTCTAGTAAAGAATAATTTAGATATTTTTAGGCAGGTGGCTGCTTAATGCAGGACGAAAGTCATGCAGAAAGCTCCTAGAAGAGCTTTCTACATGACTTTCACGCTTCATTAAGCCGCAATCTGTTTCCACGACCGATATTTATACTAAAATGAACGTCTGGTTTAGAGAGGTTTTACTTTAGTGCTTTATTAATGTCTTTGCAGAGTTGACCCTGTAGGAGCTGTCTGACCAGGGTCTGCTTTGTTAGCTTATGGAATTATATATACAATGTATCTGATCCCACAGTTTCTGTCTACACAAAAAAAAGTTTACTTGATTAAACTCAAGTTATGAAATATTTATGAAGTGATCAATTCATGCATACATGTTAATTAGGGAAAGATTCAGCTAGTAACCTTGACCTCTGCTTACACTCTCAGACAGTTTTCTTCCATTTCTGTACAAAACACATCATCAGAGTGCCAGTTGATTGGATATTGATTTTGTGATATTTTGATGAAAACACTTGAGACATGAAGTGTCAAATAGTTTTTATTTTCATCAACAGCTAAGTTTTTGTGTTTGATCAAGGCATCTTTGCCGATATTCTTTTTGCTGCTATGAATATGTTCACCACAACATACTTGCTTTAAAAACTAATCATTTTTTCTTCATAAGTAACAATTCACACAGTTCTCACAGATTCTATTTCCTACACAGTTCTGCACATTCTGCCATGTATTTGTGGGTCCTTTCTGGCTTCCTGGCAAAAATAAGCCATCTGCTATAATGTTCCATCATTCATTTCTTTGGCAAATCTTCAAACAAGAGCCAAACTGCTTGTAAATGTTATCACAATATTGCTTATAGCTTGTTTATACAGTAAAACATCTCTATAGCAACCACTAGAGGTCTACTTCTGGGCCTTAAACCCTTTTCCTGTTGCACATTCATGTATGTTAACTCATTCTCTCCTAGACTATTTTTAAACCCAACCTCTTTGAATAAATCTATCGAAAAGGAGCATATACTAGAGAAAAGGAAAAATTTAGAATTGTGTAGTATTGAAACCATTGTGATAAATAGAGCATTTGCTCCTATGGAGCAAATGCTCTATTTGTCACAGTGGTTTCAAAAAGTGACTTTTACATAGCTGCAATAAGACTTCAGTAGGAGAGAATGAGTTTAAGAAATCATGACATTATGAATATTAATTAGACTAACAGCATTATTAACAAGGGAATATTTAATCTTGGCAGAAACTGTAGAGTCGGATCTATTTTATTTCATAAGCAAACAGAGCAGACCTGATCAGACGACTCCTACAGGAGTCATATGGTCTGGGTCTACTCTGTTTGCTAAAGTGTTAAAAGGTGTTTATATGAGGGATAGGGTAAACCTTTTACTCCATGAATATTCATGTAAGAATTATTGACGACATGAATATCAGCGGATTTTTTTTATAATGACTTAACCCTTTCCCTCATATAAACACGTGTTCATTCATTTGCAAACAGAGTAGACCCAGATCAGACAGCTCCTAGAGGAGCCGTCTGATCAGGGTCTGCTCTGTTTGCTAGTAGAATTTGATATATCTGTTTCTTTGCTTTATAAAATGTCTACAATGTTTAACTTTCCATATTTCTTTATAGCTATTTTGTTTATGAATATTCAGTAGGTATTGAAATTTGAAACAAACATAGAACAGGGAAAGGGTTAAGAACACAGGAAAGTATGGCCATGGTAGGATCCACATGTATATTATTCCAAAAGCAAACACAGCAGACCCTGATCAGAAAGCTTCTGATCTGGGTCTACTGTGTTTGCAAAGATGTTAAAAGGCATATCTATGGAGCAATTAATATTCATAGTCATTATTTCTGACATGAATATTCATTGAGTAAAGGATTAAAGACACTCATGTTTATTCCTTAACCCTTTCCCTCATACCAACACTTTTTCATGCCTTTGGAAACAGAGTAGACCCAGATCAGACAGCTCCTATAGGAGCTGTATAGGAGCTGTCAGATCAGGGTCTGCTATGTTTGTTTATGAAGTTATATAGATATGATCCAACAGTTTTTGTCTTGAAAATGAAACATTATAAAAAATAAGTTACCGGTACTGAATATTGATGTGGTGATTAATTCATGCATAAATGCTCAACAGGGAAAGGGTGAAGAGATTGCTTAGAAAGCTTCTTCTGTGCATATATACTGAACATTTGAGCTCAGAGCTTATCATGCGATTTATTGTCTTGATTTATTTGTTTTGTTTAGCAGTTTCGTCATCAAGGTTGGTTTGTGTACATGTAATTGGTAAAGCAGATATAGCATGTGAAGGTCATCTAAACATGAAGTGTTACCATTCAGTACCTCTGTGTATGTCCGAAATATGGTTTTCTATTAGTTACTTTATAACCCGTTACTCCATTGATATGTCTTTTAGCCCTTACAACACTGACTTTTCAAATCTACTACATGTATTCCAAAATTCAAACAGGTCAAGCTTATAGTGAATATTTAGGGATTCATCATTCTTTTAAAGAAAAGTGTAACCCTCTCATCTGGATCTACACTGTTTGCAAAGGACGTTAGTGACTCATGTCCCGCACAGTAAGGGTTAATGCCTTTGCAAACAGAGTAGGCCCAGATCAGATTATTCCTATAGGAACCATATGATCAGGGTTTGCTCTCTGCTTGTTAAATAATACAGGTTTGATTATAGTTTCTGTCATGGCCATTATCAAGCTTAATCAAATAAATATTCATGATGACATTATTTCTCACATGAATATATTCATGAAGTAAAGGGTTCAACTTAATTACTATGAAATACAGGTACAGATCAATTCAAACATGATCCATTTATGTTAGGATGATTTATGACCCTATATGATCAAGCATTTAGTTTGTGCCTGTGTGTTCTATGGACACGTGATACATGTACAGTAAAACGTGTTTTTAGCAACCAGCAAAAATAAGTACAGTAAAACCCCTCTAAACTGGACCATCAGTTTAGTACAATTATCTTTATAGGAGACAGGTGGCAGTTTAATGCAGGGTGAAAGTCTTGCAGAAAGCTAGAGGAGCTTTCTGCATGACTTTCACCCTGCATTAAGCAGCCTCCTGCCTAAAAGTATCTGTTAGTTTAGAGAGGTTTTACTGTATATTTTTGTTGTTAAGACAGGGGGTAGTTTGATTCAAGGGGAGCTTTCGTCCCATATTAACCCATTACCTCATAAGAGATGCTTTTCACACCCCTTGCAGACAGAGTAGACCCAGATCAGACGTTTTTTGCAGGAGCCGCCTGATCATGGTCTGCTCTGTTTTCATATGGATTTGTATTAATTTGTTTCTACAATTTCTGTCATTGCCAACCAATCTTGTGTTCATATACCATTATAAGAAATAAGCTAATGAATATTCATGATGTCATTGATTCTTTCTTACATGAATATTCATCATGTGAAGGGTTAAGGTACCACCTACTGTAATGAACTCCAATGTTTATTCATTATATGGTTACTATGGGGAAGTTCTACTGTAGTTTCCTACCAATCTAAATACTATCACAGTGTGTAGAAAAAGTCTAGTCATACTACCTAGTGTCTTTATTTTTCAAGGGACCCTTACCGCTGTGGTTTGAATCCCGGCCTGGGCATTTGGATTATTCATGTGAGGAAGCCTTCCAGCTGACTAGTAGGTCGAAGGTTTTACCCAGGTATTCTGTGCACAAAATAATGCAATTTATTCCATGCACAGAAATACATCTGGGGTCTTCCTCCACCTGTAATTTATAGCTGGATGTCGCGATATGAATGAAATGCTGTTAACCCATTACCTCATAGGCTAGTTTTAGATACAACCTCTTTGAATAAATCTACAAAAAAGGAGCATTAACTAGAGAAAAGGATTTTTATTTTTAGAATTTTGCAGTTTGAAACCATTGTGATAAATAGAGCATTTGCTCCTATAGGAGCAAATGCTCTATTTATCACAATGGTTTCACAAAGTGACTTTCACAAAGTCGTCAATATGAGGGAATGGGTTAAAGCAACATAAAACCCCGATACAATCAATTTTTAAGGGACCACCGGAAACCACCTTTTATGATTTACGGTTGTTAAAAATTGAAATTTCTTGTTATTCTCTATGCATTTTAAGTTTATGAAAAATATTTTTATGTTGAATGTTATTTCAAAACTTAACCCTTTCCCTGTTCTGTATTTAGGCCAAATTTCAATACCTACTGAATATTCATTAACCAATTAGTTGAGGCTACAATGTTCCAACATCCATATTTCTTTATAACTGAGTTATAAAGAAATATGGATGGTGGAACATTGTAGGCAGTTTAGAAAGCAAAGAAACAGATATATCAAATTCTATTAGCAAACAGAGCAGACCCTGATCAGACGGCTCCTCTAGGAGCCGTCTGATCTGGGTCTACTCTGTTTGCAGATGCGTGAATACAAGTTTGTATGAGGGAAAGGGTTAAACGATGATTGTTTACCAGCTCTGTGTAACCATTATTTCTATCACAGGTACAATAAATCTAGAATGCACTTTTTTGCATTTTTTAACATCAGATATTGAACAGGAAGATATTTTCAGGTTGAACATTTTTATATCACAAGCTTGTTGTATAAAATATATCATGCTATACTCATATACAGTATAACCTCTCTGTAGTGACTACTATATGAGTAAGCATGGATGAGTATATATCATGCTATACTCATATACAGTATAACCTCTCTGTAGTGACTACTATATGAGTAAGCATGGATGAGTATATATCATGCTATACTCATATACAGTATAACCTCTCTGTAGTGACTACTATATGAGTAAGCATGGGTGGCTTTAACCGTTCCCTATTGCATATTCATATTAGAAATAATAACATGATGAATATTTATTAGCTGACTATTTATAATAATATAATTATGTACACATGAAATCGTGGTATTGGTGTAAATTGTAGAGCCAGATCTGTTATAATTTGATAAGCAAACAGAGTAGACCCTGATCAGACAAATCCTACAGGAGCTGTCTGATCTGGGTCTACTCTGTTTGCAAAGGCCCAAAAAGATATCTGTAACAAGGAAAGTGTTAAAAACATGTGGCTGCTTAATGCAGAATGAAAGTAATGCAGAAAAGCTCCTATGGAAGCTTTGCCGAGTTCTTATACCAGTACTGGCATACTAACATAGGATATTTTGGCCAAGGCAGAAAATGTAGAATCAGATTTACATACATGTATTTAATTACATAAACAGAATAGACCTTGATTAGATTCTCCTACGGAAGCCGTCTGATCTGGGTCTACTGTGTCTGCAAAGTCATCAAAAGGGTCTCTATTAGGTAAAGGGTTAACCCCTTACCTCATATTGACGACTTTTGACGCCTCTGTAAAAGTCACTTTATGAAACCATTGTGATAAATAGAGCATTAAATTTTGCTCCTATAGGAGCAAATGCTCTATTTATCACAATGGTTTCAAACTACAAAATTCTAAAAAAAAACCACCTTTTCTCTAGTTAATGCTCCTTTTTGGTAGATTTATTCAGAGGTTATATCTAAAAATAGCCTATGTTAAGTGGTCGGTCATAGCTGTTCTACTGTAATGCCCAGTATGGGAAAACAGGCATTGACAAGTTTTATAAGTGTGCAAATAAAGGGATATGTGCAATAAATTCAGTTTGAAACTTTTTTCATTCAACTCCACTTCTCTCAGAATGTGTACACGTCCAAAGCTTATGAAACATTTTTCATGCACTCCTCAGTTGAGCACAAAACATGCCTCCATTTTTAACTGTGGTGGAAAATCCAGTTTTAGTGTTGTGGTGAAAAGATTTGGTATGTTTATTGTTTAACCTTCGACCTGATAGAGATGCAATTTAAACATTTGCAAACAGAGAAGACCTATATCAGACAGCTCCTATGTAAAAAAGTCCATGAATTTTTAAACGCTGGAAAATTATTTGACTACAAAATTGAAAGCAGCATATAACATGTTTTATAAGCAGTGACTTCGGTTTTAACTTGTATACGAATACCATTTTATGGAAAGATTGTCCCTGGAATTCACCATTCAGATCCAAGATTGAGAAACACCTGCAGTAGCTTGCCAATTAGAATGCGCATCTTATGTGTAGAAGGTTGTATTGTAAGGATGTAACTTGTAAGTCAGAGGCTTACACGTTTTTAGCTAGTCTGTTTCGAAGAAACTTCAAGCTATTGTGATCACTGGGTTGTAGGCATCGTCGTTGGCATGCAAAAACTTTAATGTAGCTCATTACTCGAAAAGTATAGGAGGTATCAACATGAAACTTCATATGTTGGTAGATCTCATTGAGGAGAAGGTCCCTACATAAGAGCTCTAACTCGTGATTACAAACTGTTTGAGTTATTGCCCTTTATTTTTTCCAAAGTTTTAATTTATCTGACAAGCACCAAATCACACGAGCATTGGGGCCGCACGCGGCTTTTGTATATTTAACCTGTTACTCTATTGCCTTTGCAAACAGAGTAGATCCAGATGAGACAGCTCTTGAAGGAGTTGTCTGATCAGGGTCTGCTCTTTTTGCTTATTGAATAACATGTATATAGATCTGATTCTACACTTCCTGTCATGGCAATAAAACCTTTTGTGCATATGCCATTATGAAAATGAAGCCAATTTATTTTCATACATACATTATTTCTTACATGAATATTCATATAGAAAAGGGTTAACCAATGGCAATAATTGAGAGCTACAACGACTGAAAAAGGGCAAGAATGAACAATGAGATGACTGAAGAAGGGCAAGAATAAACAGATGGATAAACAGTTTGGATTCAGACCGGATGTCAGTAGTACATAATCATTGACTTCTTATTAGGATAAAAACTGATTGATACTTTTACTCTTTGTTGTATCGCCTGTTTACATGGTTCGCACAGCCTTGAAAACTCCTTGAATTTCGTGGGTTGCCTTGAAAACATAAACAAATGCTTGAAAAGTGCTCAAAGTTTGGCCAATCCTAAAGAAGTGCTTAAAAAGTGCTTGAAAATCCTCATAAATGTCCATGAAAACTGTCCAGGCAGAACTATTGGCTACCATAGATTTCCTATGGCTCATCATTCAAGTATACTATAGTAGAATCTTTGACATTTGCAGATATGTGACTACTTATTGAAGTGTAAAGGTAATGCAGAAAGATCCCATAGAAACTTTCTGCATTACTCTTGCACTTATTTAAACTATTTCCTGCTTGTGGTTTCTTTTGAATGGGCCTTTTCAGTATTTGGGCATGGCAGGTTCTGTCACTAATAGTGCTTGAACTTTGAAATAAAATCCTTGAAAAGTGCTTGAATTTTCCCATCAAAAACTCCAGAGTCATTATAAATATTTATGAGGTCATTCTTTCTTTAATCTTACATGAATATTCAACAGGGAAAGGGTTGAGATGTAAACTGTTTGATGGCCAAATTTCATTTTAGGTTTTTATGAATAAAATGTAAATTCTGTTTCTCGACCGTGGTAATGAAATATATTTTGCTCAAAAGTGTACTTTTTAGAGAAATTTGGACAAAAGGGTTGTTTTTTTCAAACAACTGCCAAACGACAGTTAACCCTTTGCTCTATAAATATGCCTGTCTATGCTTCTACAGAGTAGACCCAGATCAGGGCCATCTGATCAGGGTCTGCTCTGTTTGCTTATGACATAATATAGATAAGATTCTACTGTTTCTGCATATGCTAAAATTGCCAGTGTTCATGTGTCTTTATAAAAAAATTATCTAATCAATATTCATAATGTCATTTTTTCTTACATGTGTATTCATGTAATAAGGGGTTAATGCACCAATAAAGGCACTCCTACACAAATACATGTTCCCATAGTGGTGGCTGCCACATTATCTATCATCAGTTTGAATATTTCCATTTTTCTTTACTCTATTTGCTAAGGCATCTACTAGGTATAGGATTAAAATTGTGCTGAGTAAAAGATCTGGTACAGAAAAAAGAGAGAATGGTACAGTGACTGCCCTAAATATTAAGTCACCAAGTCCCATCAGGGGTGAGAATGGCCGTTGATGAAAAAAGAGGAAAATTAGCAGGGGTCGGCCCCTTGCTGGACATGGGCAGCGCCCATGTGGGGGGTTCAGGGGGGCAAAGCCCCCCGAAGCAAAATGAAATATAGCGTTCCTGAGCACTTCAGGAGCCTTCTCCTGCATTTCACTTGGGTCTGTCATTCATGTGTTTTTAGCTCAGGGTGAGCTTTTGTAATTGCCTGATGTCCGTCGTCCGTTGGCGTGCGTCGTCCGTCGTGTGGTGTGCGTCGTCAATCGTCAACAATTTGAACCTTTAAAAATCTTCTCCTCTGAATCTACAGGGTTCTCAGCTTTCATCTTTGGCACATAGCATCATCTGTTGGTCCTCTACAAAAGTTATATAAATTATACCCCTGGGGTCAAAATTGGCCCTACCCCAGGGGTTTCCAGTTTTTAATAGAAACATATAGTGAAAACTTTCAACATCATCTCCTCTAAAACTAGAAGGTCCTCAGCTTTCATATTTGGCACATAGCTTCAACTTCAGGGCTTCTACAAAAGTTATATAAATTATGCCCCTAGGGTAAAAATTGGTCCCACCCCAGGGATTTTAAACAGCCCATAGGATCACTACTTATGCATAGGATAAACTTTAAAAGTATTCTTGTCAGAAACTACATGTCCCAGAGCTTAGATATTTGGTGTATAGATTTACTTCGCATAACTTAATGGGTTTTATAAGTATAATAGTTCTTGGGTTAAAATTGGCCCTGCCCTGTGTGTACAGACAGAAACGACAGTCTAAAGGTTTGTCCTTAATATATCAGCCTGCAGAGCTGAGACCAGTCAGTCTGAGTTCTTATATAATCACCCTTAGCCTGATCAGTAGAGTAGAAATTGTGTTTAGACAAATAACACACACTCATTTAAGATTGAGAAAACTGTGGATAGTTCTTAATATGCAGAACACTCCTGCATTAAGCTACCAGATATCAATATAGAGCATATCTGCTGTGAATTTCAGCTTAATTCTTTGCATGCTGGGTAATTTTGTCATCTGCTAAATGGTTGTCTGCAGCATATTCATAAGTTATCCATACTACACAATTTCTTTCTAAGTTTTTCAGAAGTTCAGTCTCATTGACAAACAGTTTGGATATCAGATCAGGCCCCATATTATATTGGCCCTGATCTGGATCCAAACTGTTTGCATAGGTCATTAGTGGTGGGAGAATCCCACTACACACTTTCTTTCTAAGTTTTTCAGAAGTTCAGTCTCATTTACAAACAATTTGGATATCAGATCAGGCCCCACATTATGTTGGCCCTGATCTGGATCCAAACTGTTTGCATAGGTCATTAGTGGTGGGAGAATCCGCCTCTAGCATCCAAAGAATTAATACAAGTTCCAGTGGTCTATGCTCTATCCATTCTTTCACTACATTCTTTCAGCATCATGTTCAGGTCCTCTACAAAGGTTATATAAATTGTGTCCCTGGGGTCAAAATTGGCACCGCCCCTGGGGTGTTAAGTTTTCAATAGAAACATATGTGAAAACTTTGAAAATCTTCTCCTCTGATTGTCTGGTGAGCGGTGTCAGGGCCATTCTGGTCCTCTTGTTTACAATTATACTTGAGTTGCATGTCATACACAATGAGCTGTGTTTCAAACAAACCAGTTGTAGAACATGTCCATACAATTTACATTCAGTTTATTATTGGATTCATTCAACATTGCCAGATTAATTTCTTGTCAAACATAAGCAATTAAAACTCACACGTTTTAAAAATGAAATCAAATGGAACTCTGTGATCACAGATAAAGATACAAAATTTGATTTAAAGTTGGCATGGTATTGTAACAGTTAACTTTCTAGACAAAATTCACCAAAGTTCACATTACAGTCACAATTTCTAGTCAAAGGTCACATTCAAACTCTAATTCTGATTTTTAGCTCACCTGAGCAAAGCTCAGGGTGAGCTTTTGGGAGACTTGAATGTCCGGCGCCCGTCGTCCGTCGTCAACAATTTGCTTGTGAACACTCTAGTGGTCACAATTGTAGTCCAATCTTCATGAAACTTGGTCAGAATGAATGTCTTGATAAAATCTCGGACGAGTTAACTTGGGTTAAAAACTAGAGGTTTTTGTCACAAAAACGGATGTCTCCCCTCTAATAAAAACAATATGTAAAGGGAAATCACTAAAAATGTTCTGGTCTTGATGAATGATACTTCCCCTCATTATGCGTTTTCCACACTACATTTTTCAAGTAGAAAATGATAACAGCTAATAACTCCAAAAATACTGATACCAGATTTATGGCCCTTGTGCATGACACTTACTTTCATCATGCTCTTTCCAGAAATAAAATGTCATTCCAATAGCATCAGTCGAACAGGAGTTATTGATCGGCCAAAAAATGTAACAAAGGGCAATAACTCCAAAAGTATTGAAGCCAGAATTATGGCCCTTGTTCATGACACTTTCTCTCATCATGCTCTTTCCATGTATGAAGTTTCAATACTATGGCAAGAGCTATGTAGGAGTTATCGTCCAGACAAGAAAGAATTAAACAAATGTAAAGGGGCAATAACTCTAAATTTATTGAAGCTCGAGTTAAGGATCTTATGCATGACACTTTCTCTTATCATGATCGTTCAATGTATGAAGTTCACTCCAATGGCATGTGTCACATAGGAGTAATCATCCGGACAAAAAATTGTGATTTTTTTACAAAGGGTAATAACTCCAATATTAGTGAAGCCATAGTTATGGACCTTGTGCATGACACTTCCTCTCGTTGTGATCTTTCCATATATGAAGTTTCAATCCAATGGCATGAGCCATATAGAAGTTATTGTCCGGACAAAAAAGTGTGATTTTTTTTACAAAGGGCAATAACTCCTATATTAGTGAAGCCAGAGTTATGTACCTTCTGCATGACACTCCCTCTCATTCTGCTCTTTCCATATATTAAGTTTCAATCAACTGGCATCAGGCATATTGAAGTTATTGTCCGGACAAAAAATTATGATATTTTTTACAAAGGGCAATAACTCCAATATAAGTGAAGCCAGAGTTATGGACCTTGTACATGACACTTCCTCTCGTCAAGATCTTTCCATATATGAAGTTTCAATCCAATGGCATGAGCCATATAGGAGTTATCGTCCGGACAAAAAAGTGTGATTTTTTTACAAAGGGCAATAACTCCAATATTAGTGAAGCCAGAGTTATGGACCTTGTGCATGACACTTCCTCTCATTATGCTCTTTCCATATATGAAGTTTCAATCAACTGGCATCAGGCATATTGAAGTTATCGTCCGGACAAAAAGTGTGACGGACAGACAGACAGACAGACAGACAGACAGACAACTCTCACGGAAAACAATATGTCTCCCCCATATAAATATGGGGGGAGACATAACTAGGTCACAAGTTCAAATAGTAGGAAAACCTTGTGAACCCTCTAGAGGTCACATTTTAGCCCAATATCATGAAACTTGGTCAGAATGATTATCTTGATATAATCTAGGAGGAGTTTGAAAAGTGGGTTACGTGTGGTAAAAAACTAGGTCACTATGTCAAACAGTAGAAAAACCTTGTGAACACTCTAGTGGTCACAATTTTAGTCCAATCTTCATGACACTTGGTCAGAATGAATGTCTTGATAAATTCTCAGACGAGTTTGAAAGTGGGTCAAGTGGGGTTAAAATCTAGGTCACTAGGTCAAACAGTAGAAAAACCTTGTGAACACTCTAGCAGTCACATGTTTTGTCCAATCTTCATGAAACTTGGTCATAATGATTGCCTTGATAAAATCTCAAACGAGCGTGAAAGTGGGTTATGTGGAATTAAAAACTAGGTCACTAGGTCAAATAATATGAAAACCTTGTGAACACTCAAGAGGTCACATTTATAGCCAAATCTTCATAAAAATTGGCCAGAATGGTTGTCCTAATAAAATCTTGGACAAGTTTGAAAGTGGGTTATGTGAGGTCAGAAAGTAGGTCACTGGGTCATATCTTAGAAAAATTTAGTTTACACTCCAGTGGCCACATATTTAGCCCAGTCTTCCTCAAACTTGCTCAGAGTGTTTGTCTTGGTGATACCAAGGTTGAGTATGATAATGGGTGGGGTGGGGAAAAAAAGTAGGTCACTAGGTCAAATCTTAGAAAAATTACTCTAGAGGGCACATTTTTAGCCCAATCTTGATAAAATCAATATACTAAATCTTTGAAAATCTTGATCTGCCGAACTACTGCTCATGATCCACTAACAACATTGTTCAAATATTGTCCCTAAGGTCAATATTGGCCCTACCCATGGGCTACCCAGCAAAAATCTTAAGTCTATGGTAATCAGGTGAGCGATTAAGGGCCATCTTGTTATTATATAAATTAGGTTGGGTCATGTATTGTTTTTCAATCTCTTCATGTTTCTCTATGTACATATGTTCAGATTGATGATGGTGTTCTGACAAGCAGACAGGTGGGGGTATTCGTTAGCCATTGGCTTACAGTTCTAGTTATAGAAAAGGAGAGTTTTAGAATTGTGTAGTCTTGAAACCATTGTGATTAATAGAGCATTTGCTCCTATGGAGCAAATGCTCTATTTATCACAATGGTTTCAAAATGTCAATTTTAATTTATAGAGGCGCAAAAATGCGTCACTAGGGGGTATTGTGTTAATGATATATCTTCCCTCTTTTGGGCAAATTTATGATGAACTTTGTAAACAGTTTGTATCCACATGAGATACTGAGTAACAAGGCATCTTGTAAGGATTTAGGCAGTTATGTACGAAATATTGAAATCATGAATATTAATTAGATTAATTACATGATTACACATGGATACAAGAACGTTTGGCCATGACAGAAACTGTAGAACAATATCTACATGTATATTATTATAACATAAGCAAACAGAGAAGACCCTCTTACATGTTTGCTTATGAAACTATTATAGATCTGACATTGCAGCTTCTACCAATACAGAAACATCCTGTGTCCATTTCAGCTAATGCATATTCATGATTTCATTAAAAAATAACTTTTTTAATTCCTTTGCAAACAGGTTAGACCCAGATCTGACTACTCCTACAGGAACTAAAGATCTGCTCTGTTTGCTTATGAAATGGTATAAATATGAGACTGCAATTTATACAATGGCTTAACCCTTTCCCTCATATAAATGGAATTTCATGCCTTTGCAAACAGAATAGACCCAGATCAGACGGCTGCTATAGGAGCCGTCTGATCAGAGTCTGCTCTGTTTGCTGATGGAATTTGTTAGACCTTGCAAATAACTATTTTGTCCATGAATATTCAGTAGAAATTGAAATTTGGAATAAACATAGAACACGGAAAGGTTTAATAACACCCTATTAATTTGCCATTGTAAAAAATTAATCTAAATGTAATTGATATTCATGACTTCATTATTTTTATATGAATATTTATGTAGTTAAGTTTTAAACATGTATGAGTGCTGAATTTTAATATTTTGTTTCTTGTTGTTAGGGCATGTTGGTGCCCTTTAGTAATCACCCTGTCCGTCCATCCGTTACGGTGTTCATTTTTATGTCCGCTCTCTAACACAAATTGTTTTCATCAGATCTTCACCAAGTTTGTTGAAAGTATGTGTAGGTATGAAATCTAAGTCAATTGATCCTGAAAGTAGGCGATCCTTAGAAAGCGAAATAAGCAATGCGACAAAAGAAAATTGCAGACTCGGTTTTATGGCTGTTAATGAGCAGTTATTAAACATGCAGCACTACTCACCTCCCCTAGCACCAGCTTCATTGATTTTCAATTTTCATAACTAAAAGAACTGAAACTGATGATACTGAAGTACGAGAAAATATAACAACACTGAGATTGAAATGCGGGACAAAGTTCACTTACCAGCCTAAGCGCCCCAAGATCTCAAGATTATTGCCCTTGAATAACATCAAAATCAACGAAATCAGCCACGTCTGCTCTATCTGATTGTCACCTAACTTGTTGAATATGTTCGTTGTAATAATATCTCGGCCATGTTCGATAACCTGCCATATTGACCTGGGCAGTTCTTGATTATGACCCTTGAATTTAATAAAACAATTGGCCAAATCAGCCTTGTCTGCACTCGATGTTCGGCCGTTTCTATCTCATTCTCTCTGAAATTGGTGAAATTGTTTGTGGTAATAATATCTCTGCCAAGCTCAATAATCTGCCAGATCGACCTGGGCACTTCTGGAGTATGGCTCGTTAACAACATAAATTGACAAATTTAGCCACTCTCTAATGCGAAAAGTTATCTGATCTTCAACAAGCTGTACGTTAAACATAATATCTGCAATATTAGTCAAATTGGATAATGAAACATTCATTTAACACATTTATTCGTATTGACGCCATTGTAAAGGTCACTTTCTGAAACCATTGTGATAAATAGAGCATTTGTTCCATAGGAGCAATGCTCTATTTATCACAATGGTTCCAAAACGACAAAATTCTAAAATGTCCTTTCCTCTAGTAAATGCTCATTTTAGGTAGATTTATTTGAAGAAGTAGATTCTAAAAATAGCTTCTGAGGAAATGGGTGAAAAGTTCTGAGCACGTATCTGAATTAGGCTGTTAGCACTTAAATGGTTATCCAGGAACGATGTCTGCTCTCTCACTTAACCCATTCCCTTATATTGACGACTCTGTAAAAGTCACTTTGTGAAACTATTGTGATAAATATAGCATTTGCTCCTTCAAGAGCAAATGCTCTATTTATCACAATGGTTTCAAACTACATAATTCTAAAAAAAATCCTTTTCTCTAGTAAATGTTCCTTTTCGGTAGATTTATTCAAAGATGTTGTATCTAAAAATAGCCTATGAGTTAATGGGTTAACCATTTCAGAACCAATCTTGATTGTTCTTGGGGAAACTAACCATAAGATCTAGGGCGAGTTCATAATAATGTGCCAGATTTACAAATTATGGGCATTTTCTAACGTTAATAACAAATTCTACATAAATATTTGCCATGCAGTTTCCCCTCTGGCGCATTAGCCTCTCTGAAAGCATTATATGGGGACCTTACTGACTTTCTGGTCAGTGTTCTAGTTTGAATCTGTATATACACGTTTATTTAAATCAATTGAACCATTATTCTGTGAAGCTTTCACTGCCATAGATGAATCTGTGATGACTTATGCAAAGAGTTTTGATCTAGGTGAGACGCCGAGTAACCTGGTGCCATTCCTGGATCCAAACTGTTTGACACTTGAATTATTTATGAAAAGAAAATTTAAAACTATTGCACAAAATCAATAAAATGAAAAATGGAAAGGTTTTGTGACTAAGGTGGGACCTGTAAAATCAGATCTATATACTTCCTTAAGCAAACAGAGTAGACCTTGATCAGATGGCTCCTACAGGAGCCATCTGATCTGGGTCTGCTCTGTTTTGAAATGAACGAAAAAGCATTTGTTAAAGGAAAGGGATACAAATAGTGAAGACCCATATCAAATTGCTCCTTCAGCAGTTATTTGATCTGGGTCTACTCTGTTTGACCATCTTTGTCGGTCTGGATAAGCTGTTACATACATGTATATGGTAAATAAATTGGATCAAAACACTATTTTTCCCTCATGTTTGACCCATGTTTGTTACAGGATAATGGTTGTAAAACTGAAAGGGGAGAAGGATATTGTCTGGAGAAAAAATAAAATTTTAAACCTAAACTGTGTTTTGTTGATGTTTAGCATATTGTGCATTGCTTTCATTCTGCATTGAGCAATGTTTAGTTTTGGCGTTTTCGACCGTCCATGCGTCCGTTCGTCCTTTCACCCCGGAATGATATATCAGAAACGTTGTTTAAATGTTAAGTACATGTACCATAACAGAATATGCGCCTGCACATTGACATTGGAACACCAAACTCATAGCCCTTTGGTTGCCAAAAAGTAACGTGTTTGCGTGTCCGGAGACATTTCTCAAAAACTGTACGGAGTTTTTCTTTCAAACTGTGCAAATGTTAAGTAGCATAAGGACATGCGGCTCTGCAAAACATTATTCAAATTGACTCTGGAACACCAGAATTATGGCTCTTTGTTTGCGAAAAATATAACATTTTTGTCTTCTTGGAGCCAAACGTATGGAAACTATATCTGGAGTATTGGAAGACCAGAGTTTTTTGTGGAAGAACAACACTTTTTCGCCCCTCTGGTCTATAAGACAGTTAACTACTGAGGCAAGCACTAGTTTGGCGGGGGATATCAATACAGAGGTCAGCTCTAGTTTGGCGGGGGATATCAATACTGAGGCCAGCACTAGTTTCGCGGGGGATATCAATTCAGCGAATTCACATGCTTAACCCGTTCCTTACTGAATGTTCGAAGCGGATAGTCCATCTTTTTTAAAAGTAAAGTTTATTTAGGATGAAAGTTTATTTTGGGAGAGGGGTTTTGAATGACAAACAATACAGATCCTGATCAGAGTGCTCCTCTATGAACCATGTGAGCTGGTCGTCACTGTTTGCAAATAACAGCCAACTCAGTATTATCCCATTACCTCATAGGATTTTCTTTGAATAAATCTACCGGAAAGGAGCATTTACTAAAGAAAATGAACATTTTAACATTGTGTAGTGTTGATACAATTGTGATAAATTGTGATAAATATTCATAAAAAAATGGTTTCAAAAAGTGACTTTTACATAGGTGTCAATATGAGGGAATGGGTTAACTCTTCTCTTCATAAATACGCCTTTCTCTGCCTTTGCAAACAGAGTAGACGCAGATCCTGTAGGAGCCAAATGACCAGGGTCTACTCCGTTTGCTTATGATATAGTATAGATATGCTTCCACATTTCCTGCCATGGCCAATATCCCTGTATAAATCTAATATTTACGATGCCATTGTTTCAGTAAACCCTTTAACTGTCCAATATTCCTGTAAGAAATAATGCTAGGTTTGTGCAAATTTTCAGCCTTCTATGTGTACCGGATGATGAGGGGTGTTCAAACATTCTTTGTACTGTCGTCTTTTACTAGCGCATATGGCTGTATATATTTAATTTATAAAAAATCAGAAACGCATGGTATTCATTAATTACCTGCGTCATTAATTATGTGTGTCACAAAGGTTCTGCGGTGTTCGTGTGTCCGTACGAGCTCAGAAACCTTCTTTTTATATAAAAACTTGTCATTTTCGTTCATTCTTTGCCCAATCACTCTGTATGCTGATGTCCAGTTAAAGGGACACACCGAAAAACATATTTTTCAGTGGAAAATATTTTCGTCCATTAATCATCAATAACTTTTTTATCTGATGTGATAACCCAATTCTGACTTCAGATCTGCACTCAGCATACCGAAATACATATTATATGTGAATTTGAACAAAAACCGGAGACAATTATTATTTTTTAAAAATCGTCCAGAAAACCATTAATAACTTTTTTATCCGGCGTGATAACTCAATTCTGACTTCAGATCTGCACTCAGCATACCAAAATACATAACATATATGAATTTGAACAAAATCGGAGACAAAAAGTGTTTTTTCGAAAAAATATTTTTTGTCTCCGATTTTGTTCAAATTCGCATATGCTATGTATTTTAGTATGCTGAGTGCAGACCTGAAGTCAGAATTGAGTTATCATACCAGATAAAAAAGTTATTGATGATTAATGGACGAAAAAAAAGTTTTTTAATTTATTTTCTCAGATTTTGTTCAAATTCACATATTTAATGTATTTCGGCATGCTGAGTACAGATCTGAAGTCAGAATTGAGTTATCAAGCCAGATAAAAATGTTATTGATGATTGATGGACGAACAAAATTCCCGGTGTGTCCCTTTAACGGGGTTCATGCATGTATTATGGGAGTTACGTACCTTTGAAATGAGCAAAAAATATGAAGGAAAGGTGACAACTTGTTACATCTTGCTATATGGAGGTTCTACAGCTTGCTGTATAGAGGCTCTATAGCCTGCTTTATAGATGTTCTACAGCTTGCTATATAATGGTTCTACAGCTTACTCTATAGAAGTTAACACAGCTTGCTGTATAGCTGCTCTACAACTTGCTATATAGAGGTTCTACCGGTTGCTACATGGAGGCTCTCCAGCTTGCTATTTAGAGGTTTTACAGCTTGCTATATGGAGGCTCTCACAAGTCACAATTTCTATTAAATTGCACTTACCTGTTAAGATTTTCAGCTCACCAGAGCATCAAGTGCTCAGGGTGAGCTTTTGTGATCGCCTGATGTTAAAAATGTTATTGATGATTGATGGACGAACAAAATTCTCGGTGTGTCCCTTTAACGGGGTTCATGCATGTATTATGGGAGTTACGTACCTTTGAAATGAGCAAAAAATATGAAGGAAAGGTGACAACTTGTTACATCTTGCTACATGGAGGTTCTACAGCTTGCTGTATAGAGGCTCTATAGCCTGCTTTATAGATGTTCTACAGCTTGCTATATAATGGTTCTACAGCTTACTATATAGAAGTTAACACAGCTTGCTGTATAGCTGCTCTACAACTTGCTATATAGGGGTTCTACAGCTTGCTATATAGAAGTTCTACCGGTTGCTACATGGAGGCTCTCCAGCTTGCTATTTAGAGGTTTTACAGCTTGCTATATGGAGGCTCTCACAAGTCACAAGGGATTATTTCTATTAAATTGCACTTACCTGTTAAGATTTTTAGCTCACCAGAGCACAAAGTGCTCAGGGTGAGCTTTTGTGATCGCCTGATGTCTGTCGTCTGTCAGCGTTTGTTGTGCGTCGTGTGGTGTGCGTCGTTAACAATTTGAACCTTTAAAAGTCTTCTCCTCTGAATCTACAGGGTTCTCAGCTTTCATCTTTGGCACATAGCATCACTTATAGGTCCTCTACAAAAGTTATATACATTATGTCCCTGGAGCCAAAATTGGCCCTGCCACGGTCCCAGGGGTGGCCAGTTTTCTCTAGCTGACTGTTGTTTTCTGTACAAGTAGCAGAATGCTGGGTTCACTTAGGTTAGGCATGGGGAAAACTTTAAAAATCTTCTTGTCAAAAACTACGTGTCACAGAGCTTAGATATTTGGTGTATAGATTTACTTAGTATACCTTGTTGAAATTGGTAAATATCATAGTTCTGAGGTTAAAATTGGCCCTGCCCTGTTGGTTATACTTTAAAATAGACGTTTACACTATAAAGTGAGTGAGTGAGTTGGGTTTTACGTCCGACCAACAGTATTTCAGTTATTTGCACACGGCACCCGCATGAGACAAGTTATAGCTCTGCCTCACTGGAATCCTGCCGCAGGTAAATGGCAAGGGCACCCCATCCAGTCACATTATCCTGACACCGGGCCGACCAGTCCTAGAACTACACATTTATTGTCGAGCGTAGACAAGGGAACTACTAGTACCAACTTTTAACGACTTTTGGTCTGTCACGGCCGGGGATCGAACCCCCGACCTTCCGTACCGCAGGCCGACGCTATAAAGGTTCCCCTGAGCTAGAAGGAACCCAGATACTCAGTCTGTCTTACGTAATCAAAGGTCAAGTTCCTGGTCAAAACTCTCTAAAGTTGTCTGCTTCAGAATTAGTGTCTGTTTGTTCACACTGTTTTAACCCATTCCCTCATAGGCTATTTTCAGATCCTACCTCTTTGAATAAATCTACTGATAAGGAGAAAAGAGAAAAGGAAAATTTCAGAATTGTGTAGATTTGAAACCATTGTGATAAATATAAATGCTCTATTTATCAAAATGGTTTCATAAAGTGACTATTACAGAGGCGTAGAAAGGCGTTTTTATGGAGGAAAGGGTTAATGCATATCGTCGACGTTCTTCTACAATGTCGTATGTCAATTTTGCTTGTTTTGAGAAAGACGAAAAAACATATTCATTTCTGTGTTTGTTAAGTTACGGTTCTCAAAATCGGCACACATCATAAGGAGACATTTTCACCTGTTAATGCACGTCACTTATGTGTCTGTGTCCCTTATGTGTCTGTGGCCCTTATGTGTCTGTGTCTGTGGCCCTTAGAATTTTTATGCGGCAATATACGACCTTTAAGAACTTGAATATTGTTGTTTAGAGGTATTATACGACGGATACAACATTTACAAATTTGAAACCTGACATGCACTTTGTTATACGACAGCTTGGAATGTCAATGTTTCTTTCGAATTCTTAAAGATAAAACATGATTATCGTACATTAATTACGCTGCTTTATCACAGAAGGAATATGTACCTTCAATTCCTACATTTAATTGGGAAAATATTAGTCTGAATGACAACACCACCTGAATTCGCAGCAGCTCTCCTCTACATACCACATTTTAGAAGAACAAAAATATTAACCAATAATTATACGATATAAAGTCACGTGACATAACTTTGCCGCCTGATTGGCTACAAAAACTTGAGACTCACTGGATGATGCAGAATTTCCCGCTCTTTCAGATGAAACGAAAAAAGTTTTCTCGCCATAATCGATATACGACATTTTAGAAGAACGTCGACGATATCAATCTTACAATTAACTCATGTACAAACCACATATGAAGTTACATACAGGTATGCATTAGATCAGAATCAAAAGTGTGTGCTAATTTTAGTCCAAGACATGCTAAGAAATAAAGCCCCACCCCAGGGGTGGCCAGTTTTCTATAGAACATAGTGAAAACTTTGAAAATCTTCTCCCGATTGTCTGGTGAGCGGTATCAGGGCCATCATGGCCCTCTTGTTTATGTCAATAAACCATCTTCTAATTCATTAAACTGGTTTATCAAAAACAAATTATAAATTTTCTGAATCGATACATCTTAACAAGTTCCTTTAACATTACCTATGAATAGCTATTGACAGACAACTTTCTGGTAAATACTTGACATTACAGGTTTTACCTGTGACTGGAAATCCGCTGTTTCAATAACTGGACATGTTTAATGCTTTTCAGAAGGTTCTTATATGCTACGCAGTCGCGTTTTCGGTAATTCATTTGTTTGGAACAAGGTTTACACAAGGTTCCCTCGTCCGAAGTTTACATTCAGTTTCATGAAATTGTCGCCAATTATCACTTTTCTTGTTTCTTTACCAAATGTCATCGTAATTTCTTTCTCTATCCATCTTGGGTAGAACTTGTTTTCCACACTGTTTTTGTAATCTCTGCCTATGCTTTTCATTTTTGTCTTAATTCAGATTAATTGACAGTACAGTTACAGACGCCATCTTGAAAATGTTGAACGAACACTGCATAATACGAGCGTTTTGATTGGCTGTAGGACAAGAGTCTCGTTATTTGATTAGCTGAACCGAAATCTCGCTGTTAACGTGATATAAACGTTGTTAACGCGGATTTACTTGGAATAGTGAAAGAATATATCGGCAAATAATAATTTCCTGAATTATTCGCCAGAACCCCCCCCCCCCCCCCCCCAAAAAAAAAAAAAAAAAATTCTCATCGGATTTACATCGATCTCAAAAACGGTCCTGAGTGAAACGAAATCCGCGGAATTCCGCGGATCCGCGGAAAATTCTCACCCCTGTCCCATTCCATCTGGGGCCCATCTTACTAAAGATCATATGATCCAATTTATTGTACATCCTAACTAACCACAATCACTACAACAAATTGTACATTATAGTGTGAAGCAATTTGTGCTAACCATACAATAGTATTATTATTACAAGTTCTACCATACAATGATGACAACTTGTACAGTAAAACCTCCCTATAATGGCCACTAAAGTGTGTAAATTAGTTGGTATTTAGAGCAGGTGGCTGCTTAAAGCAATGTGAACGTAACACAGAACGCTCCTATAGGAGCGTTCTGTGATACGTTCACCTTGCTTTCTGCAGCCACCTGCCTTTAACACAAAATACTTGATGTGATTTAGTGGCCGTTATAGAGGTTTTACTGTAGTTGCAATTTTTGTTGTATGATCTTTAGTAAGTTGGGTCCCAGAATTTGAAGTTGAATAGATCAATTAGGCATTACTTCATTAACTTCAAATGAAACTAATGGTTTAACAAATGGTGCAGACCCCAAGTGAACTGTTCCTTGCCAAATATTTAGGGTAATTACTAATGTTGAACTGAATATGACAGGCATATAATCCCCAATCCCAAAGTACCTAATCACATGACAATTAATGCATGCAATTCAAATAAGAATATGAATAATTTCGTTACATGATTTTATTAGACAGAACGTAACCCTTTGAATGTGGCAAACAATTGTACTAACATACATGTACATGTAGTGCACATATAAGTGTACAACTAGTGTAGAGCCAGATCAGAAAGTCCCTTGAAGAGTCATCCAAAATCTAGCAAAGTTTGACATTTCATACTGAATGGACACTGATGGGCCATAATGCGTTCCACTTTGAAAATTCAGCATTCAAATCACACAAATACACACTATTCTGTTTGAGATCAGGTTTTATTATATCATATAATTTTAGTACATGGCAAATGGAACTGAGAGCATATTGCCAATCATTGTAACTACGGTACACTTGCCCCAATTACCCTAAATATTCAGACACTAACTCAGTCTCCCCTCTCCACCTGTTTGTAAAGACAGAACAAGTCAATTTGGCACCATTTTGTTAACATAATACATTAGACTGACATAGAAGCAAGTAGTGTGGACCCTAATCAAACTGCTCCTTCAGGGGCAGTTTGATCTGGGTCTACACTATTTGCCTAAGTTTGCCTGTCAGAATACTTAGGGTAATATAAATAAGGGGTAACCCTTGACATGCTATAAAACTGAGGACTGCTCAAACTCTGATATTGGAATAATCTTAACATGCTTCCAATTCATTAACCCTTTCCTCCATAAATACACCTTTCTACGCCTCTGTAAAAATCATCTATTGAAACCATTGTGATAAATAGAGCATTTGCTCCTATAGGAGCAAATGCTCTATTTATCACAATGTTTTCAAATTACAAAATTCTAAAAATTTCCTTTTCTCTAGTTAGTGCTCCTTTTCGGTAGATTTATTCAAAGAGGTTGGGTCTAAAAATAACCTATGGAGTAAAGGGTTAAAGTATTGAGATACTGCTGATGGAGTATCAAACAGCCTGGATCCTGATAAGACCCTGTCTCTGTCTTATCTGGATCCAGGCTGTATGCAAATACCTGTCAGATTTTGTTTACCATGATAAATATTAAGCCATTCCCAGTTCAATATTCATGACAGAAATAAATTCAAATAATGAGTTTTTATAATGCCATATTTACACAGGACTTTTCAGGTTTTTGTAAAAGCTGTAGAGTCAGATCTATTATAATTTCATAAGCAAACAGATAGACCCTGATCAAACGGCTCCTACAGGAGCTGTCTGATGTGGGTCTTCTCTGTTTGAAAAGGCGTTTAGATGAAGGAAAGGCGTAATGGGCCAATTTCATGATTATGTATAGAAAATGCGTTAGTTCAGGCGAGAAACCCAACAACTCTGCATTTCATCAGACTCAAAGTTGTTTTGCACTCTTAGAAGTAATCATTTGGTAAATAAATACATGTGCAGTAAAACCCCTCTAAACAGGAATTCTAGTAGAGAAGAAATAGGATACTTTTAGGCAGGTGGATGTTGTTTTTTTTTAATGCTGGGTTAAAGTCATGCAGAAAGCTCCTAGGAGCTTTCTGCATGACTTTCAACCTGCATTAAGCTGTCGCCTGTCTCCAAGATTGATATTTATACTAAAGTAAATGTCTGGTTTAGAGGGGTTTTACTGTATGAGTGTCTTTAATATCAGGTGGCAAGGCAGTTATGTTATAGAAGTTTTCTGCCTTTAATTCTGCACCAACTCTTTTCCTCAGAAATATTAATACAATGTGCAACTTCATGAATATTCATTACCTGAATGTGTATACTGGTCTACAATGATTTTTATTTTCAATTTCAGAAACTGTAGAATCATATCTTTATTATTTCATAAGCAAACAGAGTAAACCCTGATTAGATGGCTCCAGCTGTCTGGCCTGGGTCTATTCTGTTTACGAAGATGCCAAAAGTGGTCTATATAAGGAACCACATGTCTCAAACATTACTTACATGAATAACAGTTCATTTTGATGCTTGCTAAAGACAGATTTTAATGTTTTGCTTCTTTAAACAGTTGTCTAGCAACATCATGAATCATGAATGATTGTATGCAGTAAAACCTGTAAATAGTGTTTGGTAGAGAAATGCAAAAATATCTGACCTAGATTTGCTAAAAATCCCCTAGCCTAGACTTTTGAGCTGTGTATTCCATAATTATTGTCTGTTCTGACTGATATGACCAAATGATACACCACATTCAAAATGTTCTAAGTGTTTAACCCTTTACTTCATAGATAAGACTTTCTATGCCTTTAAACCCAGATCAGATGGCTCCTATAGAAGCTATCTGATCAGGGTTTGCTCTGTTTGCTTATGATATAATATAGATATGATTCTACAGTTTCTGCCATGGCAAAAACATTCTGTGTCCATGTACTATCATACCAACTACATGTAACTTAATCAATAGTCATGCTGCCATTATTTGATGGAGTATAGTTAGGTAAATGACATTTGTTTATGTACCAAGTGTTTTTACTTAGTTACTCTGCCTTTCAGTGTAATTCAGAGATCCTGTTACATAGTTTATTTACTAAATTCGAAGTTTGTTACATTTGTAACAGCTGTCAGCTAGTTTATTTGTAACATTCTAAGTTTGTAACACATTTGTAACAGCTGTCAGATAGTTCATTTGTAACATTCTAAGTTTGTTATATTTGGAACAGCTGTCACATAGATCCAGATAAGGAGGATAAGTCAGACACTATAGTCCTCATTTCTCCACCAAACCCATAGTTGTGACTTCTCATTAGACTAGTCTCTATAAGTTTGGTGAAATAAAAAAAAATGTTAACTGTTTACTCCATGAATATTCATGTAAGTCATACCGTAAAACCTCTCTATAACGGCCACTAACTTGTGTGTTAATTAGTTGGTATTTAGCGCAGGTGGATGTTTAAGCAGCCACCTGCCTTTAACACAAAATACTTAATGTAATTTAGTGGCCATTATAGAGAGGTTTTACTGTAATGTATCAGGGGATCCAGATAAAATGTGTAAACTGAAACCTTTTCAAGAATAGCTCCTTTATTTCTCCACTAAACCCATGCTGTAACCACGCTTTAGAATCATCTAGAAGAGACATTCTATAGAGTGGTTAATACATTGGGTTTGGTGGAGAATTTGGATACGCCCCTTTATCTATTGCTCTTAAGTATGTATGATTATTAATAAACTTAATACATGTACATGTAATGACATATGAACAAAAAAAGTTTTGGCCATGGTAAAAACAGTACAACCATATCTATATACATGCAAGTCCATAGGCAAACAGAGCAGACCCTGATCAGAGAGCTCCTACATGAGCCATCTGATCTAGGTCTAGTCTGTTTGCAAAGGTGTTAAGGGGTGTATTTACATGTATAGGGAATAGGGTTCAAATGTTCAGCAAACCTCTTTTTAGCCCTGTCTGTATGTAATTTATTCTTAACCCTTTCCATGTAAGAATCAGTAATATTAATTAGATTATTTTTTCTAATTGTATATGAACACAGGATATTTTGGCTCAGGTAGAAACTGGAGAATCAGATCTATATTATACCATAAATAAACAGAGCAAATCCTGATCAGACAGCTCCTAAATATGTCTGATCTGGGTCTTCTTTGTTTGCAAAGGTGTGAAAAGGTGTTTTTATCTGTAAACAATTGTCTCTTGGCATTAATTTGTAACTCTGTGACTGTTCCATCAGTAACCATACTTTTCATTGAGGTAAGTCTTTCCATCTCCAGATTGGCTATCCGGCGGAAGCCATGTAGCATAATCAGGATCACTAGAATCATAAGTTCCTGTTTCTGACTTGATTTTCTTATTTTTATCACCTTTACTTGACATTTTTCTCTTTGATGAACTTCTAGTGTCATTAAAGTCTGTTGTACTAACTCCATCATCAGGTAAGCCACCATCCTTTTCTTCCAAGCTGTCACATTCACTTTGTAACTGTTCTAAAACAGCAGCTAATGGCATCGGTAGTCCCTTTCTTTTTATATTGACAGGCTTCTCTGTAGTGGATGATACCCTTATTTTCTCTGCTTTATGAGATTGTTCAGTCTGTTCCTTTTTTACCTCAGCTTCACCAGTCACTTTTTCATTTCTTGTATCAGGTACTTTTTCTTGTTGGTCGTCATCATCTTCCTCCTCTTCTTCAATAGCATTATCTTTTCTCATCCCTGTGTTTTGCACATTTGCAGTATTTTTCTTAAAAACTTTGCCAGTAGGTGGTCCTTTCATTTTTCCAACTCCAGATAAAATACTGGGTTTAGCTTCATGTTTCTCTGGCTTTTTCACAAGTTCTGGTAGAGATGCAGGCTTGGCTAAGTTCACCAGTTTCCTGATTTTTTGCTCTTCTTGCCGAAGCTCCATAAGTTGCCTCTTCAGTTTCATTTTTGTCTTTGTATCCATCATTCCAGACTTAATTGCTGACATGTAAGCATCAAGTGCATCTATGTCCTCGCTTTCCAAAGCTGCTGCTTGGGCCTTTGCCTTTTCGAGCTTTTGATCAAGTTCTTCTATTTCAGCAAGAACTGTTTTGTGCTTCTCAAGCAGAGAATCATAAGTGTCTGATGTTTTTTCCGACTTACCAACTTTCATCTTTCTGTATTCTCTTTTCTTTTCAATTGTGCCAGTCCTATCAAGATAGACATCCTCATCACTGTCATAAAAGTCATCATCTTCCCAATTTTTCCGTTTCTTTTTGCGACTCTCATGCGTTGATTTCCTCAGCTCTCCCATCCTATCTAACATTCTACAGGCCTCCAGAGCACATGCAACTACAGCATCTTTCTTCTTTCCTGAAACAACAACTTCTGCTCTCATTGGCTCACCAGAGGGAGAATCAAGCGGTAACTCTACTGAACATTTCCACTTGCCATATCCACTTTCAGTAAATTCATACTCTGGGGGGTCGTGGCCCTCTCTCTCAAAGTAACCGTTCAGAGATTTTTTTGGATCATCAATGTATAACTGTTCATTTTCAATTGCAAGATTGGCAAATGGATTTTCTTCACTTGCCTCATCTTCTTCAGCATCTTCATCTATTCCCCATGAACAACCTTTTTCTTCCTCTTTCCTTTTCATCAGTTCTGATTTTCTTTCTGCTTCCTCAATCTCTGCCTGTCTTAGCAGTTCTGCTTCTTTCAGTTGTTTATCTCTCTGTTCTTTCATTTCTTTTACAGATAGTTCTGACTCTTCTTGTCTGTCTTCATCTGGACCTTGCATTATGAAAAGTCTGAAAAGGAAACCATGGATACATGTATATGAAGAAAAAAAAACAAGTAAATTGTTACACTCATCCAGTGCATATCACATCAAAGGTAATTCAGTTCTAAATATATGTTTTTATTCTGGCATACATGTATATCGGTCACTCTTCTATAAATTAACCCAGTGGTAAGGACTAAAATTTATGTTATAATCATAATCTATACTGAAATGCTTACATCTTATATATATACAAAGGAACATTATTTATTACCATAACCCTTTACTCCATGAATATTCATGTAAGAAATGATGGCGTTCATGAATATTAATCAGTTTATTTTTTAAAATGGCATATTCACATATGAAAGTTATCCCAAAGCAGAAACTATAGAATCAGATCTATATAATTCCAGAAGCAAACAGAACAGACCCGGATCAGATGGCTCCTAGGAGTAGTCTGATCTGGGTCTACTCTGTTTGCAAAGGTGTAGAAAGGCGTATTTATGGAGTAAAGGGTTAATTAACCTAACATTAATTACCCTAACTATTCAAACACCAATCTCTCTTCGCCACCATTTTTTACAGCTGAGTAAGAAAAATTGGCATCACACTGATAACTTTAAATTTGACAGACGTAGTAGCAAATAGTGCAAATCCAGATCAAATGGCTCCTTTGATGGAGCCATTTGGTCTGGGTCTGCACAGTTTGTCCTCAGTGTGTCCGTATACTTAGGGAAATTACTGGTAGGGAATATTTTAAATTTTCAACATTTTGTTTCATGATAAATCTGATTTTTGATGTGTAGGGGGTTTGATTATTCTGGTATTATACAAGTTGTTCTTGTTGAAAATATCAAAATAGGTACTAGGACATTTCAAAGAAGAGCTAGAAACAGACTCAAGGTCTGATAATAATCTGTAAGTTGCTTTCCAATGCTAAAATCCACATCATATCATTAACACGTTCATCGCAAACAGTGCTTATAAAGATGGCATCTGATCAGGGATTTCACTGTTTGTCTCAAACTCTAGTTCTATATCTGCCATTTATACCTTTGAACTTTGTATTTAACTGTTTACCCCTTAAGCCTTTCTATACCTTTGCAAACAAATCAGATAAATATTAATTAGTTTAATCTTAACCCTTTCCCTGTTCTATGTTTATTTCAAATTTCAATACCTATTGAATATTTAATGAAAAAATAGTTATAATGAAATATGGAAAGTGAAACATTGTAGCCATTTTAGAAAGTAAAGAAACAGATCTATCAAATTCCAATAGCAAACAGAGCAGACCCTGATCAGACAGCTCCTCTAGGAGCTGTCTGATCTGGGTCTACTCTGTTTGCATAATGCGTGAAAACACGTTTATATGAGGGAAAGGGTTAATAATGACACATGGAAACAGGATTTTTTGGCCATGGCAAAAACTGTAGAATCATATCTGTATTATATCATAAGCAAACAGAGCAGACCCTAATCAGATGGCTCCTGTTTGCAAAGGCGTAGCAATGCATATTTATGGAGTGAAAGGTTGAATTTTCAAGACGCTGGTCAACTGAATAAAGAACTTCCTTACCTAGTACTACCGCCAAATTTCAGAACATAATCCACATGAAGATGGTGAAATTGCCCTGGAGGAACTTTGTTTTTATTAATCCATGTACCATGTGTGCTGTCCAAATCATAGAGGTACCAACCCTTTAGCTGATCTCCTGATTTCCCATCAGAGTACTGGATTACTGCATGGTAGCGAGACAGCGAAGGGTGTTCCATTGGAATGTCACAGCTTGGAATTCGACCAATGACATGAAATGGCTTTGTTGTCAGATCTATTTTGTCAACAATAGCACCATTTTTTATCACCTCAAATGAATATTTTTCTTCACAAAGTGAGCTCCATGGTGGTTCTTGGTATGGAACAGCAGTCTTCGAATGTGCAAGCTGCTCTGCTGGAGACACTGGTGATACTTGTATGTGCACTGTCTCAGTCTTACTGTTATCTTCAGACTTAGTTTTGACTGCTGGCTTTTCTGGAGGCTTGAAAACACTCAATGTTTCAGCATTGCTCTGAACTTTCTTCTTACTGGCAATAACAAAGCTTGGAGTCTTGAACATTACATTCTCTGAATCCTTTTCATTTCCAGCTGCTTGGGTTATAGATTCATTGTTCGTGTTTTCTTTAGTCTCTGCTAGAGCATGTGTTGTGTCTTGGTTTTCCATTTTTCTATTTTATAGAAGGATAACACCTGAATGCAATAAACACACAGACTGGTTAGTTTATCTATAATTATTATTACTTTAATTAACCCTTTACCTCATGCATATTCATGTAAGTATTAATGACATCATGAATTATCAATATGAACTAAATTATTTTATATAACATTGCTTAGGAACATGATTGTGAAATTTGGCCATGCCAGAAACTGAAGAAAACTAGAATCAGATCTATAATAATTTCATTTAAGCAAACAAAGCAGACCTTGATCAGATGGTTCAAACAGAAATTGTCTGATCTGGGTCTATTCCGTTAGCAAAGTTGTGAAAAGGCGTCTTTATCAAGTACATGTATTAAAAGAGCTAATAAAGACAAACTAAACTAGAACTATCATTGAAGGTGATTTATACCCCCACCCACCACCTTGTCAAAAGATACAACGACTTCAATACAAAAGGCAATAGCTCAATAATCCTTTAATCCACAAATTTTTTTTTAAAGTCCAATCAAGGAATGACTCACATGAAAATTATGTCACACACATCTACACATCATTATAAATGCAAAATGTGAGGTTTGTTGGTGAAGAAATGTAGAAGTAGTACTTGAGAAGTTATGCTCTGGACAAAAAATTATTTATGTAAAGTAACAAAGGGGAATAAATCCCTCAAAAATTAATTTAGAGTTGCAGTCCTTGCTGACTGCAAATCCTCTAATCACCCTCTATCCATACAAAAAGTTTCACAGTTGTACCTACCTACAATATTTGAGAAGTTATGCTCCAGACAAAAAATTGCTTCTAAAAAGTAACTATTAAAAGGGGAATTATTCCCTTAAAAGGAATTTAGAGTTACAACCCTTGTTAACTGCACAACCTCTCATCACCCTCTATCCATACATAAAATTTCAAATTTGTGCCTACAATACATTATTCTGGAGATTATTATTATTATTATTATAATACATTATTCTGGAGAAGTTATGCCCCTGACGAAAAAAATTGCTTCTGAAAAGTAACAAAGGGGAATAACTCCCTCAAAAATCTCAAAAATGAATTTAGAGCTACGACCTTTGTTGACTGCATAATCATCCTCTCATCACCCTCTTAGTCTATCCATATAAATGTATAAAGTTTCACAGTTGTGCCTACAATACTTGAGAAGTTATCCTCCGGACAAAAACTTGGCATCCGAAAAGTAACTAAGGGGACTAAATCCCCCCAAAATGAATTTAGAGTTACAACCCTTGTTGACTGCACATCCTCTCATCGCCCTCATAATGTGTACCAAGTTTGAAGACAATATCAAAAATAGGTTTCAAGAAAATGGCATGTCCCAAAAATACGTCCCAATGAAGAGAAAAAATATGAAGTTAAAAAAGGGGACAATTCTGTCAAATTGGAGTTATGAAACATGGAGAAGAATGTCTCGGGAGAGGATGTATATAAGCAAACTTTGCTTCCGATCCAATCCCATTTCTCAAAATGACTATGTTCAGTATTATGTTTTTGTATGTATACATGTATTTGGAAATAAAATATGTTTAAACTAACTAATGTCCCCACATAACACTTATAATATGTATTAAGTTTGAAGGTGGTATCAAAAGTAGTTTTCAGGTAAAAAGCAAATATCCCAGAAAAACATGACGGACTGACAGACAAGGTGATTCCTATATACATGTAGCCCACACCACAGAGGGTGGTGGTATAATAATGAAATTAGAAGCAGAAGTTAAAAAGTGACAACAACTTACAATTATCATGGCTGAATCTGAACACTGAGTAGACATATTCAAAGCACAATGTATTACCAAATCAGGATTTTAACCATGCTTTCTAATTTGAATGAAGAAAAAAGTACAACAAGGTATACCGGTAACTAGTTTACTACATATACACTGCTATTTATTGACATATAGTCAGCCAATAGCTATAATATATATATCTAATGTCATACTGTTGTATATTTTTAACAACTGCATAAACAATTTTATTACTTTGTATTGCTGTCTCCAACCAAATGACAGGGTCTGACCAAGTAATTACTTGCCTTCGTGTAACAAGTAGATTTTGGCATAAGAAGGTAAAACTGCAAAACACTTGCCCACAGAGCAAGCAAGAAATAACAATCTACTTGGTCTGATTTTGTTTCATTTTGGATGGTTAACCCTTTACTCCATAAATATTCATTTAAGAAATAGAAATTATGATTTTGTGAATATTAATTAGATTATTTGCTATAATGGCACATTGACATAGAAATTGTTGACCATAGTAGAAACATTGGAATCATATCTCAATAAATATCTATATTATTTCATAAGCAAACAGAGCAGACCATATAGAATCTGTCTGATCTGGGTCTACTCTGTTTACAAAGATTTAGAAAGGCATATTTATGGAGTAAAGGGTTAACACCAATTATTAAATCACATTTGAGTGAACTGAGTAAAGAGCCAGCTGCTGTTTCACTGTTTGATTAGTGCCTGGTTCCCTTCCATGATAGTAAACATGAGAAAACTCTTATTAGCATAGATGAAGGGAAAATATACTGTATTGACCTGTTTATGACGTATATTTCGTTTTTGAAGCTACGAGGCGTTGTTTACAGACAAAGCAACGGTAGTCATGATTTTATGACGTAGTATGCACTTGTGCATGCGTAAAAACACAAAAAAATGAAAGGTTCGATAAACAGGTGAGGTTCGATAGAAGGTGAGTCCTCATGAACAAAATAGTTATAAAATATTGAAGGTGGAACATTGTAGTCATTTTAGAATGCACTTTATAAGCAACTAGTAATGTAATCGGACTGTTCTTCAAAGGAAAACCACAGGGCACCATCACAATGAACTATGAACCTCGACAGAAAAAAAATGTATGAACACTAGATATATAGACAAGGGGTCGAACTTCGTATTTACGAATTTTACCCCTCTCCCAAGTCATGCCTCTGTTGACATTCAATCAAACGGTATATCGGTTAAAGCGTTTTGCCAATAAGTAGTCTAATGTATAATCTATGTAACTGCAAAGCGAAAAGCTCCTAGTTGAAACGGTTCTCAGAAGCCACAGCGGAGAATCTCGAGAAACACAGTAATTTTGACAGGTCGGATACGACCTCGCAACCGCCCGCTTACCGACTAAAACGGTTATTTGAACGTTTGCCAGCGCCGAATCAGGGCTGTATGCAATAGCTAGTGAGCAACTTTGATACTTACTGCGAAAACTGCGTTCGATTAACTTCTAAGAAGTATAATTTGTGCGTTCAAATGAACAATTTCCAGTTTATTCAAATTCCATGCCATATGTGTATCACTTGACTAATATTGCAATGGCAAATTTCATTGGTCGAAATTGGGCCCTCGTCCAATCAGCTTACAGCTTTCATTACTGGTCACTTGACGTAAAATGGATGCTGAAAGCTAAAACAAATGGTTTGGAGACAATTTCATCTGTCCAACAGTGCACATAAAGTTAATCGAAAGCAGTTTTCACAATAAGTATCACAGTCGCTTACTAGCTATTGCATACAGTCCTGATTCGGCGCTGGCAAACATTCAAATAGCCGTTTTAGTCGGTAAGTGGGCGGTTGCGAGGTCGTATCCAACCTGTCAAAATTACTGTGTTTCTCGAGATTCTCTGCTGTGGCTTCTGAGAACCGTTTCAACTTGGAGCTTTTCGCTTTGCAGTTACACTGGAGATCCGTTATAACGCGGACCGTTTTACCGCGGTATCCGATATAACGCGGGTAGTCTGTGTCGCCGATTTTTTTTTGTAAATACCTCATTTATAGTAATATGATTGAATAGCGCAATGAAACATAAAATAAACTTAGGTAAACTTATCCGCCAGCAGCAGGCTAAAGGATAAAAACAAACGCCGGTCCCTACATAAACAATTGAAGACAATCATACGTGTGAAAAACTGACAACTGTCAACTCGTATATATGCCGCCATGAATGTAATACACACAACTGATTACCGGTTCGTACTATGCACATGATGCCCTAATAGCACGGGAACCAGTAAAATCTTAACTGCATAACTTTCGTTACAAATTAATTGTATATATAATTGAGATACGCATGTACTGAATATTTTCACTGTCAAAGCCACAAAAGTTCGCACTTTAACTATGAAAAACAAACATCATTAAAAATCTAAACCCCTAACTCTCAGTGCTGGGTTGGAGGTTATATGCTAATACAGAAAAGGGTGTACCCTTTGACCAATCAAATAAAATTTAAAACCCCAACAAATCACACGCGACATCACATGTGACCTTTCATTTTCTGAAAACAGTGACAGCCATGTTTATTGTTTTACACAGCAGGTTTAATCGGATTAGGGGCTTGACAGGCCCAGAGGCAATTACATCCCATCAACAGGCTTGTATCTGTATCTGTATCTATACGTCGTAGAATCCTATTAAGGCTTTTACACGACGGGTGAGAAGAGACGCCATTATAATTGGCGATGATCTCGTAGGGCTGTCTTGAAAGCCTCTACGGAATCAGCATGCACTATGCTGTTAGGCAGTTTGTTCCATTGCACCGTAGTGTCTACAAAAAATGAATTTCTGTATTGAGGGGTCTTGCCATTTGGGACTGCCAACCCTCTTGAGTTATTGCATACTTGGTTTTCTATTATATTTCTTGTATCGCAGTCTTTAAACTTGGTAGCTTTGATGTTTCTTCTCGGTTTTGCCGGCTTTGTGAATGTGGATGTCGGTAGAGCAGGTACCAAGCCCTCAACTACCTTATACATAAGTATTAGACGAAGGCTTAGTCTCCTGTCTTCAAGGGTCTCTAATCCCAGTTGTTCTCTCATCCTTGTGACTGCTCCTGTCTCTCTGTCTCTATAGTTCTTTTTTATGAATCTGACTGCACGGTTCTGAATTCTTTCCAGTTTGTCTATGTCCCCTTTGAGGTACGGATTCCAGATGGTTGCACCATACTCCATGATAGATCTTACTACTGAAATGTATGCCGTTTTCCTGCATTTTTCAGGAACGTTTCTCAGGTTCCGTCTTAAGAATCCAAGTGTGGCATTGGCTTTTCTACATAAATTGTTTATGTGCACACTCCACTTGAGGTCTTTGGATATCTGTATGCCTAGATACGGATTATCTTGTACCTCTTGTAGGATATGGCTGTTTAGTTGGTAGAATTTGGATATCTTCTGGTTTATGGAGAGGATGTAACATTTCTTGGCGTTGAATCGCATACCCCATTTAATTGCCCATGTTTCAAGGTTTGTTAAATCTGACTGAAGTTTTTCTTGATCTTTACTATTCCTGATGGTTCGGTAAAGTAGGCAATCGTCTGCAAATAGTCGTACCGATGATCCTACACAGTCTGGAAGGTCATTTATGTGGCAGAGAAACAGGATCGGTCCAAGAACAGTTCCTTGGGGCACTCCGGAGTCCACCGATGTTTCGTCTGACTGTCGGCCTTCTACTATGGTTCGCATTGTGCGGGTTGTTAGGAAGTTTGCCAGCCAGGTATGGATACTCCCTTGGATTCCATAGTGGTGTAATTTGTGCAAGAGTTTGTCGTGTGGTACAGTGTCGAAGGCTTTGGAAAAATCTAGAATAGCGACATCTGTTTGGTGCCCCCTGTCATGTTCTTGGAGGAGGTCGTTCAGTGTTGTCAAGAGCTGTGTTTCGCAAGAGTAGCCTGTTCGGAATCCATGGTTTAGACTTGTGAGGATTCCATTGCTTTCCAAGTGTGTCATGAGGTGTCTACATATTATGTGTTCCAAGATTTTGCTTACAACAGATGTTAAAGAAACTGGTCTGTAGTTTTCGGCAAGATGCTTATCTCCTTTTTTGAAAATACTGGAGACATTTGACATTCGTTTGGGAGTTCACCAGTGTCTATCGAAGCCTGCATTATGATTTTCAGGATCGGAGCTAGGTGTACTGCGCATTCTTTAAGAATACGGTTTGGTATGTTGTCAGGGCCTGATGCTTTAGATGGGTTGACCTTTTCCAATAATTTCTGCAATCCATTTTGATCTATTTTTATCGGTTTGACTATATCTTCTGTTTTCATGTCCATGTTAGGGAGGTCTCGGTTTGAAGATTTCGTAAACACTGACTTAAATTGTCTTAACAGGATGTCTGCCTTCCCCTTACTCTCTGACACCAGTGATGCCCCTTCTTTTAGTGGAGCAATGCCTCCTGCATCTTGCCGTTTCGATTTTACGTATTTCCAGAATGGTTTAGTGTTATTATTTTCTAAACCTTCCATGATGTTCGAGTTGATGTAGTCCTGCTCTGCCCTGCGCATGTGCCTTTTGCACTCCTTCTGGAATGCTCTGTAGTTCGACCATTTCTTTGTTTTGCGGGCTTGGTTATAAAGTCTCTGCTTCTTTTTAATCATCCTTTGTTCTCTTCTTCTTATCCAAGGTACATTATTCCTAGCTCTTATTTCTTTACTAGGTATGTTTTCGTTCATTGATCCAAATAGGTGCTTCTTAAAAGTTTCCCAGAGATTTTGAACATTTTCACATTATGAAATATACTTGGTTGCTTGAAAACATACACGATTTTATTTGTAATTTTGTATAACCCTTTCCCTCATATAAACGTGTTTTCACGCATTTGCAAACAGAGTAGACCCAGATCAGACGGCTCCTAAAGGAGCTGTCTGATCAGGGTCTACTATGTTTGCTAACAGAATTCGAAAGAGATATGTGAGTGGGTGGGGAAACAAAGTAAACAAGTCAGTTTCATTCGAAATTAGTTTATATTAGGAAGATGGGGGTTTATGTAAGTACCCAGATAAAAAACAACTCGTTACAACGCGGTTCCGTATATAACGCGGGTTGAATTTTATGTCCCCGTACCACCGCGTTGTAACGGGTCTCCAGTGTACATAGATTATACATTAGACTACTTATTGGCAAAAAGCTTTACCCGATATACCGTTTGATTGAATGTCAACAGAGGCATGACTTGGGAGAGGGGTAAAATTCGTAAATAGGAAGTTCGATCCCTTGTTTATATATCTAGTGTTCATACATTTTTTTCTGTCGATGTTCATAATTCATTGTGACGGTGCCCTGTGAGGAAAAACTAACAAATATTATAAGTACGAAAATGCTCTACAGGGACATTCATTCGTGAAAACTAATGACAATATTGTAATGGCAAATTTGTTGAGCTATCAATTCAAAATAACAAGTGTTTTGTAGTAAATTGATCTATACAGAGACAAAATACCATCAATAAAGTGTTGTATACACAATCAGTTCAATTAGCTTCGTTTCCAAACGTTGTTTTCGTTTCCCTGCTGTACAGATGCAAGGGACATAATTCTTGCAGTCAAGTGATGCTGGATAAAACTCCGACAAGACTTACAATAAAGCTGAACTTGACGGTACAACCAAACAGGACAAGAATAAATGGCTATTTGCCCTCTTTTCCAGTCATGTACAGTATCCAGCGATTTGCATTTGTCATTTAGCATTTGTCATTAAGCATTTCGTATTTTGCATTTCGCAAATCGCATTTAGCATGGCGCACCGATTTTCCATAGTATCCCACTCTCGAATTGCCTCATAACCCCCCCACACACACACACACTAATCACAACTGGTAGGGAACAACTATTAAACAGTGGGGAGATATACAGTTAAATCTATCTTAAGTGACCATTTATTTATTGAACACGCGGGTCTAAAAAAGGCAGACGGTAGGGCAAAAAGTGATGCAGAAAGCTCCCATGGGAATTAACTTTCTGCATTACATTTGACATGCTTAATTACCACTTGCCTTACATATCCATAATTAGACCTACTAAAAAGTATTTGCTATGGCCGCTTAATTAAGACAGGTTCTACTAACATGTGCTGGCCAGACGTGTGACCATTTCATAAATAAATACTACTTATAAATATCTTTAAATACGTTTAGACATCATATTTTGACAGTAAAAAAAAAAATCAACAAAAATCGTATAGTATATTACTATACATAGTAACATATTATGCGAAAAAAAACCAACATTTTTTTTACTGTCAAAGTATGATGTCTAAACGTATTTGAAGATATTTATATAAGTAGTATTTATTAAATGGTCACGTGCCTTGCACCTGTGGTTCTACTGTGTAGAAGTAGCGAATTTTGATCAGTGATGTTTAGGTTGTTTGACAATCAGACGAATTTGATCCACTGCAAGGCTACTGAGGGTTTCAATATGACCATTGCTATTTTGAGGAAGTAATAATTTAAATTGTGGAGAAACCAGATATACTCAAACGTTACCCTAATTAGGCACACACGAGAATGGGCCGAGATACATGTTCTATTAACCATTTCCTTCAATCATAAATGCCTTTTCACGCATTTGCTAATAGGAATCGTCTGATCAGGGTCTGCTCTGTTTGCTTATGATTTATGTACTCAAACGTTACCCTAATTAGGCACACACGAGAATGGGCCGAGATACATGTTCTATTAACCATTTCCTTCAATCATAAATGCCTTTTCACGCATTTGCTAATAGGAATCGTCTGATCAGGGTCTGCTCTGTTTGCTTATGATTTATGTTATAGATCGGATTCTACGTACTGTATTTGTCAAAGCAAAACATCCCCTTGAAAAGTTTACATTATAAAAAATCAACCAATCTATACTCATGGTGTCATTATTTCTTATTTATAATTGTTATAATACATGGACAAAGGCATTTTTGTCATAGTAACTGGAAACTGTAGAATCATATCTATATTATATCATAAGCAAACAGAACATACCCTGATCAGACGAGTGTTAGACTCATTTTAAATTATTCCGGCAGACAGGATTACAAATACTGTCATTTAACTGTTAAATGACAGTATTTGTAATCCTGTCTGCCTGTAACCTCACACTTATCTCAAGTTACAAATAAATTTATCTCCGCCGGACTCTCCCACAACATAGAAGAAGGTAAGCACATGACAATATGTAAAACAGGAATATTCATTGAGTAAATGGTCAATATAGGACGAACTTAATGCAGAAAGCTACTCTTCTAGCTGTCCTGAGCTATGGTAACCTGACCCACTATGGAGTGTCTTGCAATGAACTAGCGGACAAACTGGCAAAACATGCAGCCAAGTGAGAACAGTCCAACACCATTGTCAGTTGTAAACAGACCTAATACACGACATCGAGGAAGCCATTGGTTGGACTGTGATCAGGACACAACAGATTGAATGCCAAGAAGCAATATGGTCATCGGTAATTTCAATACATCAGTATAGCTGTACGCAGAGGCAGATACATTCATGTATGTACATATGTCTCTGCTACGGCAACTATGGAGGAAATCTGACGAGAACCACACAGTTCGCATCGGCATTTTGTATATAATCTAGTACAAATTAAGGCATATATATACATATATGTGTCTTTTCTTCTTCCTAGTACGTACTGACCACAATCTAAAGACTGATATATTTTGCCAGGGGGTTTGCGCTAACAGATAGTTAAAAGATAAAGGGTAAAGGGAATGCATGTGCAGTGAATAATAAAATACAATATAGTAAAGTTTGAATTTAAGAAATGGGTGGTTAGTTGAGCCTTGAAGGCATCAACTGAACCAGCTGACTGGATACTTTGAGGAAGCGGATTCCAATCCCTGATGGTGTGTGAGAAGAATGAGAAGAGTCAGGCGGTGGTCTTTGTATGAGGAATGGTGTAACAATACTTTGGGCGTTTCTTGAAAATCTTTGTTTGTTGAGGTACTGTGCAGGATCTATGGCCACCGTCTGGTTTACAATTTTCTGAAAAGTGACTAGTCTGGCAATTTTACGACGTTCCTCAAGTGATTAACCAGTTAATACCTGCATTTTACATGGAATCCCCAAAATCTATTCTGCGCGAACCTATACTTTTGATAAAATGACTGTATATGTATGTCTTACAGTCTCTGTCTAATATTGATACTCTCTGTCTATTAATCTTTATGTATTTGCATTTAAACCTTTACTCCATAGACACGCACTACCGCATTTGCAAACAGAGTAGATAAAAAGTCCCTTGTAAGTTGTAAGGGTGGAGCTCTATTACTGTAGAGCTCAACCCTTACAACTTACAAGGGACGTACTGTTAGCTCCATGAAATAATATTGATCCGACTTATACAGTTCGATGGCCTAAATAAAGCCCTGTGTTCATGTCATTACAATAATTCAAGCTAATAAAATATTCCTAGTGTCTTTGTTTTGTATACAAATATTCATGGAATTAAGGTCGATGGCAAAATCGATAACCTAGTTTTGCACAAAATATGACATGATTGGACTTTCATACCGGAAGTAAGCAACTAGGTCAGCCAATGGTCGTGTTTTAGACCTTAACCTAATTCCCAATCGGAAGCCCTCGTATAATTCCGGTAACCGATCATTACATAAATTCGGAACCCCTCGGCGATGTCGCGGAAGCCGCAGCGTATGATCGGCTTGTCGGAATTATACGAAGATTTCCGATTGTCACATATGCTGTGACTTAGCGGAAATCGCTGAGGGGTTCCGATTGCCCTATTCCAAGAATGAAAACACAGTTTGTGGAAACAAAAATTCCCCAGTTTAAGTCAACAGTGTAATGAAGTTGCAATAGTAGCGTTGCTCTGTTGCAATAGGTGAGTTTATCTTAAATATGCAAACTTGCAATTTGATTGTCATGACAAATAGATTCATAGACGGGCATCCAATCTGCTTATTTCATCACACCCACACTTTCAGTCTTCGCACATTGTCATTTGGTCCGCTGATTACTTTCCATTTAACAAGGCGGTAGTTTGTTCTGCAGGTGGACGCTCCTTTACCTGGAAAGCTATTAATAGGAATTCGCCACTAGGGAAATACACGAATGCATTAAATGAGACAAACTGGTTGCTAATCATGTCAGACAATATAACAGAAACGACTACGGTAAGATATTTGTCATTTGACAGTTAATGTGATACAATGACTTAACATTAAGATTTGGATACAATTGCAAATTGGTGTAGGACATAATGATTAGAGTAAGCATGCAGAATTTATGTTAACCTTGGCAGTAGATGTGTAGTACTTTTATTTATGAATATATGAGCACTAAACCTGGTTTTGTCCCATGGATTCGAGAGTTTCAAGCTATGACCCCTTGTTCAACTAATTTCAGGTTTGGAATATTAACAATATCATATTTATGCATTATCCTGAATAATTGGACCTTATCAACTCTGTCTCTCCTATACATTAGAGTTGGGAGCCTTAAAATTTCCAGTCTATCTTCATATGAGCAGTCTTTCATTCCTAATACAAGTCGAGTAGCTCGCCATTGTACACTTTCTATTGCCATTATGTCTTTCTTCAGTACTGGTTTCCATATAACACAAACATACTCATTGTATCACAGGTTCCATTTTATCACGGTATGGGAATCCTCGCGGATGACCTCATTTACGAGACCCCTATTTTATAGCAACAAAACACGAAAGTCACATTGTTTTCAGAAAGACATTTCTCCGAAAATGTTGAGATTACTGGAAAGTTAATCATATTTTTGAATATTTTTAATCAAAATAGCGAATATTCATAGATTCCATGATGCCTCCTTCACTGAAAAGTCACACATATTTATTTATCAGTACAGAACCTATTTTGACAGCTGTGGCCATTGGACACATTTATCATTTTGCTCTCCTTTTAAAATTAAAGTTTTGCGAAAATGTAGTGTCTATAAGTGTCCACATTATGTAGAAAAATAATGAGATTTGTCTACAAAACTGTAAACAGGTCGTATTTGACGTTTTCCCACCCGTTTTGATGTTTATTTCGTCAGTTTTGATATTTCCTTAAAATTTAAAGGAGATCATGACAATAAATTACTGGATTGGCGCTCCATAGACTCGATTCTATTTTAGCGTGATATATTGGTAAACTCCCGCAAATGACATCACACATACAGCTGATACAAAAACACAGACAAAACATCAAATATTGGTGTTTATTATTAAATAATAATAAATATCCACATGGATGTGAAGGAATCATTTACCCCTAGACATGAAAAAAATAATAAACAGCAAGTTAGTCTATTTATATATTTATTATTGTAAAAACCATAAGTACTGTGGTACAATGGAACTCCGGGCTATGTATTTGAACTAGCTGTAGCTTGACGATACATTTTCTGGCACATTGAACAGTGTTCACCATTACGACAAAACTGATAGACATTTCTAGTCATGATCGGGTCCAGTCTAGTGAAACCATATTTTACAGGCCTGAATGTATCGTCTTCAAACATTTCACCCTGGGGCTTTTACCTCATGAATATGCATGTAAGAAACATATATAGATTAATTTTTATTGTGTTATATGAACATAGATTTCTTGCCATGTCAGAAACTGTAGATCTAAGCAGATCTCCAAGCGTATCTTTGGAGTTAATGGTCATGGGAATGCTTATTGTTTTTGTTGAAACACAAATGACAATTTTTCATTTTGTTTAAGTCCCATTATATTTTAGCATCACTATTCCTTGTGATCAATTGAAAAGATCGATTTTTTGTCCAAAGATGGTTTAAAAACATTAGCAAACAGGTCGCGATGCTGGAAAAATGGTATATTTCGAAGAAATGAACGAGATTCGCCACAGGAATCCTTAGTTGAACATATCATCCACTGAATGAAGTTAATGCCAGTGACCTACTTAACCCTTTCCCTTTTTAGCTCACCAGAGCACAAAGTGCTCAGGGTGAGCTTTTGTGATTGCCTGATGTCCGTCGTCTGTCGGCGTGCGTCGTCCGTCGTGCGTCGTCAGTCGTCAACAATTTGAACCTTTAAAAATCTTCTCCTCTGAATCTACAGGGTTCTCAGCTTTCATCTTTGGCACATAGTATCATCTTTAGGTCCTCTACAAAAGTTATATAAATTATGGCCCTGGGGTCAAAATTGGCCCCGCCCCAGGGGTGCCTTGTTTTCATTAGAAACATATAGTGAAATATTTCAAAATCTTCTTCTCTGAAACTGGAAGGCTCTCAGCTTTCATATTTGGCACAGAGCATCATGTTCAGGTCCTCTACAAAAGTCATATAAATTATGGCCCCGGGATAAAAATTGGCCCCGCCCCAGGGGTGGGCAGTTTTCAATAGAAATAAATAGTGAAATCTTTTAAAATCTTCTTCTCTGAAACTGGAAAGCTCCTAGCTTTCATATTTGGCACAGAGCATCATGTTCAGGTCCTCTTCAAAATTTATATAAATAATGGCCCGGGGGTAAAAATTGGCCCAGCCCCAGGGGTGGGCAGTTTTCAATAGAAACAAATAGTGAAATCTTTGAATATCTTCTTCTCTGAAACTGGGAGGTTCTCAGCTTTCATACTTTGCACATAGCATCATGTTCAGGTGCTCTACAAAAGTTATATAAATTATGCCCCTGGGGTCAAAATTGGCCCAGCCCCAGGGGTAGCCAGTTTTCAACAGAAACATATAGTGAAATCTTTGAAAATCTTCTTCTCTGAAACTGGAAGGTTCTCAGCTTTCATATTTGGCACATAGCATCATGTCCAGGTCCTGTACAAAAGTTATATAAATTGTGCCTCTTTGGTCAAAATTAGCCAAGCCCCAGGGTAGGCTAGTTTTCTATAGAAACATATAGTTAAAACTTTGAAAATCTTCTCCTCTGATTGTCTGGTGAGCGCTTCAGGGCCATTCTGGCCCTCTTGCCTATGTTTATTCCCAATTTCAATACCTACTGAGTATTCATGGACAAAATAGTGGAAGATGGAACATTGTAACCTTTTTAGAAAGTAAAGAAACAGATCTATCAAATTCCACTAGCAAACAAAGCAGACCCTATAGGAACCGTCTGATCTGGGTCTAATCTGTTTGCAACTACATGAAAACACGTTTATATGAGGGAAAAGGTTAACATGATCATCAGGTGACATCTGATCTGCACTTAAAAAAGTAAACGAAAATGGTGACTAACAAGCTGCATGGACACAGTGGATTCGCATTGAAGGCTGATATTAGAGAAGAATAAAGTCAATAAACGAGTACCATACTTTAGAGATAGTGGTCCTAGTCGAGCTTCATCGTTCGTTGACACCAAGAAACATAAGGAATATGGAACCAGTTGCTTTTATTCTTTTTCAGTTTCTCTTTTGTTGTTGCACTGAGCGATAAATTAAAAAATAGAACAGAATTTCTATATATATAGTTGATGGTCACGTGATTCACTGTCACACCATATACATTTAGATTTTCTGCTTGTTCCACAATAGTTTCTTGTGATGCTTATGAGCGAACAAGATGTACAATGATTTAATTTTCTATGCAAAACATCATGTGTAGCCATTTCACAGCTAATTGAAATTGAATTGAGTGCAGAAATTAATTATAATAAAAATGTAATAGAACTTTAACAGAATCACTCTTGGTAAATGCCATATTTCATGAAGAAAAATGAATGTTCCTGTGTATATTTGGTTTTACTATGGTCACTGGAATGCTGATGGAAAAGGATAAAACACCAAAAATAACAAAGTGTCAAGAAAAAATATGAAAAAGAGAAGAGAAACCTATAGTTCTGCACCAGGTAGAAAGATATTTCGTCTGGCTGCATCTAAAAGGTATATTTTTAGAATGTCGATTATGTTTTGTCCTTATTTTGTTTACAATCCTGTTTATCTGGACTGACATTTACATAATCTAGTGAGATTGTCTTTATTTGATTTCATCATATAGCTTTATTTACATTATTTATTCGGCTCTATATGACCATCAGTGTTGATGGGCCGTAAAACACCATTCATTCATTCATTCATTCGTCTGGCTGCAATATGATGAAAAAGTATGTCATGCATGAAAGGTGCAACAAAGCATTACCATTTACAATCATATTATCATGTCATGATTGTTTATAATAACATTGCTATGTTGGACGGTCCTTTCTGGTCACATGAAATTATAAGCATTGTGGACCAACTTGTCAAAAATACACTGTCACAAACCCTTATGAAGAATCTGTTCAGGAGTGTATAACCATAGGACTCATTTTTGCTGATTTACTTGCAACTTGTGTAGACTGATCAGAACAAGATGCCAAATTTTCAGAGTGGTACAGTGATATATGATCATGATGCACACTGTTTGCAATGTTAAATTATTTTGAAAATTGAACAGTGAGCATTATCTAATCTTTAATTGTTTTAACTGTTCAAATGCTTTATTCTCCCCATCATGAGGGTCAGTGAGGACCACCCCTCATCATACCATACAATATTAATTTGGTTAGTACATGTAACATTGTGTCATGTAATGGTAACGGTAAGTATAATTACATGAATTAACAAACAGAACAATTCAAGGAAATCAATTTTTACAATGCTATTTGAGAAAAACAGTATTATTGATTTAATGCTTGTACAAGTACAAGTGCATTTTTGAAGGAGAGTTTCTATGTATTTGATGATGAAAAATCCCCTGTTTTAAACCCTTTACTCCATAAATACACAATTGCAAAAACACAGTAGACCCAGATCAGACAGCTCCTACAGGAGCAGTATGACCAGGGTCTACTCTGTTTGCTGATGATATAATGCAGGGCTCAAGCAAGAGGGCGATTTGGGAGAAAAAGTCTCCCTAAACCTGCTGACTTCTCCCTGTTTGAGCTGAGGGAGAAGTTTTAATATATAGAACATGTAGAGAGATACAAAATCAGGACCAAAACTTCTCCCTCAATACCACTAAACTTCTCTCTGATGGAGAGCTCCAGCTTGAGCCCTGTACCGTAGATATGATTGTACAGTTTCTGCCACAGCCAAACATTTCTGTGTCCATTTGCTATTATAACAATAATTCTAATTGATATTCATGAAATCATTATTTCTTATATCAATATTCATGGAGGAAAGGGTTAAAGGGCTATACAAAAAAATATCTAATCTTTTAGCACAGAAAGGATACCGAATAACTTGTCAACATATGGTATCAATTTACTGAAATTTAACGTGGGCGAAACAAATTGAACAACATCATGTCAGCTGGAATATTAACCCATTCCCTCATATTGACGACTTTTGACGACTCTGTAAAAGTCACTTTGTGAAACCTTTGTGATAAATAGAGCATTTGCTCCTATAGGAGCAAATGCTCTATTTATCACAATGGTTTCAAACTAGAAAATTCTAATATTTTCCTTTTCTCTAGTTAATGCTCCTTTTCGGTAGATTTATTTAAAGAGGTTGGATCTAAAAATAGCCTATGAGGTAATGGGTTAAGACAGTGAAGGAGGCTTGGTTAATATTTCGAGTGATGAGTGCTATGAGGCATCCTGCTATACAGATTTAGTTTTTTTTCAACCTCTTTGCTGATGTCTGGTTTGTTAAACTGTCACGTTTCGTTGACATTTTGTAAGAGTTGACCATTGTCTGAGTGAGCATTGTATTCTCTTTGATAAATCATAGAAACCTTCCGGTGTGATTCTATAGCAAATTAGTCATTCAAAAGTGATTTGTTTAGGATCAGGACTCATGCAAGAGGGCGATTTGGGAGAAAAAGTCTCCCTGACCCTGCTGACTTCTCCCTGTTTTTAGCTGAGGGAGAACTTTAAATATATATAGAACATATAGGGAGATACAAAATCACAACCAAAACTTCTTCCTGATGGAGAACTCCAGCTTGAGCCCTGGAGAAGGTAATAAGTTTGTCAAAATCGGTGGAGGTACATGTATGTGCCCATGTACTACATAATAGAAAATAACTCCACCTATATCTGTAGTTCTAGTTGTAGATCTGATTGGCAATTGCATACCTTTTCAATGATATATAATAGTAAAAGCATATTTCTTTTTCAGACCCAGATCAACTGTTCCTAGCCATTTGATCTGGGTCTATACTATTTGCTACTGTCATTCCAATTTAAAGTTATCAAAATGTGGTCAAATTGACATATATGCAGCTTTACAAACCCCTGGTGAGGGGAGATTGGGTGTCCTGGGGGTAATGAGGGTACTCAGTGTACTCGTTTGCTGTGAAGTTGTATGTGTAAGTCACCATCTAGTGTTGTCTAAAAGATTTATTAATACAGGTAGAAATTGTAAGACTCATCACTTAACTAATGTAGAATGTCTTTCACCTTTTCTTTCATATCTTTAAGGAATGGTCATGTTATGTTTTGGCGTACAATATTTGCACAGTTTCTGACTCTTGTCTCTATGCCTGTAATTATTTTATAGTACTTGTGCATGTAAAAGCAGATCATGGCACACCCTATTTAAGTAGACTTACATTACAACCATTTTACAAATTTTGAGGCAACCCTCCTTTTGTAGTAATACAGAGGTCCAGATAAGATGCGTAAATTAAAACATTTTCAAGAATAACTCATTTATTTCTTCACTAAATCCTACATTGTGATCACTCTTTTGAATCGTCTCTTCGAGTCACAACATACAGTTTGGTGGAGAAAGGATGATTTTAGTATGAGTATGCAAGTTTATCTGTTGCTATGGTAATATCCTAATAAGAATCAGACATATCCATTTAGGATTTCCTTGAACTTAGAGTTCATTGAAACGGACCGTTTTAGCTCACCAGAGCACAAAGTGCTCAGGGTGAGCTATTGTGATCACCTGATGTCCGTCGGCGTTTGTCGTCCATCGTTTGTCGTCCGTCATCAACAATTTGAACCTTTAAAAATCTTCTCCACTGAATCTACAGGGTTCTCAGCTTTCATCTTTGGCATATAGCATCATATTCAGGTCCTCTACAAAAGTTATATAAATTATGCCCCTGGGGTTAAAATTGGCCCCGCCCCAGGGGTGTCAAGTTTTCAATAGAAACATATAGTGAAAACTTTAAAAATCTTCCTATCTGAATCTACAGGGTTCTCAGCTTTAATATTTGGCACATAGCATCATGTTCAGGTCCTCTACAAAAGTTATATAAATTATGCCCCTGGGGTCAAAATTGGCCCTGCCCCAGGGGTGGCTAGTTTTTTAAGCAGACTGTTGTTCCAGTTTTCTGTTACAGAGTGCTTGGTTCATTAGTTAGGCATGGGGAAAACTTTAAAAATCTTCTTGCAAAAACTGCATGTCCCAGAGCTTAGATATTTGGTGTATAGATTTACTTAGTATACCTTTATGCATTTTGTTAATACATACCAATCTTTTCAATTAACCCTCTTGTACAAACCACATAATTATGAAGTTACATATGTATCAGATCAGAATCCAAACTGTGCTAATTTCAGTCAAGTCTTGCTTAGCACTGATAGGGTTATAACACTGAGTTTTGCTGTTATCTGTTAGAAATGTCTGCTGAAAAATTAACACTGTCAATGGCCCTCTAGTTTTATATAGAAACATATTGTGAATCTTCTTCTGAAACTGGAAGTTTCTCTGCTTTCATATTTGGCACATAGCATCATCTTGCAGTCCTCTACAAAACATATATGAATTATGCCCCTAAGTTCAAATGAAGCCCCGCCCCAGGGGTGGCAAGATTTCTATAGAAACATAGTGAAAACTTTGTAAATCTTCTCCTCTGATTGTCTGGTGAGCGATATCAGGGCCGTCATGGCCCTCTTGTTTATAATTCATATTTGTTAATAAAATTAACATTCAAGTTTATACTCCGAAATACATTTGTGCTCATTAGAGGCTTTCTGTATTAATGTAACTTTTGTCCTGCATTCAGCAGTCATTTGGGATCTGTATAATTTCATAAGCAAACTGTGCAAACCCTGCACTATGGAGTAAAGGGTTAAATGAAAATGTTGGAGTAGAAAATATTATAGACCTTGCTCAAACTACTCCTTCATGATCTACAATATTTGCGTAAGTTTGTCTTTGCTGATTTTTTACCAAAATTAACCCCTTCCATATTGAATAGTCATGTAAGAAATGATGACATCATGAGCATGTATTAGATCAATTTTTATAATGGTACATGTATATGAGCACAGGACATTTTGGGTCAAGCAGAAATTGTAGAATCAGAACTACATATACAATGTATATTTTACCATAAGCAGATCCGCATCAGATGCCTTCTATAGGACAGGGCTCGAACTTGAGCTCTCCACCAGGGAGAAGTTTAGTGGGATTGAGGGAGAAGTTTTGGTCCTGATTTTGAATCTCCCTATATGCTGTATATAATAAAACTTCTCCCTCAGCTCAAAACAGGGAGAAGTCAGCAAGGTTAGGGAGACTGTTTCTCCCAAAACACCCTCTTGATTGAGTCTTGCAGGATTTGTCTGTTCTAGGTCTTCTCTGATTGCAAATGCCTGAAACGGCATTTATAATATGAAGGAAAGGGTTAAGGTACTGACATAAGTCATATGCCTTTGAAATTAAGCCCTAGAATTAATACATGGATGATGGATTTATTTGGATTTCTGTAAAGTCATAAACAAGGATTTAGTGTACTGAAATAACCTTTAACAGTTGGATTCAGTTCCTATCCTTACAAAACTTCCCTAATTACTCTTAAGTTGTTGGACAGAAAACTTTGATCAGGGTCTAAACTATTTAGCTACTATATCAATCTAATTCAAATATCTCAAAACGGTAAGGAGCTGTCTGTTCAGGGTCTGCTCCGTTTGCTTGTTGAATGTATGTATATAATTGTAGATCTGATTCTACAGTTTTGACCAGGGCCGGAACATTTCTTATTCAGCTTTACAAATAGATTTTGAGCTTATGGTGTATTTCTAGGCAAGTTTTGTAATGATCTTGTATAGTTTGGTTCCTGATCAGGCACTGAGTAACTTCAGGATCAAAATTGCTTGACAGTCTGGGTACATGCTTATAAAACTTTTAGTTGAGTCTGAGTTCGTTCTCAAGTTTTTGATTGGTCAGATTTGAGCCTTTGGCTCAAATCTGACTAATCAAAAGCTTGAGAACTCAAATCTGACCAATCAAAAGCTTGAGAACAAACTCAGACTCAACTAAAAAGCTTTCTAAGCATGGACCCAGATTCTACAGTTTCTAGAGTGGTCAAACATTCCCTTGTTCATAATGCCATTATGAATAATCAGCTAATTATAAATATTCAAACATTCATTGTTTCTTACATGAATATTCATTAAGTGAATGGCTGATTAAAAAAAAATAATTAAAAGATGTTAGCATTGGAAGTTTAAGCAGATGACATTTTTCAATGGCTTTTAAACCGTTTTCGTCATATTGATGCCTTTTGACGTCTCTGTAAAGGTCACTTTTTGAAACCATTATGATAAATAGAGCATTTGCTCCTATTTATCACGATGGTTTCTAACTACATGTACACAATTCTAAAAAAAAATCCTTTTCTCTAGTAAATATTCCTTTTTCAGTAGATTATTCAAAGATGTTGGAGCTAAAAATAGCCTATAAGAGAACAGGCTAATGATTTTACCTTGTGACTGCTGAGCGAAATTTTTAAAAAACACATGCAGCATGTCAGCTTTGATATTAAAGAGACGCTGAGTTTCTATGGCAATTCTAGCTTGGATTCTAGCTTGCAATTTTGTTCACAGATTCCTTTGTAATATGCTAAAGATTAACCCTTTTGATGGATTAACCCTTTTGCTCTGGCATTTGCAAACAGTGAAGACCCAGATCAGAGGGCTCCTGGGCCTGCACTGTTTATCGTTTGAAATCCTCTTGTAAATTCTTATTTAATGAATCTATATTTTAACAATGATTTACAATCCACTTTGGAAATACACTGGAATAAGGGCTAACCATCTGAGTGCTGTTACAGTACTCAGGTGGTTAGCCCTTATTCCATAAATATGACTTACTACATCACTGCAAACAGAGTAGACCCATATCAGATGACTAGGGTCTACTCTGTTTGCTTATGGAATATAGATTAGGATTGTTCAGTTTCTGCCATAACCAAAAATCAAGTGTTCATGTGCTATAATAAATATTAATCTAATTAATATTCATAATGACATTGTATGTATTTCTTATATGAATATTCATGAAGTGAAGCGTTGAAGAACGTTGTATAGTACTGTAGCACCATGGCTTCAAATTTGCAAATATTGGAATTACAAAATATTCATACAATAGACAGATTAAGTTTCACCATGGTTTTTTTTAATACTTGTAATACATGTGCTTGCTAAAACCACTTGTTATGAATGCTTGGCCTAACAGTGTTGTCATTTGTCATTAGCTGCTTTCAAGTGAGGCTGCTTGCAATATCTGTTATACTTACGGATGTAAGAGCTAGAAATTGTATCATTGTAAATTTTCGTTGGAGTTTGTTCTAATACTACAATATATCGGGGGATTATAGTTTATGGAAATAGAAAATTAGGATCTTTGTGAAATAATTTATTTGCTTTTGAGAGGAGGGGGATTGCTTTGAGATCTGTGACTGTTGTGTAATATTATTTAAGTGAAGGTAGACAGTGAAAGCTAATGGATGACCACAGGGACAATTACAGTGGTGACAATTACAGTGGTGCAGACAGGAGACAGATACATGGTAGTGACTGTCAGCCATGTTGTGGCGGCTCTGACTTACAGGTGAATGAAGTCACCTCATGGCAGCAACAGGCTAACCAAGCCAGCTCACAAGTCTCAATTAATAGTGGGAATAGTTGCAGGGAGATGAACAGTTACGGATCTTCAGGACCATGCAAAATAGAAGATGGTTTTGACAAACCTTACTCTTCCATGATGGAGATGATGAATATGGGAAGTCTGCATCATCATAACAGTGGGACAAGCCCAGGAAACCCAGCTCTAACCAGTTCGGAAAATCATTGTAGCTCCAATCATCAAATCCGGCATCAATATAACCAAAGTCAAAATTCATGCCAGTTTGAAAATTCTTGTAATTCAAGGCAGTCTTATGGAATGGCTCAGCCTGGACAGACAGGACACATGACACACTTATATGATAGAAGCAGGTACCCTGCAGGGTCACCCTGGCATCAGGGGAGCTCGTACCCACAGACCTCAATTGGTCAACCTGGACAAACACCCCCACTGGGGCATAGTAGTGACTACTCACAATTTCTTTTGGACAAGCCTATTAAACAAGAGGTAGATTTTAACCCTTTACTCCATGAATAGTAATGAAAGAAATAATGATGTCATGAATATTAATTAGATTAATTTTTTTATAATGACACATATATACAGGTGTATTTGGCCATGGCAGAAACTGTAGATATCATATCTATATTATTTTATAAGTAAACAGAGCAGACTCTGATCAGACGGCTCCTATAGGAGCCATCTGATCTGGGTTTTACTCCGTTTGCAAAGGCGTTTACTCTGTTTGCAAAGGCGTAATTATGGAGTAAAAAGTTAAATATTTTGACGGAACATCCCAAACCAATCATTCTTAACCTTTTTCTAGTCCACTTTTTCCCTTCATAATAACAGTTATTAATGCCTTTTCATACAGAGTAGACGCAGATCAGACTGTTCCAGGAGGAACAGTTTTATTTTTCTTGCTTTATCAAGAAATATTTAGTAAATATTGATTTATTTCAGATGGAACAGTATTTAGATTTGTCATGCTTACAGAAGAGTTTTATATAGTAAATATAGAACATAATGCACATGTATCATCTGGACTCCATCTTATTATATTTTTACTTTATTTTTCAGGCAGATGCCACAATGTCTTTGTGGGGTAAAACCCAGCAGTTGTCGCCAGAGTCGCTGAAACAGGTCGAAAATGCTTACGGCACCCACTTTCCAATTGAGATAAGACATATTTTTGCAGGCTGGATTGAAGATCAATCATGGTGAGTTTGCCTTGCTGGATTTTTAGCCCTTTTCTCTGTGTTGCTGACAATCTCAGGTCTAAAAACATACCATATAAGGTCTCCATATCAAATCAACCAGTCTTCCATTTCAGCTGGTATATAGAGCTGAACATTCAACCCAGCTTGGTTTTAGATAACTTTAATACTTTGCTGGTACTTGATTAATTCATTACATATACAGTAAAACCTCTTTATAACGGCCACTAAATTACATCAGCTATTTTGTGTTAAAGGCAGGTGGCTGCTTAAAGCAAGGTGAAAGTAAAACAGAACGCTCCTATAGGAGCGTTCTGTTTTACTTTCACCTTGCTTTAAGCTGCCACCTGCCCTAAATACCAACTAATTAGCACAATTTAGTGGCCGTTATAGAGAGGGTTTACTGTATATTATGAAGCTGGCATAAGAAAACAGGAATTGTTTATCATGACAGATGTAGAATCAGGTATACATGTATATTAATTCGTAACCAAATAGAAAAGACTCCTGAAGGAGCCCTCTGATCAGGGTCTGCTCTGTTTGCAGAGGTGCCAAAATGGTTCTGTTTAAGTTGGAGATTTAAAATAAACATGTTAGAGCAAATAGTGTTTCCCCTAATCAAGCTGCTCCTTTAGGAGTTACTTTATAAATCTGTGTATGCCCTATTTACCCTATTAGTTTGTTTGGCAGAATATTTGGGGTAATACAATCAACCCACTCTAAACTGGACTTTAAGTATCATAACAGGTCTTTCAGACAGGTGGCAGCTTAATGCAGGTTGAAAGTCATGCAGAAAGCTCCCAAAGGATCTTTCTGCACGACTTTTGCCCTGGATTAAGCAGCCACCTGCCTAAAAAAACATAAATTGTTCTTTAGTAAAATTCTGGTTCAGAGGGGTTCTACTGCATTACAGTATTTTTATATTTACAATTACACATGTACACACTTACAATCGAAAACCCCTCTCCTGTAACTAGTGTTTGGATTCATGAATTTCACCATGCATCACACCTCTTTCTTGTATGCATCTGTATTTGTATTTAATATGTAGTGGTTCAGTGCTCTGTTTGTATGCTAAATATGCTATGCTATGAAAGTATGGCGAACCTCAGTCCGAGTCTTTGTGAGATATATTTGCATGCGGGAATTTGCATCACTTGAACATAAAAAGTCTTTTTCAAATCCCAACATCCACCTTTTCTATCTCTCTGGGATTGTATATCCAATTTATTTTACATATTTTCCAGTTGATCCATAAGCTTTTAGACATGATTCTTTCAAGCTATTGAGTTCTTGTGTGGGCTTTGTTGTCTGATATTAACCCATCGCTTGCTGAATTTAAAAATACATTTCTCCTTTACCCATGCCCCGTTGTATAATTACCGGTACATATATCTTCCCTGTGTACAAGTATTTCGCTGTACAATCACTGCTGTGGAGTGCACTGGTTGCACAATCAACCTGTAAATAATGCAGACCCTGATGAGACAGCTCCTGCAGGAGCTGTCTCATCTGGGTCTTCACTATTTACAGGTGGGTATATTGATGCGAATAGCAAGCGAAGGGTTAAATTCATTGTTATAATATACAGGTACGCATGCAGAAATCTCTTCTGCTACACATGAAATATTCAGTTTGAACTTTTGTCTCTATATCATGTTCTGTATTGTAGCTGTTACTTTGTATATTATTGGTTTTTCTCAGTTGAGAATACATTTATTAACCAAGCAGGCTGTTGCTTTATTTATTTAATCAAAAGGGCTGTTGCTTTATTTTTATATTGGTTACATTCGGATGATACATTGGAGACCACCTGTTTACTTGGATTTCTCTTCGACTTTTACTTCATTTTTGTGTCACCTGCCGAGAGGCAGTGTGTCACTTAGGGATCACTTTTCCGTCGTCTGTCCTACCGTCCATCTGTCTGTCTCTGTCCGTCTGTCACACTTTCCTTTTTTGGCTGTCATTTCTAAACTAATCATTATAGAGCTTTCAAATTCCACACATGGAGTAAGCATGATGAGAAGAAGTGTCATTCACAAGGGTCACAACTCTAGCATCACTATTTTAAGTTATTACCCTTTTTATTTTATTTTTGTCTGGACAATAACTCTTTATCTACTGGTTCAATTGATTTCAAACTTCATATATTCAATAAGCATGATAAGAGGAAGTATCATGCACAAGGGCCATAACTCTAGCATCAATATTTTTGGAGTTATTCCCTTTTTTCATATTTTCTTGTCTGGACAATAACACTTTATCTACTGGTTCAATTCATTATAAACTTCACATTATGGAACAAGCACGATGAGAGAAAGTGTCATGCACAAGGGCCATACCTCAGTATTTTTGGAGTTATTCCCCTTTTTAGTATTTTCTTGTCCGGACAATAACTTTTTATTTACTGGTTCATTTCATGTGAAACTTCACTTATGGAACAAGCATGATGAGCGGAAGTGTCATGCACAAGGGTCATAACTCTAGCATCATTATATTTGGAGTTATTCCCCTTTTGTCATATTGTTTTTCTCATTATTTTTACAAATACCATTCAGGTTTGTCATGTTTATACCATTGTCAGCTACACCATGGGTTGGTGGGTCAGTGGAGGTTTCTTTTAATACGGTGGGGGACTCATGTATTGCATAGCAATACAACATTAACTCGTTCTCCTTTGTTCTGATTATTGCTCTCCAGCATATTAACAGTTTTTGTCTCAGCTTCGAGCAGGTGACACATGTGTTCCTCTGAACACTCTTGTTAATGCCTTTGGAAACAGTGTAGACCTAGATCAGACAAGTACCTACAAGAGCTGTTTGATCAGGGTCTTCAATGTTTTCTTATATATATAATTGAAATAGAATATAGATCTGATTCTTAATTTCTGTCATGACCAAAAACATCTGTGTTCATATGCCATAATAAATATTAATCTATGGATGGATTGTAAAATGACTTGACATAAATGTCCCTCTATATAGATGGTACGGTGTGTCATGTGCAAAAACCAGGTCATTAGCTGCAAAGGTATACTTGGAGGTCAAATTTAAAAAACATGTATTGTTTTGCTTGTCCGGGCCCTAACTCAGAACTCCATGGACGGATTGTGAAATGACTAGGCATAAATGTTACTATAGAAGGTATGGCGCAAAAAAAAACAGGTCAATAACTGAAAGGTCAAGCTCATACTTAGAGGTCAGAGGTAAAAAACATGTATTTTCTACTTGTCCGGGCTCTAACTCAGAAAAACTCCATGGATGGATTGTGAAAAGAAATACATGTACATCCTATATCAGTTTTGTCAAGAATGTTTTGTATGTATCCATTAGTAATAAGTGGAATATGGAATATATCTTCTTCAATTTTGCACTGACTGTCAACTTGATTCCTAATTGATAACCTAGATGTAACATCCTGCATATATTAGTACAGATGTAAGATCTTATTGCTCTGTATATATATACATTCGTAATACCCTCTATAAATAGTGTAGATGTAATTTCCAGAGACTAAATGTGGCATGAATTAGTAGTTAAAGCCCATAATTAGATTTCATCTTGTACTATTTACCCTTTCCTCCATAAATACACCTTTCTACGCCCCTGTTATAGTCCCTTCTTGAAAAAACATTGTGATAAATAGAGCATTTGCTCCTATAGGAGCAAATGCTCTATTTATCACAATGGTTTCAAACTGCAAAATTCTAAAAAAAATCCTTTTCTCTAGTTAATGCTCCTTTTTGGTAGATTTATTCAAAGAGCTTGGATCTGAAAATAGCCTATGAGGGAATGGGTTAAGCACTTATCCCTTTCCATCATATAAACACTTTTTTATGCCTTTGCAAACAGAGTAGACCCAGATCAGTCAGCTCCCGAGGAAGCTATCTGATCAGGGTCTGCTCTGTTTCCTTATTACATTATATAGATCTGATTCTACGTTTTTTTGTCAAAGCTAAAAACTCCCTTGAAAATTTTACATTCTAAAAATTCAGCTAATTAACACTTTTCCTCATATTCTGTAAGTGCATTTTCACGCATTTGCAAACAGAGTAGACCCAGATCAAATGACTCCTATAGGAGCTGCTGGATCAGGGTGTCCTCTGTTTGCTTTTGACATGATATACGGTAGATCTGATTCTACAGTTTTTGTCAGCGCAGAAAAAATCCTTGAAAAGCTTACAGTATAAAACTTGAGCTAAGGAATACTCATGTTGTAAGTAACAGTAATACTTTCTTGCAAGAATACTGAACTGGGAAAGGGTTGTGGTAATATTCATTATATCATTATTTCTTATGTAAATATGAACAGGGAAAGGATAGGGTGGTAACATGCAGTGACAATTTCCGATTTCCTTAAAGTAGTCATCTTCAATTCCTAGAACACTAATCAAACTCTTAAATAAATTGTGCATTTTTTAGCTCACCATTTGTGCTCTATAGTAGAGTCAGATCTATTATTATTTAATAAGCAAAGAAAGCAGACCCTGATCAGACAGCCCTTACAGGAGCCATCTGATCTGGGTCTACTCTGTTTAGAAAGACATATAAATTTATGGAGTGAAGGGTTAACCCATTACCTCATAGGATATTTTTAGATCCAACCTCTCTGAATAAATCTACAAAAAAGGAACATTAACTAGAGGAAAGGAACATTTTTAGAATTTTGTAGTTTGAAACCATTGTGATAAATAAAGCATTTGCTCCCATAGGAGCAAATGCTCTATTTATCACAATGTTTTCACAAAGTGACTTTTACAGTCATCAAAAGTCGTCAATATGAAGGAATGGGTTAAGGAGAAGAAAGACACTCGCACGAATCAAGAGTATTTTCCTCTGTTTGCTGAGTGTCCCCTTCCGTTCATGCAGTCAGATAACATCATTTTAATCCTTTGTAAACTAAGTGAGTTTCATCTTCAGAAACTAGTGTCTTCTTATATTAACTCATTACCTCCTACTGACACATTCTGGTGCCTCTGTAAAACTCTCTTTTTGATACCATTGTGATAAATAGAGCTTTTGTTCCTTAGGAGCAAAATTAATGCTGTTTATCACACTGATTTTAAAACTACACAATTCTAAAAGTTTCCTTTTCTCTGGTAAATGCTCCTTTTGGTGGATTTATTCATAGAGATTGGGTCTAAAAATGGTCTTGGAATGAATGGGTTAATGCTAGTGTTAGTAATACCAGTGTAAGGGTTGAAGTGTATTTCAAATACTAAACCCTTTGTTATGGCCACTCATTAGAAATATTAAAGAGTGGTCCCAACATAGGGTTTTGTGTGGAGATAAAGAGCTATGGTTGAAAAAAAGGTTTAACCCTTTCCCTGTTCTATATTTATTCCAAATATCAGTACCTCTTGAATATTCATGGACATTACAAAATAGTTATATTGGGATATGGAAGATGGAGCATTATAGCTATTTTAGAATCTAAAGAAACATACCAAATTCCATTAGCAAACAGAGCAGACCCTGATCAGATGGCTCCTATATGAGTCGTCTGATCTATGTCTACTCCGTTTGCGAATGCATTAAAATGTGTTTGCTTATGAAATTATAATAGATCTGACTACAGTTTCTACCAATACCAAAAGCTTATGTTTACATGTACATATTATGCTATTATAAAAATTCAGCTAAATAATATTCAGGACATCATTATTTCTTTCATGAATATTAAACAGGTAAATGGTTAATTAATATTCATGTAGGAAATAAGGACTTTACAATTCTTAATTTACTAGATGATTATAGTGACATATGAACAAAGGAATGTATGACCATACACTGTAGAAACACATCTATATAATTCTAAAAGCAAACAGTGCAGACCCTGATCAGATAACTCCTAAGAGCTACAGATAAGGGTGCGTACCCAAATACTAAAATCGTCATTTCTTCACCAAAGCCTATACTTTGACCACTCTTTAGAATCGTCTCAGAGACGATTCTAAAGAGTGGTCAAAGTATAGGGTTTGGTGGAGGAAGAAAAAAGTTATTCTTGAAAATGATTTTATTTACCCATCTTATCTGGAGCTCTGACTCCTGTAGGAGTCCTGTCTGGTCTTTTCCAATTCTGTTTGCAAATGTGTAAATTTGCGTCTCTAACAAGTAAAAGGTTAAAAAGGGGAGAAAAAATCCTAAATTTAGATTTAGAGGACTCCTGTAGGATCAGCATTGATTTTGTCTTCCTCATCCTTTCCATGAAAATATACTATAGTTGTATGGGTCTGCTGATGTGACTTTCAATCTTTGTGCATGGCCCTTGAAATGTAGATACATGTAATGCCTGGCCCTTGAAATGCAAATACATGTAATAAAAAATTAGTAGGATTAACCCTTTACTCTCTAGATAAGCGTGAGGTTCTGTACCCACAAACCTGTTTAAACTCCAGTATCCTTTTTTTGCTACTGACAGTTCCAAGACGGTACTCCTGCTTTCACCCTATGGTCTTCTTTGTTATTTTTATGTGGTAAAAGTTTGGTGTTTTATGTCTTGTGTGTTTCGTCATGTTTTGTCTTGCAATTGTGCTGTTTTGTTTTTGATGATGTTTGATGCAGTGCCCTTTTGTGTATGACTTTTTTTCCACTTTTGTTGAATTAAAATAAACAGTTCATTGACAATTCACACCTTGTCAGTGTAAGGCCTTTCCACTTGAAATAGGCTCAAGTTTGTATGGAGGTCATTCTTCTAAAGATCACCTTTAATCGTAGTTCTTGTTTAACAGGGATGATGTGGATGAAAATAACCCCAACCATCTTCAGTATGCTGTACAGTTACTGAACAAACTTCTTTCGCTGATCGAGACAAGAGCTGATGAGACTGATGTCGACTTCCTTACCCGACTGAACCTCCGAAATACTGCAAAAAATTTCAGAGTAAGTGTCAATGTTCCCCCTCCCCAACGCAACGCCTGCTGTTAACATTTTGCTTCATGAATATACATATTACCCTTTTCTACGCCTTTGCAAAGAGAGTAGACCCAGATCAGATGGATCCTAGAGGAGCCATCTGATCAGGGTCTGCTCTGTTTGCTTTTGAATTATATGGCAGTTTCTGCCAAGGCCAAAATTTCTTAGGCTCATATGCTAAAATAAAAACTAACCTAAATAATACTCCTGATGACATTATTTCTTACATCAATTTTCATGGAGTAAAGGGTTACGGTAATCATTAAACCCTGTTTAATATTCGTGTAAATATTAATGACATCATGACAGCATTAACTTTTATAATGGTATACGAAGACATAATATTTCAGCCATGATAGCAACTGTATAATTAGATCTATATGTATATTATTTCATAAGCAAACAGAGCAGCCCCTTGTCTGATCTGGGTCTACTCTGTTTGCAAATGAGTGAAAAGGCGTTTATATGAAGGAAAGGGCTGAAAATGAATCTGTCTGCTATGAATGTAAATAGGTGAATCATTCTACATGTAGATCAAATGTAGCCACTGAATTATCATGGCAAATAGTGCAGCCCAGTTTTAAATAGCTCCTGTAGAAGCTGTCAAATATAGGTCTACACTATTTGCATATGAAGATGTTTATGCTAATAGCATGAGATGGGTTATATGTAAGGATTAACTATTTTATGAGTATTAATTAATTGAATTCTTAGAATGGCATATGAACAAGGGAATATTTGGGCCTGTATATTTTTGATAACAGACAGAGCATGTGTTAAATGGTCTGTTCTGTCCGTACCTTTTATCTGCAACTTTTGACAGGATTTATCCCTTTCCTTAAAACTCCTAATGACGCATTTTCGCGCCTTTCTAAAAGTTGCATTTTGAAACCATTGTGATAAATAGAGCATTTGCTCCATTGGAGCAAATGCTCTATTTATCACAATGGTTTCAAAAGTACACAATTAAAGAATTCTCCTTTTCTGTAGTTCATGCTCCTTTTTGGTAGATTTAAATCTTATTCAAAGAGGTTGGGTCTAAAAATAGTCTAGGAGGGAATGAGTTAATGAAGATTTAGACATGAATTGATTACTTTCATGAATTTTCTTTGATTTAATATGTGTAGAATCATATTTATATAACACAATAGCAAACAGAGCAGACCCTGATCAGACGGTTCCTATAGGACACTGTCGTCTCAAATTGGCCACAGATTTTAACCCTTACGGTGCGGAAAACGAGTCACTGATGTCCTTTGCAAACAGTGCACACTCTATTGAGATGGCTCATCATCAGGGTCTGCACTGTCGGCCATGGTACACATTTCTTTAGGAACATCCCTCAATATTCACCATAAGTTTGACCTGTTTGAAGTTTAAATAGTCCATTTGAAAATTCAGCATTGTAAGGGTTAACAGTGTGAATGAGGGACACACATGCACTGTCATTTGCTAACAGTGTAGACCCAGATCAGAGGGCTCCTAGGGGAGCCCTTTACTCTGGGTCTACATTGTTTGTCATTCAAAATCCTCTAGGAAGTTTAAGACTTTCATACAGATTGGACTACATAGTTACACGCAGATTGGTTGTTCCACCAGAAATTTCATTGTTGAAAGGTTCAAGTCGTTCTGTTCCACACTGTTGTCACAAATTAGCCACAGATGTTGACATATAACCTTGAATGTGTAACCCTTTGAATGAAGGACAGAAATGCACTGTCATTTTGCAAACAGTGTAGGCCCAGATCGGAGAGCTCCTAGAGGAGCCCTCTGACCAGGGTCAGCATTATCATTCAAAATCCTCTTGCAAGTTTAAGACTTTCATTCAGAGTGGACTATACCATTAAATACTGATTTGTTGTTCCACCTGAAATTTCATTGTTAAAAGGTTTAAGTCATTATACGTAACAATGTTATCACCCATTACATTTCTCTTGAGAAAATGAGCTTTAAAATCAATACCTGCCTCATCTCTGTTACAACTTTAAATAAAGTGGTGTCAGCACATATTGGATTTGTACTAACAAGGCATAACTGAGCTGTGTCATATTAGAGTGTGTCATAGGTTTATTTGCCTCCAAAGTAACATATTAATCCTAAATACTCAACCTCCTTAGGTGTTATTTGGCACCATTTTAACCCTTTCCTCCATAATTACGCCTTTCTATGCCTCTGTAAAAATTGCCTGTTGAAACCATTGTGATAAATAGAGCATTTGCTCCTATAGGAGCAAATGCTCTATTTATCACAATGGTTTCAAAAAGTGACTTTTACAGAGGTGTACAAAGGCATATTTATGGAGAAAAGGGTTAATTATTCAGATGCCATTGTAAATATTAAGCCAATTAATATTCATACATACATTTTTCTTGCATAATTATTCATTGAGTAAAAGTGAAACCTTTATAATTATGACTTTAGGTAAAAAATTGAAATCTTCTCTCAAACAGGTGGTTCAATTTGAGTGTTGTTTGGTAAATCCGCCTGTGGTGACCCTGTACCAAAATCGCTAAAACCAAGTTGATGTGCAAAAAAAAACATGGCCTCCATTGGCGGGGCTTTATTTGCTTATATTTCAATATGGAAAACTTTAAGAATCCTCTCCAAAATCAGTCGTTCAGTTGGAGTTGCATTTAGTAGGAATAGTCCTTTGGTGACCTTTTATCAACATTGCTAAATAGTATAAAATAGACACAGAATCCTCCCTTCCAATAGGAGCTTAAAAGGAGCTTAATTTCTGCCATGGTCCAGAGTCAATAGTTCATAATGTCGTTTTAAAAATCAGCTAATTACATGTAATATTCATGATGTTATCATTTCTTCCTTGAATTGTCATCAGGTGAAGGTTTGCACATTACACTTCAGTCTAATATCCAATAAATGTTGATACTGTCTCTCATATAGCAACAGCATTTTCAACATGTGTGATATAGAGAATGGTCCATGTCATCTTCAAACACAGGATCATTTTCTTTTAACTCTGATGAATACTCATGTATGATATAATGACTTTATGAAAAAAAAAATCCTGATTTTTTATAATGGCATATGAACAAAACGATATTTAGCCATTATGGGAAGAAACTGCAAATAAAATCTACAATATTTCATAAGCAAACAGACCAGACCCTGATCAGATGGCTCCCACAGGAGCCATCTGATCTGGGTCTACTCTGTTTGCAAATGCCTGAAAAGGTGTTTATATGAAGGAAAGGGTTAAGACAAATGCTACAGGCTAAATGCACTTAAGAGTTTAATGTGTTACAAGAGAGATGTGTGATCATATTGTTCATAATCTTTATCATCATAAAATTTAAATCTCTGCATGTTATCTAATATGTTCGCTGCTTCAATTCTCAATGTTTTGTTTGTCTATTTAAATTTACCCTTTTCCCTCATGTATAAATGCTTTTATAAGTCTTTTTGAACAGAGTATATTTAGATCAAACCATGCCTTTGCAAACAGAGTAGACCCAGATCAGATGGCTCCTGTAGGAGTCATCTGATCAGGGTCTACTCTGTTTGCTTATGAATATAATAGACCAAACTCTACAGTTTCTATCAATATCAAAAGATCCAATGTACATACATGTGCCATTATAAAAATTCAGCTAATAAATGTTGATGATGTCATTATTTCCTATATGAACATTCGCTAGAGAAAGGGTTAACCCTTTCCCTGTTCTGTATTTATTCCAAATTTTGATACCTATTGAATATTCATGGACACAATAGGTATAATGAAATATGAAAGGTGTAAAATTGTAGCCATTTTAGAAAGTAAAGAAATAGGTCTTTCAAATTCAATAGTAAACAGAGCAGACCCTGATCAGATGGCTCCTTAGGAGCTGTCTGATCTGGGTCTACTCTGTTTGCAAATGCGTGAAAACACATTTATATAAGAGAAAGGGTTATAAAATGATGAAACCAGATTGTCAAACAGCTTGAATTGCCAAATTACTGGATGTCTGATCTGGATCCAAGCTGTTTGTATAGGTTGTAACAAATTCTGTATTATCTTGCAATAATTCAACCCTTTACTCCATGAATACTCGTGTAAGAAATAATGACATTATGAATATTAATTAGATTAATTGTTATATTAGCATGTGGATGCAGGAATTTTTGGCCATGGCAGAAACTGTAGAATCATATCTATGTTACAGAGCAGACCCTGATCAGACGGTTCCTACAGGAGCTGTCTGATCTGGGTCTATTGTTTGCAAAGGCATAAATAGGCGTATGTATGGAGTAAAGGGTTAACAGTGTAGTTTGATTACATCATGGTAATGGATGACATAGATGTACCACAAATAGACATTAAATTTTGCATGTTAAGTAGTCTGCAAACTTTAAAGTTGTTGGCTGCTACAATTCTCGGAGTTAATTTTTCTTCCATTTCTCTGTAACAATACAGTCAGAGTGTCAAAAAGTTTTGATCCTGATTAGGTATTGAGTTGCTTGGTGTCTCAACTGGATCCAAACTAATTGCATAGGTAATCATAAATGTGTGGCTAGAGGGCATAGAGTTATACATGTATCTCAAGTTTGTATTTGGATCTGTATACACAGGATACAGACTAGATACAGGATACAGAGTATTACAGACCAGACTAGCCAAATGACTAGAGTCTCATCAGGATCTGTTAATCTATTACCTCATAGGCTATTTTTTTATCCAATCTCTTTGAAGAAATCTACAGAAAAGGAGCATTTACTAGAGAAAAGGATTTTTGAGAATTATATACATGTAGATATGAGACCATTGTGATAAATAGAGTATTTATTTTGTTCCAATAGAGCAAAAGCTCTATTTATCACAATGTTTTCATAAATTGGCTTTTACAGAGGTGTCAATATGAGGGAATGGGTTAAAGCAATGTAAAACTCTAATGCAAATAAACAAAACCATAGTACTTGGCTATGTGATAATATTTAACAATGTACATAAGCAGAGCAATAGACAAAGCTGTGTATTCTTATACTAAAATCTTCATTTCTCCATCAAACTCTATGTTGTGACCACACTTTAGAATTGTCTCTTAGAGACGATTCTAAAGAATGGTTGGTCAAAACATAGAGTTTGGTGGATAAATTAAGGAGGTTATGCTTGAAAATGTTTTAATTGATAATGTGCCTCTGATAATGTTTTACTATTTAACAGGAATGGTACAACGACAATCCGATGTCCCTGGTGCAGATTGTGAAGGCATGTCTGGCAACAGAAAAGTCTCTAGTCTTTAGAGAGGTATAGTAGATCCTCCTGATAGCATTAACTTAGTGGATAAACATAGGCAGTGTTTAAATAAGAGGACTTTCTTCATTACCCCAAAAATTATTCATTGATATGAGTACACATTAGAATCATCTTAACCCTTTCCCTCATATGCTATTTTTAGATCCATCCGCTTTGAATGAATCTACCAAAAAGGAGCATTTACTACAGGAAAGGAACATTTTAGAATTGTGTAGTTCTGAAACCATTGTGATAAATAGAGCATTTGCTCCTCTGGAGCAGATGCTCTATTTATCACAATGGTTTCAAAAAGTGACTTTTACAGAGGCATAGAAAGGTGTATTTATGGAGGAAAGGGTTAACCCGTTCCTTCATTTACATGCCTTTTCACACCTTTTCAACCAGAGTAGACCCAGATCAGATGGCTCCAGTAGGATCAGGGTCTGCTCTGTTTGCTCATGAAATAATACAATTCCTGCCAAGTTAAACAAATATTTTGTGTTTATGTTCCATTATAAACATTCGGCTAATAAATATTCATGATGTCATTAAAATGGCTAACATGAATTCTTAAAAGGGAAAGTTAAAAAGTTGAAGTTATCAAAATATTGCCATTTGGCAACTTTGTAAATGGAGTAGACCCAGATCAGACTGTTCCTGTAGGAACAGTGATAGGCTCTTCACTTTTTGCTACTCCTTAAGTGTTAGTTAATCATTTCACTGTTTACTATATATGGAAGAAAAAATGATGTCATGAATATGTATTGTCTGAAAGTTTGTAATAGCATAATTATGTACATAATTTTTATGAATTTTTATTCTTTTTAGAAACTGTAGAGTCTGATCTATCTCTATATATAATGTATTATGAATTCAAAAGCAAACAGAACAGACCCCTATTAAATTTTGTCTATAAGCTGAACAAGTTGATTCAGAATGATTTTGATAAGTTTACATGAATGATGAAGCTAAGAAATAGCAAATATGAAATAGTGTACACCCAGATCAAATTGACATTTAATCAACCGTATTTGAGTGGTTTCTTTTTAGAGATTTTGCTTACCTTTGCAAGCAGAGTAGACCCAGATCAGACAGCTCCTACTTAGGAACCATCTGATCAGGGTTGGCTCTGTTTGTTTTTGGTATAATATAGATCTAATTCTACAGTTTCTGCAGTTTCTGTCTGAGCCAAACCATGCTCTGTTCATAAAGCTATACCATTGTAAAAAAGTAATTTAATTAATATTTATGATTTCATAATTTCTTACATAGATATTCATGGAGTAAAGGGTTAATACTGTAACAGATGGGCAGTAATATGAGAGATAATCATATAAGGCATCATTAGGGTATATGCATGATTTTTATACCCAAGCCAGCTGCTGACTTGAAAACTGCTGACTCTGGCACAGGATATATTATTACTCATTAGTAGTTAACCGTTTACTTGATAGCCCCACCTTTTCATGCCTTATGGTAGAGCCAGGTAGACCCAGATCAGGCAGTTGACTTTCTATCTGATCAGGATCTGCTGTGTATTCTTAACCCTTTCCTCCATAAATACACCTTTATCATGCAACGTCACCAAATACAGTCACTTCCTACTAGCATAATATTTTCACGTCGACGCTGTATTTTGTGAGGTATAGTGCATGTGTACTGACCCCACTGGAATGCAAGTTTGGTTCAGCCAATAGGAGGAAAACAGAAGGACGAAAAAGGCATTATTAAACATAAACATCAAATTAACACATTTGCTCACCTTTGTCTCAACTATTTGTCCATATAAAAGGATTAAATCAAGTTTGTTTATGTTGGAAAAGATGATGACGTCACTGCATTACCATAGAAGAAGTATGCATGCCAATATGACGTCACGTAATTTGTACTTGCATGTATTTTCATGAAGGGGACGAAACCACTTTAGCAATCTTTCTTTTTCTTCAATATTCTCCATTTTTCTTGGAGTTGCATGATAAAAGAATTACTATGCTAGTAGTTTGGAAGTTCAGCTGTATTTTGGCTCGTCAGAAAAGTAGTTAAATGCTCGCCAAGGCTCGCATTTAACAACTTTTCTAACTCGACAAAATACAGCTGAACTTCCAAACTACTAGCATAGTAATTCTTATTTCTACGCCTTTGCAAACAGAGTAGACCAAAATCAGACAGCTCCTATAGGAGTCATCTTATCAGGGTCTACTTTGTTTGCTTATGATATAATATAGATATGATTCTGCAGTTTCTGCCATGGCCAAAAAAATTCCTGTCTCCATGTGCTATTATAGCAAATAATCTAATTAATATTCATGACGTCATTAAATCTTACCTGAATATTCATGGAGGAAAGGGTTAAAGAGTATGATGATAGATCTGATTACACTGCAGACAATGGTAAACATTCTCTTGTTAAAATAGGCCCAATTAAGATTTACTAATTATTCTTACATGAATATTCTTGAACTAAAGGGTACTCATCTTTAACCCTTTCTCTTATATAAACACCTTTTCACAGATTTGCAGACAGAGTAGACCAAGATCAATGGTTCCTACTCAGGACCTGCTTTTGACAATCATATATATCTGATTCTACAGTTATTGGCGAAGGAAAAAACAAACTTGAAACATTAAATTTTACATTACAAAAATTGAGCTAATATATATTCATGTTATTTTTTCTTACATGAATACTGAACAAGGAAATTATAAATGTCCTAATTTGCATATGTTGTATATTGTTAATTGCTTTTGTAAATAGCTTTAGTATGTTGTTCATACATGACTCAAGCTAGAGAGCAATTCCGGAGAAAAAATCTCCCTAACCCTGCACACTTTTGAATACGAAGAACCTATAGAGATATACAAAATCAGGACCAAAACTTCTCCCTGAGTTCCACTAAACTTCTCTCTGGGTTAAACAATTGGGCCAATATTCTTATATACACATTAAGTACATAACCTTTGTCTCAGGTGAGCAATACAGTGCCATCATGGCCCTCTTGTTATCTATATTTGCCAATGCGCATGATGCATTTTACATGTGGCACATCTCATACTATTGTCCTGGTCTATAAGCTGAATACATGCTGCATACTTGTATTTGATGACAGCTACCAGTAAGTGAAATGACTGGTTTATCCCTGTATGCCTTTCTACAGCTTTGCAAACAGAGTAGACCCAGATCAGATGGCTCCTGTAGGAGCCGCTTGATCTGGGTGTGCTCTGTTTGCTTTATATGATATAATATACAATGTAGATATGAACATACAGTTTCTGCTGTGGGCAAAAGTTCCTGTGCCCATTTTCTATTATAACTATTAATCTAATTAATATTCATGATGTCATTATTATCCATGGAGTAAAGGGTTATGTGAGTGAAATAGACTTCTGCATTGTCATTCTGCCGCAGCTACCATTGTTATCTGAATAATCATTAGCATTCCCATTATTTTGGACATTTTAATCATTCTTATCATTGATGAGATACAATACATGTAAATATTTTAATCTCGTTTCAATTTATCAGACTTTGAATGCTATTGATTTCCCAGTTGATCCTCCAGAATTAAAAGGTTTATTTGTTTTAATGGGAAAAAATAATTAAAACTTGTCCCACAAAAGCATCATTTAAATAACCTTTAGCAACATGATATGGATGTGTTCATTATACCGCTGCAAACTTGTTTAAGGGAGTATACTGGAATCAGCCTGTCCGGCGGTCGGTCAGGTGGGCGGTTCATCCGTCCGTCTGTCTGCATTTGATCATGGGTAGTTGGTGTTACAAATTTCTCCTTCAGTTTTTATACGCCCGTTTGAAAAAACGGGACGTATTATGGAATAGCGCTGTCTGGTTGTCTGGTTGTCTGGTTGTCTGTCCGTCTGTAACATCTCTAACTCAAGTTCCGCTTGATGGATCCTAGACATTCTATAGTTGCCTGCCAAGTCCCGGTTTGTTTATCCAAGGTCAAGGTCACACAATTGGACTTAGAATTTTTGTTTAGCAAAAAATTTAACCGGTCTGTCTGTCTGTAACATCTCTAACTCAAGTTCCTCTTGGTGGATCCTTCCCAAATTTAATCATAATGTTTATCTAGACATGCTACAGTAGCCTGCCAAGTCTCGGTTCGTTTATCCAAGGTCAAGGTGGCTTAATTGGACTTAGAATTTGCGTTTAGCATTTGCGTTAAGCAAAAATGTTAACCTCAATTTATGTGGAACAAGTCCACTTATCTACATAACACTTTGAGATAAAGCTTTGAAACTTGGAACACTTATTCACCGTCACAACCTTCACCTGTAGGCAAGAGTAAATAACTCTGTCAAGCATTTCGACTGAATTATGCCCCTTTTTAACTTAGAATTTTCGGTTAAGGCTTTGTTAAAGTCCATTTATTTACATAACCCTTTGAGATAAAGCTTTGAAACTTGGAACACTTGTTCACCGTCACAACCTTCTCCTGTAGGCAAGGTTAAATAACTCTGTCAAGCATTTTGACCGAGTTATGCCCCTTTTTAACTTAGAATTTTTGGTTAAGGCTTTGTTAAAGTCCATTTATTTACATAACCCTTTGAGATAAAGGTTTTAAACTTGGAACACTTGTTCACCGTCACAACCTTCACCAGTAGGCATGAAAAAATAACTCTGTCAAGCATTTTGACCAAATTATACCCCTTTTTAACTTAGAATTTTTTGTTACGGTTTTGGTTAAAGTCCACTTATTTACATAACCCTTTGAGATAAAGCTTTTAAACTTGGAGCACTTGTTCACCATCACAAGCTTCACCTGTAGGCAAGAGTACATAACTCTGTCTAACATTTTGACATGATTATGACGCTTTTTAGCTTGGAATTTTTGGTTAAGGTTTTGGTTAAAGTCCACTTATTAACATAACCCTTTCAGATAAAGCTTTTAAACTTGAAACATTTGTTCACCATCAGAAGTTTCATCTGTAGGCAAGAGTAAATACAATGCAACTCTGTCAAGCATTTAGACACAATTATGGCACTTTTCAATTTAGAATTTTTGGTCAAGGTTTTTTGTTAAAGTATGCCTATTTACAACATTGAAACTTGGTCACAAAATTGGGCTTAGAATTTGAGTTCAGCAAATACGTTAACCCCAGTTAATGTTGAACAAGACCCCTACGGGCGTATATTGTGTCCACTGGCACTCTTGTTAAGTTACTGAATTTATATTTTGTATGAATAGTAACCGTGATTGGTAGTTGTATTCATCACCTTTAGTGATAGTTCTAGTTATTACCTTTGTAGTTACAGTATGAATGCAGATTGTCTTAGTCATGATTATATGGTGTATAAATTCAAGAACCATCACTCTAGCAGAACAATTTTTAATTATCTCTTTTATTTCGCCGTTGATGGCCAGACAGTGTCTGCTCACTAATATCAAACTTGCTGAAATACTTTATGGTCATTATATCTTGGCTAAGTTTGATTACCAGTTATATCATTCAATGCACTTCAGGATTATGGCCCTTGAATTATCAAACACTTTAGCCTTGTCTGCTCTCCAAGTCCAACACTATGTATCTATCTTCACCAAACTTGTTTAAATAGTTTGTGCTTGGCCAATATCGATTGCCAATCTTTGTCCTAGGCATTTCAATATCTTAGCTAAGTTTGATAACCAGTCATATACTTCCAGACCCTTCAGGATTATGGCCCTTGAATTATAAAAAATGGCCACTTTGGCAATGTTCCCTCTTTAAGTTCAGCAGTTTTTGGTTAAATCTCCACCAACTTGCTAAAATGTTTGTGTTCATAATATCTCAACTAAGTATAATTTACCAGTTACATCATCCCAGAAGGCTTGTGGCCCTTTAACCCTTTCCTAAATGAACATTTATGCATGATTTGATCACTTCATGAATATCTATTGACTTGATTTGTATAGGTTATATTTTAAGAGGCAATCATTGGCTTAGACAAATACTGTAGGATTAGATCTATATAATTTCATAAGCAAACACAGCAGACTCTGGTCTGGGTCTACTCTGTTTGCAAATGCATGAAAAGCCATTTATTTGAAGGAAAGGGTTAATTATCAAAAATTGGCAATATTAGCCTCGTCTGCTCTGTAAGTCCTATATAAAAGATGGGCATATTTTGTAGCATATTGGCACTCTTTTTCAATTGAATTTTGTCTGTGCTAGGGCTCAATACGCTGCAATACCCCCTTATTTGACAACCGATGAAGAATTGTGCTTTTTATGCCCCCCAGATCAAATCTGGGGGGCATATTGTTTTTGCCCTGTCTGTTTGTCTGTTTGTCCGTTTGTCTGTTTATCTGTTTGTCAGCAACTTTAACATTGGTCATAACTTTTGAGCCAGTACAGATAGAGGATTGAAATTTGGTATGCATATGTATCTCATAAAGCCACACATTTTGAGGGGTGACATGTCAAGGTCAAGGTCATCCTTCAAGGTCAGAGGTCAAACATGTGGGTCAAATCACTGACTTTAACATTGGCCATAACTTTTGGACCAGTTGAGATAGAGACTTGATATTTGGCATGCTTGTGTATCTCATGAAGCTGCACATTTCGAGGGGTGACATGTCAAGGTCAAGGTCATCCTTCAGGGTCAAAGGTCAAATTATCTGTTTTTTTGGCTGTAACTTTAACGTAACTTTAACATTGGTCATAACTTTTGACTCAGTACAGATAGAGATTTGATATTTGGCATGCATATGTATCTCATGAAGCCGCACATTTTGAGGGGTAATATGTCAAGGTCAAGGTCATCCTTCAAGGTCAGAGGTCAAATATATTGGTCAAATCACAGACTTTAACATTGGCCATAACTTTTGGACCAGAAAAGATAGAGACTTGATATTTGGCATGCTTGTGTATCTCATGAAGCTTTACGTTTTGATGGGTGACATGTCAAGGTCAAGGTCATCCTTCAGGGTCAAAGGTCAAATTGTTTCTTTGTCTGTAACTTTAACATTGGTCATAACTTTTGACTCAGTACAGATAGAGATTTGATATTTGGCATGCATATGTATCTCATCAAGCCGCACATTTTGAGGGGTAATATGTCAAGGTCAAGGTCATCCTTCAAGGTCAGAGGTCAAACATATCGGTCAAATCACCGATTTGAACATTGGCCATAACTTTTGAACCAGTACAGATAGCGACTTGATATTTGGCATACTTGTGTATCTCATGAAGCTGCACAGTTTGAGGGGTGACATGTCAAGGTCATCTTTCAAGGTCAAAGGTCACCAACTTCAAATTGGCCATAACTTTTGAATCAATAGAGATAGAGTCTTGATATTTGGTATGCATGTGTATCTCATGAAGCTTTACGTTTTGATGGGTGACATGTCAAGGTCAAGGTCATCCTTCAGGGTCAAAGGTCAAATTGTTTCTTTGTCTGTAACTTTAACATTGGTCATAACTTTTGACTCAGTACAGATAGAGATTTGATATTTGGCATGCATATGTATCTCATCAAGCCGCACATTTTGAGGGGTAATATGTCAAGGTCAAGGTCATCCTTCAAGGTCAGAGGTCAAACATATCGGTCAAATCACCGATTTGAACATTGGCCATAACTTTTGAACCAGTACAGATAGCGACTTGATATTTGGCATACTTGTGTATCTCATGAAGCTGCACAGTTTGAGGGGTGACATGTCAAGGTCATCTTTCAAGGTCAAAGGTCACCAACTTCAAATTGGCCATAACTTTTGAATCAATAGAGATAGAGTCTTGATATTTGGTATGCATGTGTATCTCATGAAGCTGCACATTTTGTGGGGTGACATGTCAAGGTCAAGGTCATCCTTCATGGTCAAAGGTCACCAACTTTTAACATTGGCCATAACTTTTGAACCATTAGAGATACAGACTTGATATTTGGTATGCATGTGTACCCCATGAAGCTGCACAGTTTGAGGAGTGACATGTCAAGATCAAGGTCATCCTTCAGGGTCAAATATCATATTGAGGGGGCATAGTGTTTCACAAACACATCTTGTTTATTTGTAGGCTTCCCATCCAGACTCCATGGATCAGCAGAGCCACTTGACAGACCAATACATTCATGATGAGATCAAGAAAATTGTTGAGATTCTTGAGGCCCAGACCAGTGTAAGACTTGAGACTGAGGTTAACTTATCCTCAGCATACTGAGCAAATCATCCTCTAACTCTTTGCATGCTGTAGGAGGATTCTCCTGCCATTTATGACATATGCAAACAGTTTGGATCCAGATCAGGCCTAACAAAATACTTGAGAATAAACACTCAGACGTTTTATAACCTCTAACCCTGATTCTCTCTTATTGGTACTCATTAGAATTGGATTAAATGGAATTCAAATGAGTACCAACAACATAGGATTTGGCAGAGATATAGAGAATATTTGGTTCCTAGCTTTGAATGAGAAATGTTATCTGGCAAGGCGGATGAATATATCAGGTGAGCCGAAGGCGAACCTGATATATTCAGAAGCTGAGCCAGATAACATTTCTCATTCAAAGCTAGGAACCAAATATTCTTTCTATCCTTGTCACGACAGCAAAATATAATTATTTTGTACCGAATGTACCACAAAATGCACCGCAAAGTATACCGCAAAAAATCCCGACCGTTAAGAAATTGGGGAAGGTATGTGAAATGGCGAGAAAAAATACACCCACAAATACATCGGCAGAAATTTAATTTAGATGCCGTACGTTTACTAGAACGGGATCTATATTTAAAAACTGTTCTTGTTTTGTATATTAAATCTGGTTTGAAATGCAGTCCACAAAGACAACATTTTCGTTTTACTTTACACAATGAATTTTCATGCGCGAACGTTTCTTCCTCGTGTCCATGCAATTTCAATACAATTTTCGGGCTAAACCCTACTTACAGAAGTTCATATTACAGTTTTGGATATTTAAAACCGCACCTGAAAAGACAGAACTTAACATGGTATTCATTCTGAGGGTTTGTTGATTGAACAACGGTGGATTTTCAACTCTACTGGCTCTAGACTGTTGATGACGTCGCTATAAAGGCGTTATTATGTCTCTGGAATTCCAAAAAGTCATATTGCTTTAAAAAAATTGCTCAAAACCGTTGGTTATGTGAGAAAAAGAACCTGTCAGTTGACGATGTTTGAGACAAATTGATCTAAACCTCGTCTAGAATAGAAAAGTAATTAAGCTCGCCAAGGCTTGCTTAATAACATTTCAATTCTAGGCACGGTTGAGATCAGCTTGTCTCAAACAATGAACGACCGTAAGCAATTGAAATTTTTATAGACACCGATAGAATAAAAATAGAACTGACTATAGAATACACGATAGACGATTTATGATTCTTGATGTGGATTTATCTAAACACAGTAATTTCGTGACAAGCAACTAGATCTAGTCTACTAGGCCTAAGAAAATAAGTTTTGGAGAATGAAGTGAAATAATTATTTAGTTTAATGGGTATCGATTGAAATCAACAAATTCCCTTTGTTAAACTTTTTTATTCAGTACTCGGTAGACGTTAATTTGTTTATCACGAAATAAGCGTCTTGGTGAGAAAAGTAGTTTCAGCTACAGGTCATAATTATGACCAACTGACATAACATCGGTCATGTGACCAACTGACATAATAACAAACAGTTTATCAGGCACCTTGGTATCTGTCAGGAAAATAGGCATGTAAATGTTGAAAATATTCATATCCTTTGCATGCCTTTTATCTTGAACAGGGATATTAACCCTTTGAATGTGAGAAACAAGTGTACTGGCATGTATAAATAGTGTAGACCTAGACGAGAGGACTCCTAAAATAGTTGTCTGATCAGGATCTGCATTATATGTCATTCATAATCCTCTCACAAATTGTACCTTTCGTACTGAATGGACACTTTGAAAAGTGTGTTAAACACTTTTGATCCTAACTGAATCCTGGTAGGAGGTTCAATAACTGGATGTCCTGCCTCTTTAGATCTGAATACTTTGGAAACTTCACATAATTTTGTCTTACCAGTATCATTCACAATGTCAGAGAACTCTGTGCACTGTAAGTTCATGCCACTCTTTGCTTTCAAAAGGTAAAGTGGGCAAGGTGTGTTCTCAACCCTAACACATCTTTTTCAATTTTCAGAATACAGAACAGGATTTGAGGAGAATGCAGATGGATCAGGAAAGGTTTATCATTGAATACCAGAAACAGCTTAAGATTACCAGTAAGTCTTGATCAAATGAAGTGGTTTAGTTTCCAAGTCAGCCTTCAACATTGGTGTTAATTTATTTAATGTTGTAATTACAATTGGTTTGTGAATTTGTGATAACTTTATCCGTTTTCCTTATGAACATTTGTGTGCCAATTGGCCACTTTGTGAACATTAAATGAGTTTTTGTAATGTATACTTTTCAGGGTAATAACTAATTGTTTGCCTTGACAAAAACTGTAGGATCAGATCTGTATTATTCATAAGCTAACATAGCATATGATCAGAAGGCTTCAACAGGATCTATCTGGTCTAGGTCTACCCTGTTTACAAAGGCTTGAAAAGGCATTTATATGAGGGAAAGGGTTAACTATTGGACACAGTTTGGATCCATATTAGATATAGAATTATTCAGCATCTAATCAGGATCCTAACTTTTAAATTGAAGAAAAAGTGCTTTATAGAAAATTGATGACACAACCTGTCAGTATTGTAGATGTTTTGATGATAGTAACGAATTTGAGATAATCTAATGAAATAGTTTGGATCCAGATGACACCTCAAGACCTCATAACTGCTTGATAATTTTAATAAGTTTGTGAGTGCTCAGTTATTCCATGTTTCATAGAAATCAAGAGTATTCAGTAATGGCAAAGGTTGTCCCAGATTTGTTCACAGAGTGTTCACAATAGTATTAAACCTTTCCCTCTTATAAAAAACACCTTTTCTCGCATATTGGAGCCGTCTGATCAGGGTCTGCTTTGTTTGATTATGAAAATATGATAGACCTGACTCTACAGTATTTACCAATACCAAACAATCTATGTTCATATGCCATTATAAAATTTCAGCTTATAAATATTCATGATGTCATTATTTCTAGCATGAATACTGAACAGGGAAAAGGTTAGATTAACCCTTCATTTGATTCATATTCATCCAAGACACCCCCAAATTTAACTCTTGTATCAAAAATATAAAATACGAAAGTTTATCACTTTGGCAAACAGAAAAGAATTAGATCTATTAACATAAGCAAGCAGAGCAAGACCCTAATCAGAGAGCTCGTACTGGTGCTGATTTGGGTCTAATCTGTTTGCAAAGATAGAAAATGTTGGGATTATCAATTGCATAATTAAACCTGTGTTCTGGATATTTTTAATTCAGATAATCTCATGCAGCTGAAACAAGTGCATCCTAGTGGTAACTACATTGAGATGGAGAAGAAACTGACTGCAGAGAAGGAGGAGATGGACAAACAGCTGATCTCTGCTGCTCAACAGTTGTTACAACAAAGAATTGTAAGGCTTGACCAGTCATAACTTTCAACCATACTTAACCCTTTACCTCATGAACATTATTTTTAGCTTGTCTGTTTCGAAGAAAAGTCGAGCTATTGTGATCACTGAGTTGTAGGCGTTATCGTCTTTGTTGGTGTGCAAAAACTTTAATGTAGCTCATTACTCGAAAAGTATAAGAGGTATCAACATGAAACTTTATAAGTTAGTAAATCTCATTGAGAGGAAGGCCCCTACATAAGAACCATGACTCTTGATTTCAAAATTTTGGAGTTATGACCCTTTATTTTTTTTCAAAGTTTTTGAATTCAGCTGGACAAACACCAAATCAGATGAGTGTTGGCACCGCACACGACTCTTGTTAAAAATAATCACATCATGAATATTTATTAGGGCCCTGCACTGAAAATGCAGAAGCCCTATTGGAATCACATTTTCTGTCTGTCTGGCCGTCTGTCTGTTCGTCCGTCCGTCTGTCTGTCTATCCATCAAGACTTTTGATGTGATGAGATAACTCAAACAGTACTTCACATATTGGTTTCATATTATGGGCATATGCTGAGTGTCATCAGAGGAAGAGACCTATAGTTTTTGGGTTGAATCAGATAACTGTGTCTAGAGTTATCTGCCCTTGATTCATCCAAAATGCCATAAACTTTTTGTCAACACTTTTGATGTGACGTGATAACTCAAACAGTACTTCACATATTTGGCTCATGTTAAGGGCACATGCTTAGTATTTTGAGAGGTAGTTTTGGGGTTGAATGAGATCACCATGTCCTGAGTTATCTGCCCTTGATTTATCAAAAATGCCATATTCAACAAAAGATCATCAGCAGGGCCCTCTCTGACTGGGTCAGTTTTCTAATTAAATTAACTTTTATAATAGCATGTGGTACATAGCAGAAACTGTGCAATCAGATCTACAGTCCAACATGCTTTAAGCGGTCAGTCTAGGGAAGTGACCACTTACAGCAGGTGACTGCCTAAACCAGGTGCAGGTTACCAAGCATACTTTCGAGTAATGATGATAGAGACATACAGGTATTACAGTACTGATTGATATTTATAAAGATCGTTTTGACCTAAAGTGTCAGTAATAATCGAAAGCCAGGCCAAATTAATTACCTTGTTTGTCGTTCTTTAACCTCTTAGTCGCAAGTGTCATTATTCTCATTTGAGTAAACACGTTCTGCAAGTACATATTAAAATACCCTGCAGGGAAGCCTGTAACCGATGTAGGCATGTTTTTATACACAACTGGTTCCCAAATATTCTGTTAGCTTACATGTACCTGTAGAACTGAAGTCGGGAACCAGGTAGTTCACGTTTGATTTAGAATCACAGGGGTTTCCCTCGCAGGTATTCTCCAATTAATATGGCACAAACAACCATAGCACTTTGTAAACAAACAAAAGAAAGTGTTATAATTGAATTGTATCATCGAGATGATTCTAAAGAGTGGTTGCAACATAGGGATTGATGGAGAAAGGATGATATAATTACTTAAATACCTTTTATCTGTTATTCTGTTTCTTTAATTTTCCAGGAGCTTGCAACCAAGCACAAGGACACTTTGACTAAGTTAGAGACCTTACAGAAGAAGGTTGTGGATGACGAACTCATCAAGTGGAAGAGAAGCCAGCAGCTTGCAGGCAATGGGGCACAGTTTGACCACACCCAAATAGACACCATACAGAGCTGGTCAGTGGCATTTATGCATAGCTTGTTATACTCTTCAGATACATTCATTTTGCATTTTTACAATCCTAAATGGAACACGTATGTTAGCATTTGCAAAATATAGTAAATAGTAAAATGTGTGTGTGTGATCCTTCCTGATTTGAATTGAATAAAATGAACACTTGATAAAGATGATTCTTCACACTTTTACAAATAGAGTAGACCCAAATTATATAGCTTACATGAGCTGTCTGATCAGGGTCTGCTGTATTTGCTTAACCCTTTCCTCCATAAATACTCCTTTCTACACCTCTGTAATGGTGTCACTTTTTGAAACCATTGTGATGAATAGAGAATTTGCTCCTATGGAGCAAATTTTCTTTTTATCAATGGTTTCAATACTACACAATTCTAACATTTTCCTTTTCTCTAGTAAATGCTTTTTTTCGGTAGATTTATTCAAAGAGGTTGGGTCTGAAAATAGCATATGAAGGAATGGGTTAAAGAATTATGTAGATGAGATTCTACAGTTTCTACCAATGTCAAAGTTTCCTATGTTCATATTCCTCTGACAAATTTCCATATGTCATTATTTGGTATATGAATGTTCATGAGGTAAAGGGTTAAGGATATACACCTTTTCTGGAGCAACCAATTACATTATAATCCAAACTTTTTAAGCCTTTGCAAACAGAGAAGACCCAGGTCAGACAGCTATGCGTGCAGCTTAGCTTGTCTGGAGCATGTCGCCTACATTACTTTAGGTAGGAATGCCAGATTTGATGGATAGATACATCTTAGGATGGTGGAATGTCATGTACTGCTTTTTATTTTGGTCATATGTAGGCAACAGAGAGTTGAGAAAAATGGACTGGTTGTAATACTATAGATGAAATACTTGTCTCTGTCTTCAGGTGTGAGTCACTGGCCACATTGATCTGGAAGAACCGTAGACAGATAATGCAGGTGGACATGCAGAGGAACCAGCTGCCAATCAAGATACCTCCGGGCATTGAGGACATCCAGCCAGAGCTGAACAACATTGTCACAGGGCTTCTCTCTTCCCTTGTAACAAGGTAATGGTCATTTCTCTGTATATCAGTGTCTGTCTGTATGTCCATATTACTTTTCAGTCTCATAATATGTGTCCTGTCTGTTTTATCTGCGTTATTTGTCTGTATTGTATCATGCATTGCTGTGGTTCATTGTCAGAATCTGTTGCTTGTATGTCTTTCATTTATATCTGTCCTGTGTAAGTGTCTGTCTGTCTCTTTATACCCACAAACAAAGTCTGAGAGAGTATCCTGGAATCAGCATGTCTGATGGTCCATTGGTCAGTCCATCAGGCTGTCTGTCTGCATTTGAACACGTGTAGTTGGGTAGTCCTTTGAAAATTTGTACACCTTTACTCTATATATATGCCTTTGCAAACAGAGTAGACTCAGATAAGGTGGCTCCTACAGGAGCTCTCTGATCAGGGTCTGCTCTGTTTCCTTATCAGTTATGGAATAACATAGGTTTGGTTATTCCTGATTGCCATGGCCAAAGAAGCCAGTGTTCATATGCCATTATAAAAAAAAAACCATTTAACAAATTATACCATTAGTTCATTATATGAATATTCATAGAGGAAGGGATAACTGGAAGTATTTTCAATGTGAAAAATGGGACAGTGTCATTATTCTCATGACATTTTATGCTTTTATTAATATAGACTTTTTATGTGTAATATTTTGCAGCACATTCATAGTGGAACACCAGCCCCCACAGGTCCTCAAGAAGGATGGGAGGTTTAGTTCAACCGTCAGACTCCTGGTAGGGGGCAAGTTGAACCTACACATGACCCCACCCAAAGTCAAGGCAACAGTCATCAGGTAGGAATATGCTGATGTTGGTGTATCAACGTTATAACTCTTAACTTGATGAACGTTTAGTAAGAAATAATCACTATGAATATTAACCCTTACAACGCTGAATTTTCACATGAAAGTAGAAACTATAGAATTAGATTTATATTATTCCATAAGCAAACAGAGCAGACCCTGAACTATAGGAGCCATCTGATCTGGGGTTTACTATGTTTGCAAAGGCATAGAAAGGCGTATTAAATTTTATGGACAAAAGGATTAACCCATACCCTCATATTGACGACTTTTGATAACTCTGTAAAAGTCACTTTGTGAAACCATTGTGATAAATAGAGCATTTGCTCCTGTTGGAGCAAATGCTCTATTTATCACAATGGTTTCAAACTACAAAATTCTAAATTTTTCCTTACCTCTAATTAATATTCCTTTTCGGTAGATTTATTCAAAGATGTCGTATCTAAAAATAGCCAATGAGGTAATGAGTTAATATGTATACAAGAATTTATAACTTCATTGATATTCATTAAATAATTTGTTATGGTGGTCAAGAACATGGGAGTTTTGATCATTTCAGATAATGTAGAATCAGATCTATATTATTGCATCTGTATTATGTGTAAGCAAACAGAGCAGACCCTGATCAGAAGGTTCCTACATCTGGAAGAGACAATTCTAAAGAGTGGTCACCTCATAGGGTTTAGGTGGAGAAGTGACGATTTTAGTATTTGAGTACCGGTAAACGGCTTTATCATTTGCTCTTCTTGTGTTTTTCTATGCTAGTGAGCAGCAGGCTAGGGGACTGTTACAGAATGAGGAGGGGAGAAGAACTCAGAATTGTGGTAATATTCTCAACAACGAAGCCACAATGGACTATCATCAGCATTTGGGACAGCTCAGCATTTGCTTTAGAAATATGGTAACCTTCTCTATAGTGTTATCACACTTTGTTTGCTTTGGAAATGTTGTAACCTTTTAGATGTTATTACCAGTTGCATGTTCATGATATGGTAACCTTCTTAAAGGAGCTATTAATTATTCTGTGCCTCTTGAGGTACTGTGACATCAGAATATATTTGTAGTGTTGTCATCAATTTTTTGCTTAAGGAATATTGTTAATTTCTGTAGACTTGCATACACTCGCTGCTCTTCAAATAATTTTGTAACACATAAACAGTGTTAACCTTTTCCTTCATAGATACAGTTTTTAGCTCACCTGAGCAAAGCTCAGGGTGAGCTTTTGGGAGACTTGAATGTCCGTCGTCCGTCGTGCGTCGTGCGGTGTGCGTCGTGCGTCGTCAACAATTTGCTTGTGAACACTCTAGTGCTCACAATTGTAGTCTAATCTTCATGAAACTTGGTCAGAATGAATGTTTTGATAAAATCTCGGACGAGTTCGAAAGTGGGTCAAGTTGGGTTAAAAACTAGGTCACTAGGTCAAATAGTAGGAAAACCTTGTGAACCCTCTACAGGTCACATTTTTAGCCCAATTTTCATGAAACTTGGTCAGAATGATTGTCTTGATAAAATCTCGGAGGAGTTTGAAAAATGGGTTATGTGGGGTAAAAAACTAGGTCACTAGGTCAAACAGTAGAAAAACCTTGTGAACACTCTAGTAGTCACAATTTTAGTCCAATCTTCAAGAAACTTGGTCAGAATGAATGTCTTAAAAAAATCTCGGACGAGTTTGAAAGTGGGTCAAGTGGAGTTACAAACTAGGTCACTAGGTCAAACAGTAGAAAAACCTTGTGAACACTCTAGTGGTCACAATTTTAGTCCAATTTTCATGAAACTTGGTCAGAACGAATGTCTTGATAAAATCTCGGACTAGTTCGAAAGTAGGTCAAGTGGAGTTAGAAACTAGGTCACTAGGTCAAACAGTAGAAAAACCTTGTGAACACTCTAGTGGTCACAATTTTAGTCCAATCTTCATGAAACTTAGTCATAATGATTGTCTTGATAAAATCTCAAACGAGTTTGAAAGTGGGTTATGTTGGGTTAAAAACTAGGTCACTAGGTCAAATAGTACGAAAACCTTGTGAACACCCTAGATGTCACATTTATAGCCAAATCTTCATGAAAATTGGTCAGAATGATTGTCCTAATAAAATCTTGGACAAGTTTGAAAGTGGGTTATGTGAGGTCAAAAAGTAGGTCACTAGGTCATATCTTAGAGAAATCTAGTTTACACTCCAGTGGCCACATTTTTAGCCCAGTCTTCGTCAAACTTGCTCAGAGTGTTTGTCTTGGTGATATCAAGGTTGAGTGTGATCATGGTTTAGGTGGGAATAGAAAGTAGGTCACTAGGTCAAATCTTAGAAAAATACTTTAGAGAGCACATTTTTAGCGCAATCTTCATTGGTCAGAATCATTGTCTTGATAAAATCAATATACTAAATCTTTGAAAATCTTGTTATACAGAACCACTGCTCATGATCCACTGCTCATGATCCACTATCAACATTATACATATATTGTCCCTAAGTTCAATATTGACCCTACCCATGGGCTACCCTGCAAAAATCTTAAATCTATGGTAATCAGGTGAGCGATTAAGGGCCATCTTGGCCCTCTTGTTTAACTATAGGAGCTGTCTGATTAGGGTCTGCTCTGTTTGCTTATGGAATGATATGAACCTGATTCTACAGTTTCTGCAATTGCCAAAATTTCCTGTGTTTATGTGCCGTTATAAAAATTAATGGAATCAATACAAGATTTCTTGAATGAATATTCATGGAGTAATAGGTTCACAGTGTTGTGTTACCCAGTAGATCCTGTATACATATGCCATTATAAAAAATGAGTTAATAAATATTCATGACATCATTATTATATTCATGACATCATTATTTCTTACAAGAATAAAGGGTTATTAGAATGAACAGAGAGAGAAGTGATTTAATTCAGTTATATCCAATCATGTATTCAATGAAATATTACTATTTACTTTACATTATCTTTTTTACTTTCAATTATAGATGGTTAACACTTTATCGGATGAATATTCATAAGAAATAATGACATAATAAATCGAGGGCTTGGTGCAAAACTATTCTAACTCCTTCACTTTGTGAAGGAGTTAGAACAGTTTTGCACCAAGCCCTCAAAATATTAATTAGATAAATTTTATAATGGCAAATGAACATAGGAATATCTGGACATTGCAGAAACTGTAGAATGATATCTATATTATTCCAATAGCAAGCAGAACAGAACAGACCCTGATCAGACAACTCCTGCCATGGTTTTCTGATCCACGTCAACTGTATGCAAAGGCATTAATTCCAATGCTTTTGTTTTTCAGTCACTGAAGACTATCAAGCGTGCAGACAGGCGTGGTGCAGATGTACATGTAAGTATTTTGTATTTAATGCAAAGTGTTTCAGATTTACTACACTGCAGATAATCGATTAGCATTGCCATGAAGACTGGACCATTTCCAAAGTGGAATCTGATCAAGGTCAACACTTTTTAACCCTTTTCCTGATAGAGACACCTTTGCAAACAGAATAGACCCAGATCAGGGTCTTCTATGTTTGCTTATATAATTATATAGGTCTGATGTTGATGATAGTTTCTTAAACGTTGAAATGATTCTTGAGTAGGTAGAAATAGTTGGAGATTAAGCTTTAACCCTTTCATCTGTGAATATTCATGTAAGAAATAATGACATGAATATTAATTAGATTAATTTGCTATAATAGCACCAGGATACAGGAATTTGTGCCCATGGCAGAAACTGAAGAATCATATCTATGTTATATCATAAGCTCATAGAGCAAACCCTGATCAGATGGATCCTATGGGAGCTGTCTGATCTGGGTCTGCAAAGGCATAGAAATGTGTATTTATGGAGAAAACCTTTAACTCATAAGTGGTCGCTTAACCCTTTCCCTGTTGATTTTTCATGTCAGAAGTAATTACATCATGAATATGAATTAGCTGAATTTTTAAAATAGCTTGTGTACACAGACTGTACAGACGTGTATCGACAGATAAGGTCAGTCAGAACAAACACCACACTCTGGAAATTCGAAGACTAATTCGAATACTATTGGATACGCTCCAAATTATTGGAATTAATCATATCGTATTCGATACTTGATAATTGATTTTACTCCAAAAGCTCTCGTAAATTGCAATGCCCCAAATACAAGGCGCGTGCAACCACAGGAAAGGAGACTGGGATTCTCACAAGACCTGTCTCTCTTGCTGTGGTTGCAGAGCATCATCTCCGTGCGACACTTCTATTAAGTGGTCACAGGAGAAATGGAAGCAAGCAGCTTCCAGACGGACGCATGCGAGCCGGGCTGCTAAAAAGCGTGCATCGACAGATGCACGCTCGCAGCGGTCCGACTCGTCTGCTTCCAGTCGCAGCGTGGCGGGGGCCCGATCAAGGGATCGCTCGCCACTGCTGAGCGACTCGGCAGCCGAATTATCGGCTGCCAACCCTCCCAAATCACTTGGGAAAGGTGCCGACCTATTCGCACGTGGCACCGGGCAGGAATTGCCCGGTGACGTCATAGGCCCGGCCATTACCTCGCCAGGCACCGGGCAACATTTGCCCGGACCCGGCTCCGGGTATAAATTGACTGGGCCCGGCTCCAGCCATGCCTCGCTGGGTCCCGGCTCCGGGCAAAATTTGCCCGGACCCGGCGCCGGGTATAAATTGACTGGGCCCGGCTCCGGCCATGCCTCGCCGGGTCCCGGCTCCGGGCAAAGTTTGCCCGGCCCGGGTTTACCTAACCCCGGCCCCGGCCAAAACTTACCGGGTGAATTACCCGGCCCGGTCTTACCTGGTCCCGGCTCCGGCCATGACTCGCCGGGTCCCGGCTCCGGGAATAAATTACCCGGCCTGGGTTTACACTCCGGTCATCCCGGGCAGATTAATTTGCCCGGCGATAATGAGACTGCGTTTTACGCAGACACTCGCCGGCCATCGGACTTTCTTTTCCCGCGATTGTGCCGCACAGTGCATCAACCGAATGTAGACACTACCATGTCGGCTCTGCACAATAGCACTCGCGGATCTCCGGCTAAACCTTCAGGGCATGAAACGCCCCAGAAGCGAGAAAGCCGCGGTGATTCACGGAGACATTCAGTGAGCTCCCGAGGTTCATCCCGAACCGGAAGTAGTTCAAGCTCTTCCAGAAGTGGATCCTCCACAAGCCCTCACCATTATAGGAGAGGCCATCGGAGTAATTCTCGGCGGCGCAAACGCACTAGGAGTCCTTCCAGGCGTCGGCGCTCGCATTCGAGACACTCCCAGCGGCGCATGCGCACTCGGAGTTCTTCCAAGCGTCGGCGCTCGCATTCTAGAAGCCATTCTAGACGCCGTTCACGTTCGAGGAGCCCCTCGAGACGTCGGCGCTCACGTTTTAGAAGTGATTCTAGACGGCGTACATCTAGAAGTCGATCGCGCTCTCATAGGAGGCATTGGTCTAGGCGAGTATCTCACACGAAATCATCTCGCCGACACCTCTCTCCATCCAAGAGTAGACATGAGTCTAAACGCTCTACACGTCCTACTCCTGTGCATAAACAGAGCGGTCGCCAGGCAACTCTTCCGGTGACACCGGAAAGAGAAATGCCCCCCCGGATGTACGCCCCCCCGGTCAACTGCCCCCCCGGACATACAAATTTTGCCACCCCGGTCATCTGCCCCCCCCCCCCGGTCATTCCTATTGTATCAATAGGACAACCGCTGGCGGCCCTGCACACCGGCAATCAGTTTGCACACCCACATAGGGTAGTGGCAAACCAAATTGAGCAAAATCAGTCAACCCAATTGACTTCGGCACACGGTTTGAGGCCTCATATGACTTCTAATAGAGTCACACAGAGCCTCCCGTCAAACGCCACACCTTCAAATCCAAATACTATTTGGATAAGAAACGAATCTGGCATTCTGGAGATGGCGAACATTGGGCCGTTGATACACAATCCGGTCTCTAGTTCGAGCCTCCCTGCGTTTCTTCCTAACAGGCCACCGTCGCCCCCCCTTTCTATAAGGGCACCGGTTGACGACTCTCTTATGCTGGAAGGTGACAATGTCACTGTGGTACCCAGCAATAGAGACACTATGGCCCCCCCGGAACTACATCCGGACTTGTCCATGAGTAATGGCGATCGCCCTGATCCCCCCCCCCTCTGAACCAGATGGCTCAGAAGCGGGACAGGAGCTAGATCAATACTACCTGGCCCCAATCAACCAGGTGTATGAGGCCATGTTTAGTTCACTAGATGAGGAGAGTTGCCCTCGACCTCCTCAGACAGTTATCGGGGAACCGGTAACTGTCACCGAGAGGAGGGCCCGCAAGCGTGAGCCCGACAGAGTCGGCCGCTCCGCGCGGGCAGACTTACGTCTACCGATCGGTTCTACCACCACGGCGGTTTTCCAGGCCTTGGAGCTGGCAAACAAAGTCAATGCCAATCAGGTCTGGAAAGCCCCAAAGGACTCTTCGGATCCTAAACCGGTGGAGGGTGGCAAGAGTTATAAACCTCCTGTGCCTGATCCCAAGACAGGGTTAGATCTGTCCAAGATCCCCCACCTAGACAATGACGCGGGGAAACTGAAGCAGATTTCAGTCCCCACAGCTTCATCAGTCGCTAGTATTCCATACTCCATGCTGGAGTCGTGGGAATTACGCGAGAGGAAGGCATTAGGGCTGGCCAATCAATTGGACCTGATGGCAGCCTCTGCTTTTGAGATGTCCTGTGAACTTACGGATGCAGTGCCCGAAGAACTTCGGGCACTTCTCATCCACCTGTCTCGCACGACGCAGATGTTGTCCTACAACTCTGCGTCGTCGATGGCGGAAATGTTACGTTTCCGCCGAGACATGGTTCTCGATACGATCACACCCAGTTTCATGCTGGAACCGGGTATGACATCTCTCAGGACGGCCCCCTTTACAGCTGACACGCTGTTTGGGGGGCGCATCAACGCTGCGTTAGCTGCCGACAAGGACGACCAGCTGCACGCTTCGTTGGCACGGGGTAGCATTAACCAACGCTCGGGCGGAGTTTTTAAACAACCTGTTTCAAAATCCCCCGCAGCAGCCCCTCAGTCCAGGAAGGGAGGACGAAAAAGCACCTTTAATAGGCGCTCGATCATCCCCCCTCCTGGAGGCCAGAACCGGCAACCTTCATTTAAGAAGGGCCCCGGTAAAGGCCGTTTCTCGAAGGCCGAGTCTAAGGACTCCAAGCCTTCTCCCTACAAGGGCGGCCCTCCAAAGGGCCAGCCCTAGGGACTCGCCCTTTCTGCCGCCTCCGATGCCGGAGATACCAGTTGGAGCCAGGTTGGTGTTCTTCACCGAACGCTGGCTCCAAATAACAACAGACGCGTGGGTCCACTCCCTTGTGTCAAGCGGCCTCACCTTCCAATTCAAGGAAAGGCCGCCTCTCTCACGCGTTCCAATCGAACTGGTATCTTCGCATCCACATATCCCAGACGCCATTCTCGGTCTTCTGGGAAAACAGGCGGTGGAAAGGGTTCAAGACGTCCGGTCTCCAGGCTTTTACAGCCGTCTCTTTCTTGTACAAAAGAAAAACGGCTCATGGAGACCCGTCATAGACCTGAAAGTGCTAAACAACTTCCTAGTGAAACCCACTTTCAAAATGGAGACTCCGGCCCTCATCCGGAAATCCATCAGACCCATGCATTGGGGTGTGTCTCTGGACCTGGAAGATGCATTCTTTCATGTCCCAATCCACACCAGCTACCGGAAGTACCTACGGTTCGCATATCGCGGCCAGGTGTACCAGTTCCGTGCTATGCCGTTTGGGTTGGCAATAGCACCTCGAGTTTTCACAAAACTCATGGCTGCTGTAGGTGCACACCTACGTCTGCGAGGTGCCCTACTCCTTCAGTACTTCGACGATTGGTTACTACACCAACTGAACCGCGAAGTACTGTTGTCCAACCTACAATTCGCATGGAACGAGCTCCTTTCTTTAGGGCTCCTCCTCAACGCGAAGAAATCGGAACTAGTTCCAACTCAAGACTTTACGTTTGTGGGAATGAATTTCCTCACACAAACGAACAGAGTCAGAGTTTCTCGGCAGAGAATCGCAGACCTTCTGACGCGGGTCAGATGGGTCCTGTCTCAACCTTTTCTCACTGCCAAACAGTTCCAATCTCTCAACGGTATCCTGAGCTCTGTCTCAGACTTCGTAGTTCTAGGGCGGCTTTACCTCCGCCCTCTACAGATCTACCTGTCAGATCGTTGGAAGTGGACAAGAGAAAATCAGCTAGCTCTGATTCCTATTCTCCCTTCCCTGGTTCCACACCTTCACTGGTGGCTCAACGAGCAAGTGTTGCTGGAGGGAGTTCCACTACTCCCTCCACAACCGTCCCTGCATCTCATCACGGATGCAAGCATGGTGGGCTGGGGAGCCCACCTGGAACCACTCAGCGTGATGGTGTCGGGCACATGGTCTCCACAGGAAACCAAGCTCCACATCAACAATCTGGAAATGAGGGCAGCTCATCTGTCTGTCCTCCACTTCCAAGAGCACATTCGAAACGAGTGCGTTTCACTGTCGACAGACAACACCTCGGTGGTGTCTTACATACAGTGCCAGGGGGGAACACACTCCCGCTCTCTGTTTCAAGAGACGAAGGTCCTCCTGGACTTGTGCAGGGCCCTCAACGTCTCAATATCAGCCAAACACATTCCGGGTCGCCTCAATGCATTGGCGGACGGTTTGTCTCGCAAACACCAGCTTCTTCCTTCGGAGTGGACACTCCATCAGGAAGTAGCGAATCTGATATTCTATCAGCTGGGAGAGCCAATGGTCGATCTGTTCGCAACAAGGAACAATCACCGCCTCCCCCTGTACGTAAGCCCAGTTTACGACCCAGCGGCTTGGGCAGTAGACGCGCTTTCGTTCGATTGGGACCGGCTGGACGCTTACGCCTATCCCCCGCCAATCCTGATCCCTCAGATCCTAGCCAAGATCAGAGTGAGCAATTGCCAGATCCTCCTGGTGGCCCAGGAGATCATGGTTCAACGACCTCCTAGGTCTGCTCAGAGCCCTCCCCAGGAGTCTGCCCAGCAGGCCAGACCTCCTGTCACAGAGAGGCAACCGACACGCGGACCCAGACATGTTCCACCTACACGTCTGGCCGTTATCCAGCAATCTCTCCGTAAGAAACGCTTTTCTTCGAGAGCAGCAGCCCTCATTGCATCTGCAAGACGACAATCCACCAGATCGGTATATGACTCCAGATGGAACATATTCACCGATTGGTGTGTTCGAAGGCAAATTGATCCACTCAATCCCTCTACTAGACGGATAGCGGATTTTCTTATATACCTGTTCGATGAGAAAAAGCTGTCGCTTAGTTCCATCAAAGGTTATAGATCCATGCTTTCTCAAACCCTGGCCTTTCACAAATCTTCTAAGGTTTGTTCGGACCCTACGATTTCCGAGCTCATACGAGCAATGGAACTCAAACGTCCAGTTACCAGATCACTTGCTCCCAAGTGGGATCTAGCTTGTGTACTTTGGTCTCTGACTAAGGCCCCCTATGAGCCATTGGCTCAAGCGACCCTACAGTTGTTAACTTGGAAAACAGTGTTCCTTCTAGCCATGGCTTCAGCCAAGCGCAGAAGTGAGCTTCATGCTTTCTCTGTAGAGGATCGCCATCTTCGTTTTGATTCCTCAGACGGCTCGGTTACGTTGTTGTGTCAACCCGGCTTTTTAGCCAAAACCCAGCTTCCGTCTACGGCTCCTAAGCCGATTAAGATTCCCAGTCTTTCCCGCACCTGCGGCGAAAACGACGAGGATAGACTATTGTGCCCGGTGCGGGCTCTCAAATTCTATCTGAAAAGAGTGAAACCTTTCGCGGCACACGCAAAAGGCTTTTTCTCCCTTTAAAAGGGGGGGGGGGGACGTGTCTGCGGCCTCCATCTCTCGTTGGGTTTCTTCGACAATTAAGAAAGCTTACTCATCACTCTCTTCTAGAGATCTATCTCTATTCAAGATTAGAGCGCATGAAGTCAGAGCTTTGTCGACATCCTGGGCTTTTGTAAATCACACACCCCTAGCGGATGTGTTACAAGCGGCTTTTTGGAGGAATTCCACCACCTTTTCAACGTTCTATCTGCGTTCGTTCGAAAGTCAACATGATAATCTATACATGTTAGGCCCTTTAGTGGTGGCACAAACTGTGGTGACTGCGACGGAACATACTGACTAGTACACTATTCCGTGAAAGTTCATACCATAACTAACGAAGACTAGCTGAGAACCTTGGTTAATGGGTTTTGCTGTGATGGGGAGCAACACGCTAACCTTCCCGCCTCAGCTGCAAACTCAGCTAAGCATAGCAGGTAAGGTATTTTTGATAATAAAACAATTTTTTTTAAGTAAAATTCATTTTAATTATAAAATACTTACCTGCTATAGGTAACGCCCACCTCCCACCCCGCTCTGCGTTCTGTTATATTTTTGCGGAACTAGAATGAGGATTATTGTGATTAGGTCTAAATCGCGGACCGCATGTGTCCGGGTCATGACAAAATCAGGGCATAGGCAGGTGGTGCACCAAAAAATTCCGGAAGGTGTTAAAAGCATACTGGTATAGTAGCTAAACATAGCAGGTAAGTATTTTATAATTAAAATGAATTTTACTTAAAAAAATTTGTATTGATATAAACTGTAGAGTCAAATCTATTTTTTTTTCATAAGCAAACAGAGCAGACCCTGATCAGACAGCTCCTATAGGAGCCGCCTGATCTGGGTCTACATGTACTCTGTTTGCAAACACATGAAAAAGTGTTTTTATGAAGGAAAGGGTTAAGCAAATGTAGCATACCCTGATCAGACCACTCCTTTAGGAGCCGTCTGATTTAGGTCTGCACTTTGGATAGGCATGAAAGTGCATTCATATGAGGTCACGGGTTAAGAGAAGTTCTAATGTATGTATACTGATTGAAATTACTTCTCCATGGAGATTTATTAGATTAATTAGTACCAACAAGCAATATTCCTTGCATTTGGAGCTCTTGCAGGGTATATATGTTTTCTAGATCCATTTCAAGCTGTAAATAACACTGAAAATGTTTCTCATTTATATTGACCTTTTATTTGATATTTTCATTTTGTCTCATTACAGTGCGTTGCAGAAGAGAAATTCTGCATATTGTTTTCATCAGAGTTTAATGTCGGTGGTAATGAGCTGAACTTCCAAGTGTGGGTAAGTTATTAAAGTATATTTATACCCCTGCAAACAAAGTTTCAGGGGGTACCACGGAATCACCCTGGTGGCCTGTCAGTTGGATGGGTGGCCAGTCAGTCAGTCGGGCGTATTTAAACATGGGTGATTGGTGTTGCAAACTCCTCCTTCAGTTTAAAAGTTATTGAATTTATATGTGCTATACAAAATAACCATAAACAGTAGATGTGCAGGATGCAATTTAAATGTATTTCGTGCCATGCATTGCAGAATTATGTCCCCTTGAACTTTGAATGATTTTAGTCACTCTGGCATGAAACAAGAATAGTTGCGATCTTCTCATACAGTTTGAAAGTTATTGAAATGATACTTTCCATACATAATGACCACGAATAGTAAATGTGCAAGACACAATTATCATTTGTTTAGTGTTTGGCATTGCATAATCATCTCCTGTTGAACTTTGAGTATTTTTGTCATTTTTTTTGGCATGTATCATTTTTTTATGCCCCCATAGACGATAGTCGGGGGGCATATTGTTTTTGCCCTGTCTGTCTGTTTGTCTGTTTGTTTGTCAGCAACTTTAACATTGGTCATAACTTTTGAGCCAGTATAGATAGAGACTTGATATTTGGCATACATATGTATCTCATGAAGCCGCACATTTTGAGGGGTGACGTGTCAAGGTCAAGGTCATCCTTCAAGGTCAGAGGTCAAATATATGGGTCAAATCGCCGACTTTAACATTGGCCATAACTTTTGGACCAGTAGAGATAGAGACTTGATATTTGGCATGCTTGTGTATCTCATGAGGCTGCACATTTTGAGGGGTGACATGTCAAGGTCAAGGTCAGAGGTCAAGGTCAGAGGTCAAATATATGAGGGGGCATAGTGTTTCACAAACACATCTTGTTTGAGTTTGTGTGTGTGTGTGGGGGGGGGGAATAGTGTTGTTATAGTGTTTCTCAAACATATCTTGCTGATAAATAAAATGGATATGCTTGGCCTTGTGGTGGCAAGAAATGAAACACAGAAGTTCAAAATTAACGTTTTCAACATTGTAGTTGCTAGCTCCAGCACCAATTACTGTGTGTTTATATTAGAGAACAATTTGAACAACAATGTCAAAAACAACACCTCAGAAAAATAAATCAAATGATAGTAATTGGAGCGCACTGCATTGCTTGGATACAGTTTCATAATGCCATTCCTTGCTCGACTGGTTCGAGAGTAACAGAAACATTATTCTTGACAGAAACAAATTGCCACCATTTGAAGGACACGCTTATCATTAACAGAATGATTACTAGTCATTAAGATTTTAAATTGAAATGAGATTTTAAATCCTTCAAAACTAACACTCATGGAAATTTAAAATGTCATTAGTTTATGAAATGGTTCTGTGGCGAAAGGCCTGACTGGACCAGTTGAGAATCCAAAATTTATAGAACCCTGATGGATATAATAGATCTCTTGGTCTATTAACCAGGTGAGCGATACAGGGCCATCATGGTCCTTACGTTTCATTTTCTAAGGGACAATTATAAATATATAACCCATAGTAATGCCTTTTAATGCCTTTACAAATAGAGTAGACTCAGATCAGACAGCTCCTCTAAAAGGCATTTGATCTGGGTTTACTCTATTTGAAAAAGTGTCAGGTGTTTCTATCAGGTAAAGGTTGAAAGCTTAACCCTTTACTCCATGAATAATTATATGTAAAAATATTGACATCATGATTATAAATTAGATTAATTTTTATAATACAACATGAACACATGAGTTTTTGGATATGACAGAAACTGTAGAATCATTCCTATGTTATATTGTAAGCAAACAGGATAGACCCTGATCAAATGGCTCATATAGGAGCCATCTGGTCTTAATCTGCTCTGTTTGCAAAGACATAGAAAGGTATATTTATGGAGTAAAGGGTTAATCTACTTCAATTTTTACCTACTCAGGTTTTTGCCCTGTCTGTTTATTTGTTGGTTGGTTGGTTTGTTCCTAACTTTAACATTGTAGCCATTGCACATACATACTTCAAACTTGGCATGCATGTAAACTTATGGAAGCGACGATTTTTAGGGGTGACTTATTAAGGTCAAGGTCAAACATTTAAGGTCAAAGGTCATATCGGGGGCATAGTGTTTCACAAACACATCTTGTTTTCAATGTAATTAACAAATAAGGTCAAGGTCATATATCAAGGTCAAAGGTGAAATTAAGGGTCAAATTTAAATTGTTGATCATTTTTTCACCATTTAACATACCTATGTCAAACTTGGCACGAATATTCAGCTTATGGAGGTGAACATTTTTAGGGGTGATTATTAAGGTGAAGGTCATACATCAAGGTCAAATGTTAAATTTAGATTGTCAATAATTTTGTTGTCATCCAACATACATCCTTCAAACATGGCATGCAGGTACAACTCATGGAGGCAAACTTTTTTAGGGGTGATTTATTAAGATCAAGGTCATACATCAAGGTCAAAGGTCATATCGGGGGGCATAGTGTTTCACAAACACACCTTGTTTTCAATGTACCTAATTAACAAAATTTAGCTTTAGCATTTATCGCTCTCACCTGGTATGGGTCAAGTTATAAGAATGTCCTGTCACTTAGATACAAGTTAATTTGACATTTGTTTGATGATAATTAAAGTGAAAATATATTGTAAAACTTGAAGAATACATTAGTTTTACCTAATCCTTTGATGTAGTAACCCTTTACCTGTTCAGTATTCATGTAAGAAATAATGACATCATCAATAATGCTAATTAGATAAAAAAAAATTATAATGGCATATGAACTCATAACATTTTGGTTCAGGCAGAAATTGTAGAATCATAATTATTATTATACCATAAGCAAACAGATCAGATCCTAATCAGATGACTCCTATAGTAGCCATCTGATCTGGGTCTACTTTGTTTGTAATGGTGTGAAAAAGGGTTTGTATGATGGAAAGGAAATTGTTGTTAAGATACGTTCAGTATGTTACAGATTTTTCTAGTATAACAAAATAGTAGATCTATATGTATCATACAGTATGTGCAGGTATATTTAATCCTTTACTCGATAATCCCACCTGTGTAAATAGAGTTGAACAAGATAAGATCACTCCTATAGGACTTGTCTGATCAGGATTTCTGTTTGCTTACTTGTTTCAAATCTCATTCTCTGTTGTTACCATAGTTAAATATATCCTTTTCCTATATCTTTTGTATTAGAATTAATATTTGTAAGTGGGTCTTGCATTATGGCCATATAGTATTAGTAAACTCGCAAAAAAATTTTTTTTAAAGCAAACCTGTTGTTCACCAGATGGGAATAACCCTTCCAACTGGGAGCAACCTTGCACTGTCATTTGCAAACAGTGTAGACCCAGATCATAGGGCTCCTAGAGGAACCCTCTGATCAGAGTCTGCACTGTTTGTCATTCAAAGTCCTCTATTAAGCTTAAGTATTTCATACTTAGTGGACTCTATAGTTTAACATTGATGACTTTTCTATTCTTATATTCAGGGTTGAAAGGGTTAGTAAGGGAAATGTAAATGCTTGCATATACAGTAAAACCTCTCTATAACGACCACTGAATTGTGTTAATTAGTTGGTATTTTGGGCAGGTGGTTGCTTAAAGCAAGGTGAAAGAAAAACAGAACGCTCCTATAGGAGCGTTCTGTTTTACTTTCACCTTGCTTTAAGCAGCCACCTGCCTTTAACACAAAATACTTGATGTAATTAAGTGGTCATTATAGAGAGGTGCAGGCCTAGATCAGAGGGCTCCTCTAAAAGTCCTTCCATCTGTATCTGCACTGCTGGTCTTGATATTCGTACCAATTGAATTAATCCATGACCTGATACAAACACCTTGGAAAACAGAGTAGATCCAGATCAGATTGCTCCTTTATGGGATTAAATAGATCAGATTCTACAATTTCAGCTATGGTAAAACATTCCTCAATTCATATACCAGGGTTACAGATAAGGATTGGGGTAACCCTGATATACTATTATAAAAACTCAGCTAATTACTATTGGAAGATGTCATAACTTTTTACATGACTAATCGTCAGCTAAAGGGATAAACTAGCCTGACGCTCTTTCTCTTCTAGACGCTCTCCTTGCCTGTCGTAGTTACAGTGCACGGGAACCAGGAGTGTCAGGCTACCGCCACCTTTCTCTGGGACAACCAGTTTTCTGAGCCGGTAGGTATAGCGTCTGTATAGCATTTAGTCATAGCCTGCTGTTGTCATATCTTATGAAACATTTCAGACCACCTCGCTCCCTGTAATCGTGACTGTGCACACACAGCAGGAATGTCAGGCCACAGCAACTGTTCTCTGGGATAACCACTTCTCGGAGATGGTAGGTCAATAATCTCAAAGTTTGTCAGCATTGTTTGGGTGGTCATGGTGTGCCGCTCATTGTTTGGCTGCTGTCGTTTCTGTTTCAGTTTATCTTGTTTGGTTTTTTATGGTGTTTTTTATCTTGCATGTTTTATTGTTCCAATAACACTTTACTCCATGAATATTCATAAGAAATAATGACATCATGAATATTTATTAGTTTATTTTTTATGATGGTTCGTGAACACACGAAAGTTTGACACTGTCAGCAACTATAAAATAATAACTATATTATTTCGTGAGCAACTAGGGCAGACCGTAATCAGACAACTCCTATAAGATCCATCAGATCTGAGTCTACTCTGTTTGCAAAGATGTAAAGGCGTATTTATGGAGGAAATGGTTAACTTCAGTTAAACCGAATTTTTGTATTTGCCATGCATTTTCCTTGCATTTGTCTGCATTGGTCCATATTTTTGTTTCCAAATGTGAAAACATTTTGTATGAGACACAAAGTAACAGGGTGTCTTAGAATCCAGACTGTTTTGACACATTGTTTTAATTGTCCTTATCTCTTTATTCCATGAATATTTATGAAAAAGAATGAATATATGAATATTAACCCTGTGCTCCATAAATATGCCTTTCTACACCTTTGAAAACAGAGTAGACACAGATCAGACAGCTCCTATAGGAGCCATCTGATCAGGGTCTACTCTGTTTGCTCATGGTAATAATATAGATATGATTCTAGTTTCTGCCATGGCCAAAAGTACCTGTGTCAATATTTAATATTCATGACGTCATTCTTTATTACATGGAGGAAAGGGTTAATTACCTTAATTTTTATTACCTAAATTTTTATAATGCCATTATGAAAGATTTTTTTTGTTTTTACCCTGGCAGAAACTGTAAAATCAGATATATATTATTTCATAAGCAAATAGTGCAGACCCTGAACAGATGGGTCTTCGAAAGTTTAGGTTTTCCAGACTTTTTTTCTAAACCCTTACAGATATTGAAGTGATATTCGGTATTTAGCTTTAATATAATGAGTTTCAGATCAAGTTTGAATGTTGCTACACTTCATTAACTTTTTCACAGAATTACAGCAGTTGGACAGTTTAGGTTTTCTGGACTTTTTTCTAAACCCTTGCATATAAGTTACTTGACTGTGGTATGTAGTTTTATTATACTGAGTTACAGGTCACGTTTGAATTTTGTTATGCTACATTGATTCGTCATGGAACTACAGCAGTTAGTTCAATGAACTTTTCCAGACTCTTTTTTTATAAACCCTTGTAGATATTGAAGTGACATATTTAAGCTAGCCTCTTGCGAGCTTAATAACATTTTCCAAGATGAGTTTAATATCAGTTTGTACAAAAAGACTACAAGCATCATATTCTTGTTATCACATGACTTATTCAACTAAAAATGTTGTTTTTGACAAGTCCTACATGTATAGAGCACACAATAGCATGTGGTATTTCTACATGATGTCACAGCTTATATTAACCCTTTCCTTCATGAATGCGCCTTTTCAAACAGGAGCCATCTGATTAGGGTCTACTCTGTTTGCTTATAGAATAATATAGTTCTGCTTGTACAATTTCTGTCATGGCGAAAAATTCCTCTGCTCATGTGTTACAGTAAAAATTAATCTAGTCAATATTCATGATGTCATCATTTATAACATGAATATCAATGGAGGAAAGGGTTAAACATGTGTAATATAGAGAAATATGTGGTGGCTATATTAACATGATTACAAGGGAGGGTACATGATAAATAGAGTTACAGATCAAGTTTGAATTTTGTTACGCTACGTTGATTTTTCATGGAATTACAGAAGTTGGACTTAGAATTCAGCCAGTAGGGGACTATGGCATTGTTATCATTGCTCCGTTACTTGTAAAATTCTAGTGCCGACCTAGTCTTACACTAAAGATTGGAATTATTTTTTAAATTTCACAGACATACAGCCTCATTGCACAGAAACAGGTAGGAATGTGGGATTCCATGAATTTGATGGTTCTTTAATATTATTTTTAGCTCAGCTGAGCATAGACCTCTCAGGTTGAGCTGTGAGGATACCGGTATTCAATCGACTGTTGTTCCCCTTTCTTATGTTCAGAATTCGTTTGTTTACACTTAACCCTTTGCATGTTCAATATTCATTTAAGAAATAACGATATTATGAATATTTATTAGCTGAATTTTTGTAATGTAAATTTGTCCAGGAAATCTTTTGCTCTGACAAAAACTGTAGTATCAGATCTATGTCATGTCAAAGGCAAACAGAGCAGACCCTGATCAGATTATCTAAATTCATCTTGGAGCCATCTGATCAGGGTCAACTCTGTTTGCTTATTTATAATATAGATCTGATTCTATAGTTTCTGCCTGAGCCAAAATATCGTTTGTTTATATACCATTGTAAGAATTAATCAAATTAATATTCATGATGTCATTATTTCTTACATGAATATTCAACATGTAAAGGGTGAATCAAGTTCTTCATTTCATACCTAATTCTAATTATATTTAGGCAGATATGTTATGGTTATGGAATGTCAGTGAAGGTCATTTTTCCAATTTCCATCTTTATTATTTACACTTTATTTTTATCTTGTCTGTTTTTCAACGAAAATTAACCCAAGCCTGATGTCCTTACTCTGGCATCTTCATTGCCATTGACTATTACTTCTTTACTGTTCATATCAATCTTTTGAAACTTCAAACAATTATTCACTGTAACAAGGACTACAATCAAACAGATAAGTGTTGGCTCCGCATGTGATGATCTTGTTGAAAAAACCCTAACCCTTTACCTGATAGAGACCCCTTTTTATGCCTTTGCAAACTTAGTAGACCCAGATCAGACAGCTCCTGTAGGTGTAGGTGCTCTGTTTGCTTATGAGATAATATAGATATGATTCTACATAGCACATGAAACAAGTGAATTCTTACCATAGCAGACAATGTGAAAATATATACATTGTACATGTATAATGATTACATGTACAGTAAAACCCCTCTAAACCGGAATTCTAGTAGAGAAGAATTTAGATACTTTTAGGCAGGTGGCTGTTTCATGCAGGGTGAAAGTCATGCAGAAAGCTCCTCTAGGAGCTTTATGCAGGGTGAAAGTCATGCAGAAAGCTCCTCTAGGAGCTGTCTGTATGACTTTCATCCTGCATGAAGCTGCCACCTGTCTCAAAGACCAATATCTATACCAAATTTAACGTCCGGTTTAGAGGGGTTTTACTGTATATCTATTTATTTGAGCAATCAGATCAGAACATGATCAGATAGATCTTAGTGGACCTGTTTGATCTGGATCTACTCTATTTGCAGGAGTGTAATAATGTCAATATATATATGCTATAAATGGTAAAATTATTTTCAGTGTGTGTATGTTTAATCTTGCTCAATATTGCTTTCACAATACATGTAACTGATTTATCAGTCGGTATGAATTTGTGTCAATTTATTATTTGGATTCTGCATGATGACACTTGAATCTAAGCATTTATTGAGTTTACTTTGAATATAAACATGTATTGAGTTGATGTTGTCGTGTTGACCCTATTTACTCCATGAATATGCCTTTCTATGCCTACGATATAATATAGATATCATTCTGCAGTTTCTGGCATGGCCAAAATTTCCTGCATCCATGTGCTAATATAACAATTACTCTAATTGATATTCCTGATGTAATTATTTCTTACATAAATATCAGGGCCATTTTGCGCTAAATTAGACAATATGGCGACAAAAAATTAAAATTTGCAGAAATGTTTGGTGCCGACTTTTTTCGCCAATTTTCCGCAGTATAAAGTGAATGAAATGTGAGATGTATCTGTTTCTGTATGACTACTAAGCAAAAGAAGTAGCAACAACAAGTTATTCTGTACAGTGTTATTGAGTAAGTGCCAGTACTGACATGCCAGTACTTCAGTTAAGTTCTGATATGCCAGTACTTGTGTAAGTACTGATATGCCAGTATTTAAGACTGATATGCCAGTATTTGAGTAAGCATCAGTACTTTTGTAAGTGTCAGTACTAATATTTTAGTACTGGAGTAAGTACCATCACTGATATGCCAGTACTTTAGTAAGTACTGATATGCTAATACTTGAGTAAATACTGATATTCCATTACTTGAGTAAGTACTGATATGCCAGTACTTGTGATAGTACAGATACATTTGTATATAAGTACTAGAGAAAATACTGGCACAGGTATATAAGTGCTAGAGTATATACTGATATGCCAGTACTGTAGAATATATCTTAAGTGACCATAAAAAAGAGTTCTAATTATGTAAAGCATGTGGTAGCTTAATGCAGTTCAAAAGTAATGCATAAAGCTCCTATAGGAGCTTTCTGCATTACCTTTGCCCTGCATTAAGCAACCACCTGCATTTTAACACTCTTATTCAAATACATGAATGGTCACTTAAGACAGGTTCTACTGTACTTGAGTAAGTACCAGTACTGATATAGCAGTACTGGAGTAAGTACCAGCACTTGACATGCCAGTATTTGAGTAAGTACCTGTACTGATTTGCCTGTACTTAAGTAAGTACCAGTACTGATATGCCAATACTTGAGTAAGTGCTGAAATGTCAGTTCTTCAGTAAGTACTGATATGCCAATATACCCGTACTTGAGTAAGTACTGAGATACCAGTACTTGAGTAAGTACTCTGATCAGAGGACAGGGGAGCATTGGACGTGTATGTGTATTTTTTCTGAGGTACTGAGGTTTTCCTACATTTGTCCATCTGTCAGTCTGTCACAGATTTTGTGTCACAAGTATCTCCAAAAATATTTGAGTTAGAATCATGAGACAGTAACATTTTGTTGTGCACCTGGGTGGGGTTTTTTTTGGAAGCCTAGTAACAGCAGATTTAAGGGCCTGGACATTATCATAAAAGGTGTTGAAAATCTGTGTGTCATGCATCTGAAAAGGAATCTGTGAAGCCCAGTGACAGCAGAGTTACATGCCTTGACTGCATTAAAAATAGTATTAATGGTGAGGCAAACTGCTGAAGAATTTAAAAACAGTACTGGAGATATTTTCTACCAGAATGTTTATCAACATGAAATAATTAGCACCTGGGCTTCTGTTTCCAGAGAAACCCAGTTTCAGCCGACTTGTAGGCCTTGATAAGAATAAGTGTGTTGAAAATTTGTGTCCTACATATCGCAAAAATGATTTGAGTCAGTCTCTGACATTGTGGCTGGTGAAGGTCTATACTGTTGCAATGAAGACAGATTCTCTCATGACCTAGCTCACATTCATTGGTTTTAGGGTATAACAAACCCCTCCAAACTGGAAATTTAGTAGAGAAGAATTTTGGGAGCTTTATACGTGACCCCTCTAAACCGGAATTCTAGAATGGAAGAATTTAGATACTTTTAGGCAGGTGGCTGCTTAATGCAGGGTGAAAGTTATTCAGAAAGCTCCTAGAGGAGCTTTCTGCATGATATTCACCATGCATCAAGCTTGCATACACCTTTGTACATTATGCCATTATAAAAATCCAGCTAATAAACACTCATTATGTCATTATTACTAACATGAATACTCAACAGGGAATGGGTTTAAGACAGAAATGGATACTAATTTGACATGCTGTTTAGAGGGTTTTTAGTGTATACTGTATGTGAGAAGTGAGTATGATTCTTTAGTATTCCACAAATACTTTACAGGGCAGAACACCATTCGTGGTTCCAGATACTGTGCCTTGGCGAGAGTTTGCCAAAATGCTGTCTGTCAAGTTTCAGTCCATGACCGGGCGGGGACTGAGTGAAAAAAACCTTACCTATCTGGCTCACAAATTGCTGGGCTACAATGGAACCCAGGATCTCGGCCAAATGACAGTCTCTTGGTCACAGTTTAACAAGGTATGACCACTGATCAACAGATGTCCCTGTTGTTGTTATTTAAGAATGAAAGATAAAAGCTTTATGTTTGAGGCTGAGTGACTTATTGTGAAATGGTTGTTGATACATTATCAAGGCACTTTTTATGCTACCAAGATCTTCATCTTGGGACATAGTTTTTGCCTGTCTGTCTGTCTGTCTGTCTGTCTGTCTGTCTGACTGGATGAGGAATACATGGATGCTTTTTATATAAATATTTGAAATGAACAATACCAAGGACAGTTGTTTTCTCCAAGAGTAGTGTTGACATATGTAAAATTCCTTAGGACAATCTGACAACTGGTACAAATATTTCATGTTGCAGGAGAACCTGACTGGCAGAAACTTCACATTCTGGGAGTGGTTCTGGGCAATTGGTAAACTGGTCAAGGAGCACCTGAAAGTACCCTGGAATGATGGGTAGGTAACACCTTACATTTATGCATCTTTAGTGCCGAAAATCCTTTGTGAATATGCCATTATAAAACGTCGGCTAAAAATATTTATGGTGTCATTATTTCTTTAATACATGAATATTCAACAAGGAAAGGGTGAATTACTACTCCATACTCAACTCTGGTATAATCTTGCTTAGGGCTTGCATTTACCAGAATACAATAGAGCCTGTCTTAAGCGGCCATTCATTTATTGAAAAATCCTATCCTTTTCAAATTTGGTCAGCATATATATTACCATAATGTGTCAGTCAAGTTCAATAACCAGCAAGATTACCTCAGACACTTCAGAATTATCTCCTCCAAACTTTTGCTTGTCCGCTCTTTAACTCAAACAAACATAATCCAATCCTTTTCAAATTTGGTCAGCATGAATATTACCATAATGTCTGAGTCAAGTTAGCTAACCAGCAAGATTGCCCCTGACACTCTAGAATTGCCTCCCCGTACTTTATGAATTTCCGTGAACTTTTGCTTGTCCACTCGCTAACTCAAACAAATGTAATCCAATCCTTTTCAAATTTGGTCGGGATGTATATTACTATAATGTAACAATTTGAACATTTGACAGGCGTATTTTGTGACATTTTGACACTCTTGTTTCAATCAAATTTTTTACATGTATATTATTTTGTAAGCAAACAGGTGCTATCTGATCTTGAACTACTCTGTTTGTATATGCGTAAAAAGAATTAAGCTTGTTAAGTTTGACCCCATGGTTGTCACAGTATTTCTTTCAAATTCTGCTGATACTTTTCAGATGCATACATGGTTTCATTGAGAAGAACGAGTCACAGGAATTGTTGATGTCACGGCCCAATGGGACTTTCTTATTGCGTTTCAGTGATGGTACGCTGGGTGGGATTACTATTGCTTGGGTTGCAGAGCATCATGAAATAGCAGGTAGGCAGGGCCATCTTTAAACAAGTGTATTTCAAATACTAAAAAAGTTATTTTTCCACCAAACCATTCTATACATGTACAGTAAAGACCATTTAACCCTTTCCCTGTTCTATGTTTATTCCAAATTTCAATACCTTCTAAGTATTCAAGGACAAAATAGTGAGACATGCATGTAGTGAAATATGGAAGATGGAACATTTTAGCTATTTTAGAAAGTAAAGAAACAGATCTATCAAATTCCATAAGCAAACCGAGCTGACACTGATCAGACGGCTCCTGTAGGAGCCATCTGATCTGGGTCTACTCTGCTAGGGCCTGAAAACACGTTTATATGAAGGAAAGGGTTAAATATCAAAAGGTCTAAAACCCTAACAAGGAAATTTTATTGTGACAGAAACTTCAGACTCAGATCTATATTAATCTGTAAGCAAATAGAGCAGACACTGATCTGGGTCTACTCTGTTTGCAAAGGTACCAAACATGGTCTGTATGAAGGAAAGGGTTAAGACAGGTGACAGATTAGTGCAGGTTAAAAATATCACATAGGGACTTTCTGTATGATATTTGTTCAGCATGAAATAGTTTGAGGCTACCAAGAGGGAAATACGGCTAAATAGTCGTCTATTGTTTTATCACGCTCGTGCACTAATTATTAGTTCCCCCATTAGTGCCCCGATCAGCCTTTCCTTGTAAATGGCTGACTGGTTAAGTCAGAGAAAATCTTGATGGCAATAAAGTAAAAGGGATTTACAAGGCTTTTGTGGTATATTTAGTGGTATTTCGTTAATGCAATGGATAGAAGTGATTAGTGGCTATTCATTAATACAAAAAAAAATTAAAACATTTTTTTGGTGATTCTTGCCTACTGTTGAACCTTAACACATTCCCTCCTAGACTATTTTTTTTAGACCTAACATCTTTGAATTATCTAACGAGAAGGAGCAAATGCTGTATTAATCACAATGATTTCAAAAAGTGACTTTTACAGAGGCGTCAAAGGGCGTCAATATGCGGGAATGGGTTAAGAGAGGTTATGCTGTAATCTTAAAAGATCACCATATTCTGTTTAGGTGAACGGCAAGTATGGAACCTCCACCCATTCACAATCAAGGACTTCTCCATCCGGGGCCTGGCTGACAGAGTGAAGGACTTGAAGTCTCTGATAACTCTCTACCCAGACATTCCGAAAGACGTGGCCTTCCAGAAGTACTACACTCCTGTGCCTGGTATACATATTATAGTTAAACCTCCTTAACCTATTCATGTAAGAAATAATGACATCATGAATATCAATTAGATTAATTGTTATAATAGCACATGGACACTGGAAGTTTTGGCCATAGTAGAAACTATAGAATCATATCTATATGATATCATGAGCCCCTGCAGGAGCCGTCTGGTCTGGGTCTACTCTGTTTGCAAAAGAAGGCATATTTATTTAGTACAGGGTTAACCCTTTACTCACCATGATCCCAAATTTTAATGCTTTTACAAACATTATAGAAGACACAGATCAGATGGTATCTGTAGGATCTGTCTGATCTGGGTCTGCTCTTTTTGCTTATACGATACAGATTCTCTACCATTTGATATGGCAATAAATGTCCTTATTATGTCTCCCCCCATATTTATATGGGGGAGACATATTGTTTTCGTGAGAGTTGTCTGTCTGTCCGTCTGTCCGTCCGTCTGTCCGTCTGTCTGTCACACTTTTTTGTCCGGACGATAACTTCAATATGCCTGATGCCAGTTGATTGAAACTTCATATATGGAAAGAGCATAATGAGAGGAAGTGTCATGCACAAGGTCCATAACTCTGGCTTCACTAATATTGGAGTTATTGCCCTTTGTAAAAAAAAATCACACTTTTTTGTCCGGACGATAACTCCTATATGACTCATGCCATTGGATTGAAACTGCATATATGGAAAGATCATGACGAGAGGAAGTGTCATGCACAAGGTCCATAACTCTGGCCTCACTAATATTGGAGTTATTGCCCTTTGTAAAAAATATCATAATTTTTTGTCCGGACAATAACTTCAATATGCCTGATGCCAGTTGATTGAAACTTCATATATGGAAGGAGCATAATGAGAGGAAGTGTCATGCACAAGGTCCATAACTCTGGCTTCACTAATATTGGAGTTATTGCCCTTTGTAAAAAAATCACAATTTTTTGTCCGGACGATAACTTCTATATGGCTCATGCCATTGGATTGAAACTTCATATATGGAAAGATCATAACGAGAGGAAGTGTCATGCTCTAGGTCCATAACTCTGGCTTCACTAATATTGGAGTTATTGCCCTTTGTAAAAACAATCACAATTTTTTGTCCGGATGATTACTCCTATGTGACACATGCCATTGGAGTGAAACTTCATACATGAAACGATCATAATAAGAGAAAGTGTCATGCATAAGATCCTTAACTCGAGCTTCAATAAATTTAGAGTTATTGCCCCATGTACATTTGTTTAATTCTTTCTTGTTCGGACGATAACTCCTACATGGCTCTTGCCATCGTATTGAAACTTGATATATGGAAAGAGCATGATGAGAGAAAGTGTCATGAACAAGGGCCATAATTCTGGCTTCAATACTTTTGGACTTATTGCCCTTTGTTACATTTTTTGGCCGATCAATAACTCCTATTCGACTGATGCTATTGGAATGACATTTTATTTTTGGAAAGAGCATGATGAAAGTAAGTGTCATGCACAAGGGCCATAAATCTGGTATCAGTATTTTTGGAGTTATTAGCTGTTATCATTTTCTTCTTGAAAAATGTAGTGTGGAAAACGCATAATGAGGGGAAGTATCATTCATCAAGACCATAACATTTTTAGTGATTTCCCTTTACATATTGTTTTTATTCGAGGGGAGACATCCGTTTTTTTGACAAAAACCTCTAGTTTTATATTTGTAATACAAGAATGAAACTAAATACATACATTGAAAATGGACAGTACAGTAGAACCTGTCTTAAGCGACCTTGTATTGATTGGATACAGGGATCTTAAAAAAAACAGGTAGTTGTTTAATGCAGGGCAAAAGTAATGCATTACTTTTGACCTGCATTAAGCTACCACCTGCCTTAATATGACCTCTTGTTTAATGGTCGCTTTAGAGAGGTTCTACTGTATTTCTGACATAAAGAATCATGAAGTAAATTGTTAAAGTGACTACTCAGAGGATTTTCCTGATATTCTTGATATTTTGAGGTTGCTTCAACACCAGTTTAACCCTTTCCGACAAACACCTTTTCATGCCTTTTCAAACTGGGCAGACTTAGATCAGATGGCTCCTGAAGGAGCCGTATGATCAGAGTCTGCTTTGTTTGCTTATGGCATAATATAGGTCTGATTTTACAATTTATGCCATGGACAAAAAATTCTGTGTTCATATGCCATTTACAAAATTCATCTATTCATGATATCATAATTTCTTGCATGAATATTCAGCAGGAAAAGGGTTAAACTCATTGAGCAACTAAGTAAATGTCATCTGCAAAATTGTTGTCTGCTTAATTTCCCTCATGAATATTTATATAAGCATTCATGACTATGTATTACCCGACATTACATATTGGCCAGTGATAAAGAGAATTTTGCCATTTCAGAAGTCGCATAGAATCAGATCTCTATAATTCCTTAACCCTTTCCTCCATAAATACGCCTTTTTACGCCTCTGTAATAGTCACTTCTTGAAACCATTGTGATAAATAGAGCATTTGCTCCATAGCAAATGCTCTATTCATCACAATGGTTTCTATAACTACACAATTTCCTTTTCTCTAGTAAATGCTCCTTTTCAATAGATTCATTCAAAGAGGTTGGGTCTAAAAATAGCCTATGGGGGAAAGGGTTAAGTAAACAGAGCAGACACTGATCAGACGGCTCCTCTAGAAGCCGTCTGACCTGAGTCTTTGTTGGCAAAGGCATGGAAAGGTGTTTATACATTTATGTAATTGGGAAAGGGTTAACTTGGAGCATGCAAAGAGTTATGTTCTAGGAAAACACTACTCTCCTGTTCTACTTCAGACTTCAACCCATCTGATCAGCCTGGGGCCTATGTGAAGACGTCTCTGATGTTAGTCATAAACCAGCCGTAAGTTTGTCAATTTCTTTACCAGTTTAAAAATATGCTGTGAACCACAACAGTGAACCACAACTCTATTATCAGTAAATATTCCCCATTTTCAGTTTTTCTAGTCCAAAGGAATTGCAGATACATGTATTCCAATGAACATTCAGATATTTAGAGGAAAGGCAGTGTACAAAAAACATTTTTAATAAATATGTTACAGGTGTAACCAGGGTTTCTCTAAAAGAAAATACATGTATACCCATTGGGTATGGAACTTGAGACATCTGGATTTCTAATCAAACCATATACCGCATTGCCATAAAAGTTGGCTGGCACAGCAAGGCTATACAAGTGTTTATACAGTTAAACTACACACCATCAAGTTGAAATTTATCCAAAATTTCTATGGATATGGAGAACAATTTGCAATAACTGCAGAGCACAAACAGTCATAGGTCTCACGTTGGGCGCCAAATATTACTGGGATTTCTCTGAGAGAAAGTATACCTGTCAGGTGTGGGAATTAAACTGGAGACATTGAGATTCCTAGTCAAACACTATACTGCATTGCCTTAAAAGCAGGGTTGTACTGCAAGGCTGTACAAGTGTTGATATAAGTAAACTACGCACCATGACACAAGGCATTGGGAGTAACTGCAGAGCAAAAGAACCATAATGTAATTTTTATATGTTGAAAAATATTTTCCACAAAAGTCCACTTATTTACATAACCCTTTGAGATAAAGCTTTGAAACTTAGAACACTTGTTTACCATCACAAGTGTCATCTGTAGGCAAGAGTAAATAACTGTGTCAAGCATTTTGATAGAATTATGGCCCATTTTAATTTAGAATTTTTTGTTAAGGTTTTTGTTAAAGTCCACTTATTGACATAACCCTTTGAGATAAAGCCTTGAAACTTGGAACACTTGTCTACCATCACAAGCTTCATCTGTTTGAAAAAAGGGACATGTTATAGAATGGCGCTGTCTGTTCGTCGGTCTGTAACATCTCTAACTTAAATTCTGCTGGGTGGATCCTTCTCAAATTACACCACAATATTTCTCTGGACATGTTACAGTAGCATTGCTGTGTCCCAGTATGTATATCCAAGGTCAAGGTCACACAGGGTTCCCACGGACAGGGAAAAGTCAGGGAAAAAGGATTTTTTTTCAAGGTCAGGGAAAAGTCAGGGATTTTTTTAAATGGTCAGGGAAATTTGAATTTTGGCAAAAGTCAGGGAAAAGTCAGGGAAATTTGGAACCAGAGGATGAGGGCTGAGGAAATATGTCAAAAAGGAGAAAGAATGAAAATAAAAGACTAAGGCAGTTTCTTCAATTTTGACTAAACCAAGCATCTTTATACATCTTTGATTAGCTTTGTATATTTCACATCCGAATTTTAAAGCATATCTGTCATGAATTCCATTAAAACAAAATCATTGGAGAATTCAGGCACCTCTGCAAGACTCCAGCATCCGTTTTGACAGCAGTGCTAGAATATGGCAGCAATGCTAGATATTAGACATTCTACTGTAGTGTCTTCACTTGTTAGGACAGGCAGGGCAGCAGTGCTAGATATTGGACATTCTACTGTACTGTCTTCACTTGTAAGGGCAGCAATATTTGGTCTTCTATTATGAAAACTGAAAATGCATACCCTTTTCTGGCATCTACAGAGACCCAGTTAAAAGGACCTATTTTTCCCATTTGGGAAAAACATCCCAAGTGATGCACAATTTTGATTAAATTGCAAAACAAGAGGGCCTGAAAGGCCCTGATATCGCTCACCAGAAAATCAGAGGAGAAGATTTTCAAAGTTTTCACTATGTGTTTCTATATAGAAAACTAGCCGGCCCTGGGGCAGGGCCAATTTTGACCCGATTTTGATAGCATGCTATATCAGTGTATTACACACTGTATGTACTATTTTAAAATTCAGCTTAAACAGAAAAATTGAAAGATTAACCCTTTCCACCATAGATACACATTTTATCACCTTTGCAAACAGAATAGACCCATATCAGGCAGCTCCTGTAGGAGCTGCCTGATCAAGGTCTACTCTGTTTGCTTAGAAAAATATCATAAATCTGAGTTTTTACTTTAGTCTACTGCCAAAATATTTCTTAACTTTGCTTAAAAATAAAATTTTACTTAATTATATATTCATAGTAGATGGAGTCTCTAATAAAAATTCATGGAGGAAAGGGTTAAGAGAGGTAGAACAGATTCAAGAGACTTTATACTTAGGGTGCATATTAGGACATTTTTGGCATCATGCATGTTACATTCAATATTGAGCAATTAAAAATGAAAAAGTCAAAAACGTTTATAATAATATTTTCTTTATTTAAAATGATCAAAACACTACTGTTGTATATATAGTTGTCATAAAGAGAGAGGTGGTAAGGATTGGGTGATGGGGAGGACGGAGGCCAACATTTATTGATCATGCTCATAGATGTCCAATTAAGCTTCTGTTAACATGGGGTCAGGGAAAATTGAAATTCAGTCAGGGAAAAGTCAGTGAAAAGTCAGGGAATTTTATTTTTTCTGTTTTGTGGGAACCCTGTCACACAATTGGTCTTAGAATTTGCGTTTAGCAAATATGTTAAACTCAGTTTATGTTGAACAAGGCCTCAACAGGCGTATATTGTGCCCACTGGCACTCCTGTTAATAAATGTGGATTTACCCCCCTTTTATGCCTTCGAGATCTTGAGCTATTCCTGCCATATGCATAACTTTGATCCTCCATTAAGCTGCCCCTTCAGGACCCAGATTAATCCTTTGCCACATGAGTATTCATGTAAAGAATTATGACATTTTGAATATTACCTAGATTATTTTTATAACGGTATAGTTATATTATGAACTCAGGGTATTTTAGCTCTGACAGATAGAAACTGTAGAAGTAGATCTATATTATGCCATAAGCAAACAGAGCAGACCTTGATCAGCTGGCTTCTATAAGAGCTGTCTGATCTTGGTCTGCTCTGTTTGCAAAGGCATAGAAAGATATATTTATGGAGTAAAGGGTAAAGTCTTGTGGAGATTTTACTGTATTTATTACAGGAAAAGAAATTGATACAATAGTTTTGTGCTAAGCCATTAATTTGTTGTTTATGTCCATCAGGAATGCTGCACCGATGAGTATGGATGAGCCTTCTACTCCTCAAGCCTACAATGAGCCATTCTCTCCATCAAACTCTTTACAGCCTCTCACACCAAAAACTGATCCATCCTCGTAAGTACTGCTAGCTTGTTAACTGTTTTTTTCGTAAATACACCTTTCTATGCCTTTGCAACCAGAGTATACCCAGATCAGACAGCTCATATAGGAGCCATCTGATCAGGATCTGCTCTGTTTGCTTATGACATCATTCAGTCATGGCCAAAAATTCCTGTGTTCATACGTCATTGTTAAGATTAAGCTAATTAATATTCATGATGTTGTTATTTCTTACATGAATATTCATGCAGTAAAAGGCTAAAACACTGTGTGGGTAGTCATATTTAAGTATGAGCTATGTGATAAGACAATGTACCTCATACAGAGGTGTAGATGAATGCAATTAGAAAAGATACCTCATGCAGAGCTGTAGAGGTATGCAATAAGAAAAGGTACCCCATTCATAAGAAAAGATGCAGAGCTGTAGAGGTAGGCAATAAGAAAAGGCACCACATGCATAAGAAAAGATACCTCGTGCAGAGCTGTAGAGGTATGCAATAAGAAAAGGTACCTCATGCACAGCTGTAGAGGTATGCAATAAGAAAAGGTACCTCATGCACAGCTGTAGAGGTATGTAATAAGAAAAGGTACCTCATGCATAAGAAAAGATACATCATGCAGAGCTGTAGAGGTAGGCAATAAGAAAAGGTACCTCATGCACAGCTGTAGAGGTATGTAATAAGAAAAGGTACCTCATGCATAAGAAAAGATACATCATGCAGAGCTGTAGAGGTAGGCAATAAGAAAAGGAACCATATGCATAATAAAAGATACCTCATGCAGAACTGTAGAGGTATGCAATAAGAAAAGGTACCTCATGCACAGCTGTAGAGGTGGTATGCAATAAGAAAAGGTACCTCATACACAGCTGTAGAGGTAGACAATAAGAAAAGGTACCTCATGCACAGCTGTAGAGGTATGCAATAAGAAAAGGTACCTCGTGCACAGTTATAGAGGTATTCAATAAGAAAAGGTACCTCATACACAACTGTAGAGGTAGACAATAAGAAAAGGTACCCCATGCAAAGCTGTAGAGGTAGACAATAAGAAAAGGTTCCTCATGCAAAGCTGTAGAGGTAGACAATAAGAAAAGGTACCTCATACACAGCTGTAGAGGTAGACAATAAGAAAAGGTACCTCATGCAAAGCTGTAGATAAGAGGTATACTGATCTTTGTCTTAACCCTTTCCTCCATATGCTATTTTTAGACCCAGCCTCTTTGAATAAATCTACCCAAAAGGAGCATTTACTAGAGAAAAGTAAACTTTTAGAATTTTGTAGTTTGAAACCATTGTGATAAATGGAGCATTTGCTCCTATATGAGCAAATGCTCTATTTATCACAATGGTTTCAAGAAGTGGTTATTACAGGGGCATAGAAAGTTGTGTTTATGGAGGAAAGGGTTAATGCTTAGTCAAACCACATCTCACTGTTACTCGTTAGAATCATCTCAGATAGGTATTTCTACTGAATAGCAACAAGGTAGGGTTGGGCAAAGAAACATCACCTCCTAAACTACTCAGTGGAATATGACTGAACTTCACAGGAATCATCCTTAGGTGGTCCTGTATGGAAGTTACATAAATGGTTCTGGTCCAGTGCATAAGTAGGTCACAGGATCTGGAAATAGATTTTAATAAACATTTTCCTTTGAACTACATTTCCTAATCTGCTCCATGGAATATGACCAAACTGCATAGGAATATAATTGATTCTTGTCTGCTGCATATGTTGGTCACAAGAGTTGACCCTTTCCCTCATAGAAACGTGTTTTCACGCATTTGCAAACAGAGTAGACCCAGATCAGATGGCTCCTAGAGGAGCCGTCTGATCAGGGTCTGCTCTGTTTGCTTATGGACTTTGATAGATCTGTTTCTTTACTTTCTAAAATGGCTACAATGTTCCACCTTCTGTATTTCATTATAATTATTTTGTCATGAATATTCAGTAGGTATTGAAATTTAGAATAAACATAGAACAGGGAAAGGGTTAGTCTCTGCTTGCAACATGTTTTAGAAATGCTTCAAAATTACATGAATTATTTGTTTATATTCTGAAAAGACGTATATCGCAAGAAAACCAATCGAATAAATGCTAAAGAAGACAAAACGTTCATGCGTTTGATATCGAAGACCTGATATCAAAGACACAATGTTATTCGGCAATGTATTAGTATTTATTGACATAGGCCGACAATATTTTGTTGTAGAACAAAAATTATAAGGATCGATGAAAATGGTTTATTTTGTATCACGGGCATTTTTCGATATAATATCAAATTGACAATCTTCATAATACTAATTGAACAAATACCAAGTTTTATGATGTTATTGAAAATATGCTTTTATCCTCAAACTTGATAGGGAGGTTGGCCATGAAAATATATGAAGGCCATGTAGTCAGTCATTGCAACTTAAAACTTCTTCCCTTTATATCTGTATTTTTGTTTTGACAGGGGAGCATACATGCTTTACAAATATCTTTTATTAGTATTTATTGTCAGTAAACTATAATATTATTTTCCTTGTTTATCTAGGCTAGTTGACAGTTTCATGCAGGACGCAGACAATCCGGACTTTTCTGTGGCTTCCCCAGAGAATCAGCTGGACCTGGACTTTGTCAAACTCAACGAATTCTTGGAAAACCACTCTGGCTAATCGAACACTTGGTTCCACAAAGATAGTGTGTAACAGATGCATAGATAAGATGTGTGAATTAAACTTGGCACAAACCCTATGTGGTGACTACTCTTTAGAATGGTTTCGAAGAGATGCTTTTTAAAGAGTTGTTGCAAGAAAGTGATTGGTAGAGAACTGACAATCTTAATATGCCCATTTATCTTTGACTCTGTGTATCATATGTGTCTTAACCTTTTTCTTCATGTAAACCCCTTTTCAATCATTTGCAAACAGAGTAGACCCAGATCAGATGGCTCCTATAGGAGCCGTCTGATCAGGGTCTGCTCCGTTTGCTAATGGAATTTGATAGATGTTCCTTTACTTTTTAAAATGACTACAATGTTTCACCTTCCAATATTTCATTATAACTTTTTTGTCCATGAATATTCAGTAGGCATTGAAATTTGGAATACATATAGAACAGGGAAAGGGTTAAGACTGAAGGCTGTGAGCTCATCTATGTCACCTACAGCCACAAATGAATGACTGACTGTAGCTGTGTCAAGTGATTTGTATATATTACCACAGCTGTAGATAAGAGGCCTATTGTTCTATCTAAATATCTAGTTTCTCAACTACACCCTACCTTGTTGGTAGAATTACCTCACCACAGTGATTCTAATGAGAACTAATATGGTAGGGTTTGGAGGAGTAGAATACAGGTTTCCTAGATAGGCCTCTTAGCTAGAGCTTTGTATAGTGATCAACCTTGTTCATTTGATCAGCTGTTTGAGATCAAACAATCCTGTTTAAACAGTGATTTCATGGGCTGAAAAACTGTACTGAGCATGATTTTGTATCCTAAAAGGGTATGAAGGCAGGATTGAACCAAAACAGCATAGTTTGGAAGAATTCTATGAACCATGGCATTAGCAGCTGTACCCATGTAGTCTGTACATGGCAGTCTATGAAATAGACAGTCCATTGTCGTAAAGGGAACCTTCATAAATCTTTACATACTAACAGGGCAACAGATAAAGGTGCATATTCAAATACTGAAATTGTCATTTGCCCACCAAACCCTATGTTGTGACCATGCTTTAGAATAGCCTCAAAGAGATGATTCTTAAGAGTGGTCACAACATAGTGTTTGGTGGAGAAATAAATAAGCTACATGTGTATTCTTTAAAATGTTTTAATTTATGCATTTTATCTGGGCCTCTGCATACTAGAGGTGATTTTTAGCAAATAGTTTAAATCCAGATGAGATACAGAATAACCTGGTGTCTCATCAGGATCCAAAATGTTTGACACTCTGAAAAGTTTTAATTGTTGAAAACTGAAACAGGGAACAATACCTACACAGATTTGTTTATTTGCAAAGCTTGTTGTCTGCCTCAATTCGTAACTCTACTCCATAAATATGCCTTTTAACCCCTTTGCAAACAGATTAAACCCAGATCAGATGACTCCTGTAGGAGTTGTCTGATCAGTGTCTGCTATTTGCTTATGAAATATAATAGGTCTGATTCTGCTATTTTTAAAAGGGCCAAATCTGTTTTTGATCATACACTATTGTAGATATTGAGCTAACTAATAATACACTATTGTAGATACTAATAATCCTGGTGTCATTATCTCATAAGCAAGCAGAGCAGACCCTGCTCAGAGGACTATAGGTGATGTCTGTTCTGGGTCTACTCTGTTTGCATAGGTGTCAGAAGGGATAGGATTAAACTTTGTCCATCCGTATATGTAGGGTAAATTGGGATAGACCTTATCCCTATACACCATGAATGTTCATGTAAGAAATACTATCTTGAATACTACAGTAAAACCTCTCTATAACGACCACTAAATTGTGTTAATTAGTTTATATTTAGGGCAGGTGGCTGCTTAAAGCAAGGTGAAAGTAAAACAGAACGCTCCTATAGGAGTGTTCTGTTTTACTTTCACCTTGTTTTAAGCAGCCAACTGCCTTTAACACAAAATACTTTATGATATTTAGTGGTCGTTATAGAGAGGTTTTACTGTAATTAGATTAATTGTTATAATAGTACATGGACACAAATTGTTTTGGCCATGGCAGAATCAGTAAAATTGTATCTATACATATCATGAGCAAACAAAGCAGGCCCTGATCAGACGGCTCCTACAGGAGCCCTCTGATTTTGGTCTACGCTGTTTGCAAAGGCGTAGAAAGTGTATTCATAGAGTAAAGGGATATCATAAGGTTTGAAGGACTAATTCTGGAATAAGAAAAAAGATGGAGATACTATGAGATGAGTTATATGGCTACATGGGACACTGTCAATTAGACTTAATATGTTTTGTTATTTGTTAGATATAAATACCGGTATGTAGTTTATGATACGTTGTGTTATATTCTGATCACAAATAACTTGTTTTGTTAAAGATGTTTACATTAACTCTTTACCTTATACAAACGCCTTTTGACACCTTTGTAAACAGAGTAGAACCAGATCAGACGGCCCCATATGAGCCTTCTAATCAGTCTGATCAGAGTATGATTTGGTAAAGGATTAACCCTTTCCCTGTTCTATGTTTATTCCAAATTTCAATACCTACTGAGTATTCATTGAGAAATAGTTATAATGAAATATGGAAGGTTGAACAATGTAGCCATTTTAGAAAGTAAAGAAACAGATCTTTCAAATTCATTAGCAAACTGAGCAGACCCTGATCAGATGGCTCCTAATGGCTAGGAGCCATCTGATCTGGTTCTACTCTGTTTGCAAATGCATGAAAAAGCGTTTATATGAGGGAAAGGGTTAAAGAAAGGAGTACAGCACAAGTTATGTTTTTCAATAACGGTTGATGTTCTACTCCACATATGTGTTTTATCACCATTGCAGAGTCAAACAACTCCTATAGCCCTCTGAGCTGTGTTCGCTGTTTGCTTATTGAATGATATAAATCTATAGATTTGATTCTAAATATTTTGCCACTGTACAAATTTTATAGTTAGTAAAGTCATTATTTGTTAATGAATATTCATGACGTAAAGAGTTAAGGCATCATCCGGTCACTTGCAATGGTGTATCTATGGAGTAAGGGGTTACAGTAATTCTTAGTAACCTATGCAAACAGTTTGGATCCAGATGAGACACCAAGTAAATCTGCATCTCATCAGGATCCAAACTGTTTGACTCTTTGAATGTGTTATTAAGAATTTTGTTAGACAATTTTTTTTATATAATTACTTAGTGTACAAAGCAAACATGTTCACTGTAAATTGACCCATTTTGTATTGATTAAAATATTTACTTTTTCATCATTGAATCATGTTTTCATTTAAAATTTCTGATGGCCTGTCACATGTATAGATATTTTTGTATCATCACGCTTTCCATAACTATAGAGCATTATAAATGAAGTATTTTTCTACATATAGAAATTTAGGTATTTAACCTAATACCATCTATATTTAATTTAGAAACGGCAAATACAGTTAAAACTTGTTATGTTAAATGTGTAGGAATTCATTAAAAGGGACTCGGTCTTCAACTTAATGAGAGTTTGTCTCAAAATATGTACTTTTCACGGAACTTCTTATACACATACAGTAAAATCACTGAAAATAATCCTGAGGTTTTAACACAGGTGATAGCTTAATGCAGGATGAAAGTTATGCAGAAAGCTCCTACAGGTGCTTTCTTCATTACTTTATTCTACATTAAGCACAAATCTGCTTTAAAGACCTGCATGTTTACTCATTTAGTGGTCATTTATAGAGAGATTTCACCTGTACATATACATGAACACAACTGTACAAAAACCAGCCATTAGACATTGCAAACGGTATCCACTTGGATCCGCAGTAGCATGGGAAATACAGTGACGGTTGTGTCTCAACACTTGCAGTACAGTAGAACCTGTATTCAGCGACTGTCAAAAAGAGGTCCAGTTATGAGTGTAAGGCAGGTGGTAGGTTAATGCAGGTCAAAAGTAATGCAGAAAGCTATAAGAGCTTTCTGCATTACTTTTACCCTGCATTATACAACCACCTGCTTTTTAAGACTCCTATATCAGTGAGGCAGGTGGTAGCTTAATGCAGGTCAAAAGTAATGCAGAAATAGGAGATTTCTACATTACTTTTACCCTGCATTATGCAATCACCTGCTTTTAAAGACTCCTCTGTTCAATAAATGATTGACCACATAAGACAGGTTCTACTGTATATCATAAATGTCCACCAATACCACATGTAGAGTCGAACATGGTCATATCCTGTGTATTGAATCTGGAGGCTGATCTGGGTCTTCACTGTTTACAGTGTATAATAGTCGAAGGTTGGTTATTGCACATTGTTACTCATGTGTATACCATTGTCGTGTGCCATATTAAATTATTTGCCAGGACAGTTATGTCGTCTCTAAGTTCTGTATATACTAATTCTGTGCTATCTTACTGTCAATGCTGAACCCGTGTTTGGCTGCCCTCAACCTGACCCACATTTGCAAACAGCTGGGATCCAGATGAGAAACCGAGTAACTTGGCATCTCATCAGGATCCAATCTTTTGATACTCGGTCAATAATTTCTCAAATTCTTTATTGAATCATAAGAAGTCAAATTGCACAAGATCCAAATTTGAGCAGACATTATTTTTCACAGCAGGTTAAAGGTTAAGACTAATATAAATTGAGACCCAGATTAGACAACACTAAAATGGACATACTGACTGATCAGATTCTGCACTGTTTTGTCACTGAAATAGAATTGGCAAAGTGATCATCAGCAAAATGATCAACAAAGTAAAAGTGGCAAGGACTAAATTTTTAAAAAATCATTTCATTTTGTAACTTATTTGTAAACTGAGTGGGTATGGATTGAATTTTGATATCAGTTGCACAGCAAACCTTCGTAATTGTGGTAGTTTACTGGGTTCATATAAAGTAGTTTGTTTTTTTCAGTCTAAATTTTAGGCTGCAAACTAAAATAAGTTCATTTGTTAAATAACCAGTATTTGTCAAACATTTGCACATGGTTTCACTTGTTAACCATAATGTAGCATCACACCTACATTACACCACAAAACAAACAGAGCAAACCCGGATCAGGCATCTCCTATCGGAGCCGTCTGAGTCTACTCTGTTTACAAATGCATGAAAAGGTGTTTATTTGAAGGGTTAAGACAGTTGTTCACCATTACAAAGACTACTTCTGGTATGGAACTATTACTCTATTATCCGTTTTTCATATGAACAGTTATATGTATGGATTGATCATGATTATTCATGAACTTCATTGTTATACAGGGGCTGTCTGATCTGGGTTTACTCTGTTTGCAAAGGCATTTCTGTGAGGGAGAGGGTTGAGCATACCTGTATTTGAAGAGCTGTCAAATTGTTATATTTGTATTGATTTTTGCCATAAAAGACGAACGTTTGCATTTGCATGAGATTCTCTTGTTTTATATTTTTGGTGCAAGAACTGAATTTAATTGATATTCATGATGGGCAGACTTGTATGAATATTCATCAAATAAAGTGCTAGGCAGCTTATCAGGATTCAAACTGTTGGTCTTCTTCATAAAATGAAGACATATCTACCTTGAAAATGTAAAGAACAGTTGAAACTGTCTTAACCCATTACCTCATAGGCTATTTTAAGATACAACCTCTTTGAATTAATCAACCGAAAAGGAGCATTAATTAGAGAAAAGGAAAAAATTTAGAATTTTGTAGTTTGAAACCATTGTGATAAATATAACATTTGCTCCTATAGGAGCAAATGCTCTATTTATCACAATGGTTTCACAAAGTGACTTTTATGGAGTCGTCACTATGAGGGAATGGGTTAAGCATCCATTCATTTATTGAATATAGCAGTCCTAAATTGCAGTTGTTTGCTTAATGCAGGACAAAAATAATGCATTACTTTTGACCTGCATTAATCTACCCTAACATACCCATAATTAGACGTCTTTTTGATGGCCGCTTAGGACAGGTCCTACTGTAGACAATTACTACTATAATGGTTCACCATGATGTTACAATGGTACAGTAAACCCCTCTACAACAACAACAACAACATCTGCAAACTTATTTTGTCATCTGCTATATTTTTCGTTTTTATTAGCTCGTCTGTTTCGAAGAAAAGTCGAGCTATTGTGATCACTGGCTCATAGTCATCGTTGTTGTTGGCGTGCAAAAACTTTAATGTAGCTCATTACTCGAAAGGTATTAGAGGTATCAACATGAAACTTCATAGGTTAGTAGATCTCATTGAGGGGAAGGCCCCTACATAAGAACCATAACTCTTGATTTCAAAATTTTGGAGTTATGGTCCTTTCTCGTTTTCATTTTTTATAAATTTAGCTGGACAACATGTACATGTACCAAATCAGACAAGCATTGGCCCCGCACACGGCTCTTGTTTTACTTCATTTTTGTTTGAAAAAATATATTCACTGTAACAAACATCTTGAGATGTCAGGTTACTCGGTGTCTCATCTGAATCCAAACTGATGTCACAGATGTGACATTGGCAGCGAAAGAGTTAATTCTTTACCTGTTGAATACACATGTAAGAAATAATGACATTGTGAATATTAACCTTTAGCCTGCTATGGAGGCATGGATGTATACCTATGCAAACAGTTTGGATCCAGATGAGACGCCGAGTAATTCGGCGTCTCATCAGGATATAAACTGTTTGACATCCTGATTGCATTTTTGCAGAATAATTGATTATAGCTTGAATTTTGAAAATGTAGTAGGTGAAAAACTCTGCAAAAATAATTGGCTCAGTGGGCTAAAGGTTAGCTAAATTATTTTTTATAATGGCATATGAACAAAATATTATTTTGGCATTGCAGAAACTGTAGAATAAGTTTTATCTTATTCCATAGGCATATGGAATAAGTTTTATCTTATTCCATCGGCAAACATAGCAGACCTTGATCAGACTGATTGTCAAGGTACCTTTTGATTTGGGTCTACTCTGTTAAGATATCAAAAGACACTTCTATCCGGTAAAGGGCTGTGATGGCTTAATGCAGAATAACAGTTATGCAGAAAGCTTCCATTGGAGTTTTCTGCTTTACTTTTATTTTGCATTAACCCTTTACATGTATTCCATAAATACAACTTAATGTGTCATTTCAAACAGAGTAGACCCAGATCAGACAAATCCTCTAGAAGCTGTCTGATCAGGGTCTGCTCTGTTTGCTTATGGTATAAGATATGTCTGATTTTACAGTTTCTGTCATAATTAAAAAATCCCTTTCCTCATCGTGCATTATAAAAATTCAGTTAATTTATATTCATGATGTTATTATTTCTCACATGGAGTAAAGTGTAAAGCATCCACCTGCTTTTAAAGACACCCTTGTTTATTTATTAAGTTGTTGCTGTATAGAGGTTCTACTGTAGAGTAGTCCAGATTTACATGCTACTTGTGGCATTGACTTTTATGACTAAATTTATTTCTCTTTTTCGCATTTTATTTTCATATAAAATATTAATTCCTCTTATAGGCTTAGATTGTATGTGTATTTCTAATGATTCTTTAAAAAGCCTGCTCCTATATTTTACTAACTAGCTTGTGTTCATGACTGAATTTTATCCTCTTAAAAAGGATTGGATTAGTCTGTTCTTATAATTATGATATAATAAAAGTTTCGTATATCCCATATACCGTATTATCTCTAATAAATGCCCAGCTGGGGGCGTAACATTTTTTAAGGAATCTTCTTGCATTTTTTACATTTTTGGTTATGGGAGCTTTCTGCATTGCTTTCAGTCTGCACTAAGCTACCACCTGTAATTTGAAAAATCTATATTTCTTTATTTAATTATTTTATTCATTGTTAGTTTGCCCAGGAAGAAAGGAGAGCATTTATTAGAGTGAGGGTGTGCATTAGGGAGAATACGGAATATGTACAGTAAAACCTCTCTATAACGGCCACCAAATTGTGTTAATTAGTTGGTATTTAGGGCAGGTGGCTGCTTTAAGCAAGATGAAAGTAAAATAGAACGTTCCTATAGGACTGTTCTGTTTTACTTTCACCTTGCTTTAAGCAACCACCTGCCTTTAACACAACAGACTTGATGTAATTTAGTGGCCGTTTTAGAGAGGTTTTACTGTAATTGCTGTATTACCCTTTAGATTTATATATCATTGAATAGAATAGCATCATTCAGTATTTCAAGGTAACTGTGATGATATGTGATGAAAAAGGTATGCTCCTTTTCATTTCACAAGTGCAAGTACATCAATAGGAGGACTCCCAGAGGTGCAGATAAAATTCTTATTGATCTATCAAATTCTCTTATTTCTTGACCAAACCTCATTTTGCTGCTCATCGTTAGAATCGCCTCTCAGGGTAGCAGCAAGATAGGGGTTTCCTGAGAATTATATACTATATTTTGGTTAGATATATTATTTCATAAGCAAACAGAACAGATTCTGATCAGATGGCTCATACAGTAGTCTTTTGATCTGGGTCTACCCTATATGCAAAGCCAAAGGTGTATCTATGGAGTAACGGGTTATATACTCCTCTTATCACAGCTCTGGGTTTCAACCGCCTTACCCCATTACCTCATATGCTAATTTTAGATCCTACCTCTTTGAATAAATCTACGGAAAAGGAGCATGTAACCCTTTCCTCCATAAATATGCCTTTCTACGCCTCTGTAATAACCACTTCTTGAAACCATTGTGATAAATAGAGCATTTGCTCCTATAGGAGCAAATGCTCTATCTGTCACATTGGTTTCAAACTACAAAATTCAAAAACATTTCCTTTTCTCTAGTTAATGCTCCTTTTCGGTAGATTTATTTAAAGTGGTTGGATCTAAAAATAGCCTATGGAGGAAAGGGTAAATAGAGAAAAGGAAAACTTTAGAATTGTGTTGTTTTGAAACCAGTATGATTAACCCTTCGCTTGCTATTCGCGTCAATATACCTACCTGTAAATAGTGAAGACCCGGATGAGACAGCTCCTGCAGGAGCTGTCTCATCAGGGTCTGCACTATTTACAATTTGATTGTGCAACCAGTGCACTCCACAGCAGCGATTGCACAGCGAAATACGTGTACACAGTGAAGATATATGTAAATATACAACAGGACATGGGTAAAGAAGGAGAAATGTATTTTAAAATTCAGCAAGCGAAGGGTTAATAGAGCATTTGATCCTATGGAGCAAATGCTCTTTTTATCACAATGGTTTCAAAAAGTGACTTTTACAGAGGCGTCAAAAGGCATCAATATGAGGGAATGGGTTAAAGAGATAAACTCCAACTGATATCTATAAGCTGAATACTCAGTGTGTGACATCTCATGTATTCTAGTTCATTTATAAATAAAAGTGTGAATCAAACATCGGCTATTGTCAACGTACTTGTACTTTCCAAAGCAGTCAGTAAATCTTCTTATGATTACAGTGTATATTTCAACATCTCGTCCTAAACCACTGAATAGAATACAAGCCCTGTTTAATCCATTCCTGCATAGGCTATTTTTAGATCCAACCTCTTTCATTAAATCTACCAAAAAGGAGCATTTAGAAAAGGAAATTTTCAGAATTGTGCAGTTTTGAAACCATCATGATAAATAGAGCATTTTCTCCTGTGATGCAAATGCTCTATTTATCACAATGGTTTCACAAAGTGACTTTACAAAAGCGTCAATATGCGGGAATGGGTTAAGTTCTATCACTGGTTTTGGTCCATTGTATAAGTAGGTCATAGAGAAATAGATTTCTTATTAACAATATCTAGGTGATAGATAGAAATACATTTCTAATGAACAATTTCTTTAAATGTCATCTCCTTTATCAAAGTTCTGTAAATGATGCAGGTCCTCCGGCCCTTCACCACTGTGGTTCAACTCCCGGTCTTGGCATCTGGATTTTTCATGTATGGAAACCTTCTAGCTGGCTTGCAGTAGGTTGGTGTTGTTCTGAGTATGGACCAATGCAATTTGATCCAAACACAAAAAGCCTCTGTGGTCTTCCTCCACCTTTAAATAGCTATACATCGCCATATGACTGAAATACTGTTAACCCTTCCCCAGTTCTATGTTTATTCCAAATTTCAGTACTTACTGAATATTTATGGACAAAATGGTTCTAATAATATGGAAGGTGGAACATAGTAACCATTTTAGAAATTAAACAGATCTATCAAATTCCATTAACAAACAGAGCAGAACCTGATCAGACAGCTCCTATAGGAGCCATCTGATCTGAATCTACTCTGGATATGCGTGAAAAAGTCATTTATGTGAAGGAAAGGTTAAAGCGCTGAAAAACCCGAAACAAACAAAAATCTGCATAAGTAGGTCAAAGTAACTAGAAATATTGTAACAAATAATTTCTTTAACCCTTTATCTGTTCAATATTCATGTAAAAAAAATTATAACATTATGAATATTTTAAAGTTAGTTTTTTAGCTCACCTGAGCCATAGGCTCAGGATGAGCTATTGTGACCGCTATTTGTCCGGCGTCCGGTGCCCGTCGTCCGGCCGGAGTCCATCCACATTTTCAAACGACATTTCCTCTGAAACTGCTGACCCAATTTTAACCGAATTTTGTCAGAAGCATCAGTGGCTAGGGGGAACGAAACGTTGTTCACATTATGACCCCAGGGCCAAAAATGGCCGCGCCCAAGGGCTTATCAAGGGCTTTAAAAATCTTCTCTGAAACTGTAAGGCCTAGACCTTTGATATTTGGCATGTAGCATGATCTAATGGTCCTCTACAAATATTGTTCAAATTATGACCTCCGGGCCAAAAATGGCCCCGCCCAAGGGCTTATCAGTTTTTCATAGGAAAATCTTTAACATTCTTCTTCTCTGAAACTGTAAGGCCTAGATCTTTGATATTTGGCATGTAGCATGATCTAATGGTCCTCTACAAATATTGTTCAAATTATGACCCTTGGGCCAAAAATGGCCCCGCCCAAGGGCTTATCAGTTTTTCATAGGAAAATCTTTAACATTCTTCTTCTCTGAAACTGTAAGGCCTAGATCTTTGATATTTGGCATGTAGCATGATCTAATGGTCCTCTACAAAGATTGTTCAAATTATGACCCTCGGGTCAAAAATGGCCCCGCCCAAGGGCTTATAAGTTTTTCATAGGAAAATCTTTAAAAATCTTCTTCTCTCAAACTGTAAGGCCTAGACCTTTGATATTTGGCATGTAGAATGATCTAATGGTCCTCTACAAAGATTGTTCAAATTATGACCCCCGGGCCAAAAATGGCCCCGCCCAAGGGCTTATCAGTTTTTCATAGGAAAATCTTTAACATTCTTCTTCTCTGAAACTGTAAGGCCTAGATCTTTGATATTTGGCATGTAGCATGATCTAATGGTCATCTACAAATATTGTTCAAATTATGACACCGGGCCAAAAATGGCCCCGCCCAAGGGCTTATCAGTTTTTCATAGGAAAATCTTTAACATTCTTCTTCTCTGAAACTGTAAGGCCTAGACCTTTGATATTTGGCATGTAGCATGATCTAATGGTCCTCTACAAAGATTGTTCAAATTATGACCCTTGGGCCAAAAATGGCCCCGCCCAAGGGCTTATCAGTTTTTCATAGGAAAATCTTTAAAAATCTTCTTCTCTGAAACTGTAAGGCCTAGACCTTTGATATTTGGCATGTAGCTTTGGCTTGTGGTCCTCTGCCAAGATCGTTCAACTTTCGACCATGACCTCTGGGCGAAACTTGGCCCTGGCTTATCAGTTTTTCATGGGAAAAATATATTATTTTTCTCTGAAGCCATAAGGCTTAGACCTTTAATTAATGGCATACTGCTTTGCCTTGTGGTTCTCTACCAAGGTTGTACAATTGATGGCCCCCACCCCTGGGGTATCTCAGGTGAGCGCTTCAGGGCCTCATGGCCCTCTTGTATAATGTAAGTTTTTAAGGGAATGTTTTGCTGTGACAGAAAAAAATAAAATCAATGTCATAAGTAAACAGAGCAGACCCTGACCAGATGGGTTTCAACAGGAACCATCTGATCTTGGTCTATACTGTTCTCAAATGTGTGAAAAAACATTTATATAAAGGAAAGGGTAAACCCATTACTCCATAAATATGCCTTTCTACACCTTCGCAAACAGAGTAGACCCAGATCAGACGGATCCTATAGGAGCGATCTGATCAGGGTCTGCTCTGTTTGCTTTTGATATACAATGTACATGTATGTAAAAAGGATTATACAGATTCTGCCATGGAAAAAACTTCCTGTGCCCATGTACTGTGGTAACAATTAATCTAATTTATGTCATTATTATGGTTCCCCCCATATTTATTTGGGGGAGACATATTGTTTTCGTGAGAGTTATCTGTCCGTCCATCCATCCGTCTGTCCATCTGTCCGTCACACTTTTTGTATGGACGATAACTTCAATATACCTGATGCCAATTGATTGAAACTTCATTTATGGAAAGAGCATAATGAGAGGAAGTGTCATGCACAAGGTCCATAACTCTGGCTTCACTAATATAGGAGTTATTGCCCCTTGTAAAAAAAATCACACTTTTTTGTCCGGACGATAACTTCAATATGCTTGATGGCAGTTGATTGAAACTTTATATATGGAAAGAGCATAATGAGAGGAAGTGTCATGCACAAGGTCCATAACTCTTGCTTGACAAATATAAGATTTATTGTCCCTTGTAAAAAAAATGCACACTTTTTTGTCCGGACGATAACTCCTATATGGCTCATGCCATTGGATTGAAACTTCATATATGGAAAGATCATGACGAGAGGAAGTGTCATACATAAGGTCAATAACTCTGGCTTCACTAATAATGGAGTTATTGCCCTTGTAATTTTTTTTCACAATTTTTATCCGGACGATAACTCCTATCATTGGATTGAAACTTCATACATGGAAAGATCATGATAAGAGAAAGTGTCATGCTTAAGGTCCATAACTCTGGCTTCACTAATATTGGAGTTATTGCCCTTTGTAAAACAAACCCACAATTTTTTGTCAGGATGATAACCCCTATATGGCACATGCCATTGGAGTGAAACTTCATACATGGAAAGATCATGATAAGAGAAAGTGTCATGCATAAGGTCCTTAACTCTGGCTTCAATAAATTGAGAGTTATTGCCCCTTGTACATTTGTTTAACGCTTTCTTGTCCGGATGATAACTCCTACATGGCTCTTGCCATTGTATTGAAACTTCATACATGGAAAGAGCATGATGAGAGAAAGTGTCATGAACAAGGGCCATAACTCTAGCTTCAATACTTTTGGAGTTATTGCCCTTTGTTACATTTTTTTGTCTGATCAATAACTCCTGTTCGACTGATGCTATTGGAATGACATTTCATTTATGGAAAGAGCATGATGAAAGTAAGTGTCATGCACAAGGGCCATATCTCTGGTATCAATATTTTTGGAGTTATTACCTGTTATCATTTTCTTCTTGAAAAATGTGGTGTGGAAAGCACATAATGAGGTGAAGTATCAATCAAGTCCATAACATTTTTAGTGATTTCCCTTTACATATTGTTTTTATTAGAGGGGAGACATCCGTTTTTGTGACAAAAACCTCTAGTTTCTTACATGAATATTCATGGAGTAAAGTGTCTTTACTCCCCATTTTCCTGTCCTCTCTATAACTAACATAGTTTACATATATGGATTTTGAAATAACCTGGCACAAATGTTCACAGTATCAAAGTGACCTGTTGCACGCAAGACCCAGGTCTGTTTCTCATAAGTCAATGTCACACTTGGAGGCCAATGGTTATGACCTCATTTTAATGTTTGCTTTGTAACTGGCATTCATGCATGGATTTTGGAATAACCTTGCACAGATGTTCACAGCATGGTGATGATGTGTCACACACAAGACCCAGGTCAGGTCTGTCTCTCAAATGTCAAGGTCACACTTATGGGCCAAAAGTCGTGACTCTCCATCCCACTTACCTACTCTGGTTCATATATCTTCTACACTACATCACTTAAGAATACCAAATCAAATACCTACACTTTCAATATGGTTTCATGTAGACCTTGTCTATAGTCTCTGAAACACGTTGGTATACATGTACATTATCCCTCTACTTCATATACACCTTTGCAAACAGAATAGACCCAAATCAGATGACTCCCATAGGAGCCATCTGATCATTGACTGCTCTGTCTGCTTATGAAATTATATCAGTTCTGACTACAGTTTCTACCAATACCAAACTTTTCTGTGTACAAATGCCATTATAGAAGTTCAGCTATTAATATTCATGAGTTCATTGTTTCTTACATGAATATTCAACAGAGAAAGGGTTAAAAAATGTAATATTATACTCAATACAGATCAAGATTGTTGAATGATAGTATTGCATGAAGATGTACGCTGACAGTTAGTGAGGGGTAATGAGGTGGCACCCAGGTACTGACAATTTACTACCCTACCCCTAGCTACCCAGGTATACTCTTTTCAGCCCTTATAACTAGTCAGCATCTGCTGTGCAGTGAAACCTCTCTACAATGTGCATCTAAAAGTTAACCCTGCATTACTTTTGTATTGCATTAATCAGCCTTTTAAATACCCTGCCGTGGAGCGGAAGGGAGTGTTATAGGAATGGCCTTCGTCTGTACGTCCGTCTATCCGTAACAATTTAGCTGCATATCTCACCCCTGATAGGATTTTCATGAAACTTGCCTCAAATGTTAACCAAGTTGAGACAATGTGCAAACATGTCGGCTCAATGTCACGGTCACATTTGAAGGTCAAGTTTTTATGCCCCCAAAGGCGGGCATATAGTAATCGCATTGTCCTTCGTGTCCGGTCTGTAACTTCTTCATCTATCAATGGATTTCAATATAACTTGCCACAAATGTTCACCAGACAGAGACGATGTGTCGCGTTCAATTCCCTGGTCCATGGGTCAAAGGTCAAGGTCACAGGGTACAATTACTTTGTCACAAATTTCGTGTCCGGTCTGTAACTTCTTCATCTATCAATGGATTTCAATATAACTTGCTACAAATTTTCACCACACAAAGACGATGTGTCGTGTTCAACTCCCAGGTCCATGGATCAAAGGTCAAGGTCACAGGGTACAATTACTTTGTCACAAATTTCGTGTCCGGTCTGTAACTTCTTCATCTATCAATGGATTTCAATATAACTTGGCACAAATGTTCACCACACAAAGACAATGTGTCGCGTTCAACTCCCAGGTCCATGGGTCAAAGGTCAAGGTCACAGGGTACAATTACTTTGTCACAAATTTCGTGTCCGGTCTGTAACTTCTTCATCTATCAATGGATTTCAATATAACTTGCTACAAATTTTCACCACACAAAGACGATGTGTCGTGTTCAACTCCCAGGTCCATGGGTCAAAGGTCAAGGTCACAGGGTACAATTACTTTGTCACTAATTTCGTGTCCGGTCTGTAACTTCTTCATCTATCAATGGATTTCAATATAACTTGGCACAAATGTTCACCACACAAAGACAATGTGTCGCGTTCAACTCCCAGGTCCATGGGTCAAAGGTCAAGGTCACAGGGTACAATTACTTTGTAACAAAATTCCTGTACGGCCTGTAACTTCTCTATCTATCAATGGATTTCAATATAACTTGGCACAAATGTTCACCACACAAAGACGATGTGTCGCTTTCAACTCCCAGGATCATAGGTCAAAGGTCAAGGTCACAGGGTACAATTACTTTGTCACAAATTTCGTGTCCGGTCTGTAACTTCTTTATATATCAATGGATTTCAATATGATTTGGCACAAATGTTTACCAGACAAAGATGATGTGTCGCTTTCAACTCCCTGGTCCATGAGTCAAAGGTCAAGGTCACAGGGTACAATTACTTTGTCACAAATTTCGTGTCCGGTCTGTAACATCTTTATCTATCAATGGATTTCAATATAACTTGGCACAGATGTTCACCAGACAAAGACGATGTGTCGCGTTCAGCTCCCTGGTCCATATGTCAAAGGTCAAGGTCACAGGGTACAATTACTTGTTTATCTGTGAATCGATTTCAAAGGAACCTGGCACAAATGTTCACCACACAAAGACGATGTGTCAACTTCCTGGTACATGGGTCAAAGGTCAAGGTCACAGGGTACAATTTTTGGGGGCATTTGTCACGTGACTGTGACATCTCTTGTTTAACCTTCAATTTCCATTACATTTCCTCTCCATATCTTCTAAGAAGGATGTTCACAAAACTTTAGTCAAATGTTAGCTAAAATGAGACAATGTGCAGAAAACATGTGACAGTCATGTCAACTCAAGGTCAGGGTCACATTTGAAGGTCAAGTGTAATTTCATGTCTGCTGCATATCTCCTATACCCCTGGAAGGATTTTCTTGAAACTTGCCTCAAATGTTAACAAAGTTGAGACAATGTGCAGAACACATGTGACAGTCATGTCGGCTCAAGATCAAACTCACATTTGAAGGTCAAATGTTATGTCTTATGCCATCATGAATATTAGATTATCTTCTATGATGGCACATGAATACAAGAATATTTTGCTATGGCAGAAACTGTAGAATCATATTTATATTATTTTATAAGCACAGCAGACACTGATCAGATGGCTCCTACAGGAGCTGTCTGGTCTGGGTCTTATCCGTTTGCAAACCATAGAAAGGTGTATTTATGGAGTAAAATCCCGTACTGTGGCACCTGCTGTAGAGTGACACTTAGAGATCACTTCTTTGTTGTCTGTCATGTTTTTTTGTCGAGCCCACTTGCGATGAGCTCAACATAGTCGCCACAATGGCTTCGCATGATGAGTGTATGTTAGTGCGTCCATCCGGTCTTGTCCGGGCTCTAACTCAGAACTTCATAGATGGATTGTGAAATGACAAGGCATAAATGTTCCTCTAGAAGGTATGGCGTGTCACACGAAAGAAACTAGGTCAGTAGCTGAAAAAAAACATGTATATTTTTGCTTGTCTGGGCTCAAACCAGCGTTCGTCGTGCGTCGTTCTTCGTTTGTCGTTCATCGTCCGTCGTCAACAATTTGAACCTTTAAAAATCTTCTCCTCTGAATCTAGAGGGTTCTCACTTTTTATCTTTGGCACATAGCATCATATTCAGGTCATCTACAAAAGTTATATAAATTATGCCCCTGGGGTCAAAATTGGCCCCGCCCCAGGGGTGCCTTGTTCTCAATAGAAACATATAGTAAAACTTTGAAACTCTTCTCCTCTGAAACTGGAAGGTTCTCAGCTTTCATATTTGGCACATAGCATCATGTTCAGGTCCTCTACAAAAAATTTATAAATTACGGCCCTGGGGTCAAAATTGGCCCCGCCCCAGGGGTGGCTAATTTTCAATAGAAACAAAATAGAGAAAACTTTGAAAATCTTCTCCTCTGAAACTGGAAGGTTCTCAGCTTTCATATTTGGCACATAGCATCATGTTCAGGTCCTCTACAAAAGTTATATAAATTATGTCCCTGGGGTCAAGATTGGCTCCACCCCAGGGGTGGCCATTTTTCAATAGAAACATATAGTGAAAACTTTGAAAATCTTCTCCTGAACCTGGAAGGTTCTCAGCTTTTCATATTTGGCACATAGAATCCTAATCAGGTCCTCTACAAAATTTGTATAAATTATGCCCCTGGGGTCAAAATTGGCCCCGCCCCAGGGGTGCCTTGTTTTCTATAGAAACATATAGTGAAAACTTTGAAAATCTTCTCCTCTGAAACTGGAAGGTTCTCAGCTTTCATATTTGGCACATAGCATCATGTTCAGGTCCTCTATAAAAGTTGTATAAATTATGCCCCTGGGGTCAAAATTGTCCCGCCCCAGGGGTAGCCAGTTTTCAATAGAAAAGTATACTGAAAACTTTGAAAATCTTCTCTTCTGATTGTCTGGTGAGCGATGTCAGGGCCATTCTGGCCCTCTTGTTTTGCTTGTCCAGGCTCAAACTCAGAGCTCCATGGATGGATTGTGAAATGACAAGGCATAAATGTTCCTCTAGAAGGTATGGCATGTCACGCGAAAAAAACAGGCCAGTAGCTAAAAGGTCAAGGTTATACTTGGAGGTCAAAAGTTGAAAACATGTATTTTTCTGCTTGTCCGGGCTCTAACTCATAACTCCATGGATGGATTGTGAAATGAATAGTTTTAAATGTTCCTCTAGAAGGTAAGGTGTGTCCCGCGAAAAAAAACAGGTCAGTAACTGAAAGGTCAAGCCCAACGTCAAAGGTGAAAAACATATAATTGTTTTGCTTGTCTGGGCAATAACTCAGAACTCCATGGATGGATTGTGAAATAACTGGGCATAAATGTTCCTCTAGAAGGTATAGTGTGTCATGTGCAAAAACCAGGTCAGTAGCTGAAAGGTCAAGCACATACTTAGAGGTCAAAGGTCAAAAACACCCAAAAATGGCCCTGCCCCAGGGCTTATCAGTTTTGCACAGGAAAATCTTTAAAAATCTTCTCTGAAACTGTAAAGCCTAGAGCTTTGATATTTTGTATGTAGCATGATCTAATGGTCCTCTACAAAGATTGTTCAAATGATGACCCCTGGGTCGAAAATGGCCCCGCCCCCAGGCTTCTTCTCTTAAGCTGAAATTCCCAGACATTTGGTAAATATCATTACATGTATTTAATAGTCCTCTACCAAGATTATTCAAATCATGATCCCTAGGCCAAAATGGTCCCACCATGGGGTTTATCAGTTTTGTTTAGTCCTTTAAAAATCTTGCTGCTTTGCTTTGTGGTTTTCTACCAAGGTTGTACAAATGGTGACTTCTGGGTCAAAATTGGCCCTGCCCCGGGGGTTATCTCAGGTGAGCGATTCAGGGCCTCATGGCTTATTAATAACAGTATAAGCTTATTAGTCCCCCACCGGTTGGGGGACTATAGGTTTGCTCGATTCCATCTGTCCGTCTGTCTGTCCATCTGTCACGCTTCTTGTCCGGGCCATATCTCCTACAAAGTTAGGCCAAATTCATTATAACTTCACACATTGAAGAAGCATGATGAGGGCTAGTGTCATGCGCAAGGGCCATGACTCTAGCATCAATATTTTTGGAGTTATTCCCCTTTTACATATTTTTTTGTCCGGACAATAACTCTATCTACTGGTTCAATTTATTTGAAACTTCACATATGGAACAATCATGATGAGGGGTAGTGTCATGCACAAGGACCATAACTCTAGCATCAATATTTTTTGAGTTCTTCCCCTTTTTCATATTTTCTTGTCAGTCCGTCTGTCACGCTTCGTGTCCGGGCCATATCTCCTACAAAGTTAGACCAAATTCATTATAACTTCACACATTGAAGAAACATGATGAGGAGTAGTGTCAAGCACAAGGGCCATAACTCTAGCATAAATATTTTTGGAGTTATTCCCCTTTTTCATATTTTTTGTCCGGACAATAACTCTTTATCTACTGGTTCAATTGATTTGAAACTTCACATATGGAACAAGCATGATGAGGGGTAGTGTCATGCACAAGGGCCATAACTCTAGCATCTATATTTTTGGAGTTATTCCCCTTTTTATATTTTCTTGTCCAGTTAATAACTCTTTATGTACTGGTTCAATTGATTTGAAACTTCTCATATGGAAAAAGCATGATGAGGTGTAGTGTCATGCACAAAGGCAATAACTCTAGCATCAATATTTTTGGAGTTACTCCCCTTTTTCATATTTTCTTGTCGGGACAATAACTTTTTATTTACTGATTCAATGTATGAAAGTAGGTACAACTACCATTCAGGTGGTCATGTATATACCATGGTCAACCACACCATGGGTGGGTGGGGTGGGGAGAGTGGAGGTTTTTCAGGCCGGTGGGGGACTCATGTCTTGCATAGCAATACAACATGCCCTTGTTAATTATTAATCAATATTCACATTTGATGGAATCTGCAATGAAAATTCGTCAGGCAAAGGGTTAATACAATAATTAAATCAATATTTGTAAATTGAGGAGTCTTGTGTGAACAGTTGTCGAGAAAGGGGTTGAAATAGTAAAATGAATCATTGTTCATATTGATGTTACATGGCAAAGAACAATACCGGTAAATGTAAATAAAAATGTACATATAGAAAAGTGCTAATGATACATGTACATGTTAATATAAATGTGCATGTTATAGAAAGGTGACAACAATACCAGTACATGTTGATATAAATGTGCGTATTATAGAAATTCTGAAGAGAGGTGATCCCCCGAAAGCAAAAATTGCAACACAAAAGGAGAAAATTGCAGATTCGGTTTTATTGAGTCTGTTCATGAGCAGTAATTGAAAGTGCAACACTGCTCACGCCCCCTACCACCGGCTTAAGCGGTATTTAATTTTACGAACCAAAAGTACTGAAATTCATGATCTCGAAGGATCAGAAAGTATAACAACACTGAGAATGAAGTATGGGGTGATGAAAGGTGACAACAATACCAGTACATGTTAATATAAATGTGCGTATTATAGAAAGGTGGCAACAATACCAGTACATGTTAATATAAATGTGCATATTATAGAAAAGTGTTAACAGTACATGTTAATATAAATGTGCATATTATAGAAAAGTGACAACAACACCAGTACATGTTAATATAAATGTGCATATTATAGAAAAGTGTTAACAATTCTGGTACAAGTAAATAAAAGTGCATAATTATAGAAAAATGCTAACAATGCCAGTACATGTACATAGAAATGTACATATTGTAGAAAAGTGCTAGCAATACTGGTACAAGTAAATGAAAATATGTGTATTATAGGAAAGTGCTAACAATACCAGTACATGTTAATTTATATAAATGTGCATATTATAGAAAAGTGCTAACAATACCAGTACATGTTAATTTATATAAATGTGCATATTATAGGAAAGTGCTAATAATACCAGAACATGTTTATATAAATGTGTATATTATAGAAAAATTATGATAATACCAGTACATGTAAAAAATGATGTTAATAAAAATGTATAATGTATAAAAGTGCTAACAATACCAGTACTTGTTAACAAAAATGTAAACGGTATTTTAGAAAAGTGCCCATACCAACACATGATAATATAAATGTGCATATTATGGAAAAGCAATACCAGTAGTTCAGTACATGTTAACCCTTTCATTCATATAAACGCCTTTTATCTATCTTCCATTAATGTCAAACCCCTATTGGGGACGTAGACATGTTATGCGCGTCTAACGACAGAATGTTAATATAAAAGGAAAGTAAAAAGAATGATGAAGGATAAAAGTATAAGGCATGTTACAAGGTTTAAAATCGCTAAAAACAGTGGGTGATCTGGATTAAGGTGAAACATGATCAATACGACAAGCCGCCGCATTGAACTGTTCCACACTTGTCAGAGTAGGGACATCAGGAGGCAGACCGTTCCAGTGATAGATGGTTCTGGGGAAAAAAGAGAACTTATAATAGTCTGTAGTTGCTGTTATTAATCTGAATGCAAGTAGGTGGTTTTGTCGTGACCTGCGTGTTAATGGGATGAGAAGGTTTTCTATTGGAATTTCAACAAGGTTGTTCACAATTTTATAAAATAAGGAGAGTCTGCTGTCAATACGTCTTAAATCAAGCCTCCGGAGATTCAGGGAGTGGAGCATATCTGTGACACTAGAAGTTCTACAATAGTCCGACTTAATCCATCTGGCTGCACGTCTTTGCACTGCTTCAACTTGGTCTATAAGAATTTGGGTGTGAGGAGACCAGATCTCTGAACCATATTCTAATTGGGGTCTGACAAGAGTTTGATAGGCAAGAGATCTTAAGGGCTCAGATTTAACTTTAATGTTACGTCGGAGAAAGCCGAGAGTTTGGTTTGCTTTATTAGAGATTCTGTTGGCATGCGTGTCCCAGGAAAGGTCGGATGAAATATCAACTCCAAGGTATTTGGCAGAAGAGACAGATTCTAGAAGAATTCCATGAAGATAGTATTGGGATGGAATCGGAAGTTTTCTTCTAGTGACATTGATAACCTGACATTTGCTAGGGTTAAACTCCATGTCCCAGTCAGTTTCCCACTTTTCTAGGGTATTGAGATCATTTTGAAGAATAGAGGATTGGCCATGTGAGTTGAGTGTGAGATAGATAGCAGTATCATCCGCAAAGAGACGGATTTTGGAGTTGATATTTTCTGGCAGGTCATTGATATAGGCAAGGAAAAGCAGTGGTCCAAGTACAGATCCCTGTGGGACACCAGAAGGAACAGAGATAGAGTCTGATGAAGAGCCATTGAGAACAACTGATTGAGATCTATTATCCAGGAAGTTCTTAATCCATGTGAGAGTCTGCCCACGGACACCAAGGTTGTGTAGCTTGTAAATGACCTTCTCGTGGTTGACCTTATCAAAGGCTTTACTAAAATCAAGCAATATAAGGTCAACCTGTTTTTTGTTGTATACTGCAGTGACAAGATCATTTACAAGCATGACAAGCTGGGTGACACAGGACCTTTTCTCCCGAAAGCCATGTTGAAGATGATAGAGTGAGCCTTGATTTGTGAAATGTTTAATAATAGAAGAAGAGACAATATGCTCAAGGGTCTTACAGAGAACACATGTTAAAGAGATAGGTCTGTAGTTTGCAGGACAGGACTTGTCGCCTTTCTTGAAGACTGGAGCAATATTTGCTGTTTTCCACTCAGCTGGCAGAGTTCCTTCATTTAAAGATTTTTGAAATAGCACTTCTAAGATAGGCGACAGTTCCTGCGACAGCATTTTGAGAAGTAACGGTTTGATTTGGTCAGGACCGCTTGCCTTGTGGGGATTCAAGTTTGACAGGAGTTTTTCAATGCCTCTTGAAGAGATATGAATGTCTGGCATTCTGGAGGGTGAATCACCACTTGCAGAGTTCGACTGGTCAGTCAGATCATTGAGCTTCATTTTACAAAGGCCAGAGAGAGAGAGGGGGGGATTTAGGGCTAAAGACAGACTGAAACTGGGTATTCAATGCTTCGGCTTTGGAGATATCATCATGGTGGAACTTGTTATGACTTTTTAATGGAGGAACGGTGTTAGAGTCCTGTTTAGAATGTTTAAGTAGAGAGAAAAGTCTTTTTGTATTTGGTCTGCGTGTTGTGTTGATATCTGTGTTGGTCATGTTCAAAATTTCTTCTATATAGTAATTATAAGCCTGTTTAATTTCTTTTCTAATGAGATGTTTAAGGTCAAGGAATTTCTTTCGGTCATGGGAGTGGTTTGTCTGTCTGAATTTGCAAAATGCACGATTTCGTTTTCTTATTAGTCTTTTCATGTGTTGATTTATCCAAGGGAGATGGTTACGTATAGAGGAAAGCTTTGATGGTACAAATTTATCTGTCAGTTCATTTAATTTTGCTTTAAAATGTTGCCAGAGTTGTTCAGTATTGAGGTTTACATACATGTTCTGGGCTATCATATACGTGTGGTATTCCAAGAGAGACTCTTTGATGGCGGTCCAGTTTGCTTTTTTGTATAGTTGGATTTTTCGTGGTTTTTGATGGGTGATTTTTGCAGAAGTGTGTACCCTTGCTTCAACAATGTTATGGTCACTTATGCCAGGCAGAATATTTATCTGATTAACAAGGGTTGGATTTGTTGTTAGAAATAAATCTAGGATTGCATTTTCTCTTGTTGGCAGGTTTACCATCTGGGACAGATTTACATCTTTAAGAGTTTCAACAACATTTCTGTAAAAAGAAGGATGCTTACAGTCAGATTGAGGGTTCATGTTCAGGCATTTGTCTTGGCCCCATATAACCTATAAAGTGTTGTGGTGCCATAAAACCCAATTCAATCAATCAAGCATTTGCAAACAGAGTAGACCAAGATCAGATTGCTCATGTTGGAGCTGTCTGATCAGGGTCTGCTCTGTTTGCTTATGACATGACATAGATCTGATTCGACAGTTTTTGTCAAAGTAAAGAATTCCCTTGAAAATTTTACAGTATAAAAAATCAGCTAATAAATATTCATGATGTCATTATCTCTTACAGGAATAATGAATAGGGAAAGGGTTAATATATATGTGCATATTATATAGAAAAGTGCTTTTATGGGTGTGGCCATAAGTGGTTATCAAATGCAATAAAAGATGTAAATGGAGAACTTTATATTTATTTATTTATTTATTTATTTATTTATTTATTTATTTATTTATTTATTTATTTATTTATTTATTTATTTATTTATTTATTTATTTATATTTATTTATTTATTTATTAATTTATTATTTTTTTTATTCGTTTATTCTCGTTCATTCATTCATTCATTCGTTCATTCATTCTGATTCAGCGATTATTTATTTTCACTTTGATGTTTTTTTACCGCACATATGTGCCGTTTTGCTCATGCTACACCAAGGTTTATACCATACCAATAATTAGCATAACATATTCGCAGTGGATCGTTCAGCCCATCTAACTGGATAAAATGAAAATAGTAAAATTGCTTAAAACGGTTGTAAATATTTGCACAGTGTCATCAAAATAACCATTTCTTTTTCATGTTATCCTGAATAATGGGTGCACTTCGGTAGGTTTGGTGTCAACAATGGTGTTTCCATAGAGACACGCAGAAAAAGCTGTGTCGTAATCAAGATGGCGGAGTTGCTGGAAATTTTTGACAGGTTAGTTGGGCGTTAAAGTTATGTGTGGATATTTTTTGCTGCATCGGCACAATTAATGTAATTTGCTTATCCTAGTATTAAAAAATATTTTCTGCCACTTTTGGTCGGAACTTTGGAAGGAATTATAGATGGTCATGCGTTTAGCTTAAATAGTTTATTCGGTCCAAATGATTGGAGCCGATTCGGCGATTGTGTGATGTTACATGATATCACCGATTAGGTATCTATATATGGTTATAGTTAGATAATAAATACAGTTCATCCTCGCATGTTAACATGATATGTTTTTATGAAGATATTGTAGAGGAATGGTGTGATGCTCTGTAATCATAGAATTTTGCGTTATCAAGAGCCCTGTACATATTTGGAAAGAATCCAAATACAAGCACTTGAGTTGTAAATTTATTTTAGTTCTGCATAATAAGGAAGTTCCAAAAAGTGCATTATCTGATATTACTGTTACTTTTAAGTTTTCAAAGAGTTCTGTCGGGTGAAATGGGATTGGTGTTGGTAAATATACTGCTTCCAAACTCCAGATTTACTGTGTTCAATTAAGGCACGCCTGCTTTTGTAACTCTCCTTTGTCACTTACCTGATAGAAACCCCTTTTCATGGCCAGATATATATCCACCACCAAATGGCACACACACACGAAATTGTATGACTACAAATCTTTTACATTTCTTTCTTCATAACGAGTAAAATTACAAGTAATAGCCTATATGGGAATCATCAATGGGTTGATGTATGATGAAAGTGATAGCTCCTACATTAGTTTTTCTCTCCATATCTGTTCAAAAACAATTATCAGACTAAAAAAAAACTATCATAAAGAGACTGAATAACTGATTTACTGAGATGCCCATTTCAATCTCCAAGACGTGTCCAAAGGTCCTAAGGCTCGTATCTATATTATTGCATCATAAGCAATCTTCAGGATCTGTCTGATCTGGGTCTACTCTGCAAAGCCATAGAAATGCATATTTATTTGAATAAAAGGTTAAACAGAGGTCCAGATAAGATGCATAAATTAAAACATTTTCAAGAATAAATCTAAAGAATGGTCACAATATAGTGTTTGGTGGAGAAATGACAATTTTAGAATTCTAATACATGTACACGTCTTTATCTGTTGCTTTGTAAAAACAATAGTTACTTGAATGTAACAAACATCACAGTGTCCATTTTAAAACTTGCCTGTATCACTCGCATTTAACCCTTTTCCTGTTCAATATTCATGTAAGAAATAATGATATCATGAATATTTATTAGCATGATGTATATGCTTTGACAAAAACTGTAGAATCAAATCTATATCATATCAAATGCAAACAGAGGAGATCCTGGTCAGACAGCTCCCGTCTGATCTGGGTCTGCTGTTTGCAAATGTATTTGAGGGAAAGGGATAACTAGTTTTACATTAAAGAGTTACATCAGTATCATTAGACAATAGAATTTGACACAGTGCTGTACAATTATGAATATTGAGACAAAATACAAATCATCATCAAATTCTGAATGTAGGAGATCCATCAAAAGCAAAAGTGGCAATGGGAAAAGAGAAAATTGCAGACCTGTTTTTATTGAGTCTGTTCATGAACCGCTATTAACCCTTCTCTTGCTGAATTTTAAAACAAATTTCTCCTTCTTTACCCATGCCCTGTTGTATAATTACATATATCTTCACTGTGTACAAGTATTTCGCTCTGCAATCACTGCTGTGGGGTGCACTGGTTGCACAATCAACTTGTAAATAGTGCAGACCTTGATGAGACAGCTCCTGTAGGAGCTGTCTCATCTGGGTCTTCACTATTTACAGGTAGGTATATTGACGTGAATAGCAAGCAAAGGGTTAAAAGTGCAACACTACTCACACCCTCTAGCACCGACTTAAGCGGTATTCAATGTTCATAACTAAAACCATTGAAATTGATGATCCCGAAGGATCAGAAAATATAAAAACACTGAGAATGAAGTATGGGGCAATTTTTTATGGCCACCACACAGGCACTTAATACCTGCTGTTTGATTTTGATTACTTTTTATCAATAATTTACATTCACAGGAATATATGTTAATTAGAATGGACACATTCTACTTTTATTTATTTTATTTTTCAGAATGTAATAAAATAAAAAGAAATAGAAAAAAAAGCTGAAAAAAATGTGACCCTCTCATGCCTTTTGAAGAAACAGCCAAGGACTTAACCAGCCATTTCAATGAGTTACCGGGCCACTGTTGTCTCTCCTATGCCAACATATGGGTTGGGCACTATGCACGGGAGCAGCTCAGGTAGCCGAGGTGTTTCAACATACTCTTCCTCTTACAACAGGAACCGGGCATCCTCTGCCAGCAGGAAAACTGGAACCAGTACTTACTCGCCTGCAAACCGTCCACCATCTCGTCCTCTTCCAGTAGGTCCAGGGCCTTTAGATTCATCGGGTCGAAGACTTGGAAACTTTGGTACAAATGATATCAGGAAAAACAGCTCCAGCAGCTTACGAGCTGGACCCCTCAAAGCTGACCATTCATATATCAGTACTACTAAGGACTATTCATCAACAATTGGTACACTTTCTCGAAAATACTCAAGTTCAGGATTATATTCAACAACGAATGCTGGAAGTCGTAATCAGCGCTCAAGAAGTGTCGCCAACTTCGACCGAATTGGTTCGGATTTTTCAAAACTTAATGTCAGTGGTTACGATAGTGTTAAAGCTTCTCCAAGACCTGTTGATTCAGATGATATTATCGGTGGCCGTGTGTCAAGAAGAGAGAGACATAACCAAGACCATATCTTGAGTGATGACAATCTTCGTACAGGGTCATATTTGAATCGCACTTCAAATATTACAGACAATAAAACTTCAAATAGAGATGACGATATATTCTCTACCCCAAGAGACAGGGAAAGTCGAGCCTCGAGTTTGTCAAGGGATGTGCTAGGAGTGAAAAGAAAAGACAGTATTACCGACATACAGCCAAGCAAGTCAATCTCAAGGCAAAGTTCCAGCAGCTCAATATCAACGGTAAGAGCTTTTCACCAATCACGTCTTTTTAAATGTCATATATGAGATGGTCTCTCTGCGAACAGGGGTCTTATTGCACTGCAACCAGTATGGGCCAAGCTTAGACATTTTGTCTATAATTAGGTCATCAGTTCAGCTATTACGGTATCAAACTTCACACTATTGTCACCATTGTAATGATTGCAATCAGGTAAGAGGTGATTACTTGATTATGCAATTTTAGCTCAACTGGCACCAAAATCCAAGGTGAGCTATGGGCGTCTTTTGTCGGTTATCTGCCCCTGTCCAACCAGGTGGCGCTGCCACCGAGTTGGTCCTTTCAGAGACATACATGTATACATGTATATGTCTCTGGTCCGTTGTTACACGTTTGTTATCTATTTTTGATTGTTTTCACTTTAATTACACAAGGTTTTTTAACATTGAGAATAACGAAGGATGTGGAAATATATTGTTTGCATTTTCAAGTTTTGTTTTTGTTTTATTTTGCACTTTTCTTTAAAACAAAATGCAGATAAATGATAAGTTTACCCTAAACCTAAGAAACCGACAGAAATACATTACTACATTTCAGACTGCTACTTAAATGTTAAAATGTCTTTATTTGATAATTTAACACATACTATGCCTTTTAATGCCTTTGCTAACAGAGTAGACCCCGATCAGACAGATCCTCTAGGAACCGTCTGATCAGGATCTGCTGTTTGCTTATGATACAATATAGATACGATTCCACAGTTTCTGCTATGCCCCAAATTTCCTGTGTTAATATATCATTATAAAAGTATTTTAATTAATTTTCATGATCACATTATTTCTTACATGTATATTCATAGAGTAAAGAGTTAATAAAATCGAAAAGTATAAAAAAAAAATTGGAGGAGAGGGGACGTTCATATTCAGTATTGTTTGTGTAACAGTCTAGCAGTGTCATGGGCCCCCAGTGTCATAGATATAAGTTATCACCATATATCACACCTTGCTGTGAAACATCCAAATTTAATTAGTAAGGTCTTGTTTATTACTGCAATCACGAGGAGATTCTAAAACAGGAAATTCAATCAATCAGGGAACAGTGGTATCTACTTGACATAAATCAGAATCAAAAAAACAAACTTTAGCTTTTATTAATATTTCGTTTTACATCTGCAATTAAAGTTTGATTGTCCGATTTCAGCAAACAAAAACAAACCATTCAAAAAAGAAGAAACAAACAATACATTTTGGATACTGATCAGAAACTGTTATATAATAAATTGTCATTATCAAGAATACTAATCGTCTGTTCTGTTTTTAATAAATACACATATTTTCTGGGTCCATACCGTTTTATTTAGTCACTGAAATTTGCAAGAGAAGTTCAATGTCTTGAAGACTGAATTTTTAATTGAAGTTGTCAAAATTCTGACTGAAAGAGTTTAAGTTTAACCTACAGTGCTGCAACCGAATGATGTTTGCAAAAATAAAACATTGCAGACGCTGATGAGAAAACCTCTAAAAAAACACTCGTCACGGTCATTACAATTAGCTGATGTCTTATAGACTGGTTTCTTACATTTTGTAAGGGTTAAATATTTTAATTTCATTTGATATCTGATGTGATTTCTGATATAAATAAGAACTATACTCGGAACACAACAAAAGCACAGTGTATGGTCAAACAGTGTGAATTCTAATCAGTTATTAAACTTTTTTTCACAATTTGATCTGGATCAAACTGCCTGAATGTGTTAACCATTTACTTCATGTAAGAAATGGTGGCATCGTGAATATTAATTACATTTATTAAAATGGCAGATTAACACATGCATGTTTTGCGAAAGTTGGAACTATAGAATCAGATCTATTTTATTCCATAAGCAAACAGAGCACACCCTGATCAGAAAGCTCCTTCACCGTACAGGAGCCATCTGATCTGGGTCTACCCTGTATGCAAATGAATAGAAAGTTGTTTTTTCAAAGTACATGTATTTCAACATATCTTGTTTAAGTGTATTATTGTTTAACTTTTAATAATTTCAATGTGTATTTTTATTGCAATTGGCATGTACTATTTGTGACCAAATTTCGCCTTATAATTTCCATACAAACTGACCAAACTTTTACTTGTAATAAAGCAAGTATGGACTCTCAAATAAACAAAAAGGTAGAAATAATAAAATGAAAACTATATCGAACATACAACAGTCAAGGGCATACACAATATCATTGAACTCAGATTTTACATTATGACAGGGGAAGTGTAATGTCCTGAAAGTGTAACGTCTAACACACACCCCCCCCCCCCCCACCCCCACCCCACACCCTTACATGATTTAAATCATTGTGCAAAATGGTTGAAAGAACAGTATTTATGTTCAAAATGTAAGAATTTTTCATTTCATCTACATGATTTAAATCATTTTGTTGATCAATCGTATCATGAATAAATTCAGTAAACACATACAATGGCGATCGATAAAATCAGAAGTTATCCGGATATGGGACCTACTCGGTGCGAGCGCCACCTATAAATTGAATTTGGGGAGATAACCCACAAAAGACGCCCATTAGGATTGCCTGTGTCTGTCTTTAAATGACATTTCCTCCTAAATCATTGACTGGATTTACACCAAATTTCACAGGAATGATCTTCTAAATGGCATCTCATAAACAATTGATTATTGAATGAATTTCCAACATTTCACAAGGATGATGTTTGGGTAACCCTCTTTTAAAGGGAAAGAGTTAATATACTGCTCCTATAGCTTTTTGCATTACTTTTGATCTGTATTAAGTTACCACCTGCCATACAGACCCATAGTTAGACCTCATTTTGCTGGTCGCTTAAAACAGGTTTTACTGTACATGTATGTTATATGTATAAACAAGTTATTTGTGGATATGATGGTCACTGTGAGTACGAGGATAGATCTTTAATTTTTTTGAAAGAGAATTTTTACCTCAGCATTGCCTGCTGCTGGACAGGAAGTCAGCTTTGAATCCCAGGCAGGGTTATATTAAACCTTTACTCTATATACACATTTTTATGCCTTTGCAAACAGTATAGACCTAGACTACACTCTTTTCCTTAATAACAAATACCCTGTGTACATATGCAATTATTAAAATTCAGCTGATAAATATTCATAATGTCATTAACTCTTACATGAATATTAAACAACTAATGGGTTAAAAAACAGTTTTAACCATTCATATCACGATTGAGATTACAGTTGGAATGTCTAGCATGATACATAAAGGGCTTAACAGTTAACCCTTTCCCTTATTCTATGTTTATTCCAAATTTCAATACAGGTCTACATGTACTGAATATTCTTGCACAAAATAATTGTAATGAAATATGGATTGAGGCTTAACATTGTAGGCATTTAGAAAATAGAAACTGATTTATCAAATTCCATTAGCAAACACAGCAGACCCTGAACAGACGGCTCCTATAGGAACCATCTGATCTGGGGTCTACTCTGTTTAAAAATGCATGAAAAATGGTAAATATATGTACATGTAATGTAGGAAAGGCTTAACACAAAACTTGTAATTTTGTTTGTTAACATTCACAATCATTTGTAAAATTGTCCTCCTTTTAATCCTTTCCTCCATAAATACGCCTTTCTACGCCTCTGTAAAAATTACCTATTGAAACCATTGTGATAAATAGAGCATTTGTGTAAAAATCACCTATTGAAACCGTTGTGATAAATAGAGCATTTGCAAATGCTCTATTTATCACAATGGTTTCAAACTACAAAATTCTAAAAAAAATCCTTTTCTCTAGTTAATGCCCCTTTTGGGTAGATTGATTCAAAGTGGTTGGATCTAAAAATAGCCTGTGGAGAAATGGGTTAATGTTTTGAAAGTAACGTTTTGTTTCATTTGTTTCCAAAATAATGATCTGAGTATCAAACATGTTGGATCCCAACAAGACATTTACTAACTATGTATCTCAACATTATCACACCTTTGACTCATAGATGGGCATGTCTCTGACATTCAGATTGTAAATCTGCTGGTCTGGACCCAATATTAATGAGAAATTAATTTTAGTTTGGAATTTTAGTCAGGTTTTAACATTTGCTTCTTTCTGCTTTTAGCCAGTCAGATTTAAGGTCTGTCAAAATGGATTTTAACCTTCAGCACTCTACTGGCAACTTTTTGATAACCTTTGCAAACAGTTTGGATACAGATGAGATGTCAAGTAACGTCTCATCAGGATCCAAACTATTTGTCTCCCTGACACGTAATTGATAAGAAATGGAAGAAAACATACTAACAACAATATTTGCCGATGACAGTTGCTCAGAGTGAAGAGGGTTAACACTTTGTTCACTTGACTTTTGTGATGGCATATTCAAACAGTTTGGATATAGATAAGACACTGAAGTAACTCATCAGGATCCAACTGTTTGACTTTCAGATAGTGTTTTTGTCGTAAAGACTAGGAGTAAAAATATAATCTTAATAAATAAAGCAAACAGTTTTAGCAGTTGATATTCATTAGCTTGCAAAAGGTTCAACATTTGGCAAAATGCTCATGGGATATTTTTGGCTTCAGGCAGTATAAATTATGTTCTCTTGGAATCAGATACAGGCTAAACCCTGAACCTGCCAGTCATGATTTGACTGACGTTCACAAACAAGTAAGTTGCAGATCAGTAAGTCAACATCTGATCAGGAGTCAAACTGCGTAACACCAGTATAACATTAACCTTCTGCACTCTGAGCAATTATCATCTGCATATATTGTCATCTACTTCAACTCTAAAAGTACATTTTTCTTCCATTTCTTTTCAAAAACAGTGTCAGATTGACAAACAGTTTGGATCATGATGAAAGGTCGAATTACTCGGCATCTCATCTGGATCCAACTGTTTGCAAAGATTACCATAGAGTTGCCTGTAGAGTGATAAAGGTTGACGCTTATTGCTTATGGAATATTATACACATCTGATTCTATTTTCTGTCATGACCAAAAATTCCTGTGTTCAAATGTCATTTAAAACATCAGCTAATAAATATTCATGATGTGATTGTTTCCCAGTAAAGTGTTAACCCTTCGCTTGCTATTCGTGTCAATATACCTACTGTAAATAGTGAATAGTGAAGACCCAGATGAGACAGCTCCTGCAGGAGCTGTCTCATCAGGGTCTGCGCTATTTACAAGTTGATTGTGCAACCAGTATGGGTAAAGAAGGAGAAATGTATTTTAAAATTCAGCAAGAGAAGGGTTAAAATGAAAATGAAGCATTATGGATTTCCATATATATAATAGCAAATTAAAGGTTAATGCATGTAAGACCTGTTGATAAGATTTAACCCTTTATTCCATAAATTCGCATTTCTACTCCTTTGCAATCAGAGTAGACCCAGATCAGACAGCTCCTATAGGAGGCGTCTGATCAGGGTCTGCTCTGTTTGCTTAAGACACAATATAGATATGATTTTATAGTTTCTGCCATGGCCAAAACTTTCGGTGTCCATGTGTTATTATAACAAGTGATTTAATTAATATTCATGATGTCAATATTTATTTCATTAATATACGTGGAGTAAAGGGTTAACCCTTTATGCCATGAATATTTATGTTACAAGGAATAATGACATCATGAGTATCAATTAGATTTTCTTTTATAATGGCACATGAACACCAAGAAATTTTAGCCACGGCAGAAACTGCATAATCTGATCTATATAATTCCATAAGCAAACAGAAAAGACCCTGGGTTTACCGGTACTCTGTTTGCAAAGGCAATAAAAGGCGTATCTGTGTAGTAAAGGGTTCAATCTCTTATTTTTCAGCTGAAAAATTTCTTCTTGTTACATATATTCTTATTGAAATCCCATCGAAGAGGGGATTCTAATGAATATCAAGATAGGGTGTGGTAGAGAAAATGTTTTTCCTGGATTTCCTCTTATCTTTACAGCTTTAAACTAGCATATTGTTTTATAACATAATGTTTATTCTGTCAGTATTGTCAGCGCATTTTTTTTGTAACATTTGCAATCAGTTTAGAAACTAAGATCCAAATGTTAACTTTTCATATGATTTAACCATTTATTCCATGAATATTTATGTAAGAAAACATGACATCGTGAATATTAATTAGCTAAATTTTTATAATGGCATAAGAGCAAAGGAATTTTTGCCCAGGTAGACACTGTGGAATCAGATCTATATTATTCCATTAGCTAACAATGCAAACCCTGATCAGACAGCTGACAAATCTGAGTCAGTTCTGCAAAAGCAGTATATGGTGTATCTTAAAAGGCTTTCAACTTATGTTATACAGACATTGAAAAACAAAACTTTGACAGTTTAAGCAGACAAATTGACTTGGTGATAAACAGGTAGAATAATGAATATATCTCCTATAACAGCTTGTTTGGTTTTGCAGGGACATGCCTCAAAATATGGTGCCTGTGGAAAAGTTGGCTTGCGCAATATCGGCAATACGGTAAGTTATACAGGAAAATCACAAATCATGGTTTAACTCTTTACTTGTTAATCTTACTTTTTTGTGCCTGTCCAAACTTGAAAGAGAGTTGACCCAGACCAGGCTTCGTTTGCTTATATGTTACAGATTCATTATGATGTGCTATGACAAAATATTACATTATGTTATACTTTAACCCTTTCCTCCAAAAATACACCCTTCTATGCCTCTTCAATAGCCACTTCTTGAAACCATTGTAGAGCATTAATTTTGCTTCTATGGAGCAAAATGTTTTAATGCTATATTTATCACAATAGTTTAAAAACTACACAATTCTAAAAAAGAATCCTTTTCACTAGTAAATTCTCCTTTCGGTAGATTTATTCAAAGAGAATCTAAAAATAGCCTCTGAGGTAATGGGTTAATACATTAATGTAAGTAATATTGATAATGGGCAGAGTCTTACATGCATTTTCATCAAGGGAATGGGTTAATTCTTTCCAGAACAGAGCATAAGCCAACTCATATCAAGGTCAGACACTAAAAACAGAACAGGCTTGCTAACCCTTTGAATGCTGAATTGTCATAGTGGAACAATTCATCATTGTTAAAATACATTCATAAAAGTCCATTCAATGTGAAATGATAATATTTGCTACAGGATTTTGAATGACTAACAGCGCAGACACCTGATCAGAGGGCTCTTGTAGGGGCTCTCTGATCTTGATCTACACTTTTTGCAAATGCCAGTACACTTTTTTTCCCACATTCATAGGGTTAAAGTAACTCAAGAGTATAGTCGTAACTAAATGCAGGGCAAAAGTTATGCAGAAAGCTCTTTGGGAGGTTTTCTATTTAAATTTCAGTCTGCTCTTAGCATCCACTTGCATTTAACACATTACCCCCTAGTGACTCATTTTTGCGCCTCTATGAATTTCACATTATGAAACCATTTTGATAAATAGAGCATTTGCTCCTATAGGAGCAAATGCTCTATTTATCACAATGGTTTCAAACTACAAATTCTAAAAAATGTCCTTATCTCTAGTTAATGCTCCTTTCCGGTAGATTAATTAAAAAATGTTGGGTCTAAAAATAGCCTAGGAGATAATGAGTTTAAGGTTTTTGTATTCATTTGCTCAAAGGTTGTTTTGAAGAGGTTTTGCAGTAAATTCAACTTCCTAGTAAATTCAACTTCCTATTGCGAATCATACTAGTCTGCTTTGATTATTCATATGTTGGTCCATTACATCATATATACATGTACATGTTTTTACACATTTTGCGAATAGAGTAGACCTAGATCAGACAGCTCACATAGGAGCCATCTAATCAGGGTCTGCTCTGTCTGCTTATAAATGAAATAATATATATCTGATTTAACAGTTTTTTCCAGAGTCCAACTTTCCCTTGTTTATAGGCCATGATAAAAACACACCGCTGATTGGTATTCATAAAGTCATTTCTTATATGAATATTCATGAAGTAAGAGTAAGAATGGTACTGAATTACCATAAATTTCGGATTCTGTCATTTACAGCATCTGACAATCATGCTGTGGCTCATTCCACCCTGAACTACCATATTTACTCTTAGTATTATGATACCCAATTACTCTGAAAAGCTAAATAAGTCAGTGTGGCACCATTTTGATAACCTTAAATGGAACAAATAGAATAGCAAATAGTGTATACCCTGATCCTGATTTGAGGTCTACACTACTTACCTAAATTTGTCTACAGTAAAGATGATTACAAAAATCCAATTGTGTGTATCAAACTTGACTGCTTTGATTATGAAAGTGAATGGTTCTTCCATTTCTTTTAAAAATGCTATCACACTGTCAAAAGAGTTTTATCCTGATGTTACACCCTATCACTTAGCATTCCATCAGACTCCACACTGTTACTTATGCCACTACAAAGGTTACCACTGGCATTTGGCGTTAACAGAATCAAGAGATTACATGTATCTATGATTGATAGTCCCAGAGACACATATTACATTAATCCTTTCATTGCTGAATATTTCGAAGTGGAATGATCTATCATTGTTTAGTGACAGATTCCATCAGTTTGAAAGAGTATACACTTTGCAGGAGGATTTTGACTGACAAACAGTGCAGACCCAGATCAGAGAGCTCTTCTAGGCGCTGTCTGATCTGGGTCTACACTGTTGCAGATGACAGTACACCCGTTTTCTGTATTCAAAAGATAAACCCATTTCTTGCTGCAAAAATAGTGTGCTCAAACACTGTTGTTTTGAATTATTTACTGCAGGTTGAGTGACATACAGTTTGGACCCTGATCAGACACTTAGTTATGTAGCATCTCATCTGGATCCAAACTGTATACAAATGCCAGTTGGGTCACACTTGGCATAAGATGGGTTAACCCTTTCCCTCATATAAATGCTTTTTCATGCCTTTGCAAATGGAATAGACCCACTAATTTGTAGACAGCAAATATCCAGACTGGAGGATTTCTGAAAGAACCCTCTAAATTGGGTCTGTATTGTTTACTTCTGTAAATTAGTTTAGTGAATTTTACTGTTAATGACTGAATTTGCTTTATTGTAAACCCATTCCCCCATAGGCTATTTTTAGATCCAACCACTTTGAATAAATCTACCCAAAAGGAGCATTAACTAGAGAAAAGGAAAATTATAGAATTTTGTAGTTTGAAACCATTGTGATAAATAGAGCATTTGCTCCTATAGGAGCAAATGCTCTATTTATCACAGTGGTTTCAACGGGTGACTTTTACAGAGGCGTAGAAAGGCGTATTTATGGAGGAGAGGGTTAAACAATAATGGACCAATCCAACTGAGAAAACACAGCTCATTCAAAGGGTGAATGGGATTGATTTTCACCTTCCCTGTCAGTGGCTTTCTAGAATAGTAACTGTTGTATGCTAAAGAGATATGTTACATGGCATCTCATGAGGATTCAAACTAATCATCGTATTATGAATTTGAAAATAATTGAAACAAAGTATTTCTTTGAAAAATGTTGCCAAGATACATGTTCATGTAATTTTCTCTGAAATCAATAATTACTTAGTATAATAGTTAACCTTTCACCTGATAAAAACACCTTTGCAATCAGAGTAGATCCTGATTCAGTGGTTCCTACAGGGTCAGCTGTTTGCAGATGGAATTGCATAAATCTGATTCTACATTTTTGGCCATGGCTAAAACATCCTATGTTCATATGTACCATGATACAAAATTGTCTAATGAATATTAATCATGTCATTATTTCATATACATTTGTATAAGTATTCATGAGGGAAATGGTTAAACTCATGAATGTAGTATTCACAATATGCCTTTCTGCTGTGACTTTGCAAGCAAGGTATTAACCCATTTCCTCTAATAGGCTATTTTTAAACCCAACCTCTTTGAATAAATCTACCAAAAGGAGCATTTACCAGAGAAAAGTAAAATTTAGAATTATGTGGTTTGGAAACCATTGTGATAGATGGAGCAAACAGTATACAGTTGAAAAGAAACTGACGAAAAAGAATATGTGAGAATTGAAGCAGATGACATTATTCTGTAGACATTATTTACCTTCTTATAGAACTTTTTTTTTTCAAGAATAACAGTTTCAACTCCTATAATTATGTCTTCACCAAATCCTGTAAACTGACCACTTTAGGATGTGTAGGCAATGATTCATAGCTATACTTCAACACCACCTGACCATTTGCAAACATACTAGGCATAGATCAACAGTGGATTTGAAATAGTAAAAATCTTCATTTCTCCACCAAACCCTATGTTATGACCACTCTTCATTTCTCCCAACAAACACTGTTGTGACCACTCTTTAGAATCTTTGCATCTAGACAATTCTAAAGAGTGGTCACAACATAAGGTTTGATTAACCCTTACCCTGTTCTGTATTTAGGCCAAATTTCAATACCTGCTGGTTATTCATTAACAAAATAGTTATAAAGAAATATGGAAAGTGGAAGATTGTAGACATTTTAGAAGGCAAAGAAACAGATCTATCAAATTTTATTGGCAAACAGAGCAGACCCTGACCAGACGGCTCCTCAAGGAGCCGTCTGATCTTGGTCTACTCTGCTTGCAAATGCGTGAAAACACATTTTTATGAGGGAAAGGGTTAAGAAAAGACAATTCTTACAAATGATCACAATATATAGTAGGGTTTGGTGGATGGATAAATGATGATAAATCCCTTATCGCCATTGTTCTTGCAAAGGAATGTTGCTGTTTTTCAGTGTTTCATGAACTCAGTTCTGCAGTGTCTAAGCAATACAAAGCCATTGTTGGATTACTGTATGAAGGAGGACTATGTACTGGACAAGAACAAGACCACCAGCAAACTCAAGGGAGCTTTAATAATTGGTAAGACCTCTACATTTGTATTTGTCCTGCTTTACAGAAAAAGGGCTCAAATCGCATAGATATTGAAAGTATTGCAGATGCAAAAGTCTTTATTTCTCCCCCCAACACGCATTTGCAAACAGAGTAGACCCAGATCAGACGGCTCCTCTAGAAGCTGCCTGACCAGGGTCTGCTCTGTTTGCAAATGAAGTTTTGAAAGAGCTGTTTCTTTACTATCTAAATTTGCTATAATGTTTCGCCCTCCATATATCATTTTAACTATATTGTCCATGAATATTCAATAAGTATTTAAACACAGAACAGGGAAAGGGTTAAATTTGAGAACCAAGTGTGTAAGACCCGTGCAGACCCAGATCAAGTGTTCCGAGGGGAAGCCCTCAGCTGATTGTCATAAATGTCATTTTCTTCAATGATAAATTCTGAAACAATATTTTGTTTAAACAGAATGTTTTATTTTTCATCTTTATACTCCCACAACCCTTTACTCCATAGATACAACTTTTAACAACTTTGCAAATGGAGTAGGCCGAGATAAGATGGTTCCTGTAAAAGCCATTTGATTAGGGTCTGCACACGTGGGTTCGAAAAAGCGATATTGACTTGCAAAAGTGATATTTACACTAGTCATTTTCAGACCTTTTTAGACAAATCAAATGAGCGTGTTTCAGAAGGGCATATGATATAATAATTACTTACTTATATTGAGTTCAATATGTGTTTTCATGGACCTGAAAAAATGGTATTGACCTCGGACAGGTCCGTAAAAACACATATTGACCTCAACATAAGTAAATAATTGTATAATTTTACTGATGTTATTAATTCTTACATGAATATTCTTACAGTAAGGGGTTAAGTAAAGCTTGAAAAGGATATACATGTATATAGGAGTCAGTTTATTGCTCTTTGCTTTTGACTGGTGGTCAGGTCAGTGCAAATTGTAGAGCAAACTACTGCATCAATTTTTGCTGTATTTTGAAGAAACTACTCAGAAATGATTCATATGATGAACAGTTGTATGTATGTTACATAAATTTCTTCTGTAATGGATTCAAAATGGCAGACTGCCAGCTGTATTGGATTGATCAATGTCCTAGTAAGTTGTTACAGAAAAATCACAAGAGGTATTGACATGTTGACGCACAGTGCCTGACAATTTTTTTCCGATTGAATTTAAAATTGATAGCATTGGCCATTTTGGGATATTGCAATTTCTTTATAGATTCACAAAATTGAACAAGATGTTGAAGAGCTTTTCATGACATGGTTTTTCTGATATGATTCAAGATGGCCAACTTGCAGCCAATTTTGATTTTGCAATTTCCTTATTGAACAAACTGCTGATGGTGGTTATTTTTTTCTCTGTTTAGCATATTCAAACTTGATCACCTCTTTCTGGAAGGACAAGAACAATTCTTATGTGTCCCCAAACAACTTCAAGTCACAGATACAGAAGTTTGCTCCAAGATTTTCGGGATACCAGTAAGTATTTTATCATATACATGTACAGTAAAACCCCTCTAATGCGACCACCAAAAAGGGGCATACTTATGGGTGGCAGAGGCAGGTGGTAGCTTAATGCAGGACAAAAGTTATGCAGAAAGCTCCTATAGGAGCTTTCTGCATAACTTTCATCCTGCATTAGGCAACCACCTGCTTATAAAGGCAGCTATGGTTCTTCTTTAAGTGGTCACATTAGAGGGGTTCTACTGTACATAGAGTTCTATACTTGGACTTGTGTTCCACAGCCATAGATAAAGGTGTGAGCAAATGATAAAGCTGTCATTTCTCCACCAAATCGTATGTTGTGAACACTCTTTATGACAGTTCTAAAGAGTGTCATATAGAGTTTGGTGGAGAAAAAAAGAAGCTATTTTTAAAAAAGATTGAATTTATTCATCTTATCTATGTGTCTGATTTTCCTTGTAATACCCAATAAGTGGTTTAATCTGTATAACCTGTATATCTAAATGAACTTGTTCAAATGAATTGTTTGAGTGAATCTAATTGCAGTCTACTCCTGAAAGTTTGAACCGGCACACATGTTCAATTTGTCTGAAAAAGAGTGTTACTGTTTACTTAGCCTGCCTTTTAATGACCTTTACAAACAGAGTAGACCCAGGTTAGACAGCTCCTGTAGGACCTCTCGGATCAGAGTCTGCTCTGGTTTTTAGCTCACCAGAGCACTTTTGTGCTCAGGGTGAGCTTTTGTGATCGCCTGATGTCCGTCGTCGGGTGTCAACAATTTCAACCTTTAAAACTTCTCCTCTGAATCTACAAGGTTCTCAGCTTTCATCTTTGGTACATAGCATCATCTGTAGGTCCTCGACAAAAGTTATATAAATTATGCCCCTGGGGTCAAAATTGGCCCCGCCTCAGGGGTGTTCAGTTTTCAATAGAAACATATAGTGAAAACTTTGAAATTCTTCTCCTCTGAAACTAGAAGGTTCTCAGCTTTCATATTTGGCACAAAGCATCATGTTTAGGTCCTCTTCAAAAGTTATATAAATTATGACTCTGGGGTCAAAATTGTCCCCGCCCCAGGGGTTGGTAGTTTTCAATAGAAACATATAGTGAACTTTGAAAAACTTCTTCCTCTTAAACTGGATGGTTGATAGCTTTCATATTTGGCACATAGCATCATGTTCAGGTCTCCTACAAAAGTTATATAAATCATGCCCCAAGGGTCAAAATTGGCCCAACCCCAGGGGTAGCAAGTTTTTCAAAGCTGACTTACATGTTGCTATTTATAGACGTGCTGGTGTCTATTTTTAGAATACATGAAGGGAGATTATCTCCCTTTGCCCTTATTTTTGATAACTGGATTGCCTCCCTTGTTGGTAGTAAAAATCTGCAGTAATATTGCAGACCCAAACAAAGAACATTTAACCCTTTACTCCATAAATATGCCTTTCTACACCTTTGCAAACAGAGTAGATCCAGATCAGATTGCTCATGTAGTAGCCATCTGATCAATCTGCTGTTTGCTTATGATATAATATAGTGCAAATTGCATTACATTATTTTCATTTTGTGTACAATATACTTATAATATGTTTACTAACCCTTTCCCTCATGTTAACACCTTTTCACACATTTGCAAACAGAGCATACCCAGATCAGACGGCTCCTATAGCAGCTGTCTGATCAGGGTCTGCTCTGTTTGTCAATGGAATTTGAAAGATGTTTCTTTACTTTCTACAATGGCTACTCTGTCCCACCTTCAATATTTCATTATAACTATTTTGTCCATGGATATTCAGTAGGTATTTAAATTTTGAATAAACATAGAACAGGGGAAGGGTTGAAAATAAATTAAGATATGAATAATAATAACAACTCATGAAGGTGTAATGAAAATATCTGAAATTTTGAATATAAGTACATGTATAAATTAAGTTATTCTTTCTGAAATTCAACCAATTTTCCCAGGGAGAGGGTATACATAGTTTTGTACATGCCCTTCTTTAGATTTGCATTGTTACATTTTCTTCACTTGAGGTCCTCTACAAAAGTTACATAAATTATGCCCCTTGGGTCAAAATTGGCCCTCGCCAGGGCTGGCTATATTTTCTTTTGAAACACATAGTGAAAACTTTGAAAATCTTCTCCTCTGATTGTCTGGTGAGCGATGTCAGGGCCTTTCAGGCCCTCTTGTTTATTTGTTGCAGAGCTATAAATATATGTCATTCTCTACTGTTTGCAGTGGCAATATATTTCATTATTTTACATTTTTAATACAAGACTAGAATTCATTTATATTCATGATGGATGGAGTGGCGCATGAATTTTCATCAAGTAAAGGGTTATGAGCTTAATAGCATAAAAAGCAATTGTTCTGCATTCTTGAATCCTTTTGCAAAAGGTGTCATCTTCCTCAACTCAGAGACTCAGATAAGATGCTTAGATTCAAAGAGCTTCTTCACTTTTTCATCAAACCCTATGTTGTGACCATTCTTTACAATCATCTGGAAGAGACGATTGTAAAGAGTGGTCACAACATATGGTTTGATGGAGAAAGGACAAAGGACACTTTTTTCTGCAGTTTCTCAACAAAACCAGTTTGGATCCTGATGATCCACAGTAACTCATTTATCACAAATTCCCTCTTAGTGTAAAAAATTATTATAAGTTACACAGTTCTCAAGTTACCTAATATGGAATATACACTGCCAGTAAATTCCATATGGGACGCGAGCGAAGCGAAGATAACCTGAACACTGTGTAACATTTTATCCTACCGACTACCTTTTATTTTTGACGGACACACAAACTACTTGAAGTCATGATCATCTTCGCTAAGTGATGGACGAACATCATCATTTTTGAAGAAATAGAATTAAGGCGACCGCTGTCATTGATGTCATCATTATATGAACATCAATGTGTGACATCATGTTTATCGCCAAATGGCTTATATTAGGTTGCTGAAGGCAGTGGATGGAAAATACACGGCTTTCATGTGATGTCATTTAACCATTCGAATTGCTAGAAGCTTATAGGAGGTAAGGTAAAATGAAATACAGTTAATCCTCTCTAATGTGACCACCAAAAACAGGTTTGATTTTGGCTTGTAGAGGCAGGTGGTAGCTTAATGCATTACTTTTGTCCTGCAATAAGCAACCTCTTGCTTTTAAAGACAAGCATGTTTATTCATTTGATGGTTGCTTTAGATGATTTCTACTGTACATGTTAAATTCATCCCTGTCTTTGTTTTTGTTTTATAGACAACAAGATGCACAGGAGTTTTTGCGGTACTTATTGGAGGGGCTGCATGAAGATGTCAACCGAGTGACACAGAAACCCAAACATGTCTCCATAGAGGACGATAAATTTTCCAGGTAATATACTCTGCTGTTGTTAACTCTTGCAATGCTGAATTTTTACAATGGAATAGTCCATCACTGTTTAGAGGTAGATTTTATTCATTATGAAAGAGTAATCAGCATGATTTGTTAGGGGATTTTGAATGGCAAACAGTGTAGACCCAGATCAGAGGGCTCCTAGAGGACATTTATTTCCTGCATTCAGAGCGTTAACTTTTAGGCTGTCTTGGGTGAATCTGTTACCTTTAGATTTGCAAACTGGTTTGATCCAAATGAGATACATTGAACTGAGAAATTCCTTGTCTCATCAGGATCAAGCTATGTTGATACTATGATTATGTTTTAGAAACAAAAGGAAAGTTAAAGAGTGAAAATTGAAGCAGATGACAAATTTGGCCTGCAGCTGTATAGCAGCAAAGCAGTTAAACTGGTCTGATTTTATTTACATAAATACTTAAACTGCTCTGATCTAATATTTCGACCACTAAGGGCCTTTGTCAAAGATTATCATGTTAAAATACACGTCACATTTTTAGCTCACCAGAGCACTTTTGTGCTCAGGGTGAGCTTTTGTGATCACTTGATGTCCGTCGTCCGTCGTCGGGCGTCAACAATTTGAACCTTTAAAAATCTTCTCCTCTGAATCTACAGGGTTCTCAGCTTTCATCTTTGGTACATAGCATCATCTTTAGGTCCTCTACAAAAGTTATATAAATTTTGCCCCTGGGGTCAAAATTGGCCCCGCCCCAGGGGTGCCTTGTTTTCAATTGAAATATATAGTAAAACTTTGAAAATCTTCTCCTCTGAATCTACAGGGTTCTCAGCTTTCATATTTGGCACATAGCATCATGTTCAGGTCCTCTACAAAATTTATATAAATTATGCCCCTGGGGTCAAAATTGGCCCCGCCCCAGGGGTAGCCAGTTTTGAATAGCAACATATAGTGACAACTTTGAAAAACTTCTCTGAATCTACAGGGTTCTCAGCTTTCATATTTGGCACATAGCATCATGTTCAGGTCCTCTACAAAAGTTATATAAATTATGGCCCTTGGGTCAAAATTGGCCCCGCCCCAGGGGTAGCCAGATTTCATTAGAAACATATAGTGACAACTTTGAAAATCTTCTCCTCTGAATCTACAGGGTTCTCAGCTTTCATATTTGGCACATAGCATCATGTTCAGGTCCTCTACAAAAGTTATATAAATTATGCCCCCGGGGTCAAAATTGGCCCCGCCCCAGGGGTAGCCAGTTTTGAATAGAAACATATAGTGACAACTTTGAAAATCTTTTCTTCTGAATCTACAGGGTTCTCAGCTTTCATATTTGGCACATAGCATCATGTTCAGGTCCTCTACAATTTTTTTATAAATTATGCCCCTGGGGTCAAAATTGGCCCCGCCCCAGGGGTGGTCAGTTTTCAATAGAAACATATAGTGAAACTTTGAAAATCTTCTCCTGAAACTGGAAGGTTCTCAGCTTTCATATTTGGCACATAGCATCAGGTTCAGGTCCTCTACAAAATTTGTATAAATTATGCCCCTGGGGTCAAAATTGGCCCCGCCCCAGGGGTAGCCAGTTTTCAACAGAAATATATGGTAAAACTTTGAATATATTCTTCTCTGAAACTGAACGGTTCTCAGCTTTCATATTTGGCACATAGCATCATGTTCAGGTCCTCTACAAAAGTTATATACATTATACCCCTGGGGTCAAAATTGACCCCGCCCCAGGGGAGGCTAGTTTTCAATAGAAACATGTAGTGAAAACTTTGAAAATCTTCTCCTCTAAATCTACAGGGTTCTTAGCTTTCATATTTGGCACATAGTATCATATTCAGGTTCTCTACAAAAGTTATATAAATTATGCCCCAGGGGTCAAAATTGGCCCCGCCCCAGGGGTAGCCATGTCTCAATAGAAACATATAGTGACAACTTTGAAAATCTTCTCCTCAGAAACTGGAAGGTTCTCAGCTTTCATATATGACACATAACATCATGTTCAGGTCCTCTACAAGAGTTATATAAATTATGCCCCCGGGGTCAAAATTGGCCCCGCCCCAGGGGTAGCCAGTTCGCAATAGAAACATATAGTGTCAAATTTGAAAATATTTTCCTCAGAAACTGGAAGGTTCTCAGCTTTCATATTTGGCACATAGCATCATGTTCAGGTCCTCTACAAAAGTTGTATAAATTATGCCCCTTGGATCAAAATTGGCCCGCCCCAGGGGTGGCTAGTTTTCTCTAGAAACATATAGTGAAAACTTTGAACATCTTCTCCTCTGATTGCCTGGTGAGCGATGTCAGGGCCATTCTGGCCCTCTTGTTGTTACATGCATTCAGCCATAAAATCAAAGAGAATAATGTTGATCCAGCGTCGTCATGGTGACATGTAGAACTGAAAGACAGATCCATGAAACTGATTGGATATGGAGGTTGAGAACGTACAGACCATTTGGCTGTAACATCAAAGAGGATAATGCGCTAATGCATGCATGACGTCGTTGCACCATGACGTCATTTGATGACGTCATTTTAATGACGTCATGACAATTTAAAAAAACAACCAATGTCACCATGACGACGCTGGATCAACAATATTCTCTTTGATTTTATGGCTGAATGCATGTAACAAAAATGTGACGTGTATTTTGACATGATAATCTTTGACAAAGGCCCTTAGTGGTCGAAATATTAGATCAGAGCAGTTTAAGTATTTATGTATTATATTAATTCCCTATTTTGGAATATTTACTTCATTGTGATTTTATTTAGTTATTTCCATAGTTGCTGTTATTGTTGTGCAAACACCTTTCATTCTTTACTTCCTACGTATGCCTTTTAAAGCCTTTGCGATCAGTAGACAGCTCCAGTAGGAGTCATCTGATCAGGGTCTACTGGTTCGGTTGTGGAAATATTTTCTTAGGGCTAAAACTGTTCTTGTTTATATGCCATAGAAACATCATCTAATTGATGATATTCAGGATGTCATTATTTCTCCCATAAATATTCATGGAAAAAAGGGTTAATTCTGTAGAGATCGTCCCATGAAACATTTTACACTGGTCTCCTACCACAAGGGTCATCACTATAAATATTAACCCTCTCCCTGGTTTATATTTAGTCCAAATTTCAATACTCAATACTCATAGAGAAAATAGTTATAATAGTGAAATATGGAACATTGTAGCCATTTTAGAAACTAATGAAATAGATCTATCAAAGTTCATTAGCAAACAGAGCAGACCCTGATCAGATGGCACCTAAAGGAGCCATCTGATCTGGGTCTGCTCTGTTTGCAAATGTGCGAAAAAGCAGTTATATGAGGGAAAGGATTAACAAAAAAGATCCATGAGAAAACTTTGAAAATCAAAGTCATGCATAATTGGCATCTGCTTAAGTTTCTTATATTTAACCTGTAGCACAAATTGAGTAAATTCCATGATTGACTTTGACAGATAAAATCCAAGTGAGATGCTTAGTAATTCAGCATCTCTTGTGTTTTGGCATTAAAATGGAAGAAACTAGTTACAGAATTTATAAATGTACATTTCCTAGTGTAAGACATTTGTACTAAATGCAAGGGATAGGGTGATACAAGCATTCAGGGTTAAAAATCTTTGAATATGGGAAACAAGTGTTCTGGCATTTGCAAACATTGTAGACCTAGATCAGAGGTCTCCAAGAGGAGTCCGCACTTCTTCTCATTCTAAAATCTCTAGTAATGTTAAGCATTTAATACAATGGACACTGATTAACTGATTTGCCATTCAACTTTGAATATCCAGCATATAACTTAAGGGTTACTCCCCCTCTCTTTACACTGTAGATTTTGTGAAACTTGAAGCTTGAAAATTGACTTGTAACAACTTTGTCTCAGTGAGAAGAATAAGCTAGATAGATTTATGAATAATTAACTTGTGTATGTGAGCTTTATTTTATATCTTTTGGACACCAGAATTGACATCTGCTTATATATTGTCATTTCCTCTAGCTGCTGAATGTTTTTTATAACTTTACTTGATAGAGATGTCTTCAAACAGAGCAAGCAGAACCAGATCAGACAGTTCCGATAGAAGCCGTCTGATCAGGGTGTTTGCTTATGAAATAATATAGATCTGAATCTATAGTTTCTGCCATGGCTAAGTATTACGATGCCATTTATAAAATACAGCTAATTAATATTCATATATTCATTATTTCCCACATTAATATTCTTGTAAAACAGTTTGCATACCCAAATTGACTGGCTTTAATATCTAATTCTGTTTTCTTATACATGTACCATTATAAAATTTCAATTATTAAATATTCATGATGTCATTATTTCTTGCATAAATATTCATCAGATAAAATAGGTTATACTTGTGTAGTCATGTTTTGATTGATCTCTCCTTCCGTTGTGAAATGTATGCTATCCAAACTTTTTATTCCTCGAATTATAAGAAGAAGAAAAAATTAACCCTTTACACCATAAATACACCTTTTTATGCCTTTGCAAACAGAGTAGACCCAGATCAGACAGCTGCTGTAAGAGCCATCTGTTCTGTTTGCTTATGATATAATATAAATTCTACAGTTTCTGTCATGGCCAAACATTTCTGTGTCCATGTGCTATTATAACAATTAATCTATTTAATACTCATGCCATTATTTCTTACAATAATATTCATGGAGTAAAGGGTAAATAGTATTTCTGCCTTGCATATGTATATAAATCAGATAATACATGCTGTGTTTTTTTGTTGTATGTGAAACCCTATCATAATAACAGCTTAGAATAATTGTGAGTCCTTGACAGTTGCTGACATAATTAATGCATTATCAGATGATTACTCCATTATTACTTGCCACCCTAGTCTAGTCTGCTTAATAATGTCAACTCTTTGAACTCTGGGTAATTGTCATCTGCAAAACTTGTTGCCTGCTGCAATTATATTTTCTTTATATTTCTGTAGTGTCAGCCAGTTTTGATCATGATGAGACAATGAATTCCTCTGTTTGGCATCTGGATCTTAATTGTTTGCATAGGTTATAATGAATTAACCCATTACCTCATAGGTTATTTTTAGATACAGCGTCTTTGAATAAATCCACCGAAAAGGAGCATTAACTAGAGAAATGGATTTTTTTTAGAATTTTGTAGTTTGAAACTATTGTGATAAATAGGGCATTTGCTTCTATAGGAGAAAATGCTCTATTTATCACAATTGTTTCACAAAATAACTTAACAGTCATAAAAAGTCGTCAACATGAGGGAATGGGTTAAGCCACTTGAGTTTAACCCTTTACTCCATGAATATTAATTAGATTAATAATAGCACATGGATATAGGAAGTTTTGGCCACGGCAGAAACTGTATAATTAAATCTTTATTATATTTTAACCCGTTCCTTCATATAAATGTGTTATCACGCATTTGCAAACAGATGAGACCCAGATCAGATGGCTCCAATAGGAACCTTCTGACCAGGGTCTACTCTGTTTGCCAATGGAATATGATAGATCTGTTTCTTTACTTTCTGAAATAGCATCAATATTCAATAGGTATTGGAATTTGGAATAAGCATAGAACAGGGAAAGGGTTAAGCAAACAGAGCAGACCCTGATCAGATGGCTCCTACAGGAGTCATCTGATCTGGGTCTACTCTTTTGGCAAAGGTGTAGAAAGGCCTATTCATGTTGTAAAGGATTAAGTGTTACAGGAAAAAAAGTAATTTCGCATTATGTTTTTCTGTCTTTTATTTGATGACATGACAAACTCAGCATCAGATGAATTCGTCCCATCACATTCTAACCCTTTCAGTGTGGTAAATGACTGTACTGACTGGCATATACAAACAATGTGGACCAGATCTGATCTTCTGTAGGAACTATCTGATCAAGGTCTGCTCTGTTTGCTTATGGCATAATATTCATCTGATTTTATAATTCCTGTCATATAAAAAACTTTCTGTGTTATATGCCAATATATATAAATACATCTGATTAATAGTCCTGAACTAATTATTTTTACATGAATATTCATGGAGTAAAGGATTAATGCAGTCGAATCTCTTCTTCTCTGTACGCTACCCTCAAATTTGTAATAATCTACCTATGACAACTGTTTAGATCATATGAGAAACTGAGTGACTCAGTGCCTCATCAGAATACAAACTCATTTACATACTGACTGTACATTAATGTTGGAAATTGTAGCAGATTACATTTTTTTGTAGACAACATTTACATGGTTTTCTATGAGTTAGAGCAATTGCTTTAAATGAATGAAGATTTGGGTCCTTGGAATAAATAAGGCTGTCTTTTAAGGTAGACAACTGCTGGGTGCAGAATGAAAGTAATGCAGAAAGCTTCTTCAGTAGCTTTCTGCATTATTCTTGTCTTATGGTAAGCTACCATCTGAACCCATTTCCTCATTGGCTATTTTAGACCCAACCTCTTTGAATAAATCTACCAAAAAAGAGCATTAACTAAAGAAGAGGAAACTGTTAGAGTTTTAAAGCTATTGTGATAAATAGAGCATTTGCTGTTATGGAGCAAATGCTCTATTTATTGCAATGGTTTCAAAAGTTATTTTTACAGAGGCATCAAAAGGTGTCAATATGAGGGAATGGGTTAAGGGACATTTTACCGTGTGATGTATTGACTTTCCCAGTATGATATTGTCCATTAATATAATTAGCTGCTTATTACATCTTCACAACAATATTACCATATTACCCTAAATCTTATGACTCACAATAATTCCCCTCTCCAGAGGTTTAGTAAGCTGAACAATTTAATTCAGGACAGTATTTATAATTTTTAGTGAAATTTATAGAGAGTAAATAGTAATGACCCTAACCAAACTGTTCCTTCGGATTAATATGGTCTAGCTCTGCACTATTTACCTAAGTTTGTCAGGTTGAATATTTACAGTAATTGTGGTACCATCACAAGTCAACCCTTATAAATGCCGAACATTGGCAGGCCTTTTGACTGCTCATATGTATGGTTCAATATCTGAATATAGTTCTTTAGCTAGAATTATGTGTAGGAAGATTTATGTGGGACCTCTAACAGTTTTATTATAATCAGACATGGTTTTGATTGTGCTGTAGACCTTGGTTTTGACTGTAAGCTATGATCATATTGTAAAGTAAGCTTAAGGGTGAATGCTAATGCAATTATATTTCTGACCTTTTCCATTGGGACATCAGACTTCATCATTGTACATGATGTTACCCTATACCAGTTTGACTGAAGTCAATATGAGACATTAGAATATATACACAAATACAGAAAGAACACTGTTTTTAACCATTTACTGCATAGCTACTCCTTTTCAGGCCTTTGTAAATAGGGTAGACCCAGATCAGACAGCTCCTGTAGGAGCCATCAGATATGATCTGCTCGGGTTGCTTATGGAATTATAAAGATTCTGATTGTACAGTTTCACTCCTGGCCAAAACATCCTGTGTTTATATGCCATAAAAATATTGTCTCATTGATAATCATGATGTCATTTTTATGCCCCCTCCACTGATCAAAGGAGCATATAGTTTTTGCCCTGTTGGTTTGTGTACAACTTTAATGTTGTGGATAATTTTGTAGCCATTTCACATACATACTTCAAACTTGACATGCATGTGCAACTTATGGACGGGAACATTTTTAGGGGTGACTTATTAAGGTTAAGGTCATACATCTAGGTCAAAGGTCAAATTATGGGTCAAAGTTAGATTGGCGATAATTTTGTTGCCAGGTTGAAGATTACTGTTCATAGTCATTATATTCATTTAACCCTTTACTCCATAAATACACCTTTCTACACCTTTACAAACAGAGTAGACCCAGATCAGGCATCAGCTCCTATAGGAGCGGTCTGATCAAGGTCTGCTCTGTTTGCTTATGAAATTATATGTTTCTACAGTTTCTGCCATGGCCGAATATTCTCGTGTTCATGTGCCATAATAAAAATTAATCTGAATTCAAGTTCATGGTGTCCTTATTTCTTACATGAATAATAATGGTATTAGGGGTTAATATATATGTATATGAACATATATATTCATGAGGTAAAGAAGTATAAGATATTGTTTTTGATAGTTGAGTGTATATGTTTTTTTCTTTTTCATTTACAGTGATACAGAAAAAGCTGCAGAATACTGGAATAATTATCTCCGCTATGATCACAGTCGAATAGTGGGTAAGTAGGTTTGGAGCTGTTTGGAACCTTTTCCTCCACAGAAACACCCTTTCATGCCTAAGTTGCAGAGTAGACCCAGATCAGATGGTTCCTGTAGGAGCCGTCTGGACAGGGTCTGCTTTGTTTGCTTATGAAATAATATAGATATGATTTTACAGTTTCTGCCATGGCTAAAAATGCCTTGTTCATGTGCCTTTGTAAAAATGAATCCAGTTAATATTCATGAATAATCATGGAGTAAAGTACCTGAGGTCCTTGTGATAGGTCATATTTGATAGTTGTACAGTCATACATGAGTGTTATATGGACACCTAGTTTATATATACTAATAATCAATCCTAGAGGATATTAAAATTATCCCATTATCATGCTAAGGGAGAACTGACTTGCAACTGCTTGGATCTAGATAAAATGCACATTGTTGATAGTTTCTCAAAATAGTAAATAAAATGTGTAACAGATCATTCTTTGAACAGACATAACTTTTTTACTGCAGAATAAGAGTTTAACCCATTCCTCCATTGGCTATTTTTAGATCCAACCTCTTTGAATAAATCTACAGAAAAGGAGCATTAACTAGAGAAAAGGACAATTTTAGAATTTTGTAGTTCTGAAACCATTGTGATAAATAGAGCATTTGCTCCTTAGGAGCAAATGCTCTATTTATCACAATGGTTTCAAAAAGTGAGGCATTGAAAGGCGTATTTATGGAGAAAAGGGTTAAGAGCCATTTTATGATTTTCAGAAATTTTTGTTGGCCAGCTGAAAAGTGAGCTAAAATTTGATGAGTGTGGGCATCGATCGGTGACATTTGACCCTTTCTGGGATCTCTCACTCCCTATACCTAAGGTAAGTGTTGTAGAAGTTCTTAGTCTGTCTGATATAACCCTATCAGTCTTTACCTGATTATTATTTAATATAAGAAATAATGACATCAAGAACTGTCTGATGTGCTCTGATGAAACAGTATAGAACTGATATGTATAGTTTCTGCCATGGCCAAACCTTCCAATGTTCGAATGCATACCTGTGATAACTACCGGATTCTGCGGGAGACTACCGGATTTGAGCCCAACTCCCGCAAGTCCCGGCCGGGAGACGAAATCTCCCGATTTCTGAATAAAAATGATTTTTATTTTTTTCCCCACCCCATTTTCTATCATTTTTTGTCAATAAGCGCTAGCCAGACGCCTCAAAGAACCAGTGTTATTGACTTATTTACTGCCCTGTTTATCATGGCAGGCACAGCGCCGTGTCCCTTTTGTAGTACGTCGCCATGTTGCCCCTTATCAAAGACCACCGCAGCATGCCCTAAATACCATGCTGTGTAATTGTGGCCCCAGCAAAAGGGATTAAATGGTCAGCAAACTCAGCATGGTGTGTTATTTACCTTGGCATGTGTGTATTCCGTAACATAAACATTTGTGTATGCATATATGTCTCTGGTGTATTACACTGTCGTCATTACATGCTTTTTTCTTCACGGTCAGGTTCTACTAAATTTCTGTTGAAGACGATCTTATTTTCTGAGACTAAACATCTAGATAGTTACTTTATTAAATTAATTTAGGTTCTAAGTTTATTAATAGATGTCCACATGGCATAACTGTAATGAAAATGTGCTTTTATCAGAAAAAATAAAATTAAAAAAATTGGTTGCCTCAAACCACGGATTTTTCGAACGGTGAAATGTGTCATTTCATAGAGGCAAACACAAAGATTGTTTTCCACAGAAATTTGGTAACTTATTATAAAGAAATTGTGTTTGTATTGAGTATAGAATGTATGGATGTCAAATACACAAAATTTGGTGAGATAGGAAGCACTTTTCAAACCAAAAATGAAACTACAAAATGCAAAGATAGTGTACTAGTGTTTGGATAGTACCATATTTCGGACAGAAAGTGACAAATGTATTATGTTTATTTCAGAATATAAATTTCTGGATATATTTCATTACAAAAATGAATTAAAATAATAAAAACAATAATGTCAATAATAATATAAGAATGAGAATAATGTAAATAATGATAGTAAAAATAATAATAATAAACACATGTCTATCAATTGGCCAGTTAAAATAATAAACACAAGTCTATCCATTGGCCAGAATGGAATGGAATAGAAAGAAATGGTAATTAGAAGCGAGTATATGGAAATAGATAATAGCACACACACAAAAAAAAAAATAGAATAGAAATGAATAGTAATTAGAATAGATTATATGAGCACAGAATAGATAATGGAATAGAATGGAATGAAACACAAAGGAATTAGAATAGATAAGAGAATGGGATGGAATGGAATAGAAAGGAATGGGAAATAGAGTAGATGTTGATGGATGTAGAACAGAGAATAGTACAGAATAGAATAAGGAATAGGATATAAAATAGAATTAATGCAAACTAAATTACACAGATGTAATTTGCTAGATAGGCAAAAAAAATGCCCTAGTAATTAAGATGGTTTGTCGCGCATAAAATTGCTTTTATCATACCTCCTCCTTTCAAACCAGGTGTGTGTGTGTGTGTGTGTTGGGGGGGGGGGGGTTGTTCTTTTCTTGCAGATATTTATGTAATATAAATATAGGTCTCTGGCCTATTATACCATCAAATAACCATCCGCATAAATCTCCCTCTTTGACACCCAATCTCCCTCATTTGAAAAGCTAATCTCCCTCTTTGCCTCGAAAAAATTATCACATGTATGCGAATGCCATTATAAGAAATAACCTAAAGAATACACGTGATGTCATTATTTCTTACATGAATATTCATCAAGTAGAGGGTTAAGATGAGATGCACAATCATCAGTGTGGAAAGCTGTGTTGATGTTTGAAAACAGTGTAGACTTAACCCTTTCCCTGTCCTGTGTTTATTCCAAATTTCAATACCTACTAAATATTCATGGACCAAATACAGTAGAGTGCCTTTAATGCGACCACTTAATGAATAAACATGGGTGTCTTAATAAGCAGATGGTTGCTTAATGCATGACAAAAGTAATGCAGAAAGCTCCAAAATTACTTTTGTCCTGCATTAAGCTACCACCTGCATCTAGCACCCAGAATTATACCTCTTTTAGGTGGTCGCATTATCGGGTTTTACTGTAGTTATAATGAAATATTGAAGGTGGAACATTGTAGCCAATTTAGAAAGTAAACAATCAGATCTATCAAATAACAACAGAAAACTGAGTAGAACCTGATCAGACGGCTCCTATAGGAGCCGTCTAATCTAGTTCTACTCTGTTTGTAAATGTGTGAAAAGGTGTTTATATGAAGGAAAGAGTTAAACCATATAACTTATCTGTATTTCAATCTGAAGAAGGGAATCTGGCAAATATGGATGAATGTAAAACCTGATCAGATGCCATGTTTTCATTGTGGCAGCTAGTCTGGGTTCACACTGTTTGCATAGTTCTTGCAAATGTGAAATTCACTTTGAACCCTTTATTCCATCAATATTCATGTAAGAAGTGCCTGGTAATGAAATCATGCATATTAATTAGCTGTATTTTTGTAATAACGTGTGTGCACAGAAATATCTAAATATTAAATCAGAAAGTGTAGAATCAAATCTTTATTATGTCATAAGCAAACAGAGCAGACCCTGTTCAGACAGCTCCTTAAGGGGCCGTTTGATCTTGGTCTGCTCTGGTTTGCAATGGAATAGAAAAGCGTACATGTATTTATGGAGTAAAGGGTTGATCACAGTGTGGTTGTATCAAATCAAGGGCTGAGCCACGAAGCTGTTGTTAGTACAATACAATGGTGACATATGCATACAGTTTGGATTCTAATGAGACATCGAGTAATATGGTGTCTCATCAGGATCCAAACTGTTTGACACTCTGATCATTAATTTTAAAGAAGGGAAGAAAATGTTGTTCGGAATTAAAGAAGAGAACAATTTTGCAAATGCTTTAAATATAGATTTTAAAGAATGTAGTTACAATAGATTTTTGCTAAGCTCTCAAAATGCAAGTTTTGTGTTCATTAGTCTGTATCCATGCTTATAAAACTTTTAGTTGAGTCTGAGTTCGTTCTCAAGTTTTTGATTGGTCAGATTTGAGCCTTTGGCTCAAATCTGACCAATCAAAAGCTTGAGAACTCAAATCTGACCAATCATATAAGTCAACACAAGTAGGATCCAAAGCATTTGTCATACTTCTGAAAAGAAATAAAACTGTTCTGTACTACTGTACGTCTTATCTTTACAACTTGAAATGCATTACTTCTTTCCGATTACGTGACCAATTTTTGATACATTTTGCAATTGGTTGGATCCAGATATACTGTACAAGTCAACAATTGATTATGATCCAAACAGTTTGATACTCATAGGCACCTTTGCAAACATAGCAGACCCAGGTCAGACAGCTCCTATAGGGTCTGCTGTGTTTGCTTATGGTAGTTATAGATCTTATCTACAGTTTCTGCTTGAGTCAAAATGTTTTGTGTTTATATGCCATTATAAAAAATAATTTAATTAATATTCATTATTTCTTACATAAGTATTCAACAGGGACAGGTTAAATACTTAATCATTGATAGTGTGGTTTATGTAAGGTGCAGAGACACTGACTTTATCTTCTTTTTTTGTACAGATGAGGTCTGAGGTGGACATAACAGACTGTATTTCACTATTCATGAAGGAGGAGGTCTTGGAAGGCGATGAAAGTCCAGTAAGCCTAGTCTTTTGCCAATGAACATTTTTGCGTGAATTGGTCACTTCATGAATAATCACAACTTTATTTTTAAATTGTAAATCTTTGGAGGAAAGTTTTGGCTTAAACAAAAACCGTTGAATTATATCTACATGTATATAATTCTAGGAGGAAACAGGACAGACCCTACTGTAGCTGTCTGCGTAGTCTACTCTGTCCTCATGCCATTCTATACCTTTATAAAGTAGACCCAGATCAGAAGCTCCTGTAGGAGTCTCTAGAGTATTTGCTCTGTTACAGATTGGATTCTCCACTGCTTGCTTCTGCAATGCATTTACTTATTTTATATTTTAGAAAAAAATAATTAAAATAATTATGCAAGGCAGTCTTGCATGAATATTCATCAAGTAAGGTTTACCTTTGGTATGCTATGGGTGGAATAATAATAATTACATTGCAAACAGCTAAGATCTAGATGAAATAGCCAGTAAATAGGCCACTTTATAAAGATTCCTGTTGTGTGACACCCAAATCCTGGAAAGACTATGAAGATTTTGGTTTGTCTGTCCATCGTTCAGTTTTGGCTTCAACTTTAATCTTGGCCAAACCTTTGAACAATGGGAGGTAGACTCCATATTTAGTGTATATATTCCTTTCCTTGATAGAAACACCTTTTCAAGCCTTTGCAAACAGAGTAGACCCAGATAAGACTGCTCCTGTAGGAACTGTCTGATCAAGGTCTGCTCTGCTTGCTTATGAAATTGTATAATCTGATTCTATACTTTCCGCCAGAGTGATTTATTCCTGTATTCATGTTGCCTTATAAATACATGTATTCATATATTCATTATTTTCAGGTAAAGATTTTAAATTGTTTAAACATAGATGGTTGCTTAACGCAAGGCAAAAGTAATGCAAGAATCTCCCTAGGAAATTTGTCATGCATTAACCAACAACCTGCCTTAAGACTCAGAATTTTAATGGTTGCTTAAAACAGTTTTATTTATACTTTTCAGACTTGTGCTGTTTGTAAGAAGAGACGTTCATGTGCAAAGAGATTTTCGATACAGAAGTTTCCACAAATCCTGGTTTTACGTATCCTTTTGAATGGGAAAGATTTATCTGTCAATAATTCTATACAGAGATTGCAAAGAAATGAAGCTGTTAGATATTTTCCCTTGGATGTCCTCATTTTGCAGACAAAAAAAAGTCCCTAAATTTGGGATGAGATTTCACAGCTGCAAACAACACTGAAAGTGATGAGTGTTAATCCTTACCCCTCTTATAGACTCCTTTTGATGCCTTCGCAAGCAGAGTAGACCCAGATTATCATATGTCATTATATTTTACACATGTAATTGCTTATCAGGAAAAAGGCATAGATTATTTCAACTAGGCACTGTAGACACAGTCTTTGCCAATGAATTTGAGACCAGATAATTATCTGTTAAGTGTAACTCAACAGTCCCCAACTGTTTGAAACTTATTGAGAGACACAAAGAAAATGGAAGAAAAGTTACTTTAACCCTTCGCTTGCTGAATTTTAAAATACATTTCTCCTTCTTTACCCATGCCCTGTTGAATAATTACATATATCTTCACTGTCTACAGGTATTTCGCTGTGCAATCAATGTTGTGGATTGCGCTGGTTGCGCTATCAACTTGTAAATAGTGCAGACCCTGATGAGACAGCTCCTGCAGGAGCTGTCTCATCTGGGTCTTCACTATTTACAGGTAGGTATATTGATGCGAATAGCAAGCGAAGGGTTAATAATCAAAGGAGATAACAGTTTGGCTATTTGATTTTAATCCATTTACCTGGTAGATACCTTTTGACATTTTGCAAACAGAGTGGATGGACCCTGATCAGATGACTCCTGTAGGAGCTGTCTGATCGGGTTTGTTCTGTTTGCTTATGAAACCATGTAGGTCCAATTAAACACTTTCTGCCATGGTCAAAATTTCTCTTGTTCAATATATCATTATAAAAGTTCAGCTAATTAACCCATTTCCTCATATTGACACCTCTTGAAAAGTCAATTTTTGAAACCATTGTGATAAATAGAGCAGTTGCTCCATAGGAGCAACTGCTCTATTTATCACAATGGTTTCAAAACTACACTCATCTTAAAAAATTCCTATGTTCCAGTGAATGCTCCTTTTTGTAGTTTTATTCAGAGAGGTTAGGTCTACAAATAGCCTATAAGGGAATGGGTTTTCATGGAGTAAAGGGTTAACCATATCTTAATATTGAAACTGGTTGAAATTTCTTTAACTCTTATGTAGATCTGAAACGTTTCAGTCAAGAACGCTACAGCCGTAAGATCACCACTCTCGTAAATTTTCCCATCACAAACCTGGATCTTTCAGAATTTACATCTGAGAAAGGTAGGAAGAATGAACTCTGTGGACATTGTGGTTGAAATTAGGACATTGTGATTGAAATTGTCATAACCTTTTTAGGACACTGTGGTTGAAAGTTCTTGCAGGATTATTGCATTATAGCTTAATGAAGAACAAACGTTATGCAGAAAGTTCCTTTAGGAGCTTTCTGCATTATTTTCATCCTGCATTAAGCAACCACCTGCTTTCATAGACTTCCATGTTTATAAACTGGAATCAGAGTATCAGTTGGATAGTTGCTTGGTCAGGCGTTCTGTAGGTCCGTCTGCAAATTGCGATTAAGGCTGCTGTACGGGGTTATTCATCACTTTTAGTGATAATTCTAGTTCATTATATGGTCACTTCAGATAGGTTTTACTGTAGTAGGTACTTGGCTAAAACAACAACTGATACACAGAGCAACAGATAAACGTTTGCACTCAAGTACTAAAATCGTCATTTCTCCACCAAACCCTATAATGTGATCACTGTTTAGAATTGTCTCAAAGAGACAATTCTAATGAGTGGTCATGACATAGGGTTTGGTGGAGAAAGAAAGAAGTTATTCTTGAAAATGTTTAAACTTACACATCTTATTTGGACTTCTTTTTAGTATTGACTGTTATTCTTTTGTTAACAGGTCAGCGTCCAGTTTACAACTTGTATGCTGTAAGTGAGCACTCTGGTACAACATACGGCGGTCATTACACAGCCAAATGTAAGCATGCTTACACAGGAGAGTGGAACGACTTCAATGACATGAGGTAAACCCTTACTGCATTGTTGAATCATGAAATACAGGCTAGTTTGAAACACACTAAAACTTTGAATATTTAGTGTTTCATAGATTTAAATAAAAAATGTCAGCTGCAATTCTGAAATTGCAGCTATAAATATATTTTCCAATTTAATATGAAAGTAAGTTTTCCAAAGGGAAGTAATTATGTAAGAAGATAAATTCTGTGGTTCAGAAATATTTTTATTATATTCCAATATAGCTGTAAAAAACAGTAATAAGAATAATATTATTCACCAAATATTCTCAGGTCATTTGAGATTAATGGGTTACTATTTCACCATCTTTCACCTTCTTAGAATAGAAGAAAATGGATAATATTAAATAATATTCAATGAAGAAAATATTCCAAAAAGGGAATTAATAAAATACATAAATACTTGAATAGCTCTGATCTAATATTTCGACCACTAAGGGCCTTTTTTAAAGATTATCGTGTCAAAATACACATCACATTTTTGCTACATGCATTCAGTTATAAAATCAAAGATAATCTTTGAAAAAGGCCCTTAGTGGTCGAAATATTAGATCAGAGCTATTCAAGTATTTATGTTCAATAATATAGATCTGATTCTACAGTATCTGTCTGTTTCTGTTGTTCATTATATCTTTATAAAATTCATTTAAAACCCTTTACTTGATGAATATTCATGTAAAAAATAATGACTATATTAATATTTATTTGCTGAAGTTTTATTTTGATTACAAAACCTTTTGGCTATGATGGAAGTTGTAGAATCAAGTCTCTATACAGTAAAGCCTCTCTATAACGGACAATTGTGTTGTGTTAATTATTTAATTCTTAGAGCAGGTGGCTGCTTAAAGCAAGGTGAAAGTTTTACTTTCCCCTTGCTTTAAGCAGCCACCTGCCTTTAACACAAAATACTTGATGTAATTTAGTGGCCGTTATAGAGAGGTTTTACTGTAATTCAATAAGCAAACAGAGTAGTGGACACCTACAAGAGTCAACTGATCTGGGTTTACCCTTTTTCAAAGGTATCAAAAGACGTCTGTATCAGGTAACGGGTTAATATTTATGCAGTAATTATTTTTTCATGAATATTCATGAGGTAAAGGGCTAATAGGAGTTGGTTCTAGATTTTATGTTGTTCTGTTGTAGGGTGAGCCAGTGCGGTGCGAACCAAGCCGTCTCATCGGAAGCCTATGTCCTATTCTATGAGCTAGCTAATAGTCAGTCTCGACTTTGAAGAGGAGTTGAAAATTCACACTAGTCATTTTGCCATATATCTAACTGTGATATATTTAATGTTACACCCCACCCTCCCATATGTTAATGTGGCATTTGTAGATAATTGACAGTTGAAGAGTTTGTTGAGCAATATATAGATAATTTATGATTTGAACCATACACAGATTTGTGCTTAAATTGTAAAACTTTCAGTACGAACTGTCGACTGAAATCCCTTTATATTAGTATATTTCATTTTTTTAACAAAAAAAAGAAGAAAGTGAAATGAACTATGAAGAATTAATGATCAAACATATTTGAAAAAAAAGAGAATGTATTTTTGTGTCACTTGTTGATTTTATACCATGTTTGTTTATCACTTAATGTTTAAACTTTGTTGGGTATGAGAAATTAGCTGTTGTGTCAAAAAATATATCTGGGCTAAGCAAACATTGTAAATCCAGTCCAGTGAATCCATCAGAGATCCATCACTTGATCTGGATCCACACAGTTTGACACTTGATCACCTGCAGTATGTACTCTACAACCAGACAATGCAGCCCCTTTTTTCAAGTTATTTGTAATACGCTGACTGGTTTGACCCTATACTGTTTGTAATTAAATCTCTTCCCACTCAGGACAGGAAAATCTCTCAAACTGGATTTTTGATGAAAGAATTGAGACACTTTTATGCAATTGATACTGCTTTATGCAGTGTGAAAGTCCTGCAGGAAGCTTTCAGAGAATACTCATATGGGTATTTGATTTAACCCTTAAAGTGTGGGTACCAAGTATATAAGACCTTTGCAAACAGTGTAGACCCAGATCAGAGGGCTCCTACGGGAGTCCTCTGATCAGGGTCTGCACTGTTTGTCATAAAAATCATTTTCTTCAATGATAAATTTTAATAGTGTTTTGTTTAATATTCAGAAAGGGAGGAGCCAGTTTTAATTATTCACTAGATTAAGGGTTAAATATGTTTTTATGCATTTTTTTGGCTGCCACGTTGTTAATTTTTATTACTTTTTCTTAAAATAAAAATCAAATAGATGGGATCCTGATGAGATGCTGAGTTACTTGACATCTAATCAGGATCCAAACTGATTCACTGCAGGCGATAAGAGTTGATTTCATTTGGTTATAATGTCTGTGGGAGAGGTTTAATGCTAATAAATAATCGAAAAGTCATGTCATTGAAAATTATCATCTATTTTTGTTTCAAGGGTATGATCTGTATATGATATCAGGGAAATATACATTTTTTCAACACACAGAACAAAGTGCATTAGAGTACATGTATATGAAACTAGATATTTTATAAAACAAAATATCTTCAAATATGATCAAACTATTTTGATATATCTATTTTTATTTTGTTTTTGATTACCTTAAAATTTATAATAAATGTTTTTTGCAAAGAATTGGGGATTTTGTAATAATTGGTTTGGTGGGAAAAAAACTACTTCAATGAACACTGACTGTGAGCTTAATTTTAGATGGATATTTAGAGAAAGATAAGTGGGATAGGGCTTAGTATGAAAGCAAAGATGTTTGATGGGGCAATTAACAATTAATATAGATTTTATGGTAATTACTCCTGATAAAGATTTCCTTTCTGATGGTAACAGAAATCTCCAAACAATCATAACATTTCATATGATCAGGCTGTAGCTTGCATGGAATAGGTTTAGCATGGTATTTTAAAGTTTGTCATTGTTACTCTAAACCAGACATTAAATTTGGTATAAATATCAGTCTTGGAGACATGTGACAGCTTAATGCAGGGTGAAAGTCATGCAGAAAGCTCCTCTAGGAGCTTTTTGCCTGACATTAACCCTGCATTAAGCAGCCACCTGCCTAAAAGTATTTCTCTTCTCTTCAAGAATTCTGGTTTAGAGGGTTTTTACTGTACCGTTTTCATTTGCCAAAATTATATGAGCTATAAAGAAAGTAATCTTCGCTTGTCGTGACACCATATGTCTGACATCATTAGATAATGTTTTGGATGTTTTTTCTACCCTTTACCTGATAAAGATGTCTTTTGATGCTACAGAATTGACCCAAATTACAGCAGTCGTCTGATCAGGGTCTGCTGATTCAGTAGTTTTGCCATGGCCAAAATTCCCTTGTTCATATATTTGTTATTTCTTACATGGCTATTCATCAGTTAATGGGTTAAAGGTGTATATTTTAACAATACAGTGCATTGAGTATAAAAGGATTAACTTTGTAAGTTGATTTTGACCGACAAACAGTGCAGGCCCTGGTCAGTGGGCTCCACCAGGAAACCTCTAATATGAGTCTACACTGGCAACATCTAAACTATTTTCCAGCACTCAAAGAGTTAACCTTATACAATGTACATCATATATACACATTTCTATGCCTTCACAAACAGAGTAGACCCAGCTCAGATGGCTCTAGTAGGAGCTGTCAGATCAGGGTCTGTTCATATTGTTTATGGAATAATGTAGGTCTGATTCAACAGGGCCAAAACATTTATTGTTCATAAGCCACTATAAAAAATCTAGTTGATTAATATTCATATTTCTAACATGAATATAAATTTTATTAAAGGGTCAACCGGCACTTGGGCATTTGTCAACAGTATATTATGTAGACCAATCAGCCACCATTATAAAAGATGATCAATGTTCTGCACTATTTTTGACTCATCTAAAACAACATCATTTAGTCAACTACCTCTGCAAACAGTGAAGACCTTACTGAGATTCCTCATTGCAGTGCAGTTACTGACCTTGATCTACAGTGTTGGCAATATTAATGTGTGAATGTGTTTTTCATGGGACACAGATTATACAATTTACACTTTTGTTTATATAAAAACCCTTTTGAATACCTGATAGAGATGCCTTTGCAAAATGAATGGATTCAGATCAGACAGCTCCTGAAGTCATCTGATCCAGTCTACTCTGAATGCTTGTGGAATAAGAATATTCTATACAGAATATCCTACAGGAGCCATCTGATAATGGTCTACTTTGTTTGCAAAGGCATATCTGTAGAGTAAAAGGTTAACCCTTTACTCCATAAAAATGCCTGTATATGCCTCTGCAAATGGAGTAGACCCATATCAGATGACAAACATTGTAGAACCTGATGAGTTGCTGCATGCAGCATGTCTGATCTAGCTGTACAGTTTGCACAGACTGGAAGGGACCTTTATTAGGTTCATATGAAAAGAGTATTTGTTGAAGACAGATTTGTTCTCCTGATCTGATGTTTTTGTTTGGATCATGTTACATGTTATAATGCCTTGTGTTTAGGCAATCTGTAAGAATTTGTTTGTTTCTCATCTGCTGGCCATGGCTGAAATGTTGTAACCAGCAAAATCGCATTTGTTGAATAAAACCAGAGAATATATCTTAACTCTTTCCGTGTTGAATATTCATGTAAGAAATAATGACATCATGAATATTTATTAGGTGTATTTTTATAATGGCATATGTACACATGAATTTTTGGTATTGGTAGAAACTGTAGTCAGATCTGTTATGATTTCATAAGCAAACAGCAGACCCTGATGAGACGGCTCCTATAGGAGTCATCTGATTTGGGTCTAATCTGTTTGCAAAGGCGCGAAAACACGGTTTATATGAAGGATATAGGCATTTATATAAAGGAAAGGGTTAACTCTCTTATTATAGATGGATTTTCAGCAATGTGTCTTGATTTTCTTCAAGTTTAATCAAGTTTTATTGATTGGATTTGGGAAAGTAGAAATAAACTTGTTTGATGTGATGGCCTGATGGACAAGTGTATGTTAGTGCTTTTACCTTTGTATATATATATCACAGTCCTTCCACTGTACATGTGTTTGATCATTGTTGTTGCTCCTTTGTTCTGTTTTACAAAGTATATATGTGTTCTAGTGTCAGCCTATTAACCCATTCCCTCATAGGCTATCTTAAGACCCAACCATTGAAAAGGAGCATTTCATTAAAAAAAAATATAATAGAATTAAGTAGTTTTGAAACTTGTGATAAATAGAGCATTTGCTCCTATGGAACAAATTCTCTATTTGTCACATTAGTTTTAATAAGTTACAGAGGCGTTGATATGAGATCATTGTGAGATCTCAATTTCCTTAGCATGCTACAGGAGAATCCTTGATTACCTTTGGAAACAGCTTGGATCCAGATGAGATGTTGAGTAATTCATCATGGTCCAAAGTCTTGCAAGAAAATCTGAATATGAAGGCATTTTCTAATGGCAAAAATTTTGGGCAAGGGTTAAAGGTTACTGGTTAGTCTGTTTTTGAGTTGACTTCCATTCGAAAATAGTTTATTACTTGATCAGGATAAGTACTGATTGAAACGTTTAGCTTATTTTTTAGTTGACTACCAATTGACTACCAACTGAAAATAGTTTTGATCAATACAGGACACTGAGTAAGTTATGACTTGATCAGGATCAATGCTGTTTGAAACTGTTAGCTATTTTCCATACATTACAATTACCAGTACTTAAGGTGCAATGAGTTCAATATAATTGTTAAGTTTAACCCTTTACTCTATGAATATTCATTGTTATAATATCATATGGACACATGAATTTTTGACCATGGTAGAAACTAAAGAATCATATATGTGTTATATCAAAAGCAAACAGAGCAGATCCCGATCAGATGGCTCCTATAGCCATCTGATCTGGGTCTACTCTGCAAAGGTGTAGAAAGGCATATTTACGGAGTAATGGGTTAATTTTTGTATTTTATCAAACACAATTTGTTAAGTTTTGTAGCTCTATTCTAGTTGCTGTAACAAAATAGTTCTAAATATTGAACTTGTAATTGAAAAGAAAATACAGTAGAACCTCTCTATAGCAACTACTTAACCCTTTGCTTCATATTCATTCATATAAGAACTAATGACATCACAAATATTAACTAGATTATTGTTTACAACAGCATGTGAACACTAAGAAAGTTTTGCCATAGCAGAAACTACAACCCCCTCTATATTCTGTAAGCATACTGAGCAAGCCCTGATCAGACAGCTCCTACAGGGACTGTCTGATCTGGACCTTGTTTGTTTACCAAGGTTTTTAAAGCCATATCTATGAAGTAAAGGGTTAATGAACAAACACTGGTGTCGTGTAAGTAATGCAGGAGGCTGCTTAATGCAGAACTAAAATATTGCAGAAAGTTCATTTCAGAGCTTTCTTCATAACTTTTTCTACCACCTGCTTTAATTTAATTTCGTTTTGAGTTGGTGTAGAAAGTTGTAGTGTAATGCCTTGTTGCCAAAAGGTACAGATATATAAATACTTGTGGGATAATTTTATATTTATGACTAACCCTTTACTACATAGAGACATCTTTTGATACCTTAGCAAATGGAGAAGACCCAAATCAGATGGCTCCTGGAGCCATCGGGTCAGAGTCTGCTGTATGCTTATCCCTTTCCTCCATAGGCTATTTTTAGACCCAACCTCTTTGAATAAATCTATCGAAAAAGAGCATTAGCTAGAGAAAAGGGAAATTTTAGAATTTCGTAGTTCTGAAACCATTGTGATAAATAGAGCATTTGCTCCTTAGGAGCAAATGCTCTATTTATCACAATGGTTTCAAAAAGTGACTTTTACAGAGGCGTAAAAAGGCGTATGTATGGAGGAAAGGGTTAAAGAATAATATAGATATGTTTCTAGTTTCAGCCATGGCAAAAATCCTCGTGCTCATGATGCCACTATAAAAAATCAGCTAAATGTAATTAATATACAGTCATTATATCTGACATGAATATTCATGGAGTAATTCCACCAGCAAATCTGCAATAATCTTTGCAAACAGTTTGGATCCAGATTAGATGCTAAGTAACTCATCTCATTTAGGATCCAAACTGACTTACTATGGTTTTGATTTTGCTATGAAACTAGAGAGAACTTATTTAAGAATCCTGAAGCAGGTGGAACTTATTTTGTGGTAGAGGGGTTAAATTAAGACAACTTTCATTTTAACCCTTTCCCTCATATAAACACTTTTCATGCCTTTACAAACAGAGGGAACCCAGATCAGATGGCTCCAGTAGGAGCCGTCTGATCAGGGTCTGCTGTGTTTGCTTTTGAAATTATAATACATTGTAGATCTAACTCTACAGTTTCTACCAATATCAAAACATCAGGTGTATACCATTATATAAAAGTTCAGCTAATAAATATTCATGATATCATTATTTCTTACATGAATATTTAATTTAACAGGAAAAAGGTTAACATGTTCTCTACCTATTTTTTTAATGCATACAAAAGTGTCAGCACATGTGTGTCCTGCATTCAAAGGGTTGGCGCCAAAACTTGTCTCTTCATAAAGTGGAAGTAGGGGTTTAATTGAAGTAGTATTTGATACTTCCATTAAAACTTGAACTGGTTTATTTTTAGTTTCTTGCCCTTTGATTTTTGGCAAAAGCATAGGTAGAGGACAAAAAAGAAGCCATGGTCTTGGTAGTGGCATTTTCCTTCAAGGATTTAAATTTGGATTTTAAAAGGGATTCACATCAACTGATTTATTATTACTATACTATTGTTTTTATTATACTTCTGATCACTGAAGGTTGTTTCATAACAACATATAATATAACTTTTTTTATTGTGATTGAATAGTAGAGGCCTTTTTGCCACATTGATTTGAATAATGTCTTGTTAATTAAGTTTTACATGATTTAATTGAGGTTTACATATTGTGTTTTAACTTTTAACCCTTTTCTCCATAAACACGCTTTTCAATGCATTTGCAAACAGAGTATACCCAGATAAGAAGGATCCTGGAAGAGCCGTCTGTCTTATGGGCTTGCAAACAATGTACACACAGATCAGTTAATGTTATAAATGGGATGCCAGAAATAGGATCTACTCTGTTTTTTTAGCTTCATTCAACTTTACAAACATTGTATTCCCTGATCAGATGGAAAGGGTCAGACAATGCACTGCTTCTTAACCTTTTCCCTCATAATATAAACGATTTTTCATGCCTGTGCAAACAGAGTAGACCCAGATCAGATCCTGAGCCGTCTGATCAGGGTATGCTGTTTGCTTTTGACAGAATATAGATCTTATTCTACAGTTTTTGCCAAAGCAAAACAATTTCCTTGAAAAGTTAACATTACACATTGCAGCTAGTAAATATTCACGATGTCATCATTTCTTTCAGGAATATTGAAAAGGGAAAGGGTTAAACACATAGACACTTCTCTCACAGTGCAGCTCAACTAATTTATAAAAGTAATACATGTTTTAAGCTGCCACTTACAATAGATATATGAATCTTTAGTAGTAGATGGCTGCTTAACCTTTTACTCCATCATAGTAAAAAATGAAAAAATAATCATGTAAAAAATAATGATATTGTGGATACTAATTAGATGTATTTTTATAATGACATATGAACAGAGAAAGTTTATACTGTAGAATCAGATGTATATTATTTCATAAGCAAACAGAGCAGACCCTCCTACAGGAGCCTTCTGATCTGGGTTTAGTCTGTTTGCAAAGGTGTATATATGATATACATGTACAAAGTTAATGGTTAAAAGCAGATGTCCAACAGAAGTAATGCTGAAAACACCTTATGGACTTTTCTTCCATAACTCATCCTGCATTAAGCTACCACCTGATTTGAAAACCTACCATTACACTTCTGGATTGTCACTTAGCCATCCATTTACTTCAAGAATATTCATGCAAAAAATAATGAAATCATGAATATTATTCAGTTTATGGAATTACGTAGATCTGATTCTACAGAACTTGCCATGGCCAACAAATCCTACGTTTATAAGCCCATTATAAAACTTCAGCTACTAAATATCCATAATGTCATTATTTCTTGCATGACTGCATCAGGTAAAGCATTAACCCTTTCCCTAGAAACACGATTTCATGCCTTTGAAAACAGAGTGGACAGATCATATGTCTTATCAGTGTATGCTCTGTTTGCTTATGAAATATGTTATATAGATTTTTGCCTTGGTAAAATATTCTCTTCATAATGCCATTATAAAAAAAATCAGCTAATAGATATTCATGGACTTGTTTTCTTACTGAATATTCATGAGGGAAAGGGTTAAGAGAAATTTGCTATAGTTAGTATATGTCTCTGTTAAGCCAATACCACTGTTCATATAGTATTTGTCTGGATTTCCATTAAATACTGTACAGAGTTTTCTCCTGTAAATAACTTGCACAGGTATTCTGAGGATGTTGAGTTGATCACATAGTATTTGTTGAATATTAGTGAATGATTTTTATGACTGAGTTAAAGATTTGTGATATGTACAGAACATATTTGTTGATTTTTAGTTTGGTTGTGATAAACTGTTTGGTAATAATCCTAACCATAGATAGGTTAGTCGTGTTCACTCTCATAACCTTTTAATCTTATGGCTGTTATTGTGAATTTTAGTGTCAGATTCTTAGATGCAGCTTTGTATTCATGACATATTTATCTAAAGGTTTTATAGATAATGAATGTGAGAACTAGATGCTGAAACACACTCTTTGAATGCTGAAAGAGGAGTGGTCCATCATTGTTTAACCCTTTACTCCATAAATACGCCTTTCTACACCTTTGTAAACAGAGTAAACCCAGATCAGACAGACAGGAGCTATCTGATCAGGGTTTGTCCTCTTTGCATGTGATATAATGCAGATATGATTCAACAGTTTCTGCATTGGCCAAAAACCTCATGAGTCCATGAACTATTGTAGCAAATTAATCTAATATTCATGATGTCATTATTTCTGACATGGATATGCATGGAGGAAAGGGTTAATTATAGTATAGAGTCCATTAAAGTATGAAATGGTATATCTGCATGCAATAAAATTTTGAATGACAGATGGTGCAGACCCAAATCAGAGGGCTCATCTAGGAACCCTTTAATTTGGGTCTACACTGTTGATACACTCGTTTACTCCATTCAGACAGTTAAATACCTCGTTCATATACAAGTATGTATGCATCTTAAAACTTGACAAACATATATCTTCTGACAAGTCTTTTAATAATACTACATTTTCATAAAAAGTAAAGTACAAGACATATGATTTTTCACATACTTTAATTGGCTTTTCAAAGCCAAGTTTTCAAGGTTTGTGACAATGGGCCCAGAGCACCTTTTACTGGGTCTGAAATTTCCCAATAGTACTCTTGACCTGTTACCCAAATCTTCGTACCCATTTTCACTTAGTAACTGCATGTATTGAGAAAAGTTAACCCTTAACTTGCTTGAAAGATTATGTCTGCTGAAACTCTTATCTGCTACAGTTCTTTTGATCATTTTAACGCTTTACTCCATAAATTCGCCTTTGCAACCAGAGTATATCCAAATCAGACGGCTCCTGTAGGAGCCTTCTGATCAGGGTCTGCTCTATTTGCTTATGGTGTAATATAGTTTAGGCAGTTTCTGCCATTGCCAAAAATGTCTGCTTAATTGCTTTTATAACAATCTAACTAATATTCATAATGTCATTATTTCTGACATGAATATTCATGTATGAATATTCTTATTATTTCTGACATGAATTAGTTGAATGGAATAAAGGGTTGAATGTTGGAGAAGCTGTTGACCATATGTCAAACAGCTTGGATCCTGATGAGATCTGGAGTTAGATCTGGAGTTAGATGGTGTTTCATCTGAGCAGGCAAAGGGTTTATTTTAATTTGTAGGTAATTCAATTTCATCTGTGCCACCCAAAACTAATCCTCTTTTTAAAAAGTAATATAAAAACAACTACAAACATACACAGAAAGTTATACCTCTAGTTTAGTGGTTTGTGACTTATTTTACATATACATTGGAAATGTATCTATTAAACCATTACTCCATGAATATTCATTAAGTAATAATAACATCATGAATATTAATTTAAATAATTGTTACAATAGCACATGGACACAGAATTTTTGTAGAATCATGTCTATCATAAGCAAACAGAGCAGACCCTGATCAGACAGATCCTACAGGTCCCTGATCAGACAGATCCTACAGGAGCCACCTGATCTGGGTCTACTCCATTTGCGAATACTACATACTACATAGATGCACCTTTTAGCATCTTTTCATACAGAGTAGACCTAGATCATGTGGCTTCTTTAAGAGCCATCTGATCAGGGTCTGCTCTGTTTGTGTGTAGAATTGTATAGATCTGTGTCTACAGTGTCTGCAGTAACCAAGTTTCTGTGTTAAGATAGAATTATAAAAAATCAGCTAGTAAATATTCATGATGCACTTATTTCTTAGATGAACATTCATGAGGTAAAGGGATACACAAGAAAAGCTTGTATATATATTTATTTGACTTTATTGATGATTTTTTTCTCACCAATATTGGCCACCTATTGCGTCCGTGCATAACTTTAGTTATGTGATTATGCCAGTTAAATGCTATACAAGAAATAACAGTTTTAGCTTTAATTATGTACTATTATGCAATCACACATTAAGGCATACAATCATGAATAAAATCATGTATGATTGTTACCAAAGTGGAGTCGTTTGTCTTATGTTTGGTCTTGACATTCTTAACCTATTACCTCATAAGCTATTTTTAGATCCAACCTCTGAATAAATCTATCGAAAAGGAGCATTAAGTAGGAAAAGGAATATTTTAGAATTTTGTAATTTGAATGGTTTCAGCAGTTGGCTTTTGCAGAGGCGTCAAAAGGCATCCATATGAGGGAATGGGTTAAATCTTGTAACCTATCTATTACCTGTTGAGCTGTATTGTTAGGTTAATGCAGTTTTTACCTCACCTGGCACACAATGCCAAAATGGGGTGTTGGGATCACCTTGCATCTGTCGGCATCATCGTCTTGCCGTGCATCATTAATAATTCAGTCACGTTTTCTCGCCTTTGAAAAATAGGGCCAGATCAGACAGATCCTGTAGGTCTGCTCTGTTTGCTTATGGAATTATATAGATCCAATTCTACATTTTTACCAGGGCCAAAACGTTTCTTGTTAATATGCCATTAAAATCTTAACTTATTGATATTCATTTGTACAGTTTTTTCTTACATGTATATTAATATTCATGAGGTAAGGGGTTAAAGGACATTTCCTCATAACCCATTATGTCATGAATATTCAAGAAATACTCTGTTTGCAAAGGCATTATTTAAAAGGTGTATCTGTGCAGTAAACAGTTAAGGTAGAAAATAGTCAAAATGCACCTGTATTTTGCCATCCAGGGCTAATGCCCAGAGTTGGGAATCAGATAAGACAATGGTTGCTACTGCATATGCCTCTGTCATTATTTGAAAATCTTGGAAATATGTGCAACCCATTGCAATAGTAACAGTACAGTAGAACCTGTATCAGGGTTGCCACAGTCGGGGAAAAGTCGGGGATTTTTTTTCATTTAGTCAGGAAAATTTGAAATTTTGGCAAAAGTCAGGTAAAGTCTAGGAATGGAGGAAGTTGAGGGTGGAGGAATCAATTTGGTAGAGGAATAGAAAATGAAAAAGAGGCTAGACAGTTTCTTCATTCTGGTTGAGCAAGTCTATATTTCACTATACACGTATTATCCAAAAGCATTGCTTATAAAGAAAATAAATAAATTTGAGTTTTAATAGTTTAAGTCTGTATACGACTATACATGCTTAGGGTATAAGAAAAAACTGAAAGGGGTTTATGCGTCCCTTGCCTCCTGAGCGGTTTCTTTTTTCCGTTTTTGGTCAGAGTAGTCGGGGAATTTTACTTTCTGTAATTTGTGGAAACCCTGTGTATAGTCTAGTCGGATTTCTAGAAATTGTGAAAAATGAAAGAGTAGTAGGCATTTCGTGTTAAAAGTTGACAAACAGTTGTTTTTTACATAATTTGGGTGTGCTGAATCCGAATATGCCGTTTGCCAAGCTGTATCTTCCGTATTTAAGATACAAAATGGCGGAAAACAAAATGGCCGCCAATGAGCACTATTCCCAGGCAAACAAGGATACACTACACCGAAAATCTGGGTGTAACATTAAAATGTTCTGTTGAAATATACAAACGACCAATGGAAGACAATTTTGAAAAGCTTCATTTCTTTTTATTGCATTCCAAATTATATCCCAAGGGTTAAGCCGAAATGGCGGTAAAACAAAACGGTCGCCAATAAACACAGTTTGCAGCCAAACAATTATACACGTTCTACATAGCAGCACAATCGACATTATTAAAAGACTGATTATAAGTATTAGAAAATAATTTAGGGTTTATAAACGTTGGTTGCCTGCCCAGCTGTATCGTAAGTATATAGTTATAACGGTAAGATGGCGAAACACAAAATGGCCGCCTATGAACAATAATTAACAAAACGTAGGAATTTTTTACTGATATATAATATAACATGTTCAATATTTATGGCGTTTGATCTGGATTCAAACTGCATGAACACATTGCAGGTAATCAGAGAAAATCCAAAGAGTTATTCATTTCCCTGTAGAGCATCCATGTAGGATATAATGACATCATGAATATTTATTACCTGAATTTGTATAATGGCATATGTGTATTGTTTTAAACTGTAGAGTCGGATCTCTTATACTCATAAGCCAATAGAGCAAACCCTGATCAGATGACTCCTTCAAGAGGTGTCTGATCTCGGTCTACTCTGTTTGCAAAGGCGTGAAAAAGATTTTATGAGTTTTATTGCTCTGCATTAAAGTACATGCGTATGGATTAATTTAATCTATTTCAGGAAACAAGCTGCTACCAGTCACAAGGTTGCTCTCCAATAATGTTTAGTGTATATGATTCAAACAGATGGGCTTATTGGAGCTTTATTGCTTTACATTATAGTATATAAGTTTATTAAATGTTGGGGTTTTTTTTCAGGAAACAAGCTGCTACCAGTCACAAGGTTGCTCTCCAATAATGTTTAGTGTATATGATTCAAACAGATGGGCTTATTGGACCTTTATTGTTCTACACTGTAGTATATATGTTAGTTAATTAAATGGGTTTTTTCAGGACACAAGCTGCTACCAGTAACAACCTTGCTCTCCATTAATTTTGGTGTATATAATTCTAACAGATGGGCTTATTTGAATTTTATTGTTCTACAGTATAGTATATGGGTTATTTAAATCCACTTCTACACATTTTAACCACATCTTCTATCGGAAAATCGATAATCAGAATGGATAATAATAAAAAATAATAATAATAGCTCTCCATTGGAGACGGATGAAAGACAAGTTTACCGTACATGCTGGGAATAAGATTATTGCAATTTACTTATTCTCAGATTTCTAAATCATCTCATGTGCCTTCTGCTTTCCCCGCCCACTCAACATCCTTCGAAAACATAGCCTGTTTTGGATATGATTGGGATAAGCAAGATATGATAGAGCAATTTAGAAGTAATGTTAAGAAATAAATATCTGAGTTCCAATTATCTGTCGAAATCAGTTTTCAATCTAGAAATATTTACATTTATATTACAGTTAAAGCATTTAAATGTGGTTCCATCACCTTTTTACATGTTTTTTTTTATATAATTGGCGATGGCCAGCAATGTGCTTGAGAAGAGACCGACACTATTTGAATATCAGTGTAGGGAAATAAACAACCAGCTAAAAAATATTTTGTCCGCAGTCAACGTGCAACTATTGTTGAATCAAACACATATAAGAAGAAAACTACTATACATTTATAAAAATGTATTAACACATTTCTGCATTAATTTAACGCAACACAATACTAGAACAATTTGTATTAACCCTTGCCTGCTAGACGTGCTCTGTCATTTGCACATGTTTTGGATTCAGATAAGACGCTAAATAATTCAGCGTCTCTTCAATATCCACGCTGTTTGACACTCGACTATTTGAGAAATTATTTATCTTTTCGTTATTTTCTGTCTTCCACTTTCAACATCAAACGGTTGCACCAGTAATAGAACAGAAGAGAATAGAGGTAGGGTAACGGCAGTAAAAGTTACCTACAATGGATCGTTCCTTTTCAAAAAGAAGCTGAGGTACTGTAATCTGTTATTTTTCCTGTATCGTTGACGCCGTCGGCGTTTGTCGTCCTTGTGAAAATAAAATAAATTAACCTTAGCGATAACTTTTAAATATTCGCTCTAATATAATGACACTTAACGCACTTGTTTACCATCACAAGGGCTACAGTGTGATAATACAGGGGTGAGAATTTTCCGCGGATCCGCGGAATTCCGCGGATTTCGTTTCACTCAGGACCGTTTTTGAGATCGATGTAAATCCGATGAGAATTTTTTTTTTTTGGGGGGGGGGGGGTTCTGGCGAATAATTCAGGAAATTATTATTTGCCGATATATTCTTTCACTATTCCAAGTAAATCCGCGTTAACAACGTTTATATCACGTTAACAGCGAGATTTCGGTTCAGCTAATCAAATAACGAGACTCTTGTCCTACAGCCAATCAAAACGCTCGTATTATGCAGTGTTCGTTCAACATTTTCAAGATGGCGTCTGTAACTGTACTGTCAATTAATCTGAATTAAGACAAAAATGAAAAGCATAGGCAGAGATTACAAAAACAGTGTGGAAAACAAGTTCTACCCAAGATGGATAGAGAAAGAAATTACGTTGACATTTGGTAAAGAAACAAGAAAAGTGATAATTGGCGACAATTTCATGAAACTGAATGTAAACTTCGGACGAGGGAACCTTGTGTAAACCTTGTTCCAAACAAATGAATTACCGAAAACGCGACTGCGTAGCATATAAGAACCTTCTGAAAAGCATTAAACATGTCCAGTTATTGAAACAGCGGATTTCCAGTCACAGGTAAAAACCTGTAATGTCAAGTATTTACCAGAAAGTTGTCTGTCAATAGCTATTCATAGGTAATGTTAAAGGAACTTGTTAAGATGTATCGATTCAGAAAATTTATAATTTGTTTTTGATAAACCAGTTTAATGAATTAGAAGATGGTTTATTGACATAAACAAGAGGGCCATGATGGCCCTGATACCGCTCACCAGACAATCAGGAGAAGATTTTCAAAGTTTTCACTATGTTCTATAGAAAACTGGCCACCCCTGGGGTGGGGCTTTATTTCTTAGCATGTCTTGGACTAAAATTAGCACACACTTTTGATTCTGATCTAATGCATACCTGTATGTAACTTCATATGTGGTTTGTACATGAGTTAATTGTAAGATTGATATCGTCGACGTTCTTCTAAAATGTCGTATATCGATTATGGCGAGAAAACTTTTTTCGTTTCATCTGAAAGAGCGGGAAATTCTGCATCATCCAGTGAGTCTCAAGTTTTTGTAGCCAATCAGGCGGCAAAGTTATGTCACGTGACTTTATATCGTATAAGGTTAATATTTTTGTTCTTCTAAAATGTGGTATGTAGAGGAGAGCTGCTGCGAATTCAGGTGGTGTTGTCATTCAGACTAATATTTTCCCAATTAAATGTAGGAATTGAAGGTACATATGCCTTCTGTGATAAAGCAGCGTAATTAATGTACGATAATCATGTTTTATCTTTAAGAATTCGAAAGAAACATTGACATTCCAAGCTGTCGTATAACAAAGTGCATGTCAGGTTTCAAATTTGTAAATGTTGTATCCGTCGTATAATACCTCTAAACAACAATATTCAAGTTCTTAAAGGTCGTATATTGCCGCATAAAAAATCTAAGGGCCACAGACACAGACACATAAGGGCCACAGACACATAAGGGACACAGACACATAAGTGACGTGCATTAACAAGTGAAAATGTCTCCTTATGATGTGTGCCGATTTTGAGAACCGTAACTTAACAAACACAGAAATGAATATGTTTTTTCGTCTTTCTCAAAACAAGCAAAATTGACATACGACATTGTAGAATAACGTCGACGATATGCATTAACCCTTTCCTCCATAAAAACGCCTTTCTACGCCTCTGTAATAGTCACTTTTTGAAACCATTTTGATAAATAGAGCATTTATATTTATCACAATGGTTTCAAATCTACACAATTCTGAAATTTTCCTTTTCTCTTTTCTCCTTATCAGTAGATTTATTCAAAGAGGTAGGATCTGAAAATAGCCTATGAGGGAATGGGTTAAAACAGTGTGAACAAACAGACACTAATTCTGAAGCAGACAACTTTAGAGAGTTTTGACCAGGAACTTGACCTTTGATTACGTAAGACAGACTGAGTATCTGGGTTCCTTCTAGCTCAGGGGAACCTTTATAGCGTCGGCCTGCGGTACGGAAGGTCGGGGGTTCGATCCCCGGCCGTGACAGACCAAAAGTCGTTAAAAGTTGGTACTAGTAGTTCCCTTGTCTACGCTCGACAATAAATGTGTAGTTCTAGGACTGGTCGGCCCGGTGTCAGGATAATGTGACTGGATGGGGTGCCCTTGCCATTTACCTGCGGCAGGATTCCAGTGAGGCAGAGCTATAACTTGTCTCATGCGGGTGCCGTGTGCAAATAACTGAAATACTGTTGGTCGGACGTAAAACCCAACTCACTCACTCACTTTATAGTGTAAACGTCTATTTTAAAGTATAACCAACAGGGCAAGGCCAATTTTAACCTCAGAACTATGATATTTACCAATTTCAACAAGGTATACTAAGTAAATATATACACCAAATATCTAAGCTCTGTGACACGTAGTTTTTGACAAGAAGATTTTTAAAGTTTTCCCCATGCCTAACCTAAGTGAACCCAGCATTCTGCTACTTGTACAGAAAACAACAGTCAGCTAGAGAAAACTGGCCACCCCTGGGACCGTGGCAGGGCCAATTTTGGCTCCAGGGACATAATGTATATAACTTTTGTAGAGGACCTATAAGTGATGCTATGTGCCAAAGATGAAAGCTGAGAACCCTGTAGATTCAGAGGAGAAGACTTTTAAAGGTTCAAATTGTTAACGACGCACACCACACGACGCACAACAAACGTTGACAGACGACAGACATCAGGCGATCACAAAAGCTCACCCTGAGCACTTTGTGCTCTGGTGAGCTAAAAATCTTAACAGGTAAGTGCAATTTAATAGAAATAATCCCTTGTGACTTGTGAGAGCCTCCATATAGCAAGCTGTAAAACCTCTAAATAGCAAGCTGGAGAGCCTCCATGTAGCAACCGGTAGAACTTCTATATAGCAAGCTGTAGAACCCCTATATAGCAAGTTGTAGAGCAGCTATACAGCAAGCTGTGTTAACTTCTATATAGTAAGCTGTAGAACCATTATATAGCAAGCTGTAGAACATCTATAAAGCAGGCTATAGAGCCTCTATACAGCAAGCTGTAGAACCTCCATGTAGCAAGATGTAACAAGTTGTCACCTTTCCTTCATATTTTTTGCTCATTTCAAAGGTACGTAACTCCCATAATACATGCATGAACCCCGTTAAAGGGACACACCGGGAATTTTGTTCGTCCATCAATCATCAATAACATTTTTAACATCAGGCGATCACAAAAGCTCACCCTGAGCACTTGATGCTCTGGTGAGCTGAAAATCTTAACAGGTAAGTGCAATTTAATAGAAATTGTGACTTGTGAGAGCCTCCATATAGCAAGCTGTAAAACCTCTAAATAGCAAGCTGGAGAGCCTCCATGTAGCAACCGGTAGAACCTCTATATAGCAAGTTGTAGAGCAGCTATACAGCAAGCTGTGTTAACTTCTATATAGTAAGCTGTAGAACCATTATATAGCAAGCTGTAGAACATCTATAAAGCAGGCTATAGAGCCTCTATACAGCAAGCTGTAGAACCTCCATATAGCAAGATGTAACAAGTTGTCACCTTTCCTTCATATTTTTTGCTCATTTCAAAGGTACGTAACTCCCATAATACATGCATGAACCCCGTTAAAGGGACACACCGGGAATTTTGTTCGTCCATCAATCATCAATAACATTTTTATCTGGCTTGATAACTCAATTCTGACTTCAGATCTGTACTCAGCATGCCGAAATACATTAATTTTGTGAATTTGAACAAAATCTGAGAAAATAAATTAAAAAACTTTTTTTTCGTCCATTAATCATCAATAACTTTTTTATCTGGTATGATAACTCAATTCTGACTTCAGGTCTGCACTCAGCATACCAAAATACATAACATATGCGAATTTGAACAAAATCGGAGACAAAAAATATTTTTCCGGAAAAAAAGGTCGAACTAACCCCTTAGCGTTTTTTTTTCGAAAAAACACTTTTTGTCTCCGATTTTGTTCAAATTCATATATGTTATGTATTTTGGTATGCTGAGTGCAGATCTGAAGTCAGAATTGAGTTATCACGCCGGATAAAAAAGTTATTAATGGTTTTCTGGACGATTTTTAAAAAATAATAATTGTCTCCGGTTTTTGTTCAAATTCACATATAGTATGTATTTCGGTATGCTGAGTGCAGATCTGAAGTCAGAATTGGGTTATCACATCAGATAAAAAAGTTATTGATGATTAATGGACGAAAATATTTTCCACTGAAAAATATGTTTTTCGGTGTGTCCCTTTAACTGGACATCAGCATACAGAGTGATTGGGCAAAGAACGAACGAAAATGACAAGTTTTTATATAAAAAGAAGGTTTCTGAGCTCGTACGGACACACGAACACCGCAGAACCTTTGTGACACACATAATTAATGACGCAGGTAATTAATGAATACCATGCGTTTCTGATTTTTTATAAATTAAATATATACAGTCTTATGCGCTAGTAAAAGACGACAGTACAAAGAATGTTTGAACACCCCTCATCACATAGAAGGCTGAAAATTTGCACAAACCTAGCATTATTTCTTACAGGAATATTGGACAGTTAAAGGGTTTACTGAAACAATGGCATCGTAAATATTAGATTTATACAGGGATATTGGCCATGGCAGGAAATGTGGAAGCATATCTATACTATATCATAAGCAAACGGAGTAGACCCTGGTCATTTGGCTCCTACAGGATCTGCGTCTACTCTGTTTGCAAAGGCAGAGAAAGGCGTATTTATGAAGAGAAGAGTTAACCCATTCCCTCATATTGACACCTATGTAAAAGTCACTTTTTGAAACCATTTTTTTATGAATATTTATCACAATTTATCACAATTGTATCAACACTACACAATGTTAAAATGTTCATTTTCTTTAGTAAATGCTCCTTTCCGGTAGATTTATTCAAAGAAAATCCTATGAGGTAATGGGATAATACTGAGTTGGCTGTTATTTGCAAACAGTGACGACCAGCTCACATGGTTCATAGAGGAGCACTCTGATCAGGATCTGTATTGTTTGTCATTCAAAACCCCTCTCCCAAAATAAACTTTCATCCTAAATAAACTTTACTTTTAAAAAAGATGGACTATCCGCTTCGAACATTCAGTAAGGAACGGGTTAAGCATGTGAATTCGCTGAATTGATATCCCCCGCCAAACTAGTGCTGGCCTCAGTATTGATATCCCCCGCCAAACTAGAGCTGGCCTCTGTATTGATATCCCCCGCCAAACTAGTGCTTGCCTCAGTAGTTAACTGTCTTATAGACCAGAGGGGCGAAAAGGTGTTGTTCTTCCACAAAAAACTCTGGTCTTCCAATACTCCAGATATAGTTTCCATACGTTTGGCTCCAAGAAGACAAAAATGTTATATTTTTCGCAAACAAAGAGCCATAATTCTGATGTTCCAGAGTCAATTTGAATAATGTTTTGCAGAGCCGCATGTCCTTATGCTACTTAACATTTGCACAGTTTGAAAGAAAAACTCCGTACAGTTTTTGAGAAATGTCTCCGGACACGCAAACACGTTACTTTTTGGCAACCAAAGGGCTATGAGTTTGGTGTTCCAATGTCAATGTGCAGGCGCATATTCTGTTATGGTACATGTACTTAACATTTAAACAACGTTTCTGATATATCATTCCGGGGTGAAAGGACGAACGGACGCATGGACGGTCGAAAACGCCAAAACTAAACATTGCTCAATGCAGAATGAAAGCAATGCACAATATGCTAAAAATCAACAAAACACAGTTTAGGTTTAAAATTTTATTTTTTCTCCAGACAATATCCTACTCCCCTTTCAGTTTTACAACCATTATCCTGTAACAAACATGGGTCAAACATGAGGGAAAAATAGTGTTTTGATCCAATTTATTTACCATATACATGTATGTAACAGCTTATCCAGACCGACAAAGATGGTCAAACAGAGTAGACCCAGATCAAATAACTGCTGAAGGAGCAATTTGATATGGGTCTTCACTATTTGTATCCCTTTCCTTTAACAAATGCTTTTTCGTTCATTTCAAAACAGAGTAGACCCAGATCAGATGGCTCCTGTAGGAGCCATCTGATCAAGGTCTACTCTGTTTGCTTAAGAAAGTATATAGATCTGATTTTACAGGTCCCACCTTAGTCACAAAACCTTTCCATTTTTCATTTTATTGATTTTGTGCAATAGTTTTAAATTTTCTTTTCATAAATAATTCAAGTGTCAAACAGTTTGGATCCAGGAATGGCACCAGGTTACTCGGCGTCTCACCTAGATCAAAACTCTTTGCATAAGTCATCACAGATTCATCTATGGCAGTGAAAGCTTCACAGAATAATGGTTCAATTGATTTAAATAAACGTGTCTATACAGATTCAAACTAGAACACTGACCAGAAAGTCAGTAAGGTCCCCATATAATGCTTTCAGAGAGGCTAATGCGCCAGAGGGGAAACTGCATGGCAAATATTTATGTAGAATTTGTTATTAACGTTAGAAAATGCCCATAATTTGTAAATCTGGCACATTATTATGAACTCGCCCTAGATCTTATGGTTAGTTTCCCCAAGAACAATCAAGATTGGTTCTGAAATGGTTAACCCATTAACTCATAGGCTATTTTTAGATACAACATCTTTGAATAAATCTACCGAAAAGGAACATTTACTAGAGAAAAGGATTTTTTTTAGAATTATGTAGTTTGAAACCATTGTGATAAATAGAGCATTTGCTCTTGAAGGAGCAAATGCTATATTTATCACAATAGTTTCACAAAGTGACTTTTACAGAGTCGTCAATATAAGGGAATGGGTTAAGTGAGAGAGCAGACATCGTTCCTGGATAACCATTTAAGTGCTAACAGCCTAATTCAGATACGTGCTCAGAACTTTTCACCCATTTCCTCAGAAGCTATTTTTAGAATCTACTTCTTCAAATAAATCTACCTAAAATGAGCATTTACTAGAGGAAAGGACATTTTAGAATTTTGTCGTTTTGGAACCATTGTGATAAATAGAGCATTTGCTCCTATGGAACAAATGCTCTATTTATCACAATGGTTTCAGAAAGTGACCTTTACAATGGCGTCAATACGAATAAATGTGTTAAATGAATGTTTCATTATCCAATTTGACTAATATTGCAGATATTATGTTTAACGTACAGCTTGTTGAAGATCAGATAACTTTTCGCATTAGAGAGTGGCTAAATTTGTCAATTTATGTTGTTAACGAGCCATACTCCAGAAGTGCCCAGGTCGATCTGGCAGATTATTGAGCTTGGCAGAGATATTATTACCACAAACAATTTCACCAATTTCAGAGAGAATGAGATAGAAACGGCCGAACATCGAGTGCAGACAAGGCTGATTTGGCCAATTGTTTTATTAGTTTCAAGGGTCATAATCAAGAACTGCCCAGGTCAATCTGGCAGGTTATCGAACATGGCCGAGATATTATTACCACGAACATATTCAACAAGTTAGGTGACAATCAGATAGAGCAGACGTGGCTGATTTCGTTGATTTTGATGTTATTCAAGGGCAATAATCTTGAGATCTTGGGGCGCTTAGGCTGGTAAGTGAACTTTGTCCCGCATTTCAATCTCAGTGTTGTTATATTTTCTCGTACTTCAGTATCATCAGTTTCAGTTCTTTTAGTTATGAAAATTGAAAATCAATGAAGCTGGTGCTAGGGGAGGTGAGTAGTGCTGCATGTTTAATAACTGCTCATTAACAGCCATAAAACCGAGTCTGCAATTTTCTTTTGTCGCATTGCTTATTTCGCTTTCTAAGGATCGCCTACTTTCAGGATCAATTGACTTAGATTTCATACCTACACATACTTTCAACAAACTTGGTGAAGATCTGATGAAAACAATTTGTGTTAGAGAGCGGACATAAAAATGAACACCGTAACGGATGGACGGACAGGGTGATTACTAAAGGGCACCAACATGCCCTAACAACAAGAAACAAAATATTAAAATTCAGCACTCATACATGTTTAAAACTTAACTACATAAATATTCATATAAAAATAATGAAGTCATGAATATCAATTACATTTAGATTAATTTTTTACAATGGCAAATTAATAGGGTGTTATTAAACCTTTCCGTGTTCTATGTTTATTCCAAATTTCAATTTCTACTGAATATTCATGGACAAAATAGTTATTTGCAAGGTCTAACAAATTCCATCAGCAAACAGAGCAGACCCTGATCAGACGGCTCCTATAGCAGCCGTCTGATCTGGGTCTATTCTGTTTGCAAAGGCATGAAATTCCATTTATATGAGGGAAAGGGTTAAGCCATTGTATAAATTGCAGTCTCATATTTATACCATTTCATAAACAAACAGAGCAGATCTTTAGTTCCTGTAGGAGTAGTCAGATCTGGGTCTAACCTGTTGCAAAGGAATTAAAAAAGTTATTTTTTAATGAAATCATGAATATACATTAGCTGAAATGGACACAGGATGTTTCTGTATTGGTAGAAGCTGCAATGTCAGATCTATAATAGTTTCATAAGCAAACATGTAAGAGGGTCTTCTCTGTTTGCTTATGTTATAATAATATACATGTAGATATTGTTCTACAGTTTCTGCCATGGCCAAACGTTCTTGTATCCATGTGTAATCATGTAATTAATCTAATTAATATTCATGATTTCAATATTTCGTACATAACTGCCTAAATCCTTACAAGATGCCTTGTTACTCAGTATCTCATGTGGATACAAACTGTTTACAAAGTTCATCATAAATTTGCCCAAAAGAGGGAAGATATATCATTAACACAATACCCCCTAGTGACGCATTTTTGCGCCTCCATAAATTAAAATTGACATTTTGAAACCATTGTGATAAATAGAGCATTTGCTCCATAGGAGCAAATGCTCTATTAATCACAATGGTTTCAAGACTACACAATTCTAAAACTCTCCTTTTCTATAACTAGAACTGTAAGCCAATGGCTAACGAATACCCCCACCTGTCTGCTTGTCAGAACACCATCATCAATCTGAACATATGTACATAGAGAAACATGAAAAGATTGAAAAACAATACATGACCCAACCTAATTTATATAATAACAAGATGGCCCTTAATCGCTCACCTGATTACCATAGACTTAAGATTTTTGCTGGGTAGCCCATGGGTAGGGCCAATATTGACATTAGGGACAATATTTGAACAATGTTGTTAGTGGATCATGAGCAGTAGTTCGGCAGATCAAGATTTTCAAAGATTTAGTATATTGATTTTATCAAGATTGGGCTAAAAATGTGCCCTCTAGAGTAATTTTTCTAAGATTTGACCTAGTGACCTACTTTTTTTCCCCACCCCACCCATGATCATACTCAACCTTGGTATCACCAAGACAAACACTCTGAGCAAGTTTGAGGAAGACTGGGCTAAAAATGTGGCCACTGGAGTGTAAACTAATTTTTTCTAAGATATGACCCAGTGACCTACTTTCTGACCTCACATAACCCACTTTCAAACTTGTCCAAGATTTTATTAGGACAACCATTCTGGCCAATTTTTATGAAGATTTGGCTATAAATGTGACCTCTTGAGTGTTCACAAGGTTTTCATATTATTTGACCTAGTGACCTAGTTTTTAATTCCACATAACCCACTTTCACGCTCGTTTGAGATTTTATCAAGGCAATCATTATGACCAAGTTTCATGAAGATTGGACAAAACATGTGACTGCTAGAGTGTTCACAAGGTTTTTCTACTGTTTGACCTAGTGACCTAGATTTTAACCCCACTTGACCCACTTGTAAACTCGTCTGAGAATTTATCAAGACATTCATTCTGACCAAGTGTCATGAAGATTGGACTAAAATTGTGACCACTAGAGTGTTCACAAGGTTTTTCTACTGTTTGACATAGTGACCTAGTTTTTTACCACACGTAACCCACTTTTCAAACTCCTCCTAGATTATATCAAGATAATCATTCTGACCAAGTTTCATGATATTGGGCTAAAATGTGACCTCTAGAGGGTTCACAAGGTTTTCCTACTATCTGAACTTGTGACCTAGTTATGTCTCCCCCCATATTTATATGGGGGAGACATATTGTTTTCCGTGAGAGTTGTCTGTCTGTCTGTCTGTCTGTCTGTCTGTCTGTCTGTCTGTCCGTCTGTCCGCCTGTCTGTCTGTCCGTCACACTTTTTGTCCGGACGATAACTTCAATATGCCTGATGCCAGTTGATTGAAACTTCATATATGGAAAGAGCATAATGAGAGGAAGTGTCATGCACAAGGTCCATAACTCTGGCTTCACTAATATTGGAGTTATTGCCCTTTGTAAAAAATCACACTTTTTTGTCCGGACGATAACTCCTATATGGCTCATGCCATTAGATTGAAACTTCATATATGGAAAGATCTTGACGAGAGGAAGTGTCATGTACAAGGTCCATAACTCTGGCTTCACTTATATTGGAGTTATTGCCCTTTGTAAAAAATATCATAATTTTTTGTCCGGACAATAACTTCAATATGCCTGATGCCAGTTGATTGAAACTTCATATATGGAAAGAGCAGAATGAGAGGGAGTGTCATGCAGAAGGTACATAACTCTGGCTTCACTAATATAGGAGTTATTGCCCTTTGTAAAAAAAATCACACTTTTTTGTCCGGACAATAACTTCTATATGGCTCATGCCATTGGATTGAAACTTCATATATGGAAAGATCACAACGAGAGGAAGTGTCATGCACAAGGTCCATAACTATGGCTTCACTAATATTGGAGTTATTACCCTTTGTAAAAAAAATCACAATTTTTTGTCCGGATGATTACTCCTATGTGACACATGCCATTGGAGTGAACTTCATACATTGAACGATCATGATAAGAGAAAGTGTCATGCATAAGATCCTTAACTCGAGCTTCAATAAATTTAGAGTTATTGCCCCTTTACATTTGTTTAATTCTTTCTTGTCCGGACGATAACTCCTACATAGCTCTTGCCATAGTATTGAAACTTCATACATGGAAAGAGCATGATGAGAGAAAGTGTCATGAACAAGGGCCATAATTCTGGTTTCAATACTTTTGGAGTTATTGCCCTTTGTTACATTTTTTGGCCGATCAATAACTCCTGTTCGACTGATGCTATTGGAATGACATTTTATTTTTGGAAAGAGCATGATGAAAGTAAGTGTCATGCACAAGGGCCATAAATCTGGTATCAGTATTTTTGGAGTTATTAGCTGTTATCATTTTCTACTTGAAAAATGTAGTGTGGAAAACGCATAATGAGGGGAAGTATCATTCATCAAGACCAGAACATTTTTAGTGATTTCCCTTTACATATTGCTTTTATTAGAGGGGAGACATCCGTTTTTGTGACAAAAACCTCTAGTTTTTAACCCAAGTTAACTCGTCCGAGATTTTATCAAGACATTCATTCTGACCAAGTTTCATGAAGATTGGACTACAATTGTGACCACTAGAGTGTTCACAAGCAAATTGTTGACGACGGACGACGGGCGCCGGACATTCAAGTCTCCCAAAAGCTCACCCTGAGCTTTGCTCAGGTGAGCTAAAAATCAGAATTAGAGTTTGAATGTGACCTTTGACTAGAAATTGTGACTGTAATGTGAACTTTGGTGAATTTTGTCTAGAAAGTTAACTGTTACAATACCATGCCAACTTTAAATCAAATTTTGTATCTTTATCTGTGATCACAGAGTTCCATTTGATTTCATTTTTAAAACGTGTGAGTTTTAATTGCTTATGTTTGACAAGAATTAATCTGGCAATGTTGAATGAATCCAATAATAAACTGAATGTAAATTGTACGGACATGTTCTACAACTGGTTTGTTTGAAACACAGCTCATTGTGTATGACATGCAACTCAAGTATAATTGTAAACAAGAGGACCAGAATGGCCCTGACACCGCTCACCAGACAATCAGAGGAGAATATTTTCAAAGTTTTCACATATGTTTCTATTGAAAATTTAACACCCCAGGGGCGGTGCCAATTTTGACCCCAGGGACACAATTTATATAACCTTTGTAGAGGACCTGAACATGATGCTGAAAGAATGTAGTGAAAGAATGGATAGAGCATAGACCACTGGAACTTGTATTAATTCTTTGGATGCTAGAGGCGGATTCTCCCACCACTAATGACCTATGCAAACAGTTTGGATCCAGATCAGGGCCAACATAATGTGGGGCCTGATCTGATATCCAAATTGTTTGTAAATGAGACTGAACTTCTGAAAAACTTAGAAAGAAAGTGTGTAGTGGGATTCTCCCACCACTAATGACCTATGCAAACAGTTTGGATCCAGATCAGGGCCAATATAATATGGGGCCTGATCTGATATCCAAACTGTTTGTCAATGAGACTGAACTTCTGAAAAACTTAGAAAGAAATTGTGTAGTATGGATAACTTATGAATATGCTGCAGACAACCATTTAGCAGATGACAAAATTACCCAGCATGCAAAGAATTAAGCTGAAATTCACAGCAGATATGCTCTATATTGATATCTGGTAGCTTAATGCAGGAGTGTTCTGCATATTAAGAACTATCCACAGTTTTCTCAATCTTAAATGAGTGTGTGTTATTTGTCTAAACACAATTTCTACTCTACTGATCAGGCTAAGGGTGATTATATAAGAACTCAGACTGACTGGTCTCAGCTCTGCAGGCTGATATATTAAGGACAAACCTTTAGACTGTCGTTTCTGTCTGTACACACAGGGCAGGGCCAATTTTAACCCAAGAACTATTATACTTATAAAACCCATTAAGTTATGCGAAGTAAATCTATACACCAAATATCTAAGCTCTGTGACATGTAGTTTCTGACAAGAATACTTTTAAAGTTTATCCTATGCATAAGTAGTGATCCTATGGGCTGTTTAAAATCCCTGGGGTGGGACCAATTTTTACCCTAGGGGCATAATTTATATAACTTTTGTAGAAGCCCTGAAGTTGAAGCTATGTGCCAAATATGAAAGCTGAGGACCTTCTAGTTTTAGAGGAGATGATGTTGAAAGTTTTCACTATATGTTTCTATTAAAAACTGGAAACCCCTGGGGTAGGGCCAATTTTGACCCCAGGTGTATAATTTATATAACTTTTGTAGAGGACCAACAGATGATGCTATGTGCCAAAGATGAAAGCTGAGAACCCTGTAGATTCAGAGGAGAAGATTTTTAAAGGTTCAAATTGTTGACGATTGACGACGCACACCGCACGACGGACGACGCACGCCAACGGACGACGGACATCAGGCAATTACAAAAGCTCACCCTGAGCTAAAAACACATGAATGACAGACCCAAGTGAAATGCAGGAGAAGGCTCCTGAAGTGCTCAGGAACGCTATATTTCATTTTGCTTCGGGGGGCTTTGCCCCCCTGAACCCCCCACATGGGCGCTGCCCATGTCCAGCAAGGGGCCGACCCCTGCTAATTTTCCTCTTTTTTCATCAACGGCCATTCTCACCCCTGGATAAAGGACCACTACTCTGTAAGGCTTTTTGACATAATTATTCCCCTTTACGGACATAGAAATAACAGAAAACACCCTGGCCGTAACTTTTTTACATTTCGAGATAATCCCATGAACTTCACGTACCTGCTACATGACCATAACTCTTTTTTGACAAAATTAATTCCCTTTGCGAACTAAGGAAATAACAGACGAGGGCTGGATTTCGCATACGGGGTTCTCTTTTATATTTTCAATTGACCTGTGTGTTTGTTTCTCCTCTTGTTCGTTTGTGCTGTTAGAGGGTTGTCTAATGTGATCTAGCCAGAGGTTGCTTCCCCGCTCCAACAGCCTTTCAAATGAGACTTAGGAGACACGTCTCCGTATAACCCTTCTGTGTTGGTGGGACGTTAAACCCAACCCAAACAACAAGCTATCGAAAATGTTAAATAATGACGACCCCTTCACTAAATAACATGTCTCTGAATCGCTTCACAATGTCGTCTAACCCATACTCCGTTGCTCATAAACTCAGAGAGAGTCGGTTTGTCGATCTTTCAGTTTTGTTGATGTCGGTTTTTTATTTGCCAAAAGTCTTTCCAAAAACCAAGATTTCAACGGTTCTGTTACTTTAGTTGTCCGCCGGTGGACAACCCAGTCATTCACATCATACTGACAATTACGAATTTGTCGTAATACTATCCCTTATATCCTGCTGTCCGGCCAGTCTGTATGGATAAGACGCCGAGTAACTCATCCGGATAAAAGCTGTTTGACACTCAATCAGCATTTCTTTGAGAAATAGAGTCGTATTATCCCCCTGTTTCCCCTTAAATGGATAAAATCGGTTCCATTATTTCAGATACCTGTAATGAAGTTCTCAGGTACCTGTAATGGGCGTAGGTGCTCTAAACCAATATCTGATCCTTGAACCATCTGCTTCCAGCCAACTTGTTAGCAAGAACATAGTTTTGATGTTGTTACAGATGGAATCAAAACTAGAATCATTAATGTCATTTGGTGTCTCATGTAAAGTGAACATGTTTTGGTCAATTTACTATGGCAGTATCCATTGTTGTCATTTTTTAAAAAGAGCACTGTCACCTTGCAGGACATTATCATAAATGCTAATGCGAACTGCATTGCTGATGTTGAGAATCCTGGTTTAAAGTTTGGAATTTATCCCTTGTATGTCAGTTTGTTTGTCGTCTTCTAGCTCAGTCTCGATCAAGTTCTGCCCTCCAAAGTCCAAGCATCAAGAGCAAAACCAGAAAGAGACTTTCAGGCACAGACAGAAGATATTCTCATTTATGACAAATTTATAATAAGTATATTTGTCATAATGTCGGAACACACCTCTAAGGCAAGAGAGGTGATTCTGCCGTTTAAAGAAGTAGGGATTTCTACGCCCACGGTTTCAGTCAATGCACAATGTCTCTTCCATATTTAGAAAAGTTGGTACATATGCTTTGGGAGCCGCCTCTTTTAGCCGCCTCTTTTAGTTCCAAACCAAGCAACTACATAGCTATGTCGTCATTGACCGATTTTCCTTATTACATGATGTGTGTCGCAGGGTGTGAATACTTTTATTGCTTTTAATTGTAAATTTTGCACGTGCTTACCCTTGTATAGTTATATCCTATAGTGGGACAGTGTAGGCTAAGGGTCAGTGGTGTCCAGTCTGTAGATTATGTGTCCACTGTAAGTTTGGGTAGTGGCTAACTGACCAACCAGTCCATTTAGTGATCGCTGAAGTGTAAATGGACTGGCTTGGTGAGTGTATAAATAGAGTGGTAAGGGTTGGGCAGTTTACCTGGCAGTCCACTTTTCTGAGATGCACGAGTTGAGAGGTGTGGTCGGATGGTTAAAGTCTGGCATTTCGACAGGTGAATGGTAGCCACTAGATTGAGGCAGGTTTCTGGGTAAGTACAGCTTTATTCTCAATTGAGTTTTATTCTATTTCATGCATTAGTTGCATGGCTCTGTCATTCATCTATTTGGCATTTGGGACTGTGATAAGTAATTGTATTAGTAATGAACCTTTAATGTGTTCTCATTCTAGGTGATGTTATAATATAAGTGTGTTTGTTCAATTAATTTAGTCTAATGCTATATTCAGAATAAAGAATTGGTGTATTCAATGCAGCAAAATGTATACATTAAATAATTTATCAACGGGAAAACGTTGGATAAATTTAGTTGTGACTGACTGAGGTTACGTAAGGGTTTGTTGCATATATTGTAATTAATATATACATGTTGGTATTGGGACAGCAAAATGTCTGTTGTGGAGTACATTTAGGACAGCAAAATGTCCTGAGTAATTTGATAGGACAGGAAAATGTCCAGTTAGATTTAATTATAGTAAAGGGTATGTTGTTTAACAGGTTCTGTGTTTGGGCGTGGCAGTATGGAGTAATGGCGTTAGAGAAATAAAGTGTTGAACTGGACTTGTGGCTTGTGGTGAAATAGACCCTCGGTCGGCCTGCGACATTTGGTGTCAGAAGTTGGCGAACTGCGCACAGCATATGAGGCAGATTATATTCAAGGATGGGACGGTGGGGCATGTGGTAGTGACGTGTTGGGCCATGAGATTGTGCTGGTCAGGTTGCGTTTGTGACAGTAATATGGAGAGGTGAAAGGTGTTACTATCAGAAACTGGAAACGGCTTCGGCTGTACAATATTTTATATATTCAGACATTTAAAATTCAGACGTTTAATGGTAGCAGATGTAAATAGTGCTGATGACAGGCAAAGTTTAAAGTGACATTAATCAGTGTTTCAGAGGTGTGATGTATATTTAGTTGGGATCAAATTCAGATATGTTTGAATACTGGTATATTTGAGTATGAGTAGCCGTTGGCAGAACAGAGACAATGTTTACTTTTCATAACAAGGGTTGATGTTTAATCGTACATTGTTGTTTTGTAAATACTTATACTGATATGTATGCATATGTACTTATGCCACGCCCACTTTCTGTTGGATTCATTTATTTTACAGAGTGTCTCAGGAGTTAAGTAGATGTTGGAGTCAATGTGTTCAGTTTGGCTGGAGGGGAACCCAGAAGGCTGCTCTCGTCTAGTGGTGGTTTTCAGTTAGGAAGGTAATCGTTCATGTAGCATTGAATAGCCTATATGTAGACTGCCAGATAAGCTGTACTTCTGTTACACTGCCAGTCTTGGTATTGCAGAGCCCTTTGTAAAGTGCCGTATTTTATTCTCATGATACAGATTTGCCACTATTGACTCTTGTAGGTTCTCTTGTTGTTGGGTTTTTTTTGGGGGGTTGTTTTGTTTTCAAAAGCTTTAGTGCATTACAAACGTTATAATGGAAAGCTTAACTGAGTTGAGGGCATTAGGTGCCTCAATAGGGTATGAGGGCGAGGCTCTTAGAGAGTTTATAAAAGATCAGCAGGTGTTGTTAAGGGATGAAAGAGTTGCCCAGAGGCAAAAGGAGAAAGAGGATCAAGAATTTAAGTTGGAGAAGGAGAGATTGGAGTTGGAGAAGGAGAGGGCTAGTTTAGAGATACAGAGAGAAAGGGAGAGGTTGGCAGCAGAGCTTAAGAGTAAGGAGTTAGAGTTACAGACCTTAGAGGCAAAAACTAAGTCAGGGTTTTCTGGGGAAGCATCTGTCCCTAAGGGTCCAAAGTTACCTCCCTTTGAAGAGGAGAATGATGAGGTAGATAGTTATTTAAAGAGGTTTGAGGTGTATGCTGTTGCACAGAGGTGGAACAAAGGTTTGTGGGCGACCCACTTAAGTGCGCTGTTGAAAGGGAGAGCACTAGATATTTATGCAATGTTGCCACCTGGAAAGGCGTTAGATTATGATGAGTTAAAAATGGCTTTGTTAAAACGCTATGAGCTCACAGAAGATGGTTTTAAACAGAGGTTTAGAACGTGTAGACCGGAAGTGGGTGAAACATTTGCTCAATTTTCAGTTAGGCAGGCATCGTATTTGACAAGGTGGGTTGAAATGTCGGGATTGGATAATACATATAATGACCTCTTTGATCTCATGGTTAGAGACCAATTAATGCATGTGTGCAATAAGGATCTGAGATTGTTCTTGAAGGAACGTACACCTACTTCTGTTGCTGGAATGGCTGCGTTAGCAGACCAGTATAAAGAGGCAAGAGCAACAAGTGCGTCAAGTTTGTGTTCGGTGAGTTCTGGGCAAACTTTCAAGAGTGCAGCGGGTGTTGTATCACAGAGCGGTCAAGGTAAGAAACCAAACACTTTTCAGAAATTTCAGAGAGATACTAAGGATAAGAGATGTTTTATTTGTAACCGGATAGGTCATTTTGCAATTGACTGTAGGAATAGGGACGCTGGGTATAACCGTCAGGGGAGAGAATATAGACGCCCAAGCCCAGGGCAAGCTTATGTAAGAAATAGATCTTATTCTCCATATAAGCGTGTGACATTCAGGGAGGGATCCCCGGCAAATAGGGGTAGGACTGATACAAATGCGCAGAGTAATGTCTGTAATGCGTGTACTTTGCCATCATGTACTAGTACTCAGGCATTGGGATCAAGTTTTGATACTTTGGTCAGTTCGGCTAACAAATGTGCTCAGGTTACTATGCCAGTTTGTCAAGGTAAGGTTGGTGATTTGGATGTCACGGTGTTACGAGATACAGGTTGTAGTGGAGTTGTAGTTAAGCGAGCGTTGGTATTGCCAAGTCAGTTGTCTGGAGAGAAGGAGTTTTGTACTTTAGCAGATGGTTCGAAAATAAGTGTACCTATAGCGGACATTTATGTACAGTCACCATATTACAATGGTCAAGTTAGGGCTTGGTGTATGGAGAAGCCAGTTTATGATGTGATTATAGGAAATATTCCTGGAGCAAGGCAACCTGGTGATCCAGATCCACAGGTTTTCGTTGGTACTGTGCAGACTAGACAGCAGAGGAAGAAAGCACAGGAGGCCTGTTTGCCGATGAGTGTGCCAGAATCAATATCTGATGTCACACCTGAAGAGATAGGTGGACAACAGGAAACAGACAGTTCGTTGAGAATGATAAGAGATCTGGTGGCTTCGGGTGAGTCGTTTAGCAAAAATTGTGCCAAAATATTGTATGTGAAGAAAAATGGTGTAATTTTCAGAGAGTTTCAGTCACAAAAGGTTGAAAATAATAGGCAGTTTAATCAGTTGGTGGTCCCCGAGAGCTGTAGGGCAAGGGTATTAAAGTTGGCACACGAATCTATCATGGGTGGTCATTTAGGCACAGGCAAGACAATCCAGAGGGTGTTGTCAGAGTTTTACTGGCCAAGTATCCGATCAGACACAAAGAAGTTCTGTCGTTCTTGTGACATCTGTCAGAGAACAGTGCCGCATGGCAGAGTAGGTAAAGTACCACTAGGTAAGTTGCCGGTTATTGATATTCCGTTCAAAAGGGTAGCGGTGGATATAATTGGACCACTGCAGCCTGTGACTGACAAAGGTAACAGGTATATTTTGACACTGGTTGATTACGCTAGTAGGTATCCGGAGGCAGTAGCATTGCCAAGTATAGAAACTGAAAGGGTTGCAGAAGCACTTATTGATATGTTTTCTAGAATTGGTTTTCCTCAAGAGATGCTGACTGACATGGGGGCCCAGTTTACTAGCAAGTTGTTAGCTGAGGTAAGCAGGTTGATTTCCTTGAAGCAGTTGACTACTACGCCATATCACCCTATGTGCAATGGCTTAGTTGAGCGATTTAACGGCACTTTAAAGCAAATGTTGAAAAAAGTGTGCGCTGATAGACCAAGGGATTGGGATCGTTATCTTAGTGCATTACTGTTTGCATACCGTGAAGTTCCTCAGGAATCTCTTGGTTTCTCCCCCTTTGATTTGATATATGGTAGATCAGTCAGAGGACCTATGACGATACTTAAAGAGATGTGGTCTAATCATGTTGAAGAGCCCCAGGTACGTAGTACGTATCAGTATGTTTTGGATTTGAAGGATAAGCTGGAGACAGTATGTGAAATTGCTCAAGAGAATCTGCATCAAGCCTCAAAGCGGCACAAGGTACATTTTGACAAGAAGGCGAAACACCGGGATATTGAGGTAGGTGATAAGGTTCTTGTGTTGCTTCCTAAGAAAGCAAACAAGCTTCTCTTACAGTGGAGAGGTCCTTTCCCAGTAGTTGAGAAAATGGGACACTATGACTATAGGGTAAACGTTCATGGGAAAGTGAAGACTTACCATGCAAACTTATTGAAAAAGTATATAGACAGAGATGCTGAGGATCTTAGCAGCAAACCTATAACTGGTTCGGGTCAAGTAAGTATAGCTGTAATTGAAGACGAGGTTAGTATGTTTGGCAATGAGGAAAATGAGGAAGAGTCTGGTATAGAACAGGATGAGGGTGAGAAACTTTTGTCGAACCCTCAGTCAGTGAGGAAGGAGTTTCCAGAGAATGTAAGTATTGCTGAAACACTGACATTGGATCAGAAGGAGGAGGTTCGTAGTATGTTGCAAGAATTCGAGGAAGTATTGACAGATGTTCCAGGTCATACAAACCTTATTGAGCATGACATTAAGTTGACTACTAGTACACCTTTACGGCAGAAGCCGTATCCGATTCCATTTGCAAGTTTGCAAACAGTTGAAAATGAGATCAGGTCAATGTTGCTAATGGATGTTATTGAACCTTCAACAAGTCCTTATGCTTCACCAATAGTTTTGGTTCGGAAGAAAGACAATACCATGAGGTTTTGCATAGATATGAGGGGCATCAATAAGATCACAATATTTGATGCTGAACCGGTGCCAAATATTGATGAGATGTTTACAAAATTTGCTGATCATTGTTTTTTCTCAAAGTTTGATCTTGCAAAGGGGTATTGGCAGGTTCCGTTAAGTTCAGAGGCTAAACAAATAACGGCATTCCAGACAGCACAGGGGCTGTTTCAGTTTAAAATGATGCCATTTGGTTTAGTGAATTCTCAGGCAACTTTCAGCAGGCTGATGCGTAGGTTGTTGAAGGGTATGACTAATACAGAGAACTTTGTGGATGACATAATTATCTTTACTCAGACCTGGAAACAGCACTTGCTGGTGATTCGGGCACTGCTAGGGCGTTTGAAAGATGCAAAGTTAGCGGCAAGACCATCTAAATGTGCGATTGGGTTCAACAAAATTGAGTGTTTGGGTCACATTGTAGGTGGGAATAGAGTGTTTCCTAATCCTGAGAAGGTCCGTGCAATTGCGAGTGCCCAAAGGCCTCAGACAAAGCGGCAGGTGAAGTCTTTTCTGGGTTTGGTTGGGTTTTACCAAAAGTTTGTTCCAAATTTTGCACACGTTGCAGTCCCTTTAACAGATTTGACTAAAAAAGGTCGCCCTAATAAGGTTGTATGGTCAGACCCACAGGAGGTTGCATTCAACGTGTTAAAGAAAGCTCTGGTTACAGAACCTATTCTAAAGTTACCAAACATCAAAGAACCATTCGTTTTGCAGACTGATGCGTCTGAGGTTGGGATAGGTGGGGTTCTACTTCAGTTTGAAGGGAAAATGAAATTTCCTATCTCGTATGCAAGCAGGAAGCTTAAGTGTGCTGAGAGGAATTATGCAGTAGTGGAAAAAGAGTGTCTTGCAATTGTTTGGGCGGTACAGAAGTTTGCAAGGTATTTGTACGGAAGAGAGTTTCTGTTAGAGACTGACCACAAACCACTGGTACATTTGAACAAAGCAAAAGTAACAAATTCAAGGCTTTTGAGATGGTCTTTGTTGTTGCAGCCATACAAATTTAGGATCTGTGCAATCAGGGGTTCTGAGAATGTAGGTGCAGATTACTTATCACGATTGTGAGTGTGCAACTGATGGTTGTATGGTATTGAGGCAGGATATTTTTGTGAGTGTGGAACTGTGTAGAGTTGGGTTACTCACAGATAGATATACAGAATGTAATGTTTATTCATTTTTGTGAATTAAAAATGTTTGTGTAAGTTTAAAAGTACTTCACTATGTTGCGTACTTTTTTTGAAGGGGGGAAGATATGTCGCAGGGTGTGAATACTTTTATTGCTTTTAATTGTAAATTTTGCACGTGCTTACCCTTGTATAGTTATATCCTATAGTGGGACAGTGTAGGCTAAGGGTCAGTGGTGTCCAGTCTGTAGATTATGTGTCCACTGTAAGTTTGGGTAGTGGCTAACTGACCAACCAGTCCATTTAGTGATCGCTGAAGTGTAAATGGACTGGCTTGGTGAGTGTATAAATAGAGTGGTAAGGGTTGGGCAGTTTACCTGGCAGTCCACTTTTCTGAGATGCACGAGTTGAGAGGTGTGGTCGGATGGTTAAAGTCTGGCATTTCGACAGGTGAATGGTAGCCACTAGATTGAGGCAGGTTTCTGGGTAAGTACAGCTTTATTCTCAATTGAGTTTTATTCTATTTCATGCATTAGTTGCATGGCTCTGTCATTCATCTATTTGGCATTTGGGACTGTGATAAGTAATTGTATTAGTAATGAACCTTTAATGTGTTCTCATTCTAGGTGATGTTATAATATAAGTGTGTTTGTTCAATTAATTTAGTCTAATGCTATATTCAGAATAAAGAATTGGTGTATTCAATGCAGCAAAATGTATACATTAAATAATTTATCAACGGGAAAACGTTGGATAAATTTAGTTGTGACTGACTGAGGTTACGTAAGGGTTTGTTGCATATATTGTAATTAATATATACATGTTGGTATTGGGACAGCAAAATGTCTGTTGTGGAGTACATTTAGGACAGCAAAATGTCCTGAGTAATTTGATAGGACAGGAAAATGTCCAGTTAGATTTAATTATAGTAAAGGGTATGTTGTTTAACAGGTTCTGTGTTTGGGCGTGGCAGTATGGAGTAATGGCGTTAGAGAAATAAAGTGTTGAACTGGACTTGTGGCTTGTGGTGAAATAGACCCTCGGTCGGCCTGCGACAATGTGCATCTACTGAACTGCACGAAACATCTAACATTGTATTTCTCTATTGGTGCAATGTGATCATTAACATCTGCAAATCACACCCTTAGAGTTTGATCTTTTGACATTTCGAGAATCTGGTCACTAGTTTTGAATGTTATGACAGATGGAAGCTTACTTTTTGCATTTGTATTCTGGCAAAACATGCATTCCTCGCCGTTCACGACAGGCCCAATAAAACTTCTTGATGTTCTAGATACAGATAATTTGCTTTGATTTGCGTAAGCGTTCGTGCTTCAGCTCGCTTCGGCATTGTCTGTGTCAAAATGTCTTGAGATATGAAATGTACCCGTGCAGGTAGCGTTGTATGATTTGTGCCAAACCAAGTTATTACTAGCACTTGGCTTTGATAAATTTGGTCAATTGCAGGTCGGTTGTTGGATTCTATTAATATGTCTCTTTTGAGATTACACGCTTCTTACATTCTGTTGTTTTATTGCTAATATGCATACATCTGAAGCGCCACTGAGGTGTGGATAATTAATGCTAGTCATATAATCAGTACCGCTTTATCTGAACTCTGTGACGCAATTGTACTTGTATTCGTTCCTGCTACTGGTCTGATTAAAGAAAACAGTGATACAGATTGTGCTTTTTGAACTCGACAGGTTATGCTCATGAAAACTATTATGTTGTTTCTTGTAAGAGCTGCAAATAAAGAGTTTCTGGTGGCCATTTTGTTTTCCGCCATTTTAGCATAACGCTTGGGATATAACTTTGAGTGCAATAAAGAATATTCACCTTTAATAAATTGTCTTTCATTGGTGGAAATTTTAGTGTAGTAAATTCGGTGTAGTGTATCTTTGGCTGGAAATAGTGCTCGTTGGCGGCCATTTTGTATCTTATATACGGAACATACTGCTTGGCAAACGGCATATTCGGATTTAGCACACCCAAATTATGTAAAATCAACTGTTAGCTAACTTTTAACACGGATTGCCTAGTGGTGTAGCCAACTTTTAACACGGATTGCCTAGTGGTGTAGCGGGATCAACTGCTGTGGCGTGAGTGGTATTATGTGATCACTTGCTATAGTGTGAATCATATCCCCTGCTGTGGTGTGTGCAGTATTATCATTCATAGGATTACCTGCTGTTTTGTGTGCAGTATTATGGGGTCACCTGCTGTGGTGTGTGTCGTATTATGGGGTCTCCTGCTGTGGTGTGTCCTATGGGATCATCTGCTATGGTGTGGGTCATATAGGATCAACTGTTTGGGGTGTTTGTCATGTGGGATCACCTGGTGTGTGCAGTATTATCATTTATGGGATCACCTGCTGTGTTGTGTGCAGTATTATGGGGTCACCTGCTGTGGTGTGTCATATGGGATCACCTGTTGTGGTGTGTTGTATTATGGGATTACCTGTTGTGGGGTGGGTCATATTATGGGATCAACTGTTGGGGGTGTTTGTAATATGGGATCACCTGCTTTATTATGGGATCACCTGCGGCACGTGCCTTGTTACCTGCATGAGCGGGTGGAGTCCAAATCATGTCTGCTAAATGGAACAATTTTCATCCAATCTTCACCGAACTTGCTGAAAATTGAGTGATCCCTTATGTCCCGAACCACTGCAGGTGATACCATAATAAGGCCTGTATACTGTAACAGCCGGCCGGTTTAAGGGATTTTATGAGATAGATAACGCCAGGATCCGGGATAATGATTTGTATTACATATATATACCATGCTATTGTAGTAGATCTTGTGGTGAGGCAATAATGACACAGTGGTGACAATCCCAAGGTAGCTTTGTCTTTTCTAGTGCAGCTGAGATTTAAATGATAATTCAGAAAATGATTTCATGTTCCAAAAATGCCAAGACTTATAGATATATCTGATTAGGACTGCCACTTTTAATCTGAAACATAGTGGGTGTAGTGGACGCGAGACGGTCGTGTGACTATATTATACCACCTGTTGGACCAGTTTTGCCTACTTTATGATTTTCTCTTCGAAACGGTAGATCAAAATGAGATACAGTCACCCGGCGTTTCACCAAGACCAAGTATGACACTCTAATCGCGTTTATAATATTTGATAAAACTGTTTTTGGATTAGGAACTAGATGCAGTATTTCGCATACGACAGTTTAAAACGACACTCCATTCACCGGTCACGCTTTTTGAGCTATTGTATTCAACAAAGCTGAATGTAATATATTTGGAAATACATAATTATGTAAGTCATGAATGATCTCTTGCCAAATTGCCATACTATTAGTCACAAACAGGCTCGTTATCACAGCGTGGATTCTTGCTTCCTAGGAGCACATTTGTCTCTGAGAACATTTGTCTCACGAGGTGTGACCGATGTGCTCGTAAACATTAATATTTGCGATAAATTGGAAATGAGACCAATGTATTCGACACACTAAAGGAAGGACACTCGAAGCACATTTGTCTCGCACTCTATCAGTTTTTTTTAGTTTAAACATATTTTATTTCATAATTCCAGAAATGGGGTTGGGCAACAAGTTCTTCCAACTTAGATATAGCCCTTCCCCTACAGTGCATGAAATAATATAGTACAAAGTAAAATGACAGTCACACAAATATACGCATATAAATTCAAAGGATCAGAGTGAGAGAGAGAGAGTGAGTAGGTGAGGGAAATATTGAAAACTTCAAAGAAATTTAGAAAGAGAGAGATGGAGAGAGAGAGAGAGAGAGAGAGAGAGAGAGAGAGAGAGAGAGGTGTTCAGTCTGCAGGGTAAACCAATGGAAAATAGGAAAATGAAGTTGGAGGGACCTTTTCACACAAATATTATCCCTTTTCTTCATTGGCAATGTTACAACCGGTAAAGTTTTACAGGGACGACAAAAGAACTCAATTAAGGTAATTGGTAAGTAGCCAGTTAATGTCAATGTATTAAAGGAGCTGTAAAAATATAAATATATATTGGATTATCAGTAATTGAATCTTTTCGACCTCAGTATATAATTTTGAACTGCTTCAAATAAAACACAATTTTGCTCATAAGACAGGGCCTTATCACCGAAAAGCAATAGGTCAGTATTTAATGGATGTAGTGCCCTTGTTTCATGAAATAGTTGTATTCGTTGAGCAGTATAAAGTCTGCAATTAAAGAAATAATGAGATGCGTTCTCTGGACTATTTTGACATGAGCAACATGGATCAAACCTAAGATGGTTGTGGTATAGATCTTCATTTAGATCACTACAGTTGTTCCTAATTCTGGCATGCATGATTGATAAATATCTGTTAAGACTAAAATAAAAATAACGAGGAATAGTAGAACAATCTGAAAATGCTTTAACTGAATTTTTAAAACTAGATATTGATGTGCTTTGTCTTATATCAGTATCTAAATTATTCCACAATTTTACTGAGGATGGAATACATGATTTATTGAATATTGAGGTCCTGGTCCGGACAGATTCGAGATCGTTCCTGTTTCGAAGTTCATAATGTGTAATGTCTCTTATTTGTGGTGGAATTATATCTCTTATATATGATGGTACTGATTCTGTAAAAGCTTTGTACATGAAACAATATTTTTGTCTTTCCCTTCTTTTATGTAAAGACTCCCATCCGCATTCTCTATAGAGATTAGCTAGAGAAACAGATCTAGTTAGACCGGTAACTATTCGTGCAGCTTCATTCTGTATTTTTTCCAAAGACTCAGAGTCGTTTCGAGTACAGCCGTCCCAAACTATAGCAGCATATTCCAATATTGGTCTAATATATGATAAAAATATTTGGTTTAAAGCGGCTCTTGAGAGAGTAAATTTTAGTTTTCTCATGATGTTTAGAGTTTTGGAAGCAGTACTCAAAATATTTTCAATGTGGACTGACCACTGGCCATTATGTTTAAGTGTTAACCCTAAATGTTTATGACAGTCTACAAAATTTATGTTAGTGTTCTCAAAAACCAGTCTTGGATTAGTAGCATCCTTTTTTAGAGAGAAAAGTATAGCTTCTGTTTTGTCAGGATTGAATTTGACAAGCCATTGCTTTGACCAAACAGAAATTTGCTGTAGGTCATGATTCAGCATCCCTTCAATATCTTGAACATTAGAAGCTGAACAAAAGAGGGAGCTGTCGTCCGCATACAGTCTTGTAAGACTTAGGAGTGAATCAGTTATATCATTGACGTAAATGAGAAAAAATAGCGGACCGAGAACAGAGCCCTGAGGCACACCTGCAGAAATAGATTGTAAAGTAGATGTTCCTGACTGAAGAACAACTTTCTGTTGTCTATTCTGCAAATAATTAGCAATCCAGTCAAGAAGTTTACCATCAGTGCCATTTTCGTAAAGCTTAAATAAAAGGCCTTTGTGCCACACCCTGTCAAAGGCTTTAGAAATGTCACAAAAAACCATACAAGAAAATTGGTTATTTTCAAACCCTTGACAAATATGGTGGTAGATATCAATCAATTGGTATACAGTTGAATGATTTGGTAGAAAACCTGACTGGTATTTATATAAGACATTGTTATCAAGTAAGAAATTATAAATGTTTTTAAACACAAGTCTTTCAAACAGTTTACCAACACAACTGAGAAGTGAAACAGGCCTATAATTAGACGGAGTAGATTTGTCCCCTTTTTTAAAAATTGGAGTAATATGTGCAATTTTCCAGGTGTCAGGAAAGGTTCCTTCACTAAGTGATCTATTGAATAGTATAAGTAAAGGTACTGAAACTGCAGATGCACATCCCTTTAACATTTTGTGAGTAATAAGATCAGGACCACATGCCTTGTTGACAGGTAGTAATTTGATTAATTCTTCAATTTCCTCTTTTGATATAGTGATCTCGGGTAATTTACTATGAGTCTTAAAGGATACAGTAGGAAGCTGAGCATTAGTTTCGTCAATTCGTGAGATTGATGCAAAGTAATTGTTGAGGCAATTTGCCTTTTCTTCGTCAGTGGTAAAAATTTGAATATGATTATCATCCTCATTAGAAAAACATAAAGGTGGTATGCATGATGAATCAGCACTATTTACAAAGTGACGAATTATTTTCCAGAAACCTTTTTTGTCATTAGTTTCGAGATCATATCATATCCTACTAAATTCTACTTAACCAGTTCCCTCACATACACGGGTTTTCATGCATCTGCTAAGAGAGTAGACCCAGATCACGCGACTCCCATAGGAGCCGTCTGATCAGGGTTTTCTCCGCTTGCTTATTGAATTAGATAGATTGAAAAGTAAGCCGCATATTTTTCTGAATTGGAGGTCCGAATCTGACCAATCAGATGCCTGAGAATGAGCCCAGACTTAAGCAAAGGGCTTTATAACCTTGGAGCCAGGCCGACTGACTCTTTGTCAATACCTCCCAAAAGCTTGAACGAGTTGAAAACAAACTACGGTATAAAGTTCACAACAGAAAGAGATTAAAAACCCCATTCCCTGCTGCATATTAATGTAAGAAATATTTGTATCATGAACATCTATTAGCTATTTTTATAATGGTATATATACACAGGGTACTTTGGTATTGGTAGAAAACTGTAGAGTCAGATATAAAAATTAATTTCATGAACAAACCGATCAGATCCTGCATGATCAGACGGCTCATACATGTGGTAGTCATTTAAGATGGGTCTACTCTGTTTGCAAAAGGGATGAAGGAAGTGGTTTAACTCTTTCCCCTATAGAAACGTTTTTTCACGCATTTGCAAACAGAGTAGACCCAGATTAGACGGCTCCTAGAGGAGCCGTCTGATCAGGGTCTGATCTGTTTGCTTATGAAATTTTATAGATCTATTTCTTTACTTTGTAAAATGGCTACAATGTTCTACCTTCCATATTTCTTTATAACAATTTTGGACATGACTATTCAGTAGGTATTAAAATTTGAAATAAACATAGAATAGGGATAGGGTTAAAGCTTACAGTTGCACGACGACGACGTAGATATTTAACTCTTCAAGATGTTAATTTCTTTTGACTATTACTTCAAAATATCATTCGCTCACGCAATACATTCGGAAATCCTAACACTAGGGGCTGAGAATATCTCCAGAAAATATCCAGGCAAATTTTACTAAAACTGATGTCAAGGTTAAGGTCACGGAGACACCAAAGTAGTATGCGATACTCCGCTTTCCCCTGATGCACCCATACAAGAAATTTGAAAACTCTAACCCAAGTGTTTGAGGAGATGTTGTCCTGACAAAAATCCGGTCTGAAGGACGGATGGAAGAACGGACGGGTGGAAGGACGGGTGGAAAAGTCAAACAGGTCAATGTAACTGTGAATATTCAGGGATAAAAGAAAAGTGCAACATGACAAACAGTGCAGATCCTGGTACAAAAAGTGTATTTTTTATACTTATATGTCTAATCACGTGGTTTCTTTCCATCCTTTAAAACACAGTAGAGCCTGTCTAACGCGATCATTCATTTATTGAACATAGGAGTCTTAAGTAACAGGCGGTTGTTAAATGCAGGGGAACAGTAATGCAGAAATCTCATATGGGAGCTTTCTGCATTGCGCTTGACCTCCCTTAATCTAATACCTATCTTGTAGACACATAATTATACATCTTTTAGGTGCACGGCTTAAGACAGGTTTTGTTGTAGCAAGTTTTATGAAAAGAAAAAGAGAAAACATCTCTAAATCGAACGGTTGTCTCGCAACCAACACAATATACGTACATCACGTCCCATTCCACGTCCTGTAAATATGTACAGTAAAACCTCTCTATAATGGCCACTAAAGTGTGTTAAGTAGTTGGTATTTAGGGCAGGTGACTGCTTAAAGAAAGGTGAAAGTAAAACAGAACGCTCCTATAGGAGCGTTCTGTTTTACTTTCACCTTGCTTTAAGCAGCCACATGTCTTTAACACAAAATACTTTATGTAATTCAGTAGTCGTTATAGAGAGGTTTTACTGTAGTGCGCACGCAAGATGGATAATATTTATACAATGAAGCCGAAAAGAATGTGAACGGACATCACTTTTAATAGCAGTACAGTGTATATATCTTCTTATGACAAAAAGGGGCACAGATGGTCCGGGTCACAACACCATAACCTCATGACCTCATGACCTCATGAATGTCATCTATACATCATGTGATGTCAAGCCTTTTAATTGTTTTGATTAACAATTTTGTTCATCTTTTGAAAAATGTGCATGCATTTACCATTCCAGACATTCTGATGATAGACTACAGTTGTCTGTCAAACTAGACACTGGTTGTCCGTGAAATAGTTATGCTATCATTGGACACTAATTGAGCGTAAAGTTTATACTGTTCATTTAACCCTTTACTCCATAAATATTCATGAAAGAAATAATGACATCATGGACATTGATTTGGATTAATTTTTAAAATGCATTTTTAGATGACAAATTTGCCAAAGCAGAAACTTAGACTCACATCTATGTTATTTATAAGCAAACAGAGAAGACCCTGATTAGAGGGGTCCTATTTGGGCCATCTGGGTTCATGCTTATAAAGCTTTTAGTTGAGTCTGAGTTTCGTTCTCAAGCTTTTGTTTGGTCAGATTTGAGTTCTAAAGCTTTTGATTGGTCAGATTTGAGCCAGAGGCTCAAATCTGACCAATCAAAAGCTTGAGAACGTACTCAGACTCAACAAAAAGTTTTATAAGCATGGTCCCAGATATGGATCTTCCCTGTTTGCCTACATTGCACCAACTTAGAACCACTAGCGACTTGTGAGGGTTAGATGTACCCGTAATTTAAGCAAAAGCAGTGAAACTTAAGCGAATAGGTGTCTCGTGTCTTGATCTCCTCTACGCGTGCATTAATCGAGAGGATATGAATATCTATACCCCACACATAGCCGTTGAACCCAATTGACTTTTTTTTATATGCTGCGTAAAGGATTGGAATGGGATCTTATCTATCTGGACCAAGATTATCCCTGATGACGCGATCCATTGAACAAAGTACACCTACCCAAGAAACTCTAATCATAGAGATTATGTTTTCCACTCGACTAATGTCATGAATAAAATAATCATAATTCAATCGACCAAAAACAAATGCATTTCATAGACAAAATAGTCATAATGTAATATACAAGGTAGAACATTGTAGCCAATTTAGAAAGTAAATAAACCGTACAAATTCAATTAGCAAACAGATCAGATACCGATCAGACGGCTCCTATAGGAACCGTCTGATCTGGGTCTACTCTGTCTGTAAATGCGTGAAAAACGTTTTTATGAAGGCAGTGGTTAATCTTGATATATAACATGTTATCCCTATATCCAGCTGACTCCCTGCATATACGACTTTGACAAACTATGTCTGATCTCTATATCCAGCTGACTCTCCCTGCATGTACGACTTTGACAAACGTTGTCTATTCAGTAAAATCTGTCTTAAGCCGCATTCAAAAAGAGGTCTATTTAAGGGTCTGTAAGGTATTTGGTGACTTAATGCAGGTGAAAAGTAATGCAGAAGGTTCCTACAGGAGCTTTCTGTAATACGTTTGTCCTAAATTAAGCAACCACCTGAGTTTTGAGACTCCTGTGTTCAATAAATGAATGACCGCTAAGACGGATTCTACTGTATTACAGTTTAACTAAAATGGTATATGGACAATATAAAATTACTGACTTAATGTCTATACATGTATATTAAACGCGTTAACTAAACATTTCTCTCGTGTCTCCACCACGCCCAGAGTTGTCTAAAAGAGTGGCAATTCTAGAGGAGCTTTCTGTATGACTTTCACCATGCATTAAGCTCCCACCTGTCTTAAAGATCGATAATAATACGTATTTTAGCTTTCAAATAATCGAGGTTTTACTGCATGTATGTTCTGCGGATTATTGGGAAAGAAGGTACCTGTACTGAATAAAAACATTACAGAGCGGTGAAAGAGTGGAAATGTGGACGACAGCATTGAGAAATGTTTGATTGTCTAATGGAAGAGAGAGAGAGAGACAGAGAGAGAGAGAGACAGAGAGAGAGACACACACACACAGAGAGAGACAGAGACAGAGACAGAGACAGAAAGAGAGACAGAAAGAGAGAGACAGACAGAACAGAAACAGAGACAGAGAACCGAGACGGAGATAGACAGTGACAGAGAGAGACAGAGACAGAGACAGAGAAAGACAGAGAGAGACAGAGAGACAGACACAGACAGAGACAGACAGAGACAGAGAGCGACAGAGAGAGACAGAGAGAGGTCGAGAGACAGACAGAGACAGACAGAGACAGAGAGACAGAAAGAGAGAGACAGACAGAACAGAAACAGAGACAGAGAACCGAGACGGAGAGAGACAGTGACAGAGAGAGAGAGAGACAGAGACAGAGACAGAGAAAGACAGAGAGAGACAGAGAGACAGAGACAGACAGAGACAGACAGAGACAGAGAGAGACAGAGAGAGGTCGAGAGACAGACAGAGACAGACAGAGAGAGAGAGCGACAGAGACAGACAGAGAGAGACAGAGAGAGACAGAGCGAGGCAGAGAGACAGAGAGAGACAGAGACAGTGGAGAGCACATGTATTTGCAAGCTGAAAAATGAACAGCGGTTTATTCAAATGTCCAAATATAACTATTAACACTCTTTCGATAATTAATTGTGTTGTCTGATAATTAGTGTCTGCTACAATTCTCAATATTAACTTCTTCTATTCAGTTAACATGTTTTGGATCCTGATGATCCTGTCTGGATCCAAACACTCTTCGCATTCTTCGCCAGCGTACAAGGATTGAAACACGTATGCTATGTGTAATAATGTTAGACTGGGGCTAGATTCAAATAGAGTATAAAACGGTTTTGATCCTAATCAAACACCTCATTTATCATGATCAAATTATCTTTTCAAATAGTAACATCGATCTTCATATTCAAGTAGATGAATTTGTTAAAATCAAGGTTAAAAAAATTGAATTTGAAGTACAATTATGATCTGGATACAAACGTTTCAGTGATCATCTTTTTTTAGATCTATTGTATGGGGAGCAATTTTCTGAGAATAGATTTATACATTTCCCATTGAACTTCAATCAATGGCTGAATCGAAAATATCGCGAGTTGTTGGCTATTCAACTCGTATTTGCACGCTTTCCAGCAAAAATCTTAAAGGTGTGGATAATGACAAAGGAACTACAACAAAATCATTCGTTCACTAGACTTCGTACATGACTGCTGCAAGTGTTTCTGTGTTTGTGAAATTGAGGAGTTTGGCTAGAGTGGGTGAGGACAGGCCAGTGAGTATTATCGTTTGTTACTTGTTTCTTTTCACGTTGTTTTATAACTAACTGTGGTCTAGGAGTTTGCTCCATGGTAGAGTGTGCACGTTTTTAGGTTTTGGTTCTTTTGATTTATTTGGTCCTTTATTCCTTGCATATTTATTAACCCATGACTATTCAAGTAAAACATTGACAGCATGAATATTAATTAGATTAATTGTTATAATAGTACATGAAAATTTGGTCATGACAGAGGCTGTAGAATATTTTATTTATATCAAGCAATCAGCAGACGCTAATCCGAGGTCTACTCTTCTTGCCAAGGCGTAAAAAGGCTTATTTATGGATTAAAGGGTTAAGAAATAACGCCGTCCTAAATATTAATAGTATATTAACTCATTTCTTTTCTGATATGGCTTACCATTGCTATAGAGTTTGGAAGCAAGATTATCCGAGTATTGTCCGACATTATTGGTTATGCACTATCAAGTAAAGACTCCATATATACGTTTTTATGTCTTTGCTAACAGAGTAGACCCTTTCCCTCGTGGATATTAATGTCTATCGCCTTTTGGCGGTCGCTTTAGAGGAACTTTACTGTATATACAATAGAACTCCTCTAATGCGATCACTTAATGAATAAACATGGGCGTCTTTATAAGCAGATGGTTGCTTAATGCAGGACAAACGTAATGCAGAAAGTTCCTCTATGAACTTTCTTCATTACTTCTGTCATGCATTAAGCTACCACCTGCATCTAGCAAAAAGTAGGTGGTCACATTAGCGGCGATTTACTGTAGTTGTTAATCGAACTGATATTTCAAAACCGCTCATGAATATTTATGCAAGAAATTATAATATAACATAATGGGTATTTACTAGCTTTTTTTTATAATGATGGACAAACACGGGTAGAAACGGTAGAACCAGATTTATATTATTAGATAAATAAACAGAACAGACCCTGAACAGACGGTTCTGTGTGCCAACTAGCGTCTGTATGAGGCAAAGCATTGTATACATGTACAGTAAAACCTCGATACTACGAAGCTTTAGTTATGAAGAATTCATGTCTTTGTAGGCAGGTGGATGCTTAATGCAGAGTGAAAGGCATGCAGAAAGCTCATAGGGGTGCTTTCTGTATGACTTTCACCCTGCATTAAGCTGCCACCTCTTTAAAAGCGCACTAATGGTACGTATTTGAGTGTTCGTAGTATTGCGTTTTTAATTTACATTATAAATGCATAAGACAAACGTCTCGCTATTAACCCTTTACTCCATTAAAACACACTCAACTCTTTTGCAAACACAGTTGATCCAGATCAGACGGCCACTGTAGAATCCAGCTGATCAGGGTCTGCTCTGTTTTGTTTTGAAATAATTTGGATATGATTATACAGTTTCTGCCATGACGAAAAGCTCACGTGTTCATGTGCCATAATAAAAACAAAATCTAATACTCATGATGTCATTATTTCTGAAATGAATATTCAGTGAGAAAGGGTTCCAGAAGATTCTATATATAAGAGTGAATTTTGCTCATACAAATCCGCTGATATATGTTTACATGTTATGCAAACTGAATGCTGAAAATATCTAAATGCTGAAAAATAACTTTTGCTCAAGACTGTTCACTTAACCCTTTCCTACATAGACTATATTTAGATCCAACCACTTTGATTAAATCTACTTAAAAGGAGAATTAACTAGAATAAAAGAAAAGTTATATTGTTTAGTTTGAAACCATTGTGATAAATAGAGCATTTCATTATATCAATCCAGTGGAGCAAATGCTCTATCACTGGTTTCAACAGGTATTTTACAGATACGTATAATGGCGTATTTATGGAGGGAAGGGTTAAGACAGGCGCTGCTGCATATTTTGAAATAGTTTGGATCTAGATAATACGCCCAGTCTCACCAGGATCCAGACTGCCGGGCACCATTCGTTTAACCGTCTGCGTTTTATAATTAATGTTTCAGCTAACCGATATCTTGTAACTGCCACAATTTTAGTCTAGATATGGAGGAGGCAAGTGGTGAAACTGGGGTCAAAGGCGATTCGTTCATACCTCGTCGTTTGTAAAGTCCTCGGCAAAGTCCGTCTCTATTCTTGACTCGGAAAGTTATTAAAGTTCCCCATGGGTTTGCAGTATTCTGAAAGCTAAGTCCTTTACTCCATATGCACGATGCGAACGCCTTTGCAAACAGAGTAGACCCAGATCATATAGCCTTATAGGAGACGTCTGATCAATGTCTGCCCTGTATGGCTATAGAATCACATACCAAGTGTTCATACGACATTGTTAAAATTTATCTAATCAATATGTCATTATTTCTTACATGAAATGGAGTAAAGGGTTAATGTGCTTACCCACAGCATGCTAATGCTTCGTGTCAATCACTTCAGATTCATAATTTGTTTGCATGTGGGTATGATTCTGTATAAGAACACCCGGTTACAAATGTATCTAATTAATATTCTTGATGTCATTACTTCTTACATGAATATTCAAGAAATAAAGATTGAGATTTGTATACGCTTTAGATGTTAGATGATTCGTGTTAAACCTTTACATCATAGAGATGCATTTGGCATATTTGCAAAACAGAGTATACACGGATCAGACGGTCCCTGTAGGAGCTGTCTGGTCAGGGCCTGCCCTGTTTGCTTATGAAATTACTACTGTTTCTGTCATGACCAAAATTTCCTGCGAGTGTATGCCGTTACAGGTATAACCATTCTTCTAATCCATATTCCATTAACAACCAGAACAGACCCTGATTAGACAGCTTCTACTGGAGCTATCTGATCTGGGTCTATTCTGAATATACGTAAACACGCGTATTTTTTAAGTAAATGGTAAATACGTCCTCTGTTATTCGGTTTACCCATGATTTATGTAACTAGGGTGGAACTTTTACAATTTACGTGTGTATAAACGAGTAAAAAATATCGACCTAGTCAAAGGTAGACGATACACTGTACAAGTCAAGCTCTAGGAACCGTCTGACCAGTGTCTGTTCCGTTTACTTATGGAATTATATAAATCTCACATGCTACAGTTTCTATCGTGACCAAATTGTCCTGCGTTTGTATGCCACTATACATGTATAGATATTAATATCCATAGAGCCATTACTTCTCATATGCATGCTCATGAAAGAAATGGTTAGAACATAACATAGTCGTTGAAATACACAGCTTCAATGTGATGGATGTACAACTTTGCAGATAAATATACACATGAATTGGTATCGAACTATTAATACACAGGTAGCGGTATCGAACTTACTTTGCGAAGTACAGTAAACCCCATCTAAACCGGAATTCTAGTAAAACAGCATTTAGATACTTTAAAGCAGGTGGCTGCTTTATGCAGTGTGAAAGTCATGCAGAAAGCTCCAACAGGAGCTTTTTTGCATTGCTTTCACCCTGTATAAAGCTGCCACCATGACATATTTATATAAAGTTTAACGTCCGGTTTAGAGGAGGTTTACTGTATATACACATGGGATCTGCTGACCTGAAACAAACCGTTTAATTCTCAAATTGTTCCGTTAACCTTTTCCCCTCATATAAACGCGTTTTCACGCATCTGCAAGCAAAGTAGACCCAGATCAGACGGCCCCCAGAGGAGCCGTCTGATCAGGGACTGCTCCGTTTGCTAATGGAATTTGAAATGTCTTCATTTGCTTTCTAAAATGGCTACAACCTTCAATCTTCCATATTATATTTTAACTATTTTGTCCATGAATAATCGGTAGGTATTACAATTTGGAATAAATATAGAACAACGAAAGTGTTAACAGTAGCCTTACCGTTACAGTTTTAAACAATTGTTCGCAAATTTTAAGATTCAGATTTTGCGATTTATGTTACATAACGCTGGGTTGGATTCCAGCTGGGGAAAGAAAAACCCTGTCGGATGCCTGTGATCTGTATCTAAACACTTGGCATAAATTAGCCAGACGAACTATGTCGCTTCACTGAATTTATTTCTTTGGATGTCGCCCAATATACACTGCTATAGAGATATGTATGTTTTTATTTAAATTTAGCATCTACGGCTGGGTAGTATTATATGGGACCCTTATGGGTCGCCATGGCGGGTGACGAAGAGGAACAGGAGGGACCACGATGACAACGACCAACACCGGGAGCTGCGCTGAAGGATGGAACATAAGAGGAATCAGGGTTTATGTTTGAAGTGTGCACAAAGGGTACAGGTTAATAAGGTTTGTTCATAGTTTATTGGTTGATAGATTAAGATTGTTTGATATGTTAAGTTTTTGTATGTGATACCGAATCGCGCGCGTTTAGAAGCTGGTCGGTCAACTCTGTTGTTTTTTCTCGTCGTGATTGTTAATATTTGTATTGCTAGTTTAGTTTTGTTGTGATATTATTAATATTGTTACCGTTGTTTTCATTGTATTTTGAGTATTCTTGTATTTGTAATAATGTTGATGTTGTTATATTTGTTCTAACCCCAATCATTTTCAGCTGTTGATAGATTAAGATTGTTTGATATGTTTAGTTTTTGTATGTGATACCGAATCGCGCGCGTTTAGAAGCTGGTCGGTCAACTCGGTTGTTTTTTCTCGGCGTGATTGTTAATATTTGTATTGCTAGTTTAGTTTTGTTGTGATATTATTAATATTGTTACCGTTGTTTTCATTGTATTTTGAGTGTAATAATGTTGATGTTGTTATATTTGTTCTAATCCCAATCATTTTCAGCTGTTGATAGATTAAGATTGTTTGATATGTTTAGTTTTTTAATGTGATACCGAATCGCGCGCGTTTAAAAGCTGATCGGTCAGCTCGGTTTTTTTCTCATTATGGTTGTTACATGTATTAGTTTTTGTATTTCTAGTTTGTTTTGATATTAATATTGTTTACGTTGTTTGTATTGTATTTTGAGTGTTCTTGTATATGTATTGTTGTTATATATGTTCTAATCCATAACTTCTTTTCAGCCTTGACCTTCTTTTGTATTTAGTTTACTGATATATATGGGTTTAGAGTGTTTGATATGTTTATTTTTTGTTTGTGGTACCACATCGCGCGCGTTTAGAAGTTGATCGGTCAACTCGGTTTTTTTCTAATTACATGTATGGTTGTTATTAGTATTTGTATAGCTAGTTTTGTTTTGCAATGGTAGTTTGAGTGTTCTTGCATATGTATTGTTGTTAGAGTTGTTATATATGTTCTGTAGATCGTTTTGTAGTCTTGATAGTTTAGTAGTGGCTATTCATCTATTGTGGACAAATAGTGTTTGAGTGGCAAACAGTTTGGATCCTATTGACCTAATTCGAATAACCAGTGCTTGATTTGCAAACAGTTTAGATCCTGTTGATCTGGTGTGAATAAATAATGCTTGAATGGCAAACAGTTTGGATCCTATTGATCTGGTGTGAACAAAAAGTGGTTGATTTGCAAACAGTATGGATCCAATTCATTTTGTGTGAATAGTGCCTGATTGGCAAACAGTTTGGATCCTATTGATCTGGTGCGAATAAAAAGTGCTTGATTTGCAAACAGTTTGGCTCCTATTTGTTTTGTGAGAATAAATAGTGCTTGAATGGCAAACAATTTGGATCCTATTGATCTAGTTCCAATAAACCGTGCTTGATTTGCAAACAGTTAAGATCTTATTTATCTAGTGTGAAAAAAGTGCTTGAATTGCAAACAGTTTGGATCCTATTGACCTGCTGTGAATAAAATGGAGAGGCAATTAGTTTGGATCCTATTGATCTAGATGGAACAGTGCTTGATTTGCAAACAGTTTAGATCCAATTGATCTGGTGTGGAAAAATTGCGCTTGAATGGCAAACAGTTTAGATCATATTGATCTGGTGTGAATCAATCGATCTAAAAAGACAGACAGTTAGTGTTCTATTGATCAGATGTGAACACAGCATCAACGACAAACAGTTTGGATCCTATTCATCTTGTGTGGACTAATAGTGTTTGAGTGGCAAACAGTTTGGATCCTATTGACCTAGTTCGAATAATCAGTGCTTGATTTGCAAACAGTTTATCTTGTGTGCTTGAGAGGCAAAAGGATTGGATCCTATTGATCTAGATGGAACAGTGCTTGATTTGCAAAGAGTTTAGATCCTATTGATCTAATGTAGAAAATTGTGCTTGAATGGCAAACAGTTTAGATCCTATTTATCTGGTGTGAATCAATCGAACTAGAAAGACAAATAATTAGGTTAGTTTGGATCCTATTGATCTGGTGCGAATAAAAAGTGCTTGATTTGCAAACAGTTTGGATCCTATTTATTTTGTGAGAATAAATAATGCTTGAGAGGCAAACTGTTTGGATCCTATTGACCTAGTTCGAATAATCAGTGCTTGATTTGCAAACAGTTTAGATCCTGTATTCTTGTGTGAAAAATAATGATTGAATGGCAAACAGTTTGGATCCTATTGATCTGGTGTAAACAAAAAGTGGTTGATTTGCAAACAGTATGAATCCAATTTATTTTGTGTGAATTGTGCTTGATTGGCAAACAGTTTGGATCTTATTGATCTGGTGTGAAAAAAACAGTGCTTGATTTGCTTACAGTTTAGATCCTGTTTATCTTGTGTGAAAAAATAATGCTTGAATGGCAAACAGTTTGGATCCTATTGACCTGGTGTGAATAAAATGTGCTTTAGAGGCAAAAGGATTGGATCCTATTGATCTAGATGGAATGGAACAGTGCTTGATTTGCAAACAGTTTAGATCCTATTGATCTAATGTAGAAAATTGTGCTTGAATGGCAAACAGTTTAGATCCTATTTATCTGGTGTGAATCAATCGAACTAGAAAGACAAATAGTTAGGTTAGTTTGGATCCTATTGATCTGGTTCGAATAAAAAGTGCTTGATTTGCAAACAGTTTGGATCCTATTTATTTTGTGAGAATAAATAGTGCTTGATTTGCAAACAGTTTGGATCCTATTGACCTAGTTCGAATAATCAGTGCTTGATTTGCAAACAGTTTAGATCCTGTATTCTTGTGTGAAAAAATAATGCTTGAATGGCAAACAGTTTGGATCCTATTGATCTGGTGTAAACAAAAAGTGGTTGATTTGCAAACAGTATGAATCCAATTTATTTTGTGTGAATTGTGCTTGACTGACAAACAGTTTGGATCTTATTGATCTGGTGTGAAAGAACAGTGCTTGATTTGCAAACAGTTTAGATCCTGTTTATCTTGTGTGAAAAAATAATGCTTGAATGGCAAACAGTTTGGATCCTATTGATCTGGTGTAAACAAAAAGTGCTTGATTTGCAAAATGATTGGATCCTATTGATCTAGATGGAACAGTGCTTGATTTGCAAACAGTTTAGATCCTATTGATCTGGTGTGGAAAAATTGTATTTGAATGGCAAACAGTTTAGATCCTACTTATCTTGTGTGAAAAAAGTGCTTGAATGCCACCAGAGGGACCAGATGATGAGGCGACGGTGGACCGAGGCAGACTATTCAGCTCTATGACGTCAGTCCCCAACCCCTGACTGGCTACAAGGCGTTATAGAGTCTTCCACGACGACTATCTTCACTGATGGTTTCCATTGGGCCGAGCGGGCGGGTCGGAAGAAGTAGGGTAGCTGCATTGGAACATCAAGGACGAAGGATGAATGGCAAACAGTTTAGATCCTATTTATCTGGTGTAAATCATTTGAACTAGAAAGACAAGCAGTTAGGATTCTATTGATCAGATGTGAACAGAGCATCAACGACAAACAGTCTAGATCATATTCATATTGTTAGGATTAATAGTGCTTGGGTGGCAAACAGTTTGGATCCTATTGATCTAGTTTCAATAAACCGTGCTTGATTTGCAAACATTTAAGATCTTATTTATCTGGTGTGAAAAAAGTGCTTGAATGGCAAACAGTTTGGATCCTATTGACCTGGTGTGAATAAAATGTGCTTGAGAGGCAAAAGGATTGGATCCTATTGATCTAGATGGAATGGAACAGTGCTTGATTTGCAAACAGTTTAGATCCTATTGATCTATTGTGGAAAATTGTGCTTGAATGGCAAACAGTTTAGATCCTATTTATCTGGTGTAAATCAATCGAACTAGAAAGACAAATAGTTAGGTTAGTTTGGATCCTATTGATCTGGTGCGAATAAAAAGTGCTTGATTTGCAAACAGTTTGGATCCTATTTATTTTGTGAGGATAAAGAGTGCTTGAGAGGCAAACAGTTTGGATCCTATTGACCTAGTTCGAATAATCAGTGCTTGATTTGCAAACAGTTTAGATCCTGTATTCTTGTGTGAAAAAATAATGCTTGAATGGCAAACAGTTTGGATCCTATTGATCTGGTGTAAACATAAAAGTGGTTGATTTGCAAACAGTATGAATCCAATTTATTTTGTGTGAATTGTGCTTGATTGGCAAACAGTTTGGATCTTATTGACCTGGTGTGAAAAAACAGTGCTTGATTTGCAAACAGTTTAGATCCTGTTTATCTTGTGTGAAAAAATAATGCTTGAATGGCAAACAGATTGGATCCTATTGATCTGGTGTAAACAAAAATTGCTTGATTTGCAAAAAGATTGGATCCTATTGATCTAGATGGAACAGTGCTTGATTTGCAAACCGTTTAGATCCTATTGATCTGGTGTGGAAAAATTGTATTTGAATGGCAAACAGTTTAGATCCTACTTATCTTGTGTGAAAAAAGTGCTTGAATGCCACCAGAGGGACCAGATGACGAGGCGACGGTGGACCGAGGCAGACTATTCAGCTCTATGACGTCAGTCCCCAACCCCTGACTGGCTACAAGGCGTTATAGAGTCTTCCACGACGACTATCTTCACTGATGGTTTCCATTGGGCCGAGCGGGCGGGTCGGAAGAAGTAGGGTAGCTGCATTGGAACATCAAGGACGAAGGAAGAATGGCAAACAGTTTAGATCCTATTTATCTGGTGTAAATCATTTGAACTAGAAAGACAAGCAGTTAGGATCCTATTGATCAGATGTGAACAGAGCATCAACGACAAACAGTCTAGATCATATTCATCTTGTTAGGATTAATAGTGCTTGAGTTGCAAACAGTTTGGATCCTATTGATCTAGTTTCAATAAACCGTGCTTGATTTGCAAACAGTTAAGATCTTATTTATCTGGTGTGAAAAAAGTGCTTGAATGGCAAACAGTTTGGATCCTATTGACCTGGTGTGAATAAAATGTGCTTGAGAGGCAAAAGGATTGGATCCTATTGATCTAGATGGAATGGAACAGTGCTTGATTTGCAAACAGTTTAGATCCTATTGATCTATTGTGGAAAATTGTGCTTGAATGGCAAACAGTTTAGATCCTATTTATCTGGTGTAAATCAATCGAACTAGAAATACAAATAGTTAGGTTAGTTTGGATCCTATTGATCTGGTGCGAATAAAAAGTGCTTGATTTGCAAACAGTTTGGATCCTATTTATTTTGTGAGAATAAATAGTGCTTGATTTGCAAACAGTTTGGATCCTATTGACCTAGTTCGAATAATCAGTGCTTGATTTGCAAACAGTTTAGATCCTGTATTCTTGTGTGAAAAAATAATGCTTGAATGGCAAACAGTTTGGATCCTATTGATCTAGTTTCAATAAACCGTGCTTGATTTGCAAACAGTTAAGATCTTATTTATCTGGTGTGAAAAAAGTGCTTGAATGGCAAACAGTTTGGATCCTATTGATCTGGTACGAATAAAAAGTGCTTGATTTGCAAACAGTTTGGATCCTATTTATTTTGTGAGAATAAATAGTGCTTGATTTGCAAACAGTTTGGATCCTATTGACCTAGTTCGAATAATCAGTGCTTGATTTGCAAACAGTTTAGATCCTGTATTCTTGTGTGAAAAAATAATGCTTGAATGGCAAACAGTTTGGATCCTATTGATCTGGTGTAAACAAAAAGTGGTTGATTTGCAAACAGTATGAATCCAATTTATTTTGTGTGAATTGTGCTTGATTGGCAAACAGTTTGGATCTTATTGATCTGGTGTGAAAAAACAGTGCTTGATTTGCAAACAGTTTAGATCCTGTTTATCTTATGTGAAAAAATAATGCTTGAATGGCAAACAGTTTGGATCCTATTGATCTGGTGTAAACAAAAAGTGCTTGATTTGCAAAAAGATTGGATCCTATTGATCTAGATGGAACAGTGTTTGATTTGCAAACACTTTAGATCCTATTGATCTAGTGTGGAAAAATTGTATTTGAATTACAGACAGTTTAGATCCTACTTATCTTGTGTGAAAAAAGTGCTTGAATGCCACCAGAGGGACCAGATGACGAGGCGACGGTGGACCGAGGCAGACTATTCAGCTCTATGACGTCAGTCCCCAACCCCTGACTGGCTACAAGGCGTTATAGAGTCTTTCACGACGACTATCTTCACTGATGGTTTCCATTGGGCCGAGTGGGCGGGTCGGAAGAAGTAGGGTAGCTGCATTGGAACATCAAGGACGAAGGAAGAATGGCAAACAGTTTAGTTCCTATTTATCTGGTGTGAATCAATTGAACTAGAAAGACAAACAGTTAGGATCCTATTGATCAGATGTGAACAGAGCATCAACGACAAACAGTCTAGATCATATTCATCTTGTTAGGATAAATAGTGCTTGAGTGGCAAACAGTTTGGATCCTATTGATCTGTTGTGAATCAATCGAACTAGAAAAACAAACAGTTAGGATCCTATTGATCAGATGTGAACAGAGCATCAACAACAAATAGTTTGGATCCTATTCATCTTGTGTGGATAAATAGTGTTTGAATCGCAGTTTGGATCCTATTGACCTAGTTCGAATAATCAGTGCTTAATTTGCAAACAGTTTAGATCCTATTTATCCTATGTGAAAATATAATGCTTGAATGGCAAACAGTTTGGATCCTATAATCTGGTGTGAATAAAAAGTGGTTAATTTGCAAACAGTTTGGATCCAATTTAGTTTGTGTGAATAAATTGTGCTTGAGAGGCAAACAGTTTGGATCCCATTGATCTAGTTTCAATAAACAGTGCTTGATTTGCAAACAGTTTAGATCCTACTTATCTTGTGTGAAAAAAGTGCTTGAATGGCAAACAGTTTTGATCCTATTGATCTGGTGTGAATCAATCGAACTAGAAAGACAAACAGTTAGGATCATATTGATCAAATGTCAACAGGGCATCAACAACAAACAGATTGAATTCTATTAATTTTGTGTGGATAAATAGTGCATGAGTTGCAAACAGTTTGGATCCTATTGACCTAGTTCGAATAATCAGTGCTTGATTTGCAAACAGTTTGGAATCAATTTATTTTGTGTGAATAAATAGTGCTTGAGTGGCGATCCAATCCAAAGGCCTCACTTAGAACAATGGGGAATTTGTTCTGGGTCTATACTGTCACCAGATAGTTAGAAATGCACGATACGTTCATTCTAATGGCCAAATTTCCTTTTTCTTCTAGTAAATTTACGTTTATAACTACTTCGTTAATTATATTGCCCTAAGGTTTGAGATATTGAAAGCAACTGTCCATATTTATTTTATTCTCATTCCGATCAGTCAATGGGATTTATATTTTATGGGCACAGTGTGTGTTATGGTCTGATGTGGCCGATATCATAAAATGTCTGTTTCTAATATCGTCCTACTTGCATACACTTTTAGATTGGGCTAAGGTTAAAGCTCAATGAGCATTTTTCAGCCTGCCGTCCGTCTTTTACATCTACTGGCAGAGGGTTCGATTCCTGGACATGCTATAGCGTTTGATGTCCTGCGATGCAGTCTACTTCTTGGTTTTAGGCGGTTTTAATTTCAGCAGTCTATAGTGATTATAGTGCAGTAGTTTTGTTCTGGTTTAAAGTTTAACGTTGTTTTTATATATACATGTATATATTTATATCCCACCAAGCACCTTATATGTGCTTTGGTCGTTTTTCGGTCCAATGTGACATCATAGACAAGTCAGTGATGTTACATTTTTGGTTCGGACTTTCATAGATCGCTTTGTAGTATTGATAGTTTAGTACTTTGGTAGTTTTCTTCAGGTGTCTTGGTGGGTCTACAGTGCTAATGAAACTGCATCTTTGACATAAAATAAATACAGCTTATCTGTATTATAGGCAGTCGTGTACCAGCACTTTTGAGGTTGCTTGCTCAGCGTTAGGATTTCATATAGGACATTAGGGACTACTAGGAATCAATTTTCTATTACTTCGATATTGCTGGTGTACGTTTTGCCTCATTTTACTTCACTTGCGTTACTTGAGTAGCAAACTGAATTATAAACACAATGGTCTGTCGTGATTTAACCGTCTGTGAGCAAGAAGCAAACTGCATCCAAGGATTTCATCCACCACAGTCTGTCCTGGAACTGAGTCCTCTATTAGTAGATAGCAAACTTCATAATTTGATCTCTGCCAGCGGATACTTTTCTGAACCGTCAAATGCTCAGAGAGCTTATATTAAGGGCAATTGACTGATCTAGCAGGCTCACAGGGCGCTTGCATTTTTATTTGACTGTATTTAAAACTTCTTTAATGAATGGACAGATGCATAAAGCTATTGCTTGATCTCCCAGCTTTAGATAGACGTTTTGGCATTTAGACATGTACATGTAGTTACAGAGAGGATCAAGCGTTTTGACAAGTCACTCATTTAACGGGTTCTTTCTATCTTTTTTCCTGCGGGCAACACTTTTTTCTGTAAATTTTCTGTTTGTGTATTCTTTTTGGAAAAAGGAAAAGTGGCCACCCCATATTTACCTCCTACCTTGACGCGGTTATGGGGCTTAATTGCAATCGGGGATATTATTGATTATTCAGCAAGAAGTATTCCCTTTGGCAAGAACTAAAAGGAAGGTATACTGGTAGATTCAACAAATACGTGTACATTTGAAAGCAGAATTTTCGAGTTGAATCAAATTCATTTTACACCATTGTACATACGTAATCTCTAATAACCACCCTCTGTAATAATTGTATTATGAATGAAGATTCATACGTGTATTATTTCTCACATAAATAGTCATCAGAGAAAGGGTTAAACTAATAAAGATTGTGTTTAACCCTTTCCTCCATAAAATCAAACAGAGTAGACCTATGTCTGACGGTTTCTGTCTGTCTGTGAAATAATTTTTAGATCTGACACTGCAGTTTCTTCCAATACCAAAACATCCTGTGTGCATATGCCACCCATAAAAACTCAGCTAATTAATAACAATGATGTGATTATTCCATACCCATTTCACTCGCTCACTCCATACATGAATATTTTGCAGGGAAATGGTCAATTCATATACGGGTCAATATATGGTTATTCGACAAGTGAAGGGATGGTACAGATAACACTCTTAAATGACCATTCAATCTTAATTTGACGAATATTCATTTAAGAAATAAGTTCTTAATATTAACTGAATGTGAATGATTATTGTGTTAAATGTTTTGGTGCTGACAAATTAGAATAGGATATTGATATATCTTATTCCATAAGGAAATGTGGCATACCCTGATCAACATCTCCTGCAGTAGATGTCAGATTTAAGTATTCTCTGCTTACAAAGGCGTGTACTTGTGTATGTATGGAGTAAATGGTTAATTCCTGACATGTGGTAGCTTAACCCACTTGTGTCCACGATCCCATATATGGGACATAGGCAAACAGTGCAGACTGATCACACGCCGCATAATTCGGCGTCTGATCAGTCTAAACTGTTTGCTGATAGGAATTTCAATATAAAAACCGAAATTGAAAATTTAAGCCAGGTATCCCTTAGATAAAAAAATTAACGAATCCAATATATAAACATGGAAGAATCCACTAGGCGCAAATGGGTTAATTCAAAACGAAAGTGACTTCCGGAATAGGTTTCCAAGGAATGTGTAGATATCATTGTTAACATTTATCTGATGAATACTCATGTAAGAAGTAGTGACGTCATGAATATTGGTTAGTATTTTTATAATGGCATATGAACATAGTATATATTTGTCCAAGGCAGAAACTGTATTCAAATCTATATAATCCAATAAGCAGAAAAGACCCTAATCAGACTACTTCTTTACAGGGTCCATTTTATCGGGGTCTTATCTGTTTACAAAGTTATGATAAAAGGCTTGTTTATCAGGAAAATGGTAAATCGTGATATCAAACTTCGGGGGAGAACCTGCTGTTTTAATGAATTACAATAGAACCTATCTTAACTGGTCATTCATTTATTGTACATACAAAAGCAGGTTGTTGCTAAATACAGGCAAAAGTATTGCTGGAAGCTCCTATATGAGCTTTCTGCATTGCCTTAGACCTGCATTAAACTACCACAGACCCATAATTATACCTTTTTGGACCGTTTAAGACATGTTCTACTGTATTTACTTACTACAGTAGAGCCTGACTAAAGCGACCGCATAATTTATTAACAAAGCAGTCCTTAAAAGCAGATTGTTGCTTAATGCTGGACAAGGGAATATCATAAATTGATGAACTTTCTGTTTCTGTCCATCATTAATTTACGACCCGTTTTAAAGATTTATCATTTTAAGTATTAGAGGGATTTATTGTATACTGCTAAGCATTGATGAATCATTATAATTATGATTTTTTATTATATTCAGAATAACCACTGTAATAGTTATAGATACGATTAAAGCATACGGGCGTTATGTTTAAACCTTTCTGATTTGAAAAAAATAATGACGCTATATAACGGCCTATGCACACAGTAGTTTGGTATTTGCAGAAACTACAGATCTATAATGATTTCATATGCAAACAGAACAGACCCTGATCATACGATACCTACAGGGGTCGTCTGATTTTGATCTACTCTGTTTGCAAAGGCATGAAACCTGTTTATATGAAATGGAGAATTAATTGGACCTTATGTATCAGATTTTAATCTTTTACTAACTAAATACGCCTTTCTACACCTATGTTAACGGAGTAGACCCAGATCAGACGGTTCCTATAGCAGCCAATGATATAATATAGATATGATTCTACAGTTTTTGCCTTGACCTTAAATTCCTGTGTCCATGTGCATTTATAACAACTAATCTATTTAATATCCAAGATGTCATTATTTCTTTAATAAATATTCATGGGGTAAATGGTTAACGCGCTAACTTGGAAATAGATGAACCTCACTCCTTTGAGTCATCCCTATGAGGATGAGTTCAGTTGTTGTCAATTTTGTATCGACTCATCTAGTATAAATAAGACTAGTATAGATACTTGTAATACTCGTTTACAGAGATTTAGGAATTCTTTAACCTTTAGCCTGCTGAGAAAATTAAATTATTTTTACAGAATATTTCACCTACATTTTTCAAAATTCATGCTATAATCAATTTGTCTATCAAAATTCAACCAGGGTGTCAAACAGTTTGGACCCTGATGAGACGCCGAGTTACTCGGCGTCTCATCTGGATCCAAAATGTTTGCAAAAATATTCCCTCATCCGCCCATAGCAGGCTAAAGATTAAGTGTGTATACTATCTTGAAACATTTGGCTTTAACCCTTACTACACTGAATTTTCAAATGGACTATTCCAAAATTCAAACAAGTCAAGCTTATTGAATATTTAAGGACTTTGCGAAAGAAAGTGTAAGATAACAAACAGCGCAGACCCGAACGAGAGGGCTCCTCGAGAAGCTCCTCTAGGAGCCCTCTCGTCTGGGTCTACACTATTTGCAAAGGATACTGACTCGTGTCCCGTACTGTAAGGGTTAATACTAAATTAATACAATTGTTACCATTATCTATTTTTTCGATATTTTATGAAACATTTTTTGTTTTAGTGCTGTATCATTGTATGTGTAATCGAAGGTCTTTGTTAGCATGGGTCAAATTTGCACGTTTTCATTAGCCGTCTGTGTAACCTGGTTTTACCCTTAAGTTATTCCATGAATGTAAGAACTAATGACATCATGAATATTAATTAGATGACTCTTTATAATGGCATATGAAGCAAGGAAATGTTAACCATGGCTGCACTTATTTCATAAGCAAACGGAGAGGCTGCTGTTCAGACAGCTCATACAGGATCCGTCTGATCTGAATTTTACTAACTTTTGTACAGGCGTGAAAATGTACCTATATGGGGTCATTGGAGTGAAGGCTAACTCTGTTAGTATTTTGTTTGGGTGATAAGTGTGCGTGTGTGTGCATACATTTTCGTGTGCGAGTGTGTATAAATATATGTAATTTAATTTGGTGTTGTTAATATATTTGTATTTAGCAAAATAAAGAACAAAAGATTCAGCATAACACGTTTGTCCTCAAATTTCAGCCTTTCACCTAAAGCAAGCAATTTATCTTATTAAGTCGTATATAGTACCTTTTCAATCATTCACTTGCGCGAGTTTCAAAACAACTGCAAACAAGCGGAGTATATCCAGATAAGACAGCTTCTGAAATGGTCTGTCTGATCAGGGTCTGCTCTGGTTGCTTGTGGAATAAATAGATCTGATGATTCTATAGTTTCTGCCATAGTCAAATGTTCATATCATATTTACTCCGTAATTATTCCGTTACCATGTTTATCCTCCACATCCATTTAAAAAGCTGGATAGTTCAGCTTTGCACTATATACAGAAAACACCCTCTAAATCGGAAATCTAGTAGAGAAGAATTTTGGATACTTTTAGGCAGGTGGCTGTAAAATGCAGGATGAAAGACACGCAGACAGCTCCTAGTGGAGCTTTCTACGTGAATCACCCTGCATTAAGCTGCCACCTGATATTAAGACTGGTATTTATACTAAAGTGAACGTCCGATTTAGAGGGTTTTACTGTAATAGCAAGTGGTGAGGACATTGATCAATCTTTTACCGGAGCAGTTTGTTATGGGTCTTCACCACTTGCCTATGTTTGTCTGTCTGAACATTTAGGGTAATATGAAATTATGCCATGATAAAATATCCATAAAGTTACATGGCTATTCATTAAGTAAAGGGTAAAAATAAGAAATAAATTAGGCTGATTGAAAATAATAATTTGTAAGAATATGATTTAACCCTTTGAATGCAGAAAACGGGTTTATTGGCACTTGCTCTATGCAGAACCCTCAGACATACACATAAGCATCACAAGAGTATGTCAGATTAGTTTTCTTAAGGGAAATGATTTTGTACAGATGCATTGTGCAGTTTAAAACCCAAAATCAAATCAAGGTCAATGTGACGAGCAGCTGGCTTTTAAAATTGTGAAGTAATGGTCTATGTAAAAAACAAATACATGGATATGCCGGGGATCGAACCTGGGTGCTTTCACATGCAAATCGAACGATCTACCACTGAGCCACATCCCCGTATAATCATTAGGCAGATGACCTGTTATCTGTTTTTAATATGCATGTAGCCTGTTGACAGATGAAGATTAAACACACGCACACATGTCAGACAATGTGACTTTATTAATCCAGATTTTTTTTATCGAGATCCAAACAGTCTTGTCAAACTGATCAACCCTTAGCCTGCTATAAAAATGAGGTCTGCTTATGCTCCGATTTGTTTCCGTTGTTACTTTTGAGATACTGTTATACTGAGTGTAAATCAGGCTTGATCCTAATGAGACGTCGGCTCGAGTTACTCGGCGTCTCATCAGGATCCAAGGTGTTTGCAAATGTCAGTTAGGTCGCGCTTAGCAGGCTAAGGGTAAATACACTTGTCAAACTGTAAATAAACTGCTTGGATCCAGCGAATGTACACAGTACACGTACCACAACGTTTGATCATGGTCGATTACGTTGACGAATAAAAACTTTTCTCAAACTATTAAATAAACGACACTAAATTTGATTGTTTTGATGGGGTAGAGGGAAAAATGAGCAGATTTCAGTATTCATTTCAGGCTACCAAGCACTTGCTGACTTGCAAACAACTTCGATCAAGTTTAGACCAGTTAAGATCCAGTTTAGACCAGTTTAGATCCATTTTAGTCCAGTTTAGACGTCTCAACAGGGTCAACGTTGTTTGACCCTCGGTCACTAGTTTCTAAAAATGAATCGGAATCGAAAGTAAGTAAAATCATACAGATCTGAGTTTTGAGCAGATATCAGTTTTTGCAGCATGATAATGCTTAACCCTTTCTCTCATATTAATCGTGTTTTTACGCATTTGCAAACAGGGTAGACCCGGATCAGACGGCTCCAAGAGGAGCCGTCTGATAAGGGTCTGCTCTATTTGCCAATGGAATTTGAAATATCTGTTTCTTTACCTTCTACAATGGCTACAATGTTCCACCTTCCATATTTCTCTATAACTATTGTGTTAATGAATATTCAGTAGGTGTTGAAATGAAATAAACATAGAACAGGGAAAGGGTTAAGCCTTAATCTGCTGAATAATCAAAAGCGGTTCCTCCTTTTCTGAATAGTAATTAAGTACAAAGTTGTATTTATCATTGAATTTGTATGATAACCAATACAGACCCTGATCAAAGGGCTCCTCCTTTCAATGGTCTTCTGTACTGGGTTCTCTCTCATAAGGGTTACGTGGGAAGGAAGCAACGATATTTACTCAACAAGGTACAGGCTAATATTTATGACTCTCTCACTACAGTAAACCCTTTCTAAAACGAACACCAAAACTATGTCCAGTTCTAGGACTTTTAAAAAGACAGGTGGAAGCCTAATGTAGGATGAGTGCAGAAAGCTCCGTCAAGAGTGTTATGCATTAAAGCCCTGTATTAATCAACCACTTGCTTTTATAGGCTAGTTTGTTTATCCATTAAGTGGGCAGTTTAGTGAGACTACGATATATAAACAAGTCGAGTGAAAATACCTAGGAGTAAGCTCAAACAACAAAATAGTACAGTATGCTTCTAGCTACAATATCTGGTCAGATAAAAGAAGAGCACGTGACGATATTCTAATTCAAATACAATCCTCTTAGAAAGACAATTAAACGAACTTTATGATATTTGGTCTAGTACGTTGGACTATATATGATAATAGTAAAACCTTGTCAAAACGATCATCAAAAAGAGTTCCAATTCTTGGTCTACAAGACAGATGATAGAGCTCTTAATAAAGATGGGCCTTATGCAAAAATCTTCAATAGACATTTTCTGCATTACTTTCGCCCTACGTTAAGCAATCACTTGCTTTTAAATACGCGTATGTTTATTAATTAAACGTTTGTTATAGAGAGTTTCTACTGTAGTTTTTACCAACCCTCTCGTTTCCGTTGGAACAAAAACACAGATGTATAACCCACAGGGGTCTGGACCGCTTCATGGGGGTCTACATGTACTATTATAATAACAAGGGTTCAAACTAGCAGAACGAATATCCGTGTACCACGAGTACAAATATGACTGTAACTCTTACAATTTAAATGATAATTTCGTAATTATTTCGGCTATTGAAAGCCAATATATTTTTCTATCAAATAAACATAATCTTATAACGGTAACTTATGAACAAGTATCAATCCAACAACGATTTTCACAAAATTTCACGTGTTTTCAGGGTCATTGGCAAACGTTCGTTCACTCCTGTTTCACTATATCACAGCAATAACCTGGCAATTTGCAGTTCAAAAAATGGCGTGAGTCAATAAAACGAATCAATTCTAACACCCACCTCCAATTATTTAGTCCCTAACATCAAAAGAATGATGTAAAACTAGCGAGTTTTGTCAGTTTGCTTCATGTTGTCGAGGAAGGAGCCATTGTACGTGACGTCACGGATTTTCCAACTTTTCCTTCACTCATCCAATGAAATGGCTCCATTCAAATTTGTTGCAAAATGGCAGCATCCGAAAAAAAACATAACGACAGACGGAAAGGCCGCTGTTGCTAGTTGCTTATTTATTAAGAGGACAAAACAAATGGAGATTGGTGATATAAATGGGTTGTTTTATTGAACCACGCCATCTTTTGAACTGAAAATCGCCAGGTTATGGCTGTGATATAGTGAAACCGGGATGAACGAACGTTTGTCAATGACCCAGAAAACACGTGAAATTTTTAGAAAATCGTTGTTGGATCGATAATTGCGGGTAAGTGACATTGAGAATATTATATTTATTTGATAGTAAATTGTATTGGCTTTCAATAGCCGAAAGGATTACAAAATTATCATTGAAATTGCAAGAGTTACATTCATATTTGTACTTGTGGTACACGGATGCCCGTTCGGCTAGTTGGAACCCTTGTTATTATATAGTACATGTAGACCCCCATGAAGCGGTCCAGACCCATGTGGTATAACCATTATCTTTGTTTGAAACATTTTATGACGTCATCAGCTGAGGTCGCTACCACCCATTAAATGATAACCAGGAGTTTAGTACAGAGAAATATTCATGAATAAAGAATGTATATTTCTATCTAATTAGCTTGAAAACCTGTATGTGATTGCCAAATCCTTTACCTGATGGATATTCATACAAGAAGCAACACTTGACTTATGACTGTTAATTACATTAAATTTTGTATTTGGGTTTTATATTGGCTTCACGAATAAGGGACCATTTTACCCTGATAGTAGCTGCAAAATCAGGGCTATATTTTTAATCAAACAGATCTGACCTATGTGGAACCGCAAATTTCACGCCACCCATTTTTCACCCCCCTTCACCCCCTCTTCAAAGCCCGACGCATTTTTCACGTATATGAAAAATGCATCGAGACGATGTGCTAAATTATTCACTTCAAAACACGCGACCCATTTTTCACACGTGAGAATATATTGAAGTTGACATTTCTTTGGTCATTTCGGTTATAGACCAAGGTCGCAGGAATCGAAATGCTAGATTGGTATTACAACTCAGAAGTTGATTTGGGTGCTTACTTATCATACTTATTTGATCAAATATAATTATGGGTCACGTGGGCAAAAAATATTTGGACTTCCTTGTTAATCCTTTAGCGTCCACTTATTTGGTATGCATTATTGTTGCCGCTGGACATAGTGTCGCCGGCGACCATCTATTCTGAAACAAATGGAACATATTGTCGACGGCGTTGATACGTGCCGAAGTTTTCGGTACATATTAATGCTGAACTGCACAAATTGTCGCCGGCGACAATATGTGACGAAGGTTATGGTGCTGTTAAAGGGTATTTCTGCAGACAAAATGTCAAACGCCTTTAACGACGAACAAATTGACGACAGAGAACATACATATGGATGAAACGACAAACAGCCGGACGGATATGTGATCCTGTCAAAACAGTTGACACAATACAGAGCTTTTAATTATCATTGGCGCAATTACACTGTTGTGTCGTAAACCACCGACTACTTTAATTTTGATTTAACGACAATATGACAGTGGCGTAACCCTTGTGCACGTATTGTCGCCGGTGCCGACAACTTCGGCACATACTGTCGCCGGCGACAATATGTGCGGCTTGTTTTGACATAAATTGTTGTCGGCGACGATATGTACACCGTCGACAACATGTGCTACAACACCCGGGATATCGAATATCTGGGATATTTTGTCCCGATCGGCTGCTAGTCTATCACCCTGGTCATAAATCTAGAACCGTTTGCATATTGGGTGTGTATATTTCTTAAGAAAAGACCTTTCACTATACAAAAAACTTTTGACCTTATGACCTTCTCCTTGACCTTTGACTTACTATTTTAAAACTTATTTTGACCGATGAGGAGAAGGACCATTATAATTTGCGTATATGATTTTTGATACACTCCATTTGTAGGAATACAAAATATTTGACCTGCTGACCTCTGAATTGATCTTAAGCATACTTAATGAAAAACCTTACCACTGGCTATCACTTCTGAACCATCGAAAACGGGGCTTTCAAACTTGGCACGTATCTTCCTTGTTTCAAGACCTTTTTACAGTATGTAGCGTACATCGTGCGTATATCTATCGTGCGTTCATCGTACAATGTATATCATGTGTATATCTTCCGTGCGGATATGTTGTACATCTCACGGTTAATATAATGGTTACTATTCCCATTTAATGGAATATTTGATTAATACTTTTGTACTATGTGTATCATCTAAGGAAAGAAAGTGTTGTTCTTTACTTAAGGTAATAGTAACGTAAGAAACCGTTCATATCGTATCGTTTAGTGTGCGTATATGTATCATACGTGAATAGTATATCATGCGTGATCTATCGTATATCGTGACAACACATATGCTCACATATTTTGTATCGGACTTGACACACCATCTTTCGGCAATAATTTGAGAGCGAAGAAAAAATTCTTTCTCCGACTCTGCGCTATGTTTGCAGATCACAACTTTGTTTTAAAAGAGATCAACGCAGAAATCTAAACAGAAAGTAGTTTAGTTTAGAATTTTTAGCAAATTTAGGGAAAACATTGAAGAAAAATTCCCGCATTGATTGTTTTGAAAATCCTTATATCATTTCGGCTCCTGTAGCGTAATAAGACGTATTGGCGTTTTGGCGTTCCATAACTTGAGCATATATGAAGCAAAATGTTTGAAAAGTTAGGGTTATAATGACTGCATGCCAGTCTGTAAGGTGATGATCGTAGGTATATACATGTAAATGGACGTTTGGTCAGCAGCCAAAATTAGCTCAGACACGGGTTTTATCGGCCCTGAAAAAACGCACGCTACCTCTGCTACCTCTATTCGTGTTATGGCTGCTATGGTGCACCGTACATTTGCAGCATCAAACCAATCGTAGTATTATAGGATCTAATGTCAATAGACAGGACACACACAAAATTAGCACCAAAAGGTTTAAAAAAGGACCATAAATTGGCCTCGTGTTTTTTTTCGCACAGTACATCAACTGACAGTAGATCCTGATCATTTAGTCACCAATGTTGATATAGCAAGCATATATACAGAGGGTTGCTCCAATCATGAAAACACAGCTCCTAAAACTGTGGAATGTGTCAGTGAGACAGTGACATCAGTCTGTGTAAACAAAATTAATACACAACCTGCCAATACTAATACATGTACTTCGCCTGTGCGTGGACGTTCACGTGCCTCACGTGCTGTGTCCCGTGCTGAAAAGCGTTCAAGCTCGGCAAATCCGTATAGAAGACATAGCGTGAGCAGCGTGCGTAACAAAGACAACAGTAAAGATAGGGTTTTACCAGTATCTATAAATAGAACTGCACAAGAACACAGTCAAACGACAGGTGATGGGTTTTCCCCTACAGTAGGTGAAACCCCGGGTCAGAGATGAGGTCTCGCTTCGGTGTGCTCTATTGAATATTCAAGGTCTTGTTACCAGGCGACAAAATAAGCTAACATCACCTGAGGTGAAAAATATATTTGACAATCATGACATTGTTTTATTTACAGAGACATGGGCACACGAATTGTGCGAGTTACAAGTAGAAAATTTCGAATGTTTTGTTTTAAATAGAACACAAAATAAATCTACATCGAAACGAGCTTCAGGTGGCATTATTGTGTACATAAGAAATGACTTTGTTTGTACAGATACATTAGTTTTCCAAAGTGAGGATGATATCATATGCATTAAAATTAAAGGGTCAATGATATCACTTCAAAATGATTTATTTGTATGTTTATGCTATGTAGTGCCTGAAAACAGTAGCCGACAATCAATGATAGACTCGCATACGTTTGATATTTGACTATTGTTGCGATCGCGCATCAGTATAAACATGCTGCTTGGGTTTATGACTCATGCTGAGTGTCGTATCTGTACACTACGTCTAATGTATGAAGAACACTTCATATGATAAGTGCCACATAATGTCGACTGACTATCTTTTCGGGTTTTGGTTTAATATTTGGTAACTTTTTTCTCACTTTTCCATTTGGAAAACAGTTATGCTTTGGGAATCATGTACTACTGACTCGCCCTGTTCCTCACTCGCTACCGCTCCCGTCTTGTTTCCGTGCGCCCTGTCCCGACCGCCCCGTTCCCTGTCCAACACCGCAGTCGTCCGCTCGCCACCCTCTATTCTCGTATTATTGACTTTATATCCTCATAGGTAACGAACTGGGAGCATGGAGGGTGGCGATTGGCATACACTATTTTAAGGGCCGTGTGTGTATTAAAACGGAATATTTTCATTATAACATTTGGTCGAATATTTCTGAAGATGTATTTTTCCGATGGCGAAAATTCATTAACAGTGTACTACCTATTGTACTAAACATTTGCAACTTGGTAACAAAATCATATAATTCGTATTATACGTACCTTGTTGCGTATGAATCGTGTTACTCAGCCTTCCGCAATACCGCTACAAGTTCTTATACAGATAATCTTCATACTTTTCATCCACTTTTCACAATATTGGAATATATGCATTATGCATCGATTGGGCTACTAATTTTACTAGCTGGAGATGTTCATACAAACCCAGGACCCAATGAAGAAACGAACGGCTGCTTTTCTATATTGCATCAGAACATAAGAAGTATTAGAAATAAATTAGACTATGTTAAAAATCACTTCCTTGACTTTGATATTGTGTGCTTTACGGAAACCCATTTATCTCAAGACTACTTGGGTACACAGTTAAAACTTGATGGACTCGATCATATGTTTCGAAAAGACAACACTTCACATTCCGGCGGTACCCTTGTATTTTGTAATTCAGGGTTGCAGCCAAAACGTCTTTCGAATCTTGAAATAATTTTACCAGAGTCTCTATGTATAAAAATAAAAGATCACAATACTAACTTCATCATAGCCACAATTTATAGACCACCGAATTCACCTTCCGACTTTTGGCAGAGGTGCGATTTACTTATCGAGCAGACTTTAGACATATCAAGTAATGTTATACTTATCGGAGACATTAATGAGGACCAGCTCAAAATAACAAATCGTAAGCTTAAAGATATTCTTGTCTTGAATAATATGACAAATGTTATCACAGAACCTACTCGTATTACACAAAACACAAGTACCTTAATAGATATTATTGCACTATCGAACACAATAACACCACTAGATTCAGGAGTCCATCATACACCATCAGACATAAGTGATCATTTTGGTACATATGTATATATCAAAAGTACTTTTAATACAAGAACATGTTATACCCGTCAAGTCTGGAACTACCAGCAAGCTGATTTCCAAAAATTAAACAACAGTATAAACGCTACTGACTGGTCTACATTACATTCTGATTCATTAGACGAAGCAACATTATTCTTTGAAACGACATTTCTAAATTTAGTTAAATCAAGCATCCCCTCGAGAATAGTGCAGATCCGCCCCAACGATAAACCATGGTATAACTCGATTATTCGAACAAAATCCAGACAACGCGATCGTCAAAAGCGAATAGCTATTAAAACAGGGAATGTTTCAGATTGGCAATATTATAAAAAAAACTAAGAAATAGTGTGAATAACATGAAAAAACATTTACGAGAACAATTTTATAATACTTTGGAATTCTCTATGAAAGATTTAAGCTCTTCCAATCCAAGACAATACTGGAAAATCGTAAAAATGCTTATCAAAGAAAGTTCAAATGATGAAGGACAAATACCACCTCTAATAAATGAAAATCATGAAACTGTTGTTTCAGACGCTGGTAAAGCTACAGTTCTAAATGATTACTTCGTTTCGATATCAAAGTTAGATGACTCAGACTCAAGTTTACCGGAATTTACCTCGAAAACTGATTCAATCTTATCTCAAATTAGTATTTCCGAACAAGATGTTAGCGATGTTTTAGCTAATTTAGATGTCAACAAAGCATGCGGTGCAGCATGCGGTGCAGATCAAATAAGTCATAAAATGTTGAAAGGATGTTCAAGCTCAATAGCAAAACCACTCTGTATATTATTTAACAAATCAATTATTTCAAATAAATTTCCTGCTTCATGGAAACTTGCTAATGTTATGCCGCTTTTCAAAAAGGGGGACAAATCTCTACCATCAAATTTCAGACCAATATCACTGATTAGTTGTGTAGGCAAAGTAATGGAACGAATAATTTTCAAATACATTTACAATCATTTAACCTCTAACAATCTCATTTATAGAAATCAGTCATGCTTTCTTCCCGGCCACTCCACTCACAGGTGCTAGGCGTGTGGCCATTTCACAAATACTGCTTATAAATACCTTCAAATACGTTTAGACATCATAACTTGACATTATAAAAAAAAGAAAAAAAAATGAAATTTTTTTTTTCGTATAATATATTACTATATAAAGGTATGTAACTAAATGGTCCAAAGTGGCAGAAAAAATGCACCAACTACATTCCGCGTCTTGTTACGACGTCAATTTCCGCTCGATTTCAATCAAATATGAGTCAATGCACGCAGAAATGTCCATTCTTTCAAATATACACCATTGATTGCCGATCATAAGCCGAAAAATTACTGTTTTGAGACGATAAACTCCAGCTTAGATTTAGTCGACCGAGTCACTACCGACACATACATGCACATTTTCACCACTGATGACATCGAAAGTCACACTAGATCTCATAATATGGTCCGTTTTCCACTCTCATTCAATAAAACTAACATAACTATTCAACTTACTGTCGATGTCAACCTCAAAGTTACTACCGGTTCTACGAAACTGAAGAGTTTTCGAAACAACCCGCGGCTGTCAACATTCGGCCAGCCATGATTTTTCGTGACCCGGAAATGCTTGAAGCGAAGAAGCGACTGGTGCCCGGCAGACCATTTGACTACTATAAAGCAGGTAACAAGTGCCCTGTAAACTGCTGATTATGTTCGCCCAAAATTTAGATTTTCTATTCTAATAAGACTGAAAAAAAGAGAGAACTAGCTCTATTTAAAATTTAATGACAGCCTTCATTTTATATATATATTAGGAACAATGACTATAGTTACTTGGTAATTATACTGATTATTTTATAATCGTTTGCTTTCTAATATATGTGTTAATTTATTTTTCATATATAGTGTCCAGCACATGACTGAAAAATGTATACGTCGACTGCATTTTATTTTCCAGTTAACATTTCCCTGTTCAATAATCATGTAAGAAAAAGTAACACCATGAATATTTATTAGATTAATTTTTATCATTTTCAAGGGCATGTTTGCTTCGACGAATGGTATAGAATTATATCTATATATCATGGCACAAATGGAGTAGATCCTGGTCTTCTACGAGCTATCCGATTTGGGTCTATACTGTTTTCAAATGCGTGAAAAGGTGTTTATAGGAGGGAAAGGGTTAACAGGGTGTTTTATACAGAAACCGAGCACCAGTAATCATGTTTACAGGGCACTTGTTACCTGCTTCATAGTAGTCAAATGGTCTGCCGGGCACCAGTCGCTTCTTCGCTTCAAGCATTTCCGGGTCACGAAAATCATGGCTGACCGAATGTTGACAGCCGCGGGTTGTTTCGAAAACTCTTCAGTTTCGTAGAACCGGTAGTAACTTTGAGGTTGACATCGACAGTAAGTTGAATGGTTATGTTAGTTTTATTGAATGAGAGTGGAAAACGGACCATATTATGAGATCTAGTGTGACTTTCGATGTCATCAGTGGTGAAAATGTGCATGTATGTGTCGGTAGTGACTCGGTCGACTAAATCTAAGCTGGAGTTTATCGTCTCAAAACAGTAATTTTTCGGCTTATGATCGGCAATCAATGGTGTATATTTGAAAGAATGGACATTTCTGCGTGCATTGATTCATATTTGATTGAAATCGAGCGGAAATTGACGTCGTAACAAGACGCGGAACGTAGTTGGTGCATTTTTTCTGCCACTTTGGACCATTTAGTTACATACCTTTATATAGTAATATATTATACGAAAAAAAATATTTTTTTTCATTTTTTTTTTCTTTTTTTTATAATGTCAAGTTATGATGTCTAAACGTATTTGAAGGTATTTATAAGCAGTATTTGTGAAATGGCCACACGCCTAGCACCTGTGACTCCACTGTGTATCAACTGATCGATATTTACAATCAAATTTGCAAATCTTTTGATGATAAAAAATCAACCTGCATGGTCTTTTGTGACATATCAAAGGCATTTGACCGCGTTTGGCACAGAGGGCTTATATTTAAACTTAAGCAGTATGGTATATCTGGCAATTTAATTAACTGGATTTCGGATTACCTTACTAACAGATCTCAAAAGGTATTTGTGGGGCAATCCTTTTCTAAATGCAAGTATGTAACTGCAGGAGTACCGCAAGGGTCCGTGCTGGGCCCACTTTTATTTCTCGTATATGTTAATGACATTGCTGATTCTCTTTTAAGTACCACAAGACTTTTTGCGGACGATAGCTCACTTGCGGTAACTTCGACTAACACATCTTATATTGAAACTGTTTTGAACTCAGATTTAGATGCTATATCAAAATGGGCAACACAGTGGCTAGTAAAATTTAATCCTTCAAAAACCGAAGTCATGATTTTCTCACTCAGAAATATTACCAAGCCTTCTATATATCTTGATAACACTCTTCTGAATTTTGTAGATAACCATAAACACCTAGGTATTACTTTAAGCCATGATGGCTCCTGGCATACTCATATAAACAATATCACTGTTTCAGCCTCCAAGATCCTCGGCTCTATGAGATTGTTAAAGTACAAAGTTAAGAGAAACACTCTAATGACTATTTATATATCTTACCTCAGGCCTTTGCTTGAATATGCGTCAGTAGTGTGGGATAACTGTGCACAATATGAAAAGGACTCCTTAGAAAAACTACAATACGAAGCAGCTCGTATAGTCACCGGGTTGACTCGTTCCGCATCTATAAACAATTTACTTAAAGAAATTGGTTGGGTTTCCCTTGCAAATCGTAGAGTCATCCAAAAATTAATACTGGTTTACAAGGAGAAGAATGGACTTCTCCCAAGCTATCTTATCGACATTTTTCCACCTACTGTGTGTGCTTCCAATAATTATGAACTACGGAACAACACTAACTTTGTAACCATGGCCAGACGTATTGAAGTATACTCTAAATCCGTTTTACCAGCTTCAATAAAATTATGGAATAATCTTGATTTACCGACACGCAACGTTAATACACTCAATGGTTTTAAAAACGAACTTAAAAAAAAGTTTAAAGCCCAGCCAGTTCCTTCTTATTATTCAAAAGGGGAACGATTCTATAACGTAGTTCATACTCGAATGAGGAACCGGTGTAGTAACTTAAATGATGATCTATTTTATAATCATCTTCGAGATCTACCCGACTGTTCATGTAACCATGGAATCGAAGATGCAGAACACTTTTTCTTTAAATGTAGTCTTTACCGTAATGAACGACATGTATTATTTACTAATACTCGTACTTTCCATCCTATAAGTACATATAAATTATTACATGGAATTGATTCATTATCTGAAAATGAGAACACATCTTTATTTTTAGAGGTGCAGTCATATATAAAAAGCACTCGCCGTTTTCAACTCACGGCCCAATCAATTAAATCAATTTGCATCATGATTATTTAACTAACTTGACATGGGGGTCCGATTTGGACGCAGGGCTTGGGGGAGCGGTGGGGGTGGGGTCCAGGTATGTAGTCGGTTTGGGTTGAGCATAACTGATGTCTTCTTTTTACTAGTGCTTTTTTATACCCCCCTTTTGAAAAAATGGGGGTATATTGCTTTGCACATGTCGGTCGGTCGGTCTGTCGGTCGGTCGGTCGGTCTGTAGATCGATGGTTTCCGAATGATAACTAATAAACGACTTGGCATAGCATCTTAAAACTTGCTGTGGTGGTTGGTCATGACAAGTAGATGACCCCTATTGTTTTTGAGGTCACTAGGTCAAAGGTCAAGGTCACAATGACCTAAAATGGTGAAATCGTTTCCGATCAATAACTGCTCAAGGATTTAGCTTGGGATCTTCAAACTTGCTGTGGTGGTTGGTCATGACCACTAGATGACCCCTATTGTTTTTGAGGTCACTAGGTCAAAGGTCAAGGTCACAATGACCTAAAATGGTGAAATCGTTTCCGATCAATAACTGCTCAAGGATTTAGCTTGGGATCTTCAAACTTGTTGTGGTGGTTGGTCATGACCACTAGATGAGCCCTATTGTTTTTGAGGTCACTAGGTCAAAGGTCAAGGTCACCATGACCTTAACTGGTTAAATGGTTTCCGATCAATATCTCCTCAAGGGTTTGGCTTAGAATCTTCAAATTCGCTGTGGTAGTTGGTCATGACCACTGGATGACCCCTATTGTTTTTGAGGTCACTAGATCAAAGGTCAAGGTCACCATGACCTTAACTGATAAAATGGTTTCTGATCAATAACTGCTCAAGGGTTTGGCTTAGGATCTGTAAATTTGCTTAGGTGGTTGGACATGACAACTAGATGAACCCTGTTGTTTTTGAGGTCACTAGGTCAAAGGTCAAGGTCACCATGACCTTAACTGGTGAAATCGTTTCCGATCAATAACTGCTTAAGGGTTTGGCTTAGGATCTTCAAACTTGCTGTGTTGGTTGGTCATGACCACTAGGTGACCCCTATTGTTTTTGAGGTCACTAGGTCAAAGGTCAAGGTCACCATGACCTTAACTGGTGAAATCGTTTCCGATCAATAACTGCTCAAGGGTTTGGCTTAGAATCTTCAAACTTGCTGTGGTAGTTGGTCATGACCACTGAATGACCCCTATTGTTTTTGAGGTCACTAGGTCAAAGGTCAAGGTCACCATGACCTTAACTGATAAAATGGTTTCTGATCATTAACTGTTCAAGGGTTTGGCTTAGGATCTTCAAATTTGCTTAGGTGGTTGGTCATGACAACTAGATGAGCCCTGTTGTTTTTTAGGTCACTAGGTCAAAGGTCAAGGTCACCATGACCTTAACTGGTGAAATCGTTTCAGATCAATAACTGCTCAAGGGTTTGGATTAGGATCTTCAAACTTGCTGTGGTGGTTGGTCATGACTACTAGATGACCCAAATTGTTTTTGAGGTCACTAGGTCAAAGGTCAAGGTCACCATGACCTTAATTGGTTTAATGGTTTCCGATCAATAACTACTGAAGGGTTTTGCTTAGAATCTTCAAACTTGCTGCAGTAGTTGGTCATGACCACAGGATGAGCCCTATTGTTTTTGAGGTCACTAGGTCAAAGGTCAAGGTCATCATGACCATCAGGGGGTATGGGGGGTATACATGTTTTACAAACATCTCTTGTTTTTCTGTCGGCGACAGGAATACACCGGTTGGTTTAATCTGATAATACCATGATATCTAGGGACGGGCCGATTTCTAATGTTGGTAAAACTTGTGGTCCAACCCTTTTGTATTGTCATCTGTATTACATACATAAAGTATTGTCTACATGATTTAACTGTATATTGTGTTCATGAATGTTTGTATATTGTTGACAATTTACAATAAAATATGATTAAACTAAAATACGTTTGATAGACTGCTAGAACATATTCTAGAATTAAATGGTTTTAACATGTTGCTGTGTGGGGACATGAACGCACATACTTCAAATTGCCCTGATTTTGTATTAGATTATAACAATGTGCATATAGATTTTTTACCACAAGATTATATAATCGATGCAGAAATGAAACGATGCTCACAAGATAATAGTCGATTAAATAGCAATGGCAAAATGCTACTAGAATTATGCAAGCATACAGGTCTTCGTATTCTAAACGGTAGGGTTGGTAATGACAAGCATATTGGCCGTTATACTTTTGTAGGACACAGTGGCTCAAGTGTTATTGACTATGTTATTGGAACTTATAATTTATTCCAATATGTTGATATGTTTAATGTAAATGATCCGAATATATTATCGGACCATTGTCTTATTGATTTTACGCTTTCTTTTAATAAAAACGAAACCAGTAATGAAACATCGCGCGAGATGAGAGAATCTGTTAAAAGTAAATACCAATCGTAACTACTCGCCGTATTCCGTCCGAGTTCGGAATATAGGCTCGTATGTAGCGTATGAATACTTCAGAAAAACACCCATTTACCACTGTAGGTGTAAGTGATCGCTTGCAGAAATAGCTCCTCGTCATAACAAACAAAATGGTGGATTTCGAAAGTGAAATTGACTTGTGTGTAAAACAAATGATGTTTCCATTTGAGATGAAAAGGAAACAAAAGGAAGTTTGAGGCATTTATACAAAGGACTTGATATTGTTGACATATTCCTTACCGGTCTCTTCTGTCATGCCTCAGAGAGTTTTTTCTGTTGAGGAGGCAATGGGTGTTGTCATTTTTGACAGCTTGAATGCAGGATTCCGAATGCAGTATTAAAGAACAGCAAATAACTTATTAGAAAGGAAACCATGGTATGCCAGTCACCTTAGAAGACATGCACACTGGAAAGTACACAAAAACTCTTCATACTCTAGCTAGGGTCTTATTTCGATAGAAATAGCCGAGGTGTTCCGAGTGAAGTAAATACGTCTGGAATAGTGAAAGGAAAGTTGAATATGTTGAAAGTTTGTCTTCTACGGATACTATCATGAAACTTGGTGTTTTTAATAATAATGTACTCAAATCCACTTTTCCGAATGACATTGACTCTTGTATAGACGAATTAGCGTCTATTTTTGATGGAGTTGTGTCCCCTTTATTTAAACGTAATATTAGTAAATCTATACCAGGTAATCATGACACGGCCAATTACAACCAAACTTGGTATACAGATGAATGCTATGATAAAAGGCGTATATTTTAGAGACTGCTAAATGTATATAGACTAGACAAATCAGAATTTAATAGAGTAAGTATGGTGAATGCTAGAACACAGTATAAAGATTGCATCCGAAAGTGTAAAACTGATCACGATAAAAAAGAAACTCAAAAATTAACAGAAGTTAGACACAAAAACGCAAGATTATACTGGAATATGCTTAAACAATCTGCTGGAATTAGACAGTCAAACATTTCTATTGATGTATTTGAGCAATATTTTAAATCTGTAAATAATCCGAGTGATCACTTCTACACACCTGACGATGACATCCTGCATTTTATTGAGCGATATGAGCGTGATGAGTTCAGCATAATGTTTGAAGAATTGAATATTCCGATGAGTGAAGAAACTCTCTTAAAAGCTATAAGTCAACTTAAATCCAATAAAAGTGACGGACCAGATATGTATTTAAATGAGTTTTTCACCCATGGCAAACATGTTTTAACGCCCTTTTTATTGTCTCTTTTTAATAGAATATTTGAATTAGGATATTTTCCGGAGAGTTGGTCTGAAGGTTTTGTTGTACCCTTACATAAGAAAGGAAGCATAAACGATGAAAACAATTACAGGGGCATAACATTATTAAGCACATTAGGAAAACTTTTTACACGCATTTTAAACAATCGTTTAACAGAATGGGCTGAAAAGTATTCAATATATATTGAGGCTCAATTTGGGTTTAGACCGAATATGGGCACAACCGATAGTATCTTTGTTTTACATGGACTTATTAATCATATGCTTAATAGCAACAGACATTTATACTGTGCCTTTATTGACTTTAGCAAAGCTTTTGACTATATAGTTAGAGACAATTTATGGACAAAACTGATAAAGCTTGGGGTAAGAGGGAAAATATTTAATATTGTTAGATCTATCTATTCAGCAGTCAAATCAAAAGTGAAATATTGCAATGAATTAAGTAACTCATACGGATGCATGATGGGAGTCAGACAGGGTGAATGTTTATCACCTTTCCTATTTTCTATGTTTTTGAATGATATAGAAGATACTTTTATAAGCAATGAACTCACTGGTATAGATGTACACATGTTCAAATTATTTTTAGTTTTATACGCTGATGATATAGTTATATTCGCAAACAGTAGTGAAGAGCTCCAAGATAGTCTGGATATATTAGCGAAATATTGTAATAGATGGAAGTTATCTGTTAATACGCTGAAAACTAAGATTGTGGTCTTCAGAAAGGGTGGTCGTGTGCCTACAAATTTGTGTTTTTATCATAATAATGATAAAGTAGAGATAGTTAATAAGTTTGTATATCTTGGCATTGTGTTTACCACTGGTGGCTCGTTTTCGGAGGCACAGAATACGCTTGGTGGTCAGGCCTTAAAAGCTATATTCAAAATGAACAAATATTTATATAAATTCACAGATATATCTGTTAAACATAGACTTGAGTTATTTGACAAACTTATAGCACCCATTCTTAATTATAGTAGTGAAGTCTGGGGTTTTGACAAGGGTAGCAAAATAGAAGCTGTTCATTTACAATTCTGCAAGCGCTTATTGGGAGTAAAGAAGACCACTCAAAATGATTTTATCTATGGAGAGCTTGGCAGACTGCCTTTACAGACACAGAGGTTTTTTAACATCATTAGATTTTGGGTAAAATTATTACAAACCAATGAAAATAAATACACAAGAAAAGTTTATCTCATGCTGAAGGATGATTTTGAACTAAATCCAAATAAGAAAAACTGGTGTTCATTATTAAAAAAATTGTTATGTACACTTGGATTCTATGATGCTTGGTTTTTTCAGGATGTTGGGGATGCTAAGTTATTCTTATGTAGTGTTAAACAAAGGATTAAAGACCAATTCATACAGAACTGGTCTGGCAGATTAAATAACTCTAGTAGAGCTACATTCTATAAGTATATATCGAGTTTTACATTTCAGCCATATTTAAATACATTGAATATAAGAAAATTCCGTACTAGTTTAACGAGGTTAAGAGTATCATCTCATAGGCTATCTATTGAAACTGGTAGATGGTGCAAACCAGTAAGCACACTTTTGTTCGATAGAAAATGCAGTGTTTGTAATCTTTTAGAAGATGAATACCATTTTATATTAGAATGTAATATGTTTTATACGTTAAGAAAGTCATATATACCAACGTACTATTGGAAACACCCAAGTATGCAGAAACTTATACAATTGTTTGATAGCGAAAATAAATGCATTATTAAAAACTTGGCAACTTTTGTTAATAAGGCATTTGCACACAGGAGCAGCATCTTGTACAACGATATGTAACATTTGAAATATACAAGGTTAAATAACTATATCAAATATATATCAAACTATACTTAAGATGTTTCAAAATTAGTTCATAGGTACATATAGAAATATTGCTCTATTAAATATGGCATATTAGAACATAAGTTATAAGCGAAATTGTAAATTGTAAATAAGCAACTATGTGATCATTGTGAAGTCAGTAGATCTAGTCATTTTGATACCACTGACCATAAGTCGTTGGAGGCGACGAAATATTTTCAATATTTTATTTACGCACATTCATTTAAGTAACGCGACAACATCTAAAGACACGTGACTGTTTTAGTGTCGGATAAAAATAATGCAGAAAGCTCATACAAAAGCTTTCTGCATTCTGTTTATCCCCCATTAATCACATAATTAAGTATCTTTCTCCTTTGTTAGTTTTTGATGTTTACATGGGTCCAAACGTTTGTCTTTGAGGTAATGTGGCAATACCTTAAAGCAGGTAACTGTTTAACACAGGATAAAAGCAATGCAGAAAGCTCCTACGGAAGCTTTCTGCATCGTGTTAACGCATCGTGTTAACACATCATACATGTAATTATGTATCGTTTCCTTCTTATAGATTTGTTTTTACTGGAGTCGGAACGTTAGTCATTGAAGTAACGTGGCAATATCTAAAGACACGTGGCTGCTTAATGCAGGATAAAAATAATGCGGAATGCTCCTTCGGTAGCTTTCTGCATTGTGTTTATCCACCATTAATTACAAAATTATGTATCTTTTACACGAGTCGAAATTTTAGTCACTGAAGTAACGTGGCAATATCTAAAGCCACGTGACTGCTTAATTCAGGATAAAAGTAATGCCGAAGGCTCCTTCGGAAACTTTCTGCACTGTGATTATCCGTCATTAATTACATAATTATGTATCTTTTTCTTTTGTTAGTTTTGTTTTTTTACAAGAGTCGAAAGATTAGTCATTGAAGTAACATGGCAGTATCTAAAACCACGTGACTGCTTAATGCAGTATAAAAGATAATGCTGAGGGGCCCTCCGGAATCTTTCTGCATTGTGAGTAGACACCATTAATTACAGAATTATGTATCTTTTTCTATTGTTAGTTTTGTCTTTTACATTAGTCGAAGTGTTAGTCATTGAAGTAACGTGGCAATATCTGAAACCACGTTTTACTGCTTAATGCAGGGAAAGACATAATGCTGAAGGCTCATCCGGAAGCTTTCTGCATAATCTTAATCCACCATTAATCACATAAGTATGTATGTATATATTTATTTTCTTTTGTTTTTGTTTTTACACGAGTCGCATTGGTTGTTCTGTAGAGATGTTAGTCGTGCGATACACACTTATTGTCCCCTTTTGTAGGTCTTATAAGATAATAAGATCTAATATAAAGGGAATATCAAGTGTTGAAACACTTTCAATAAACATATTCAGTAAAAACATAGTTTTTGGTGAAATACTCACATGTCTGTAGTCTGACCTTGTTATATTATTTCGATTTCGAACAAGGTCAGGCGAAAATTGGACACTTTCTACATAAATTTGTGGCGTGGTTTCGCATTAATATAGTTGTATGTTTGTTGTTATTTAACGTTAGAAATTCATATAACACTACTGTTCTCTTTTCTCGGTACACAGTGGATCTTGATGTTTATCTACATAAACATGAATATCCTGCGTGGCAAGCAAATTCTATACATATATGATCGAAAGTTGTTTTAAATAAATATTAATAGGCGCGTAGATCTAGAGCAAATATACATATATATAAATGCTACTTTGTATATGTATGTATATGTATATGTAATTATGTCTTTTTTATATCATATATGATGTGTCGCCATATTTTGCATATATGTTTGATTATTCCTCATGGGTCTATGACCTTCTGGAAGAAATTGAAATAAACTTAAACTTAAACTCATCATGACCTTCTTTAAATAGACGTGTACTGCCTATCTGGTTGTGCTTATCTGGCACCGAAACAAGAACACAAGCAACGGTGTTTAAAGCTGTCAACCTCACGCACTACCAGTTACCTGGCTTTAGTCTGACAGTACAATAAGAGTTTACTGAGAGTGAACTGACAGTAACCTTACAATCCAATGATGGAAAATATTATATTTATTACAGTGTTTTATTATTATGCCCCCAAAGGCGGGCATATAGTAATCGCATTGTCCGTCTTTCCGTCCGTCCGTCTGTCCGTCTGTCCTTCCATCCGTCCCAAATTCGTGTCCGGTCTGTAACTTCTTTATCTATAAATGGATTTCAATATAACTTGCCACAAATGTTCACCAGACAGAGACGATGTGTCGCGTTTAACTCCCTGGTCCATGGGTCAAAGGTCAAGGTCACAGGGTACAATTACTTTGTCACAAATTTCGTGTCCGGTCTGTAACTTCTTCATCTATCAATGGATTTCAATATAACTTGGCACAAATGTTCACCACACAAAGACAATGTGTCGCGTTCAACTCCCAGGTCCATAGGTCAAAGGTCAAGGTCACAGGGTACAATTACTTTGTCACAAATTTCGTGTCCGGCCTGTAACTTCTGTATCTATCAATGGATTTCAATATAACTTGCCACAAATGTTCACCACACAAAGACGATGTGTCGCTTTTAACTCCCAGGTCCATAGGTCAAAGGTCAAGGTCACAGGGTACAATTACTTTGTCACAAATTTCGTGTCCGGTCTGTAACTTCTTTATCTATCAATGGATTTCAATATAACTTGCCACAAATGTTCACCACACAAAGACGATGTGTCGCGTTCAACTCCCAGGTCCATGAGTCAAAGGTCAAGGTCACAGGGTAAAATAACTTCGTAACAAATTTCGTGTCCGGTCTGTAACTTCTTTATCTATCAATGGATTTCAATATAACTTGGCACAAATGTTCACCACACAAAGACGATGTGTCGCTTTCAACTCCCTGGTCATAGGTCAAAGGTCAAGGTCACAGGGTACAATTACTTTGTCACAAAATTCGTGTCCGGTCTGTAACTTCCTAATATATCAATGGATTTCAATATGATTTGGCACAAATGTTCACTAGACAGAGACGATGTGTCACTTTCAACTCCCTGGTCCATGGGTCAAAGGTCAAGGTCACAGAATACAATTACTTTGTCACAAATTTTGTGTCCGGTCTGTAACATTTTTATCTATCAATGGATTTCAATATAACTTGGCACAGATGTTCACCAGACAAAGACGATGTGTCGTGTTCAGCTCCCTGGTCCATATGTCAAAGGTCAAGGTCACAGGGTACAATTACTTGTTTATCTGTGAATGGATTTCAAAGGAACCTGGCACAAATGTTCACCTTACAAAGACGATGTGTCAACTCCCTGGTCCATGGTTCAAATGTCAAGGTCACATGGTACAATTTTTGGGGGCATTTGTCACGTGACTGTGACATCTCTTGTTTTGTTTTATAAATTTATTTTGAATTAATCAATTAATCAATACCTTGTTTATTGCGATATTATCATTAATAATAATAATAATAATAATAAAATAATAATAATAATGATAATCGCGATACTACGAATCGGGACGGGGTCGGGCCGATTTTTCGTAGTTTCGCATTTTCGTATTAATGCATCTTTAGGATACAACCTAATTTCCACAAACCTTTTCTCGGTTTCGTAGTGAATGCATACACATACCATACATCGCGTATTGGTCATTATATGTAATAATATTGTCGCAATTTACTGTTGCATAATAAAGATATTCCTGTACATGTATGTGTTATATTTAATATATTGTATGCCTTGTTTGACAATCTACTCACATTCCCGCTTACTACAGTGTACATTAATGATTTTGTATCACACGCCTCATGCAAGAGGTGGTCAAATCATAATGTGTAATGTCATATGCCAGTGCATAACGGGTTATGTAAAAAACACGAACCGCGCAATGCCAGCTCATCAAACTCTAGATAGGAGGGAGTAAACGAGTCATTTCCAAAGATTCTGTTCGTTCTTTTTCATCAAACAATATTCTGTGACTATTCTTTCGAACGTGAAGTGACAACGTAGAATTTGGTGACAGCATAAGGATTTTAGTATTTAAATGCTCCCTTTAACTAGAGACATGAACTCGAACTTTCTAGCAATCCATAAGGGTTATGTATAAAACAAGAAACGAATCAATACATTCATATTTTTATTCAGGAATAAAAACAAAATGCATAGAAAACTGTGATATCGTTTATATGCGTATTGAAGCAGTGTAGACACAGGTTTGATGACCAGTGTAACTGGTTTTATAAGTTTTGCATATAAGTTCTATATGCTTTGAGACATTGACTACAAACAAACACGTCAGTATGCCTGTATGGTAATCATTTATAACACGATGTGTGTGAAAACGTAATTGTGCATAATTGCACGATACAAGCTTTAATCATTTGCGACATTTGATATGTAGTTACAGTAGTACAACGATCAGATGGTGTTGTTTACAAAACAGTGTGTATGTAAACACAGAAAGTTAACGATAAGTACAACTGTGGCATGTATATTAGGATAGGAAGAAGTGATAGAGCCACACAAGTCAACTGCCTGGATTAACCTATACAACATGTCGCAGTTTAATTTATCGTTAATTTTCTGTGTTTACATACGTACTGTTTTGTAAACAACGCCATCTGATCGTTGTATTGTCCTGTTTTATTGACCTGTCAAATGTGAATATTCCTACGTCATTGACAGGATATATTTAGCTTGGGTAAACCTGTGTTTCAAACGTTTTTCACGAGATTCACGATAAATGCACAAGTACTCGAATAAGCCAAGTAGGAAAGCTTTTATTAGCGGAAACAATCGATATCAACCGAAGCTATATATGGCGTGTTCAGCAAGCGTATAATTATTTAAAGTTTGACAGGTTAATAAAACAGGACAATACTACTGTAGTCTAATCCTGTCACAACAAACACGGGTGCTGATCATTAAAGCGTATCGGGCAGGCCAGATGTGTCAACAATAGATAATTATGCTGACTGGAGCGACGAATGTCTCTCAGATGTGTGAAAACATCGCACAGGTGAGATTCGTAAAAATGCATCTTTTTGCCACTGTTTTTGTGTTTAAGGGACTACGAAAACCTCTCGCAATAACGTGTTTTTCGTAGTTTCGCATTTTCGTACTTTTGCATCTTTTTGCAATTGAAACAAGAACAAAATCGGCCGGGACCTGGGGTGTTATTCGTAGCAAACCGGTATTTCGTTCGAACGTGATTCGTAGTATCGTGATTAGACTGTAATAATATTTATTCATTTATTTATTTCGCCACATCACAGCATTACAAAAAAAAATATTATCTTCACGAATTCATTAGTAAGACAGATTACTAAAAGCTACTCTACCGTAGACGCATAATGCGGCGTCTGATCAGTCTACACTCTTTGCTGATAGGAAATTCAATATAAAACAAAACAAAAATGAAAATGTTTTAGACCAGACATCCCTTAGATAAAAGATAGACTAATCCAATATATAAGCATATAGAAGAATTCAATGGGAGCAAATGGGTTAATTCCATACGCAAACAGAGCAGGTCCTGGTCGGACGACTCTTCCTAGAAGCCGTCTGTTTTGGATATTCTCTGTTTACAAAGATAATGCCACTGCTTGATGTATTGTGGTTTATTCGGTTAAAAAAAAGAGAAACGTTAATTACCAGAGCTGTGAAATAATATTCGAAAACATAGCCCTTGCAAACAGTTTAGATCCACGAGATAAAAGTTTACAGGAAAGTTGAAACAAAGGGGAAACAAATTCAGACATACTTTTGGTCGTTCTATAAACAGTTGTCTACCTTGAACACCCCATTTTATATGGTCTCTTTTTGTAAATAAATTATTGATTAGTTTTGTGATTGAACTGATGCTTATGTAACTGATATATTATCGCTGTCACATGTACATGTTCTTTTTAGAACCTGCCATATCCAATGATGCGCACCATTGGCTCAGCAGGAAAATTATACGATTTCCCTGGGAGTTTCCTTCAAACTCTTAGGCCTATACTAATTTATGATTGTCTTTATTTTAATTACCTTCAAAGTTTTTTTTAAAATATTGCTTTGATTATGACTAGTGTACACAGTTTATAGATAGTCATATTTTCCCCATGTTTTTCAATTCCCATCTGCAGGAAGTCTTAATTAATACAGTCCCTATCATTCCTATGAACTCCTGATTTTCTGCAGAGATCCTACGTTGTCCGTAGTGTCCCTTCATGGTTCATAATATCCGCTGTATACTATATATTTTGAACAGCGATCGTAGATGCACTATGAAATATATACTGTCCTTAGTGTCCTATTAATTTCTATATCGTCCTTGGAATCGATGAACAGGCCATATAGACATTATTGGAAAATGCGGATGACATAGAACAAAGAAGGATATCTGAAAAGGCGGACGATATAGAATATAGATATGTCCAGTAATAAATATGCCATTTTGTATTTGTCTATATGGAACTAATGAAAGCTTCTTTTTTGAAGTTCCTTTGTACATAATGATAATTTGTACCATATACATAATGTATAATTATACAATTATTAGTCCAATTATATAGAATATAATACAATAATCTGTGCCGGCAGTCCATTGGTACTAAACATGAATAAGTGGGAGAAAAAAAACACCCCACCGCATTACTGATGCATAGAAACATATACTCAAAGTATACCGAAGTTTCAATTATATTATTACCCGGAGAAAAGATCTGAACAGGAAGTTTCGGTCGAGAAAGTGTCAAGGTTAGCTATGACGCGAATTGTGACAGCAACACAAAAGGTTGATCAGAAAATGAGAAACTGTAAGTCTGAGTGATAATTCTGTGCCTACATCTCCATTTGATCTTATATAACAGATTTTACTTCAATTACCATTGAATATTAAATATAAGGGCTAGAGAACTAGGGCCTATCAACTGAAAAGCAGTGTTATGTTGACACAAAATTATGAAATGGTGCATTATGACCAGGTCATAACAATACCAACTTGCATAGAAAAACGGGAAAGACAATGGACAAAAGAGTCTTGAAATTTCATTTCCTTTAATTGAAGCATTATGCTCTGGGGACACTGTCATCTGCTGAGCGTTAACAATCTATACAAACAGTTCCTCCCATGGGCCGATTCTACATAATACATACATCATCTTCATATAAAAACATGGGAAAAACTGACATCTACATGTAAAACTTTTTTTTCCCTATCTAAATTTATCATAAAAATGGCATCAATTCACATAATTTTCACAAAAGCAAAACATCCCAGGACAAGGATAAAAGGTAACAACAGAGCTAACAACAGTGTACCTGAATCACCCATGTTACAGTCATATAGAAAAAGTCAGCATTATTAAACATTTAATATACTGGGTAAAATTTCACCGGCTCTAAACTTGTACTGTAGATCCTGTCTTAAGCGGTCATCGTGGGTCTGTAAGACAGGTCATAGCTTAATGCAGGTCAAAAGTAATGCAGAAAGCTCCTATAGGAGCTTTCTGCATTACTCTTGCCCTGCATTAAGCAACCACCTGCTTTTTAAGACCTGTATGCTCAATAAATGAATGGCCACTTAAGACAGGTTCTACTGTACTGTTTTGTATCTAAAAACACAAGCTAATTGTCTTTTTCTACAAAGATACAACCCGGGTATTATTAAAATTGAATCCTAGTAAAACGAGAAGTTACTCTATCTCCAGTTAAGCTTATAATAAAGGCCTTATTTTTCAGCTATGGTAGATACAGTAGAATCAGATCTATATACATTTGTAATTCCATAAGCAAACAGAACAAACTAGATGGCTCTTATAAGAGCCATCTGATCCGAGTCTACTCTGTTTGTAAATGAGTTCTATCTATGGCATGATGAGCTAATAAAGGAGGCTATGAATTAACTCCTTTTATGGTACAAAAGCCTTAGGGAAAACAGTATTGACCAAGATCAGACCTATACCAGAGTTGTACGATATGGATCGAAGATTTGCTCTACCATGTGGTATTTGAGAAGTATACCATTTACTTTGGAAGAGCCATTTAACCCTTTCCCAGTTCTATATTTAGACCAATTTTAATACCTACTGAATATTCATGGACAAAACAGTTATAATGAAATATGGAAAGTAGAATATTGTAACCATTTCAGAAACTAAAGAAACAGATCTATAGAATTCTAATAGCAAACAGAGCAGATCCTGATCAGACGGCTCCTCTAGGAGCTGTCTGATCTGGCTCTACTATGTTTGCAAATGCGCGAAAACACGTTTATATGAGGGAAAGGGTTAAAATCAATAATGAAACTGATCTGAAATCTATTTGGGCCAATCAGCTTCACTCTTTAGCGGATGAATTTTCATGTGAGAAAAAAGTGACAATGAAGATCACTTAGATGAGTATTTATAATAATGACATTATGAACAAGGAAACTGACCATGGCAGAAACTGCTCAATCAGATTTAGTCATGTGCAAACAGAGCAGACCCAGATCAGACAGTTCCTACAGGAGTTGTCTGATCTGGGTCTTCTCTGTTTGCAAATATGTAAATATTCATCTTTATCAGGTAAAGAGTTATAAAAACTGGCACAAATGAACTCTGAAATGGTTTGCTGAAGAGTACAGCAACACTGTTGAAGTCAAGACACTTTTGTCAGTATGACAAGCTAAGCAACAAGGGCATTTCTGTACACAGTTATGCTCTCTCATACCTTTAATTAAAAACTGTCAACAACAGAAAAAAGTTGTCATTGTAAAAATTTGTTCAAAATGTACACTTTTGTTATAATACATAATTGTCCGCTAGTACTAAATGTATGTATAAAACTTGTGACTCTATGTACATTTCTTTACAGTAAGACTATACAAAATGAGCTATATATCGTGTCACATGGACATAGTGAATCGTCTTGTGTGATAACTATTATTATGAATATGTGTACTACAAATATGGCATTTCGCAACAAGTAGAGATTTCAAACAAATGTACAATGTCTGGAACCCTTATCAATGCAACCATCAACCTGATATGAGTCTAAATTTGATATGAATATAAAAATACAAGAAAACAACATTTTAAACCTATTAACCCTTTACTCTATGAATATTCATGCAAGAAATAATGTCACCATGAATTAATTTAATTAACTGTTATAATAGCACAGGACACAGGAATATTTGGCCATGACAGAAACTGTAGAATCATATATAATATATATGAAAACAAGGTGGTTTTTTTGCCATGAGAGAGCTATATAATTTCATAAGCAAACAGAGCAGTTCCTTATGCAATGGTTCCTACAGGATCTGTCAGATCTGGATCTATTCTGTTTGCAAAAGTGTTGAAGTTGTCATGGAGTAAAGGGTAGTAGACCTACAATTAACTCACTCTCTCCTAGGCTATATTCTTCGAATAAATCTACCAAAAAGGAGCATGAACTATAGAAAAGGAGAGTTTTAGAATTGCGTAGTCTTGAAACCATTGTGATAAATACATGTAGAGCATTTGCTCCTATGGAGCAAATGCTCTATTTATCACAATGGTTTCAAAATTTGAATTTTATAGAGGCGCAAAAATGCGTCACTAGGGGGTAATGTGTTAAATGGTTGCCAACCCTTTATCAGATATAGATGCCTTCTAAAGCCTTTACAAACAGAGTAGCCCAATATCAGCCAGCCTGCTCATTTGGCTTAGAAAAAACTACACTTTCTGTCGTTGTAATATTCCCTAGTGCATGATGCCATTAAAAACTTCAGCTTTTATTCATACATTCATTATTTCTTACATTATTAATCAGACAGAGGTTAAGAGAGTATTTACCAAATGACATAACAGGTGTTACATAAAAGACTACCTTCAGAGCTGTGCCAAAGGTAGTGACAGACTCGGGGTCTACACTGTTTTAACCCTCATCACACTGAGCCTGATCTGATTGGCATTTGCTCAGTGTCTCATCAATATCAAAGCTGTGTGACATTTAATGGGTAACTTCTCAAATACTAGAATGAACCAGAAGTACAGTAGAACCTGTCTTAAGCGGCCATCAAAATGAGGTATAATTATGGGTCTCTAAAGCAGGTGGTAGCTTAATGCAGGTCAAATACAATGCACAAAGCTCCAATAGGAGCTTTTTGCATTACTTTTGTCCTGCATTAAGTAACCACCTGCTTTTTAGACTGCTATGTTCAATAAATGAAGGCCATTTTCCTCCATAATTATGCCTTTCTACGCCTCGGTAAAAGTCACTTAATGAAACCATTGTGATAAATAGAGCATTTGCTCCCATAGGAGCAAATGCTCTATTTATCACAATGGTTTCAAACTACAAAAGTCTTAGATTTAATTTTTCTCTAGTAAATATTCCTTTTGGGTAGATTCATTCAAAGAGGTTGGGTCTAAAAATAGCCAATGGAGAATGGGTTAAGACAACCTCTACTGTAAGTAAGAAACTTGAAGCAGATGAGAGTGAAAAAAGACATCATGCCATCAGCATGAAAAGGGTTAAGTTTAAAAATTGTGCAGAAGCTAATAAGTGACAAACACAGTAGACCCTGATCACATATATATGGTGTAGACACTGGCTATTCAGGACTCACCCTTTCTTTTGTATAAACGTTTTCATGCCTTTGCAAACAGAGTAGATGTAAATTAGATTGCTCCTGTTGGAGATGTCTGATCAGGGTCTGCTCTGTTTGCTTATGAGATTATAACAGAGCTGACTTCACAGTTTATTCCAATACCAAAAACTCCTGTGTAAATATGCAAGTATAAAAATTATTCTGATAATATCCATGATGCTAATATTTCTTACATGATATTCAAAGAGGGAAAGGTTTAAAGTTATAAGTATATTTCTGAAGTTACATCTTGTTACAACTCCTGTTACTGACAGACTATACCTGTTACTATGATCTTTATTTAAGATCTAGACACTAAATTAAGCATTACAATTCAAGTCAAATGAAATCTTTATGGACAAAAACATCATTATATACATCACATATCGTATTATCTCTAATAAACATTCCCCGGGGTGTAACATTGCATTTTGTACACAGTTGGTTGCTGTATGCAGAATGAAAGCAAATGTACCAAGCTATAACTCATATTTCTCTATTAACCCTTTCCTTAAAAAAAACAATGATTTTTGAAACAGAATACCCAGATCAGATGGCTCCTATAGGAGCTGTCTGATCAGGGTCTGCTCTGTTTGATAGTGGAATTCGAAAGATCTGTGCCTTTACTTTCTAAAACGGCTACAATGTTTCCCCTTCCATTTTTCATTATAACTATTTTGACCACAAATATTCAGTAGGAATTGAAATTTGGAATAAACATAGAACAGGGAAAGGGTTAAATAGTTATTATACAGTCACTAGTTTTCCCCCCGAAGTAAAGGATGTTTATCAGAGTAGTGGTGCTCAAATTCAACCATTTAGTAACAATGTTTTCTTTATATTTCTACATCAAATCCACTCACGACTACTAATATGAATATTAATAAGTTTATTTTTATAACGACACATTAACACTGAAAGTTTTGGCCATTACAAAACCTGTAGAATCAAGTCTAGTATATTATAAGTACACTGAGCAAACCATGATATAGGAGTCATCTGATCTGGATCTACTCTGCAAAGGTGTAGAAAGAGTTAACCCATTCCCAAAAAGGCTATTTTTAGACCTAACCTTTTTGAATAAAATCTTCCGAAAACGAGCATTAACTAGAGAAAAGGAATTTTTTTTTAGAATTTTGTAGTTTGAAACCATTGTGATAAATAGAGCATTTGCTCCTATAGGAGCAAATGATCTATTTATCACAATGGTTTCAAGAAGTGACTATTACAGAGGGATAGAAAGGCATATTTATGGAGGAATGGGTTAAGAGAATTCTAATGAGTAGCCGCAACTATGGGGGAGAAATTTGAACTAATGCATCTGAACATTTCCATTATCAGAGGCTTTACTAATGCTTAACCCTTCATCTGATTAATATTCAAGTAAGAAATAATGACATCATGAATATTTATACAATGAATTTTAATAATGACCTATGAAGACTGGATTTTTTAGCCATGGAAGAAACTGAAAATCAGACTGAATTGTATGAATATGTAAATACTTAAAACTGCTCTGATCTAATATTTCGACCACTAAGGGCCTGTATCAAAGATTATCATGTCAAAATACAAGTCACATTTTTGTTACATGCATTCAGCCATATTTTGACATGATAATCTTTGATAAAGGCCCTTAGTAGTCGAAATATTAGATCAGAGTAGTTTAAGTATTTATGTATTATATCAATTCCCTATTTTGGAATATTTACTTCATTGTGTATGAATACGTTCAACCCCTTTTCCTTTATTTTTCAATACTGGAACTGACGAAGAATACCTTTAGAGGGCAGGAAATACCAAAACGTTATTAATTCAAAAGCTTGCTCAAATAACAAGCTGAAAAAATTCAACAACACCGAAAGCTTGTAACATGTACAAATATAAGTATCATAATATACAGAAAATTTGAAAATCATTAGTGCACACAAATCAATCTTCTACCTTCAGGATTCCGCTGAGCAAGTCCATTGTAACACAAAATGAAATATACATCAAGTCTCCATATAGAGCTCATTCTCAAAGCAATAGTCAGTTTTTTTACCCTTTACTTGATAGGTACACCTATTCATGCCTTTGCAAACAGAGTAGACCTAGATCAGACGGCTCCTGTACGAGCTGTCTGATCAGGGTCTGATGTTTGCTTATGAAATCATACAGGCCCGATTCTACAGTTTCTGCCAAAGTCAACCCCATGTTTACCTTCCATTATTATAAGAATTTAGGTAATAAATACCAATGATATCATTATTTCTCTCATGAATAGTCATGTGGTAACAGGTTACCCAATTACCTCATAGGCTATTTTTAGATACAGCCTCTTTGAATGAAAGGAAATTTTAGAATTTTGTAGTTTGAAACCATTGTGATAAATAGAGCATTTGCCCCTATAGGAGCAAATGCTCTATTTATCACAATGGTTTCACAAAGTGACTTTTACAGAGTCGTCAAATGCCGCCAATATGAGGGAACAGGTTAATCCTAATGACACACTGAGATTCTGTCATTTGATTCCAGACAGTACAGGTATTCTTACATTTGCCCTCAAATGCAATAAAAGGTTAACCCTTTACCCCATGAATATTCGTGTAAAAAAACAAATAATGAATATTTATTAGCTAAACGCTTAAAATAGCATAGAATCAGATCTGTATCATTTGATAAGCAAACAGAGCAGATCCTGACTAAATGGCTCCAACAGGAGCTAGTCTGATTTTGGTCAACTCTTATTGCAAATGTGTCTAAAGACATCTCCATTAGGTAAAGGTTAAAAGATGCCAGAAACCAAAGGTATGGTAGATAGCCACAGCCTACAGCATTTAAAGATGCTGTCAGGTGAACTAGAGGTAGAAGGACAGGAAAATAGGTTTATATGAGCCATGTCTAGAACAAAGGTGCCTTTGAGATCAATAGTCAGAGTAGTCCATCAAACCAGCCACCAGTCTGGTCAGTGTCTCTACTGAGTGTAAAAACGATACCTTTTGATGTTTTTGCAAACAGAGTAGATCCAGATCAGACGGCTCCTGTAGGAGCAGTCTGATCTGGATCTACTGTTTGCTTTTGAAGTAAAATAGATCTGATTCTACAGTTTCTGTCATGAACAAAATATTAGAGAGTTGATATGGTGCAGACCCTAATCAGACACGATGTCTCTCACATTACAGCTTATCTTGTTCCACTGTATTCATGTTGGATTTTATTAATTTTAGTTACGGCACATGAAACAGGATTTTTTTTGTATGACAGAGAGTGTAGATTCAGATCTGTAACGCTATTTAAAAAACAGAGAAGACCCTGATCTACAGGATCTGTGTAATCAGGGTTTACTCTGCAAAAGAGTATATACTCTTGATGGGTTAAACAAATCTCAAGAAGACATCATTCTTCATGGCATTGCTCATATTATCACAGAGAAAAAAGAAGGGAGCAGAATGTTCAAGTAAAACAAAAGTAACATATGATTGCCATGAAATAAATATACAAGCTGCAACAGAGGACAAGATACCCTTGGAGTTCTCAAAATGGCATAGACGAACATCTGCTTGATCATTTGAGGTGAGGCATCTAACTTTGGTCTACATTGCTTTCCTCTTTGCACAATTTGTGATTATTTCTTCAAACAGATCAGATCCAGATGAGACATCAGTATCAATGCTTATTAAACTTTTTAGTTGAGTCTGGGTTCGTTCTCAAGTTTTTGATTTGTCAGATTTGAGCCTTTGGCTCAAATCTGACCAATCAAAAGCTTGAGAACAAACTCAGACTCAACTAAAAAGCTTTATAAGCATGGACCCAGGTAATGTTGTGTCTCTTCAGCATCCAAACAGTTTGACCTCTGGCTGCAATTTTAACCCTTTCCTTCATATGAACACTTTTTCACACATCTGCAAACAGAGTTGACCCAGATCTGAGCCATCTGACCAGGGTCTGCTCTGTTTGATAATGGAATTTGATAAATCTGTTTCTTTACTTTCTAAAATGGCTACAATGATCCACGTACCATATTTCATTATAACTATTTTGTCCATGACTGTATATTCAGTAGGTATTGAAATTTGGAATAAACATAGAACAGGGAAATGGTGAAAAAAAAAAATGAAGTAAAAAAAATTAAAATTCAGAGTTGCAGCAGATGAAAACGTTTGTAGATGACAATTACTTAGCGTGCAAAGAGTTAACTCCTCAGTATCTACAACATTTCGTGATCTACTTACACAAGCAGTGTATACACTGATATGAGCAATAAACAAATGGTCTGATTCTACAGTGTTTGCTAAAACCTAAAGATACCTTTTCTCAAAGTATAAACATAACCCTTTATCTCATAAATAATGCCTATGCAAACAGAGAAGACGCAGATCTGACAGCTTCTACAGAAGCCACCTGATCAGAGCATTCCATTTGCTTATATAATAGTATATATGAGTTGAAGGGCTATTTAAATTCAAACTAAAGGTAAGTTCAAATCCAATCTGAAGGGTGATGTATAACAGTTTCTTTCCTGACTCAAACAAGAACTGGTTCTGAATCTCAACAGGTTAAACATGTTCCATGCAGAACTTACAACTAGAGTTGTCCAATTTGTTAACCATTTCATTAATGAACATTTATACATGAATTGGTCATTTCATGAACATTTACACATTTAAATTTTACAATGTAAGTATTTGTATTAAGACTGCATGGCAAAATAAAAGATTATAAGTTTCTTACTTCACGGGCAAAACAAGGTAAGTAATTCACATGTTAACCCTTTCCTTCATCATATAAACGCTTTTTCACACCTCTGCAAACAGAGCAGACCCAGATCAGACGGCTCCATCAGGATCTGTCTGATCTGGGTCTGCTCTGTTTGCTTATGAAATTATAATAGATCTGACACTACAGTTTCGACCAATACCAAAACAAATCCTGTGTACATATACATTTGTACCATAATAAAGAATCAGCTAATAGACATTCATGATGTCATAATTTCCTACATGAATATTGAACAAGGAAAGGATTAACCCTTTCCTCAATAGGCTATTTTAGATCCAACCTCTTTGAATGAATCTACCCAAAAGGAGCATTAACTAGAGAAAAGGATTTTTTTTTAGAATTTTGTAGTTTGAAACCATTGTGATAAATAGAGCATTTGCTCCTATAGGAGCAAATGCTCTATTTATCACAATGGTTTCATAAGCCTAGAAAGGCGTATTTATGGAGGAAAGAGTTAACAGTGAAGGCAAACTGAAGGTTGTTCAATCTATTGTAAGTTGTTTATCATTTTTTTTAAAATAACTAATGCATCATCACAGAATATTAAGCCTGTTTAAAAACTAAACAATTATGTACAATATAGCACCGTAACAACTGGCAAATACAAAGCACAAAAATCAGTACAAAATACAGGGACAAAATCTATGAATGGTACAGAAACTACAAAACAGATCTATACAAAGAACACATAGAACTACATTAACCCTTTACTCAATGAATATTCATCTACAAAATAATGACTTACTGAATATTTATTAATCTCTTCTCTCATAGGTTATTTTTTCTAGATCCAACCTCTTTTAATAAATCTACCCAAAAGGAGCATTTACTAAAGAAAAGTCAAATTTTAGAATTTTGTAGTTGAAACCATTGTGATAAATAGAGCATCTGCTCCTATAGGGGCAAATGCTGTATTTATCAAAACCATTGTGATAAATAGAGCATTTACTCCTATAAGAGCAAATACTCTATTTATCACAATGGTTTCAATAGGTGATTTTTACAGAGGCATAGAAAGGCGTATATATGGAGGAAAGGGTTAACTGGATTTTTATAGTGGCATATAAACTAGGTGAAGTTTTGACTATGGAAGAGACTGTAGAAACATATCTATATTACTTTAACAGCAAACAGATCAGACCCTGGTCCTACAGGAGATGTCTGGTTGTGTCTACTTTGTTAATGCTTATATATGGAATTACCGATTAAAAAACAGAAATTGTTACCATCAAATTTTCATTATAAATTCTTTTCAAACAAAGCAGACCCACATCGGATGGCACCAGTAGGAGCAGTCTGATCAGGGCCTGCTCTGTTTGTTTGTGGAGTTATATAGATGTGATTCTACTGTTTCTGCCAAGGTAAAAAATCCTGTGTCCATGTAGCATTACAAAATAAAAGTTAATTATTTTTTACATGAATATTCATCAGGCAAAAGGTTACACTGTTTGCATCATGATTAGACGTGGTGTAACCAGGTGCCAAATTGGGATCCAAACAATTTGACACTATATCAATAGATTTTGAAATTACTAGTTAGCCATTCCCCTCATGATTATTCATACAAGAATTTGTGACTTCATTAATATTAATTAATTAAAGTTTTATAATGGCCAATTAATAATGGAAACTTATCATGGCAGACTGTAGAATCAAATCTATATTTGATGTCATGAGCAAACAGCAGGCCCTGATCAGATGACTCCTACAGGAGCGTAAAAAAAGATGTGAAAGGAAAGGGTTAATTCCTTCATATAAACGCCTTTTCACGCATTTGCTAACAGAGAAAACCCCGTTTCAGACGGCTCCTAGAGGAGCTGTCTGATCAGGGTCTGCTCTGATTGCTAATGGAATTTGATAGATCCTTTTCTTTTGTTTCTAAAATGGCTACAATGTTCCACCTTCCATATTTCATTATAATTATTTTGTCAATGAATATTCAGTAGGTATTGAAATTCGGAATAAACATAGAACAGGGAAATGGTTAATAAACAAACAGAGCAGACCTCAGATTAAACAGTTCCTACTGGAGCTTTCTGATTTGAAACTACATGTATTCTGCAAGTTTGTAAAAACATGTCTCTATCAGTTCAACCCTTTGGTTGCCATTGGTGAATCTGTGACAACATTTGGATCTAGATGAGCAATCAAGTAACTTAGTTTCTCATCAGCATCCAAACCAAGCCCGAGGTTATAAAACATTTTTTATGGCCTTGGACTCTGTTTATGGCAATTACTTTGCAGTGAAAGAACAAAGTCTCACAAGCAATATACATGTATGTACATATACATCAAGTACTACTCTAAGACCCTTGGAATATCTAATCTCATTATAGCATCACTGTGATAAGTATTTTGACATGGGTTTTGCTCTTTATTAAATAACTAATTCTTTGCATACAAGTGGCAAATTCGTAAAAACATAAGCAAACAGTTTGGATGTAGATGAGATGTAGAGAAACTCAGTGTCTCATCAGGATCTAATATCAGAGTAACTCAGCGTCTCATCAGGATCCAATATCAGAGTAACTCAGCGTCTCATCAGGATCCAATCTGTTTGACACTAAAACTGTATTTTTTAAGAAAAAATGAATAAAACTAGAGGTTTTTGTCACAAAAACGGATGTCTCCCCTCTAATATAAACAATAATAGCTAATAACTCCAAAAATACTCATACCAGATTTATGGCTCTTGTGCATGACACTTACTTTCATCATGCTCTTTCCAAAAATAAAATGTCATTCCAATAGCATCAGTCGAACAGGAGTTATTAATCAGCCAAAAAATGTAACAAAGGGTAATAACTCCAAAAGTATTGAAGCCAGAATTATGGCCCTTGTTCATGACACTTTCTCTCATCATGCTCTTTCCATGTATGAAGTTTCAATACGATGGCAAGAGCCATGTAGGAGTTATCGTCCGGACAAGAAAGAATTAAACAAATGTACAAGGGGCAATAACTCTAAATTTATTGAAGCTCGAGTTAAGGATCTTATGCATGACACTTTCTCTTATCATGATTGTTCCATGTATGAAGTTTCACTCCAATGGCATGTGTCACATAGGAGTAATCATCCGGACAAAAAATTGTGATTTTTTTTTACAAAGGGCAATAACTCCAATATTAGTGAAGCGAGAGTTATGGACTTTGTGCATGACACTTCCTCTCGTTATGATCTTTCCATATATGAAGTTTCAATCCAATGGCATGAGCCATATAGAAGTTATCGTCCGGACAAAAAAGTGTGATTTTTTTTACAAAGGGCAATAACTCCTATATTAGTGAAGCCAGAGTTATGTACCTTCTGCATGACACTTCCTCTCATTATGCTCTGTCCATATATGAAGTTTCAATCAACTGGCATCAGGCATATTGAAGTTATTGTCCAGACAAAAAATTATGATATTTTTTACAAAGGGCAATAACTCCAATATTAGTGAAGCCAGAGTTATGGACCTTGTGCATGACACTTCCTCTCGTCATGATCTTTCCATATATGAAGTTTCAATCCAATTGCATGAGCCATATAGGAGTTATCGTCCGGACAAAAAAGTGTGATTTTTTTTTACAAAGGGCAATAACTCCAATATTAGTGAAGCCAGAGTTATGGACCTTGTGCATGACACTTCCTCTCATTACACTCTTTCCATATATGAAGTTTCAATAAACTGGCATCAGGCATATTGAAGTTATCGTCCGGACAAAAAGTGTGACTGACAGACAGACAGACGGACAGACGGACAGACAGACAGACAGACAGACAGACAACTCTCACGAAAACAATATGTCTCCCCCATATAAATATGGGGGGAGACATAATTATAGCATATGACCATTTCTGCAGACACTGTTTGCTTAGTGTTTAAATGCTTAAGCCCTTTACTCCACAGATGTATTCTGACACATTTGCAAACAGAGTAGACCCAGATCAGAATCAGTCTGATCAGGGTCTGCTCTGTTTGCAAAGGCATGAAAAAGCGTTTGTATAGGGGAAAGGGTTAATACTCTAAATAATCTCTGCACATCTAAAACTCTGCAAAGTACTGGCATGTAATTACAAGCAACAAGACACTAAAAAGTTACACACGATATTGTATACATACAAACATTCAGGCGTGAGTTATTTAGTGATTGAGGAACTACATGTTCTATGGAACCAACTAAACACTCAGAACATAACCTTTCTCCTTCTACAAGAATTGTTTTTTTACTGCAACTATCACCTGGATTTTTTTTAATGTATAAAATTTACATAAAATTTGCTCAATTTTAAGAACCTAATGGGTCAAAAGTATTGACCATGTGTTAAAATGTTAAACAGGTTGAATCCCTATTTAACCCTTTACTCCATGAATATTTATATAAGAAATAATAATATCATGTATGTTAATTAGATCAATTTGTTATAAAAGCACATGAACACAGGATTTTTTGGCCATGGCAGAAACTGCAGAATCATATCTATATTATATCATAAGCGAACAGAGCAGACCCTGATCAGAGAGCTCCTACAGAAGCTATCTGATCTGGGTCTGTCTGCAAAGGCATAGAAAAGCGTATTTATGGAGTAAAGAGTTAAACAGACTGGATCCTTATTTAATGCCGAGTTAATTGGTTCTGATCTTGGATCAAAGCTTTTCGCAAAAGTCATTATTAGCAGGGAACAGATTCATATGCATACCCTTAACCCTTTACTTGATAACACCTCTACAAAACAGGGTAGACCAAGATCAGACACCTTTACAAAACAGGGTAAGACCAAGATCAGACACCTTTACAAAACAGGGTAGACCAAGATCAGACACCTTTACAAAACAGGGTAAGACCAAGATCAGACACCTTTACAAAACAGGGTAGACCAAGATCAGACAGCTCTTTCAGGAGCTGTCTAATCATGGTCTGTTCTGTTTTCGTACATGTAATAAAAATAGTTCTCTCAGTTTGCCTTAGCAATACATTTCCATTCAGTTTTAATACATGATTTAATTAATGAGTGGAGTCTGGCATGAATATTTTTATCCAATTCAACCCATTCCCTCCTATTGACACCTTTATAAAAGTCACTTTTTGAAACCATTGTTATAAATAGAGCATTTGCTCCAATGGAGCAAATGCTCTATTCATAACAAAGGTTTCAAAAATACACAATTCTATTTTTTTTTCTACTTAATGCTCCTTTTTTTCAGAAGATTTAGTCAAAGTAGTTGAGTGTTAGAAGAGCCTATGAGGTAAAGGGTTAAACCCTTGGCCTGCAGTAAAAATGATGTCTGCTTCACCATTTCCTTCATATAAATATGTTTTCACATCTTTGCAAACAGAGTAGACCCAGATCAGATGGCTCTGGCAGGAACCGTCTGATCAGGTTCTGCTATGTTTGCAATCTACAGTTTCTTGCAATACCAAACATTCCTGTGGCCATATCCCATTATAAACATTCAGCTAATAACTATTTATGACAGAATTATTTCTGACGTGAATATTCAACAGAGAAAGGGTTCAACACTGTGATCTGTTGCAGTTTTTACTTTCTTCTGATTTGTTCAAACTTTTGAGAAACTACTAATCAAGTGTCAGACAGATTGGATCTCGAAAAAGCACCAAATTACTTGTCATCTCATACTGATCCAAGCTATCTGCAAGTGCAAGTCAAGTTGACATGGTCAGTTAACCCCTTCCCTGTTCTATATTTATTCCAAATTTCGATACCTGCAGAATATCCATGAACAAAATAGTTATAAGGAAATATGGAAGGTGGAACATTGTAGCCATTTTAGAAACTAAAGAAAAAGGTCTTCTCAAATTCCATTAGCAAACAGAGCAGACCCTGATCAGAGCGTAAAAAAGTGTGAAAAGGAAAGGATTAGCCATTTCCTTCATGCAAACACCTTGATCACTGTGTGTGGTACAGACATTTTAACGGACTATGATGAGTATCGAAAATGAAATCGCTCCATCATGATTTCAATTCTAACTGAAGTTCATTCGATTTTTTATAAATAGACATAACAGTCATATGTAGCACAAAAAATTGATAACAAAATGAACAAATTCAAGATACAGTGATTCAAATTTAAAATAAACTTAAAAATCTAAGAAATATATCGTTATGAAACTTAGTGCAAAACCATGATAACTATCACCTACTGTAAAATTTTGTGATAGCCTCTGAAGGCAGTGGTTCCAAAAGAATAGTGGAGCATCTCATCAGGATCCAATGGACTTGACACTAATCATATTTGCCAACAAAATGGATAACAAATCTTTGAAAATTAAAAACAGACAGTAATTCTACAATAATTGCATAAAACCATAAAAGAAGGTAGTGTGCCAGTTTTGCACTACTCTGAATTTATTTAACAATCATATTTATATTTTTTCATAATTATATACTAAATAATTGTACAGAATTGCACCTCTATGCATGTTATCCAAAAACAAGATATGTTTGTGAAACACTATGAGCCCAACAGGTCCTTTGATAAATTTGAGACCTATGACCTTGGAGTATGATGTTGACCTTGATGTGACACCCATCAAAAGTTGCCTCACGAGATCAGCATTCATGCCAAAAATGAAGTACACGTACCTACCTCTAAAAGTTCAAATATGGCCAAGACGTAACCCTTTCCTCCATAAATACACCTTTCTAGCCTCTAATTACCACTTCTTGAAACCATTGTGATAAATAGAGCATTTGCTCCTATAGGAGCAAATGCTCTATTTATCACAATGGTTTCAAACTACAAACTTCTAAAATTTTACTTTTCTCTAGTAAATGCTCCTTTTTGGTAGATTCATTCAAAGAGGTTGGGTCTAAAAATAGCCTATGGAGGAAAGGGTTAAATGTTAAGATAGTTTAGCTTGAATGAACCTTGACATGACTCCACCTTCATTGGCTGAGTACACACACCACGTATCAAGTATCTAGTAGATTCTACATGTACTAAGGTTAGAGTTTCACAGACAGATGGGCCAAAACAATATGCTCCCAGATCTAGGTCTTGTGGGCATAAAATTAACAACCAAATAAATAAAATAACTGTTCAGATTTCTAAAAACTTATCAAATAATTTTTCATTTTTGGATCCTGACCAAATGCAGAAAAAATCCTAAACTAGATTCAATGCAGAAAGCAAAAGAATGCTCTTTGGCAAATTTACAATCGAAGGCACCAGGCCTCAAATTAACTTCATTTCAAATGAAATACTAAATATACAACCAGTCAAAATATATTAATAAATTTAAATATAGTAAAACCTCTCTTAAGCAACCATTAAAAAGAAGTCTAACTCTTGGACTTTAAGGCAGGTGGAAGTCAAAAGTAAGGAGCTTTCTGTAGTATTTTAGTTCTACATGCTTGTAATTCAATGTTCTATTAGTAAGTAGTCCCTTAAAACAGACTGCACTTATGAAAATCTTTAAATGTAACAACCAAAATAATTGAGCCACTCTTGGGGGAGAAAAAGGGCCTTATTGCATTGCAAAACAATGTAGACCCAGACCAGCAACCACTTTGGACACATATCATCTGGTCCAGATCTGCACTGCTTGTCACTCATTCATCAATGGTTTACTCTTTTGTAACCCATGTATTGCAGTTTGCAGCATTTATCATGTTTCAATTTTATTTAAATAAAACATTACCCAGAGCAACACATAAATGTGCGTACTCAAGTACTAAAATCCTCATTTCTCCACCAAACCCTATGTTGTGACCATTCTTTAGAATCGTCTCGATGAGACGATTCTAAAGAGTGGTCACAACATAGGGTTTGGTGGAGAAATAAAGAAGTTATTCTTAAAAATGTTTTAATTTATGCATTTTATCTGGACCTCTGACATTACCACAATATCAAACAGCTTGGATCCCGATGAGATGCCTAGCTACATGACAAATGATCTGGATCCAAACTGTTTTTAAAGGTGATCAGAAAATCCACAACTGCTGCCAGAGGTGTAATGCATAACTGCTATTGTCTAGCATGGAGTTACCACCTCTCTCTAGGACCAAATGTAAGACTTTTTTTAAGTAGATGCTTAATCCTTTACCTGTAATCCTTTATTCATGTAAGAAATAATGACATCATAAATATCTTAATATCAACTGAATTTTTTAAAAGGACAATTTTCAAGGGAATTTTTGCTTTTGACAAAACTTGCAGAATCAGATCTACATCATGTCATAAACAACAATTCCAGATCAGAGGGCTCCTACATCTAATCTGGGTCTACTCTGCTTGCAAAGGCGTGAAAAAGCGAGCAACGCCTCTGTAAAAGTCACTTTTTGAAACCATTGTGATAAATAGAGCACACAATGGTCTCAAAACTGTACAATTCTAATATCTTCCTTTTCTCTAGTAAATGCTCCTTTTCAGTATATTTATTCAAAGAGGTAGGATCTAAAAATAGCCTATGAGGGAATGGGTTAAGAGAGGTTTTACTGTAAATATATGACACTAACCAAAACTATATAATGGAGCAGATAACTTCACAGTCATGGGCAAAAAATAGTTTATTATCACACTAATGATCATGCATGGAAAAGTTTAACGTAGGAATAAAAGATGGGTGGGCATGGCTGTGGAATCCTGCCATAGACGTATTCATACGCCCATCAAATCCATGGTGATTTGGCCCTAATATGCTATTTATAGACATCACTGATGGATGTCCTCTATTATACTGATGGTGATGCTGCATAGCATTGTGTTCCATGCCCTGATGCTGGAAATTTGTGTGCGGAAATTTTATCGGAGAAATATTGAGAGAAGATTCGTTCTGAGAAGCACTATTCACATCAGAAAATATATTATTAAGATTAAAGTTAGTCATGTGCGGGGCTGTATGTGGGGTGATCTGTGGACCATTGCCATGGTTACCATGCAAGGGATTCATGTTCATGCCAAAGCCATGTTGGAAATTCAGCCCAAGCCCATTTTGCGCACCTCTTGTTGAGAACAATGGGTTAAATGGAGTTCCTATATCCGAATTCTTTGGCATTGGGGTGTTTGAGTTGGGAAATCTCGGTCCTGGACCAAAGAAATTTCCTAAGGGGAATGGAGATCCCTCATGCTGCATGGCACGGGACTGAGGAGAAAGGTTCTGCATAGGAAAGAATGGGGTCATACTCCTATTGGTTTCAAATATTGAATTTGAGAGGTTGCTGTCAACCTCAACAAATGGTGGGACTGCCTTATTCTTTTTAGAGGGAGGTTTTGAGCGAGACGGCTGTTTGGAATGCCGCGACTGGTTAACCTGTGTAGGAGTTGGAGCCGGTGGGGGAGGGTTACTATTAATAGGGGTGTTAGCCCTGTGTGATTGGGGAGGAGTTGGACGAGGTCCTTGAGATGGGGGCTGCTGTTGAGGGGCCATTGGGACGAGTGGAGGGGCTGTTTGTTTGGGTGGGGGTTTGACAACACTCTGCTGAGGATTTGCAGATTTTCTACCACCCGTATTGACAGGAGTGTGGGAGAGGGGCTGGGTGCCTGAATTGTCTCGGTTGTAATTTGCACCCTCAAACCTATTCTGAGGATAATTATGGTTCATGGGATTGAAACCTTGTGATGAAGGAGGGTGATAAGGGTTATCATACGGTGACCTATTTGTCATGTTTCTAGCCCTATCATCAGGTGGCATGAGGGATGGATGGTGAAGCGGAGGAGTATTAAGAGATTTGGCTGGTGGGTAGTTAGGGGAAAAGTAGGACTGAGGAGCATTATTCATCATCTGAGGAGACCTGTCAATATTAGCTCTCTTTTCTTGATGAGAAGGTTGGTTACTAGAATGAGAATGGGTGGGGTTCATGTCTGGTGGCTTTCGCATTTGGTCAGTCGGGCTTTTGCCTACACTAGACTTCATCTGAGAGTCATGGAAAAAGTTTTGCTCACGCCCAGAACCTGAATTGGAGAATGAGCAAGAATCTTGTAAAGAGGTCTGACTGGGTACCTTGGACATTTTAGACTGCTTGCTGCAGGAGGATTTACTTGTGCTAATTTGATCCCTATTAACATCATCAGACATGACTGACTGACTACTATCCCCTCTCTGCATACCACGCTGGTTATCTACTCTTTGAATGTTAGACTCCATTCTAGACAAATGAGAGTTATCTGCTCTTTGCATATTGGAGGTGCTACCACTTGGATGCATGACTGTATTTCTTTGGATAACATTGTTATTTTGCCCAAACATGCCCATGTTTGACATTCCTGGTTCAGATGAAGAGGCACTTGATGTGGATGATAGAACTGGATAAAATGGGAATTGATGCTGGCCTATAACCCCCGAAGTTGTTGTTGAAACTGTTGATGTTGTTGATGATAACGAGAAAGAAAATGATGATGAATTAGATGATATAACAGCGGAACTATTTGGAAGTGTCAGGTCCATGAAATTACTGCTTGGAGCAGTAGTAGTGATTGGCTGAAGGTTGAGACCAATATTTGAAAAGTTAAAGCCATCTGGCGAGCTTGCACTTTGTAACCTAGAAAAGTCATTCGAAGTGTTACCTAGATCCCCAGTGTCCATAAGATCTGGCTGAGTTGGAACATCGTTTCTTAAACGTAAATTGTCATCCCGGCTAGACTGCACAAAACTGTCCACAGAATATGCATTATTACGTACTTTCAGGCTTGCACTTGGCTTATCCTGATTCAGCATACTTGGATTATTCTGAATATTAACATTTGGTGGTGATTTTATCACTTTGTCCTGATTACTAAACAAAGCTTCAGAAGAGTAAGGTGCAGGGAAGGTGGTCATACTGGAGATTGCCCCGGGCATGGGGTTTTCTTTGGGCATCGATTTGCTAGTGTTCATACCCATCATAGATCCATACACTGGTTCATTTGTGTATTTCGGGGGACTGGGACCAAATTTATTACTTTGCGATATAGACACTGCTGAATGGGATCTTGGCGGCATGTTACTAGGGTTGATGTTATAATTCGAACCTGACATTGTCTGACTGTTGGTATCACTGTCCAGGCCTGGAGTGTTAAATGTATTTCTTGAGCTGACAGAGCTTTTAGTGATGTGCATGGATGTGGCCAAAGAATTGGTCTGCATTGCATTAGACTTTGAATCAGAGTTATCGAGTCTTATAGCATTATTGTCACCTGATGGCTTATTATTTGAGTCGTTGGATTTCAATGGTTCATTGTCTGATCTTGCCAGAGATGAAGCTGAAGAGGTCTTAGAAGACGTAATCACTCCACTCACTTTAGTAGTGCTTGCTACATTAACTGCGACATTCTCTTGACTGACAGAAACAGTGACACTGACATCTGATGATGCACTTGTACATGGTGCTGAATTTAAGGCACTGAATGGACTAATTTTCACACTGTCCATTCTCTCTGCAGATGTTCGCTTTTTCAACGGTGACATTTCCGTGTACTGTTTCGGAGAGGATGCAACTTCATTGTCCGAGAGCAAGCTGTGACTTGGAGATACAATATTTAACTTTGGCGACAACATATCTGGCGAAACAATACTCTGTTTCGGAGAAATATTTGATGTTTTAGGAGAAGTCATGTTCTGCTTTGGTGAGACTGTGTTTGTTTTCGAAACTGGAGTTGCCTGCAACAGTGGCTTTGGAGAAACCTGCGAAACCGGCTTTGGAGAAAGTTGCGAGTTCTGTCTAGTTGACACATCGGGTCGTTGTAATTTTTTCGGAACAGGAAACCCAAACAAACTAGTTGTTGTATCCATATCTGAGATGCTTTGAAGATTATCGGTAGAGTTGATCTCTGAAGGTTTGTCAGGTTCTGTTTTTTCTTTTGTGTTCTCCTTATCGGATGGTTTATCAAACGTTTCTGGAAAATTAAACAACGGTAAATTTGATACATCATCGATAATCTTTGTGCTAGAGGCTTCTGTCACACTTTTAGCACTTTTAGTGTTTTTCTGAGGAACTGAGGGTAGGGGTTTGGTTTGAGCACTAGGTTTCATTGGTTTATTTCCACTACTCGATCGTGAATCATTTGAACTATTATCTATTAGTCCTAAGTCTGACTTTGTCGGCATGCTTTGAGTTGAAGACAATGTCGTAAAATCTTTACCATTGAGGGGTAAAATTGTTGGCACAATGTCATCAGAATCATCAAAGTCATACACTGACAATGACGATGGCATACTGAGGGGCACTTCCTTTGAACTCTTTCCATTCTTCAGATCTTTCACATCGCGTCCACTCTTTCTCTTCTTTGTCGCGGGCTCATTTTCCGAATCTGTCCCTTTTGTGCGTTTTGTTTTGGATTTTTTTGTTCCCTGTCCTCTTTGAGGACTTTGCACTGATGTGTTCCCTAGTTGTTCAACTTGATCTAAAACCTCTGACAAATCATTCTCACTAAATGTTATTGCCTCAGGGATATGAATGAGAGTGCTTTCAATATCCATCTGTGAATCTGAATCTGTCTTTTCAGCTTCAACACTTGGTTTCTTCTGAGCAGTGGTTTTCACTACTGCTGCAGCACTAGTCTTTATTCCTGCTGACTTTTTACTCTGTTTTTGGTTCGTATCTTTCTTATTGTCAACATTTTTAGTACTAGCATTACTTTTAGTACTTTTCTTACCACTTTTGTTCTCTGCACTTATTTCCATCATGTTACTGTTGTTTCTTTCTTGAGACACTTCCATTTGAGAATCCTGAAATCCTATTCCCGCAATTTCTTCCAATGTTTCTGATAAGGATGTCACATTGTCACTAGAGGATGAATCTACCATTTTATTACTTGTCGCAACATCAGATGCTCGACTCACAACCTTTGAAGGAACACCAAACGCTTTTGCTCCATCTGCAACTGAATTCAAACCCATAACATTGTCTTCTAATGTACGACTATTTGCAGATGTGACACTTTCACTACCCTTTTTATCACTGACACTCTTACTGGGCGATTTATTTTCATCGTCAGGCTCTGTCACACTTGTGTCAATATGCAGGGGATTATCCTCATTTGCCGGATTATAAAACCCACCAACAGTCCCCATTTCTGCGAGAGGGGAGGAGAAAATAGATTCTGCAGCTTTAGCTAGAATATCAGTGGATTCTGATGATATTGCCGATGTAACCTCTGGGTCAGTTGTTGATTCTGGTATCTGGATCTGCAGTGAATCTGAGAGCGAATCAGGCTGGACAGTCTCTTTGTTCTTATTACTTGGCTTGCTCGTTTTCTTTTTCTTTGATGGCGTAGCAGTCAATTTCGCTCCATCCCCTGTGGTAGATGGCTTTGGACATAAGGGACGTTGGTTTCCATTGTTCTTATTTTTACTTTTCCCTGCTGTAGACCCGGTGCCAGGCTGACTTGCAGGCTGGTTGCCCAGTGATGTCACAGCTACTCCTGTAGTTGGGACAGTTACAGTTGCTGAAGCACTACCTGGTACCGGTTGCTGGGAGTTCACTGTACCAAGCACCTGCATGGTTATCGGGTCAAGAAGAACAGTAGTTGGCTGACCATTGATTGGAAGGCTAATAAGAATCGGAGCAGCTGTAGATTTACCACCTGGCTGTATGATACCAGCTGAGGCCACCTGAAACAGGGAGAAGCTGTGTATTAATTATAATCTCCAAGGTAGTATTCCGGATACAGTTTATATAAATTCTTTAACCCTTTCCCTGTTCTAGGTTTATTTCGAATTTTAATACCTACTGAATATTCATTGACAAAATAGTTAAAATGAAATATGGAAGGTAGAACATTGTAGCCATTTTAGAAAGTAAAGAAACATATATCTATCAAAGTCCATAAGCAAACAGAGTAGACCCTGATCAGACGGCTCCTCTAGGAGCCGTCTGATCTGGGTCTACTCTGTTTTGCAAATGCGCGAAAACACGTTTATATGAGGGAAAGGGTTAATTATAATCTCCAAGGTAGTATTCCTGATACAGTTTATATAAATTCTTTAAAGTTCAATTCTCAAAATGGATATTTCTTCCACTTCTTTCCAAGTATACTATCAAATTGCCAAAAATTCCAGTCATTATGAGACAGTGATTCAACTGCTTCTAACACTGAACATATTCTGCAGTGTCCTATGACCAAAATGACATATACATAATTTAATAGGTAACCACTTAAGCAATGTCAAAATATGACAACAAACAAACCCCTCTAATGCGACCACTTAATGAATAAACATGGATGTCTTTATAAGCAGGTGGTTGCTTAATGCAGGACAAAAGTAATGCAGAAAGCTCCTCTAGGAGCTTTCTGCATTACTTTTGTCCGGCATTAAGCTACCACCTGCACCTAGCATTATACCTCTTGTAGGTGGTCGCATTTGTGGGATTTTACTGTATAATGCTGCCAGTAACATACTTAACCCTTCCCCTGTTCAATATTCATGTAAGAAATAATGACATCATGAATATTTATTAGCAGAACTTTTATAACGTAAACTTTTCAATGAAATGTTTTACTTTGACAAAAGCTGTAGAATCAGATCTATATCATGTCAAAAGCAAACAGAGGAGACCCTGATCAGATGGCTCTTATAGGAGTCATCTGATCTGGATCTTCTCTGTTTGCAAATGCGTCAAAAGATATTTATATGAAGGAAAGGGTTAACGGTAATGCCAATACCGCAACTTATCAATGAATTAAAAATATGTCAAATGGATATGGAGGTTTCCATTAACTGTTTATTCCATAGAGATGCCTTAAAAGTTTTAACACCTTTGCAAATAAAGTAGACCCGGGTCAGATGACTCCTCTTGGAGCTGTCTGATCTAGGTCTACTCAGTTGGCTTACTGAATTATATAGATCTGTCATTGCAAAAGATTCCAGCGTTCATATGCCATAATCTAACTAATATTCATGAAGACATTATTCTTACATGAATATTCATGAGATAGCGGTTAAGTATGACTATAGACTTATGATAAGGTCTATGACTCAAATGTAACTGATTTTGTTTGTTTGTGTTGATTAACGTCCGTTTCTGCTCACTAAGGGCTAATTGGACGCCCCAGAGAGAGGGGAGAGGATACAGAGAAACCCAGGCGCGATGCCCTACTCTTATTATCGACTGCGTTTCTCTGGTTCTTTTAGATGCCCAGTGTAAAGCACTGATACATCGGACCTCGGTTTATAGTCTCGTCCCAAGGACGTGGTAACTGAGTGTACAATAAAACCACTCTAAAACAACCACTTTATGAATGAACATAGGAGACTACAAAAGTTATGCAGACAGCTCCTGCATTCAGCTACCATCTACCTTATCCCATTCCCTCATAGGCTATTTTTTAGATCCAATCACTTTGAATACATCTACATTGTACGTCAAACAGTCAATATTGAATAAATCTACCGAAAAGGAGCATTAACTAGAGAAAAGGAATTTTTTTTTAGAATTTTGTAGTTTGAAATCATTGTGATAAATAGAGCATTTGCTCCTATAGGAGCAAATGCTCTCTTTATCACAATGGTTTCAACAGGTGATTTTTACATAGGCGTAGAAAGGCGTATCTATGGAGGAAAGGGTTAAGACCCAGAATTAAACCTACATGTATTTTTAATTGGTGCATTAGCAGCGTTTTCACAACCATACTCCGATGGGCAAGCTCACATAATCAATAATCATTAACCATCAGAGGCCAAGATAAGATGTGTAAATTAATAGATTTTCAAGAAAAGCTCCTTTATTTCTCCACCAAACCTTATGTTGTGACCACTCCTTAGAATTGTCTATTCAAGACGATTCTAAAGAGTGGTCACAACATAGGGTCTGGTGAGGAAATGAATTGTAGTATTTGAATACACACCTTTATTTATTGCTGTCAACCATTCTATATAAATTCCTTGACTATTGGTCAAATACTTTTCAAGTTATGCATGACACATTAAATACCGATTGACTAGCAGACTGACCCCCTTTACAAAGTTTGGTATATAAAAAATACACAGATGAGCTGAAAGATTGTATAAATATAGCAGTGACAGATATTAAATGATATTATAACACTTAGAATATTCTTGTACAATCATGCAGCTTGTACACACCTGTCCAGTTGAAGTGACCACTCCTGGTGGAAGACTGACCACTTTGGGCTGTCCTGGTATGGCATTGGAAACATCCGTGCCCACAACCTGGGCTGCTGAGGTCCCCATTTTCTGCGACTGAATAGATGACCCCTGAAAATAATAAACACAGTAAATCCATTCAAAAACAACCAGTAAAAGTCAAACTTTCAGTCTTTAGGGCTGATAGTGTTTCAATGCAAGGAAGACCATGCAGAAAGCTAAAAAAAAAAAGTAGCCCATTTTTTAATTGTCCTTCTGTTCTTATTTTCCACTAACTCCAACTATTTAACAATTTATCTCAAAAATAAATCAAGAACCACTGATTTTTTTTTTCATTATGACATTATTAATTTTACTGAAGGATCAGAGCTATATAATTCAAATAAGCAAACGGAGCAAAAGTCATGAAGTGAAAAGGCATCTCTATGAGGTAAAGGGTTAACCCTTTCACTAGGTAAACAGGCATATTTATACATTTGTAAACAGAGCAGACCCAGATAAGAAGTTCCAGTAGGAGCTGTCTGATCAGGGTCTCTTCTGTTTGCTTATGGAATAATATATCTGATTCTACAATTTCAACAAATTGTCAAAAATGCACCTACATGTATTTTTAGGCCATTATAGAAATTCAACAAATCAATATTAACCCTTTCCCATCCTCCATAAATACGCCTTTCTATGCCTCTGTCACTTTTCGAAACCGTTGTGATAAATAGAGCATTTGCTCTATTTATCACAATGGTTTCAAAACTACACAATTCTAAAAAATTCCTTTTCTGTAGTAAATGCTCCTTTTCGGTAGATTTATTCAAAGAGGTTGGGTCTAAAAATAGGCTATGGAGGAAATGGTTAATAATTATTCATCAAGTAAAGGATTAACCCTTGACCTGTTGAATATTCATTTTAGAAATTAATGTCAGCATGAATAATGATTGTTTTATAATGGCATATGTACACAGGAGTTTCTGGTATGAGTAGAAACTGAACAGTCAGATCTATTATAATATCATAAGCACACAGAGCAGATCCTTATCAGATGGCTCCCACATTGCCATCTGATCTGGGTCTATTCTGTTTACAAAGGCATGAAAAAAACTTTTATATGAGGGATAAGGCTCCATTGTATTGAGTCTGTCCATATACATTCATAAGGTGATATTATCTTGAATAAATGTTCAACAGGTAAAGGGTTAATAGCTTTCACAAATCCAATCCATATCAAATTTATTCAGGCATAAGTACATGTACAGTAAAAACCCTCTAAACCAGTATACATGCTTATAAAACTTTTTAGTTGAGTCTGAGTTCATTCTCAAGGTTTTGATTGGTCAGATTTGAGCCTTTGGCTCAAATCTGACCAATCAAAAGCTTGAGAACGAGTATCAGTGCCTTTCTGTAAGACAGGTGGCAGCCTAATGCAGGGTGAAAGCTCAAATAGGAGCTCTCTGCATGACTTTAATACTGCATTAAGCAGCCACCTGCCCAAAAAAAGATATAATTCTTTATTAAAAATTCAGTTATTAAGAGTGATTTTACTATACATTGTATATAAAAAGATAAGCATAATAATGATGTCTACTGTATATAACTATAGTTAAATATCATCTACAGTCAAACTGTGATATCTCGAACACCCTCGGGACATCATTAGAAGTTGGAGTGAAGGAAAGTACAGTTGAACTTCGATATCTCGAAGTCAGAACTTCGGGATAACTTGAACAAAAAGTTCAGTCCTTCCAAAATTAACAATACATAATTGCTCTAAAATGTATCGCTACAGATATCTGGAAACACATGTCACAGCTTAATACAGGTCTAAAGTAAGGCTGAAAGCTCCTACAGGAGCTTTCAGCCTTACTTTAGACCTGTATTAAGCTGTGACATTGAGAAATTGTTCAGATTAGAAATCGGATGACTCGAACTTCTGTTATCTCAAACTAATTTGTATGGTCCCTTCAAGCTCGAGTTATCGAAGTTCAACTGTATGAGCAAATAAAGGCTACTTATGCGGTCTATACTGTATCAATTGGTTGTATATCTGAGCTTTGTCTACTCTGCTTGCATAGGTGTGAAGAGTCATTTATATGAAGGAAAGGATTAAACTTATCTAAAGCGGTGACCAAGTGAAGTGCTGTTTTACCTGTATCTGTGTGGTCATCACACTCTGTATCGCTGATGTGGGGACTACACTGGTGGTAAGTGTGGCCCCTGAACTGGTGCTAGCACTCGAGGCTGCAGACACTGCAGGCATTAGCAGACCCTGGCTCCCTGGTACAAGGTGACCATCCAAACCTGCTGATAAAATAATCATATGAATGAGTTGCAAGAAAATTGGGGCCAGTCTTAGGCTACAATATTCTAAATCACTATTTGTGAAAACTCTCAAAATGAGCAGTTGAACCTCTCAGCAGTAACCACCAAAAATAGTCTAATTTCTGTTAACCCTTTCCCTGTTCTGTATTTAGGCCACATCAATACCTACTGAATATTCATTAACAAAATAGAAATCTGGAAGGTAGAGCATTGTAGACATTTTAGAAAGTAAAGAAACAGATCTATCAAATTCTATTAGCAAACAGAGCAGACCCTGATCAGACGACTACTCTAGGAGCCGTCTGATCTGGGTCTACTCTGTTTGCAAATGCGTGAAAACACGTTTATATGAGGGAAAGGGTTAACTTCCCTGTTCTGTGTTTTATTTCAAAGTTCATTACCTACTAATATTCATCGATAAAATAGTTAAAATGAAATATGAAAGGTGGAACATCGTAGCCATTTTAGAAAGTAAAGAAACAGAATTATCAAATTCCATTAGCAAACAGAGCAGACCCTGATCAAATGGCTCCTTCTCTGCTTTTAACCCTTTACTCCATAAAAACGCTAAAGGTCTAACATTTTCCTTTTCTCTAGTTAATGCTTCTTTTTGGTAGATTTATTCAATGTGGTTGGATCTAAAAATAGCCTATGGAGGAATGAGTTATAATACCACATAAACACAGGAATTTTTGGCCATTGCAGAAACTACACTCATATCTATATTATTTCATAAGTAAACAGAGCAGACCCTGATCAGATGGCTCCTACAGGCACAGAAAGGCGTATTTATGGAGTAAAGGGTTAAGTGTATCAGACATTGATAGAATGCATAAATCAAACTTAGACTGCTGTCTAGTTTATGGCGTCAGTTTATGCCACAGCCAAAAATGTCTGAGTTCATGATTATGCCATTATAAAAATTCAGCTACATTATATTCATGGTGCAAGTATTTCTTACATGAATAAAAAATAGCCATTAGCCTTAGTATTAATCAAACCAGAGAGAAGTTGCTATAGATAAATAGCATTAAGCCAATTTATGTGTCTTTATTTCGGCATTTCTCCACAAAACCTTATCCTAATGGTACTCATTTAACCCATTCCCTACTAGACTATTGCTCGACCCAATCTCTTTGGATAAATGCACCGAAAAGGAGCATTTTCTATAGAAAAGGATTTTTTTTTAGAATTGTGTAGTTTGAAACCATTGTGCTCCTATGGAGCAAAAGCTCTATTTTATCACAATGGTTTCAAACAAGAACACCGCATGCAGGTGCCAACACTCGTTTGTCCTACATCAAAGATAATGTTAACCTTAAGAACGGACGCCGGGTAATAACAAAAGCTCGTAATTTTTTCTTCGAAAAACAGACAAGCTAAAAGTGACTTTTACAGAGGCGTCAAAAGGTGTCAGTAGGAGAGAATGGGTTAAATTGCCTTGGAGAGACGATTCTTATGAGCACCAACAAGATCGGGTCAGCCTGATATATATGAGCATTTGATACATCAGTATCTACAGTGCTAGTACTGATAGCATGCTTACCTTGGGGAAGCTGATTCTGTATCTGTTGTCCAGACATTCTAGTCTGTGACAGCTGATTGAATCCTGGTCCTGACTGTGTCACAACTGCGTTTGCGTTCGTCACGACAGGTATTATCTGCCCATTAGGAAGAATCAGTGCAGACGGAAGCTGGTTGGGCTGGCTTGGAATGGTGTTAAGGGTGACAAAATTCCCGTTCTGACTCACTGGCAGTGGATTTTGTTGGCCGCCCACCATTATCCCCTGACCTTGACCTTGCATCCCCAGAATCTGGCTCTGACCTTGGAGTTGAGCCTGCATCTGTGTTTGAGGTGTTATCTGTTGAATGAATTGGCCATTTTGAGTTTGGATGATGTTTCCATTCAACAATCCACTTTGCTGAAAGGCAGCCATGTTCTGCAGATTAGCTCCCTGCCCTAGCAGCTGTCCCTGAATGGCTGCCAAGTTGGCTTGCTGCTGGGCCAAAGCCAGAGTATTGTTCATTGAGCCTTGTTCCATATTTCCTGCTTGGTCTTTCATAAGTCCTTGCTGATTCAATCCTGACACCAGGCCCTGCTTTTGTAAGTTGGAAAACATGGCCTGACTGTTGGGGTCGGGACCAACTGGAAGACTAGCTATCATTGGAATACCTTGCTCATTGATGAACATCACCTGCTGGGTCTGCGTCTGACTTTGTAACAAAGGCTGGTTCCCCATTACTGGCATGTTTATAAATGCATTATTATTATTATTATTATTGTTGTTGTTGTTGTTATTACCTTGCAGCATAGGTGGGAAACCAGCCTGACTTGACATGACTGGTACATTTGCTGGTACACTTGAATTCATAGATGACACTGACAGGGAACCAGCCACTGAGTTTGTAGGAGGCTGGTTCTCTGGTACATTTGAATCAGAAGAAACATGCTGGTTGCTGGTGGCAACCGATGCTAAAGTCTGTAACGCATTTGTTTGGCTAATATCTGAAGACTCAGCTTCTGTTGTAGTGTCTGTTATTGAAGGGGTTATTGCTGATGAGCCTGGCTGGCTCGCTCCACTGTTTGGAGTTATGCCTGCATCTTGCATGGCTAGTTGCAACAATCCAGCATCAGTGTCATCCATTGATTTATTAACTGCTAGGTCACTCATGTTATGTGAGGCAACGTTAGGAATGTTCATGTTTTGAACTCCCTGGAAGTTATTTCCCGCATTCCCGCCAGAATTTACCATTCCCATGGGTCCCATCATTTGGTTCCCAGCTCCCACCATGCCTGGCATCATGAATTGATTCCCTGCTTGCATCATCATGGGATTAAACATAACATTCTGTCCATTAACAAAGGAACCCCCACCAGGCATGTTCATCATGGGGTTGGCACCAAACGCATTTGCAGAATCTTCAGAAACGGAAACAGATGATGAGATCATTTCCTGCTGGGAAACTTTGTCCTTTTCGCGCTGTTCTTGCAACTGCTGAAGCTGTGTGCTTACATTGTTCTTCTTCTTCACCTTGTGCTTTGGTTTGGGACTGTCATCCTTGACATCAGTGGTAGAACTTACCCCATTGGTTGGGAGAGATTCACTCGACAATCCTGAAACAACAAGCAGGTAATGAAAACATGCCTGACAAAATTGTGAACACTATGTTTAACTGTTTCCTTCATATAAACTCCTTTTCAGATCTTTGCAAGCAGAGTAGATCCAGATCAAATGACTCCTACACCAGCCATATGATCTGGGTCTGCTCTGGCTTGTTTATGAAATTATAATAGACTCTACAGTTTGTACTAATACCAAAAATTCTTAAGTACATATGCTATTTGAAACAAGAGGGCCATGGTGGCCCTAAATCGCTCACCTGGTTACTATAGACTTATGTATACACTGTATTTCTATGTAAAAATAAGTCAGCTTCAGATTGGGGCCAATATGAAACCAAAGGCCATAAATTTAGGCCTGGAGGTTAAAATTTGAACAATTTTAATAAAAGAACTTTAGATGATACCAGGGGCGGGGCAATTTTGGTCCTGGGGTCATAATTTGAACAATCTTGGTAGAAAACCATTAGATGGTACTACATACCAAATTTCAAAGATCTAGGCCTTACAGTTTTAGAAAAGAAGATTTTTAAAGATTTACCTATAAAAAACTGATAAGCCATGGGGCGGGACCACTTTTTGCCCTGGAGGTAACAATTTGAACAATCTTTGTAGAAAATCATTAGATGATGCTACATACCAAATATCAAAAGTTTAGGCTTTACAGTTTTGGAGAAGAAGATTTTTAAAGATTTTCCTATGAAAAACTGATAAGCCCCGGGGCGGGCCATTTTTGGTCCGGGGGTCATAATTTGAATAATCTTTGTAGAGGACCATTAGATGATGCTACATATTAAATATATATGGTCTAGGACATATGGTTTCAGAGAAGAAGAATTCTAAATATTTTCCTATGAAAAACTGATAAGCCCCGGGGCGGGGCCAATTTTGGTCCGGGAGTCATGATTTGAACAATCTTTGTAGAGGACCATTATATGATGCTACATACCAAATATCAAAGGTCTAGGCCTTACGGTTTCAGAAGAAGATTTTTAATGATTTTCCTATAAAAAACTGATAAGCCCTGGGGCGGGGCCATTTTTGGTCCGGGGGTCATAATTTGAACAATCTTTGTAGAGGACCATTAGATCATGCTACATACCAAATATCAAAGATCTAGGCCTTATGGTTTCAGAGAAGAAGATTTTTAAAGATTTTCCTATGAAAAACTGATAAGCCCTGGGGCGGGGCCATTTTTGGTCCGGGGGTCATAATTTGAACAATCTTTGTAGAGGGCCATTAGATGATGCTACATACCAAACATCAAAAGTCTAGGCCTTACGGTTTAAGAGAAGAAGATTTTTTAAAAAAATCCTATGAAAAACTGATAAGCCCCGGGGCGGGGCCATTTTTGATCCGGGGGTCATAATTTGAACAATCTTTGTAGAGGACCATTAGTTAATGCTACATACCAAATATCAAATATCTAGGCCTTACCGTTTCAGAGAAGAAGATTTTTAAAGATTTTCCTATGAACAAGAGGGCCATGAGGCCCTGAAGCGCTCACCTGAGATAACCCCAGGGGCGGGGCCTTTTTTGACCACAAGAAATCATGTGGACAACCTTGGTAGAGAACCACAAGGCAAAGCAGTATGCAATTAATTAAAGGTCTAAGCCTAATGATTTCAGAGAAAAATAATATTTCATATTTTCCCATGAAAAACTGATAAGCCCTGAGGCAGGGCCAAGTTTCGCCCAGTGGTCAGAGTCGTAAGTTAAACATTCTTGGCAGAGGACCACAAGCCACAGCTACTTATTTATAGAGGACCAGTAGATCATGTTAGTCATACCAAATATCAATGGTCTAGGCCTTACAGTTTCAGTAGATTTTCCAATGAAAAACTGATAAGCCCTTGGGCGGGGCCATTTTTGGCCTGGGGGTCATAATTTGAACAATATTTGTCGAGGATCATAAGTTCATGCTACATACCAAATATCAAAGGTCTAGGCCATACAGTTTCAGAGAAGAAGATTTTTAAAGAATTTCCTATGAAAAACTGATAAGCCCTGGGGCGGGGCAATTTTTGGCCCGGGGGTCATAATTTGAACACTATTTGTAGAGGACCATAAGATCATGCTACATATTAAATATCAAGGGTCTAGGCCTTACAGCTTTAGAGGAGAAGATTTTTAAAAAATTTCCAATGAAAAACTGATAAGCCCTTGGGCGGGGCCATTTTAGGCCCGGGGGTCATAATTTGAACAATATTTGTACAGGACCATAAGATCATGCTACATACCGAATATCAAAGGTCTAGGCCTTACAGTTTCAGAAAAGAAGATTTTTAAAGATTTTCCTATGAAAAACTGATAAGCCCTTGGGCTGGGCCATTTTTGGCCCGGGGGTCATAATTTGAACAATATTTGTAGAGGACCATAAGATCATGCTTCATACCAAATATCAAAGATCTAGGCCTAACAGTTTCAGAGCAGAAGATTTTTAAAGATATTCCTACGAAAAACTGATAAGCCCATGGGCGGGGCCATTTTTTGCCCGGGGGTCATAATTTGAACACTATTTGTAGAGGACCATAAGATCATGCTACATACCTAATATCAAAGGTTTAAGCCTTACAGTTTCAGAGAAGAAGATTTTTAAAGATTTTCCTATGAAAAACTGATAAGCCCTTGGGCGGGGCCATTTTTGGCCCGGGGGCCATAATTTGAACAATCTTTGTAGAGGACCATAAGATCATGCTACATACCAAATATCAAAGGTCTAGGCTTTACAGTTTCAGAGAAGAAGATTTTTAAAAAAATTCCAATGAAAATTCCATATTACCATATATGGAAAAAATGACCACGCCCTCTGGCGGCCATGTTTTTTGCCCGATCAAAATTCTTTTAACAACTTTTGAAGTCTATCAACTGAGAAACATTTTGGTGAAAACTATATTCAAATCCAACAAGTCATTCTGGAGAAGAAGATTTTTCTAGATATTGCGTCTGGTTGCCATGGCAACAAGACCGATGGCCCCGCCCACTATCTTTTAACAACTTTTGAAGCCCCCACCCACAGTGTGTATCTGACCAAGTTTGGTTACAATTGGGCAGTCGGTTTCAGAGAAGAAGTCGTTTGAAATTGTTGACGGACAAACAGACGGACAGACGGACAGACAGACAGACGGACAGACGGACAGACGGACGACGGACGCCGGACACAGGGGTATCACAAAAGCTCACCTTGAGCACTTTGTGCTCTGGTGAGCTAAAAACTGATAAGCCCTGGGGCGGGGCCATTTTTGGTCCGGGGGTCAAAATTTGAACAATCTTTGTAGAGGACCATTAGATGATGCTACATACCAAATATCAAAGATCTAGGCCTTATGGTTTCAGAGAAGAAGATGTTTAAGTAAATTGTTGACGACGCACGAACGCACGACACATGACGCCGGACACTGCCCCCTCACCTGGCACTTTGTGCCAGGTGAGCTAAAAATCAGCTAATTACTATTCATGATATCATTTTTGCTTACATGAATATTGAATAGGGATAGGGTTAAGAGGTGTACTCGGGAAAGCAAATCTTGCTGGTGCTTGTCAGAATGGCATATTGCACAGAAGAGGTAATTCTAATCAGTACAAGCAAGATGCAGTATCTTACCCTTTACTCCATAGATAGGCCTTATAATGCCTTTGCAAACAGGGTAGATCCAGATCAGACGGCTCCTACAGAGTCCACTGTTTGCATATTGAACTAGAAAACTTAGTGGGCCCTGTAGTCAAGAGCAGATAACTCTAGACATAATGATCTGATTCAACCCAAAAACTATAGACGTCTTCCTCTGATGATACTAAGCATATGCCCTTAATATGAAGCCAATATGTGAAGTACTGTTTAAGTTATCGCGTCACATCAAAAGTGTTGACGGATGGACGGACAGACAGAAAATGTGATTCCTATAGGGCTCGTGTATTTTCAATGCAGGGCCCTAATTATAGAAATGTGATTCTATTTTCTGTCATGATTCAAAACTCAATTATTCATAGCCCCATTATAAAACTTCAGTTAATTACCCTTTCCTAAATAATTCAGGGTTGCCACAAATCAGAGGAAACAAAATTCCCTGACATTTCACTGACATAATTTCAAATCTCCCCGACATGTTACATTGTGACATTTGGTCTTTCTGTCATAAATCATGTTATATTTTTGAGGAACTTTAAAATTGGTCTTGGTTCTCATTTTTTTCAAAATTCCCTGACAATTCCCTGACATTTGCCCATATTTTCAAATTCCCCTGACATTTCACAAAATTCCCTAACCTTGAAAAAATTTAAATTTCCCTGACTTTTCCCTGACCCTGACGCGTGGCAACCCTAAGAACCTTTTCATGCATTTGCAAATACAGAAAACCCACATCAGATGGCTCCTACAGGATCTGTGTGATCAGGGTCTGCTCTGTTCGCTTTTGACATGATACAGATCTGATTCTAGTTTTTCTCAGAGCAAATATTTTCCTTGAAAATTTTCAGCTTATAAATATTCATGATGTCATTATTTATTACATGAATATTGAACAGGGAAAGGTTCCATATCCATGATGACATCATTATTCCTAACAAGAATATCCATGAGTAAATAGTTAAATACTCCTCTTATCTACAGGTCCAAGACACTGCATTCTAAACAAAGCATTTAAAACAGACCTTTTCCCATACTTTGGGGAAGGATGTTAGGGCCTTTTCAAAGGGGAAATAGATATAATGTACAGTTGAACTTCAATATCTCGAACTCGGATAACTCAAACTTCGGGATAACTCGAACAAAAAGTTCAGTCCTTCCAAAACTTACAATACATAATTGCTCTAAAATGTATCGCTACAGATATCTGGAAACACATGTCACAGCTTAATACAGGTCAAAAGTAATGATGAAAGCTCCTATAGGAGCTTTCAGCATTACTTTAGACCTGTATTAAGCTGTGGCATTGATAAATTGTTCAGATTAGAAATCCATTACTTATTATCTATTACTCTTCTTGAAATAAATTATTTCTATGGATGGGAAAATGCAACAAAGATTGGGGTAAATATACACTTTTTAGACCGGGGAATGGGGCTGAATACATTATACATGTATATTTAGGCAATAAACAAGGCCTGGAATCTAATCTAGGTCTAAGCTGTAAGCAATATTTGGGAGCCATTCTTCTCCTCATGATATATGACTATGGACATAGTTATTAAGTGTAAATAAAGTATACATTTTTTCAAGAATACCGCCCTTATTTCCACCAAACCCTGTGTTGTAACCATTCATTAGAATCAGTCTCAAACTGTGGGTTAGGTGACATAATAATGATTATCAGAGGTCCAGATAAGATGCATAAAGTAAAAACATTTTCAAGAATAGTTCCTTTATTTCTCCACCAAACTCTATGTTGTGACCACTCTTTAGAATCGTATCAAAGAGACGATTCTAAAGAGTGGTCACAACATAGTGTTTGGTGGAGAAATAACTATTTTAGTATTTGAGTATGCCCCTTTATCTGTTGCTCTGGATTTATATTTGAAACACACACCTTATCAATGGCTCTGTATGTAACATTATGTAACTAGAAACAAACCTGCAGCTTTAATAATGTCCAGCAGCTTATCTCTCTCAGTTCGCAGAGATGTTACCTCCTGGTTCAAGCTCTCTTCAGTTGCTGGAAGCAGAAAATCATATCTTAGAGTAGACTAATTTTCCTAATTACCAATTTCCTTTACCTCAAGAATGTTCATGTAAGAAATAATGACTGTATGAATAATATTAGCTATATTTCCATAATGGCAATATGAATAAGGTACTTTTTTGCATGGCAAAAACTGTAGAATCAGATCTTATTTCTTAACCCTTTCTTTCATATAAATGTGTTTTCACGCATTTGCAAACAGAGAAGACCCAGATCAAATGGCTCCTATAGAAGCCATCTGTTCAAGGTCTGCTCTGTTTGCTAATGGATTTGATAGACCTGTTGCTATACATTCTAAAATAACTATGATGTTCCATCTTCCATATTTTAACTATTTTCTTAATGAATATTCAGTAGGTACTGAAATTTAGACTAAAAGTAGAACAGGGAGTGAGCAGACACTTATCAGAAACCTCATACAGACAGCCGTCTGATCTGGGTCTATTCTGTTTGCAAAGGTATCAAAAGGCGTCTCTATGAGGTAAACAATTGATTATTACAGTCTAAATACTCCCACTAAAAATATTTTAACCCATTCCCTGTTCCATGTTTATAACAAATTTCAATACCTACTGAATATTCATGGACAAAATAGTTATAATGAAATATGGAAGGTGGAACATTTTAGCTCTTTTAGAAAGTAAAGAAACAGATCTATCAAATTACATTAGCAAACCGAGCAGACGCTGATATAGGAGCTGTCTGATTAGGGTCTGCTTTGTTTGCTTATTCTGATTCTCTAGTTTCTACCTTGGCAAAAATCTCATGTGCAAATATGACATTTTAATTAATATTCATGATATCATTATTTCTTACATAAATATTCATGGAGTAAAGGGTTAAGAAATAATAGATCTGATTCTACAGTTTTAACCATTGCAAAAATGTCCTGTTATCATTAGCCATTATAAAATCAGTTGCTGAATATCAATGAAGTCATAAATTCTTATATGAATAATCATGAAAGAACATGTAAAATTTTGTCCTCGCTTCTTTCAGCTCTCATATGTTATTAAAATTTTGATTAATCCATAAGCAAACAGAGCAGACCCTGGTCTTATTTTGGTCTACTCTTTCTGCAAAGGTGCCAAAAGTTGCCTGTATAGGGAAAGGGTTTAATCTTACCAGCAAATTTTGTCTTCGCTTCTTTAAGCTCTCGCATGTAGTTCAGTGATTTCTCCACAATCTCCAGAGTACTCTGTGAAAAGAAGACACTCATATTTACTGATCAATATTATGATGAACATTAACCCATTCCCTGATATTTACCTATTTTGATGCCTCAATAAAATTCACATTTGAAACTATTGTGATAATTAGAGTATTTGCTTTTTGGAGCAAATGCTCTATTTATCACAAGGTTTCAAAACTACATAATTCTAAAAATGTTCTTTTTTTTCTAGTAAATGCTTATTTTCAGTTATTTTCAGTTGATTTATGCAGTGAGGTTGGGTGTAAAAATAGCCTGTGAATATTAATATAAGAACTTATTACTGCATGAAAATTCATGGACTGAACTTTTATATTTAGGCATCCAGGAAATTTTCGGCTGTGAAACAAACTTCACAATTAGATCTTTATTATTCCATAAGCAAACAGAACAGACCCTGATCAGACAGCTCCTACATGATCTGTCTGATCTTGGTCTTCTCAGAGTAGAACCAGATCAGACTGCTCCTGTAGGAATCATAGTTTCTACCTTAGCCAAATATTCCATTGTTTATTAGGCCATTACAAATCCAGATGAGATGACCAGTCACTAAAGGTCTCATCAGGATCCAAGCTGTTTGACACTCAGTCAGTAGTTTCTCAAAATCTTAACAAGACAGAAGGAAGTCAAAATTCCAATATATCACGAATTTTGCAGACATTGTTTCTTCAGTATAACGAAAGTTTATTAACCCTTTACTCCATGAATATGCCTTTAACGCATTTGTAAACAGAGTAGACCCAGATCAGGCGGCTCTTATAGAAGCCATCTGATCAAGGTCTGCTCTGTTTCTTAAGTATTAATATAGATATAACTCTACAGTTTCTGCCACGGCCAACAATTCCTGTGTTCATGTGCCATTCTAAAAAATTATCTAATCAATATTCATGATGTCATTATTTCTTACATGAATATTCATTGAGTAAAGGGTTTCACCCGTTTCAACCCGGGACACACATTCACTGTCATTTGCAAACAGGGTAGACCCAGATCAGAGGGCTCCCATTGGAGCCCTCTGATCTGGGTCTGCATTGTTTGTTATTTAAATCCTCTTGCAAGTTTAACCCTTTCATACTAAGTGAACTCCATAGTTAAACACTAACGGGCTAATCCACTATGATATTTTGGAGTTGAAAGGGTTACAGTTAACCCTATACTCCATACATACGACTTTCTATGCCCTTGCAAACAAAGTGGACCCAGATCAGACGGCTCCAAAAGGAGCAGTCTGATCACGTTCTGCTCTGTTTGCTTATGATATAATATAGATATAATTCTACAGTTTCTGCCATGGCCGAAATTTCATGTGTGCATGACTGTGTTGTTATAACAAATTAATCTAATTAATATTCATGACATCATTATTTCTTACATGAATATTCATGGACTAAACAATTGATAGGCTAACCGAGCTGTAGATAAAAGCAAAAGCACTACTAATCTCTCTAAATCTATTATTACTCAACCAAACTCCGTCTAGCCCTTTCCCTCATATAAACGTGTTTTTACGCATTTGCAAACAGAGTAGACCCAGATCAGACGGCTCCTAGAGGAGCCGTCTGATCAGGGTCTGCTCTGTTTGCTTGTAGAATTTGAAAGAACTGTGCCTTTACTTTCTAAAATAGCTACATTTATCCACCTGCCAGTTTTTATTATAATTATTTTTCCATGAATATTCAGCAGGTATCGAAATTTGGACTAAACATAGAACAGGGAAAGGGCTAGAATTGCCTCAGAAATAGGGTTTGGCTGAGAAAATAGAAGCTGTGTTTCCAAGATTCTTACTTAGAGCTCTCAGCTAAGAGTTGCTAAGAGTTCAGATGTCTAGATCTTACCTGTCTTTCTCCTGTGACATATGGTGGGGGTAGAAGCTCTCCCATCTTGCCAATGCATGCCTTGATCTGTTCCTTCCTTTTTTTCTCCATATCGTTATGCTCCCTCCGCCGTTTCTCTCGTTGGCAAACAATACTATTCAAAAGACAAAGTAAGTCATCTACATGTATATGTACCTTTGTCCATACTTTTAGAATATAACATTTTCATACAATTTGTTTTCTTTTATGTATAAAAAAATAATTAAAAATTATTCTGAACTGAAAAGTAAGCTTATTCATGATCTGGATCTAACCTGTCGCATTTTGGCAAATGCAAGTAAAGGTCCGCAAGTACCGGTACTACATATTAAATGGAAAGGTATATCATCATTTAACCCTTTCCTTCATATAAACACCTTTTCACACCTTTGCAAACAGAGAAGACCCAGTTCAGACAGCTCCTATAGGAGCCGTCTGATCAGGGTCTGCTCTGTTTGTTTATGGTATAAGATAGATCTGATTCTACTGATTCTGTATGAGCCAACACATCCTGTGTACACATACGCCATCATAAAAATTCAGCTAATAAATATTCATGATGTCATTGTACCTTACATGAATACATGTATCAAACAGGGAAAGGGTTAAGACAATAAACCTAGGTATTTAAAAGTAGAATCGCTAAAATATTCAATAAATGAACATGAGTGGTGGCTCCTTTGGGAGCTTTCTGCAGTATTTTATCCTTTTATCCTGCATTATTATTATTTTGAGTGGCAATCATTGTGAAATTTCACTGTATATCTGGCACCATCAGATTCTACGACATGCAGAGGTACATGTACAGATAAAGGTGCGTACCCAAATACATGTACTGAACTCGTCATTTCTCCACTTAACCCTACACTGTGACCACTCTTTAAAATCGTCTCTTCGAGACGATTCTAAAGAGTGGTCAAAGTATAGGGTTTGGTGGAGAAATAAAGGAGTTATTCTTGAAAATGTTTTAATTTACGCATCTTATCTGGACCTCTGATATGTATAATTATGTACTACAATATTTATGTTACTTACCACAGCAATAGATCAAGGTGTATACATGTATTCAAATACAAAAATTGCCATTTCTCCACCAAACTCTATGTTATGACCACTCAGTGTAAACAACCGACACGCTTTGCACACAAACAGAAGAAACTGTGATAATTGACTGTGAGAGCTAAATTGGGTCTGTATTTCTCGGCATGATTTGCAAAATTGTCTTTCGCCACAACATTCGCCAGATTTAATTTTTTATCGCCAGATTATGAATATTTTCGCCATTGGCGATTTTGGCGACCGCCAGCGGAGGCCCTGACTCTTTAGAATCATCTTTTCGAGACGATTCTAAACACTGGTCACAACATAGGATTTGGTGGAGAAATAAAGGAACTATTCTTACAATGTTTTAATTTACGTACTTTATGTATCTTATCTGGGCCTCTGATACCAACTACAATTTCCATAACACCAGGTAAAAAAATAATTGTCACTTGAGAGTTTTTAACATCAAAAAATAATACTCTTCTTATTCAGGAAGTATAAAATGACATAGACACCATGCATAAATTTAGTATTTTTATCGAGCATTGCTGCTTTATTTCTCAAGCAAACCGTATGTTGTGACCACTCATTCAAATCATCTCAAAGAGGTCACAACATGGACTTTGGAGAAAAAAGCCATCACAGTACAGAAAAACCTCTCTATAACGGCCACTAAATTACATAGAGTGTTTTGTGTTAAAGGCAGGTAGCTGCTTAAAGCAAGGTGAAAGTAAAACAGAACGCTCCTATAGGAGCGTTCTGTTTTACTTTCACCTTGCTTTAAGCAGCCACCTGTCCTAATATACCAATTAATCAACACAATTTAGTGGTCGTTATAGAGAGGTTTTCCTGTATTTCAAATATGCCCCTTTATCTGCAGTCACGAGGAAGTTGCTATTTGCATACACCAATTATTTAACCCTGCTGCTGCACACTATTTATTAACACTTTCCTTCATATAAACCCCTTTTCACACATCTTCAAACATAGTAGACCCAGATCAGACAGCTCCTATAGGAGAATAATGGAATTTGATAGAACTCTTCCTTTACTTTCTAAAATGGCTACAATATTCAACCTTCTGACATGTAAGAACTACTGACATCATGAATAGTAATTAGATGATATTTTATAATAATGACAAGAAAACAGAATTGTGTTTGCCTTGGCAGAAACTGAAGATTCATATCTATATATTCCATAAGCTAACAGAGTAGACCCCAGACAGCTCTTATACCAGCCGTCCGATTTGGGTCTTATCTGTTTGCAAAAGGTTAAAAGGTGTATCTATGGAGTAAAGGATTAACCCAGTTGCTCCCACGATCCCATATATGGGACGTAGGCAAACAGTGTAGACTCTGATCAGAGGCCGCATAATGCGGTGTCTGATCAGGGTCTACACTGTTTGCTGATAGGAAATTCAATATAAAACAAAACAAAATTGAAAATTTAGACCAGACATCCCTTAGATAAAATATAGACTAATCCAATATATAAGCATGGAAGAATCCACTGGGAAGCAAATGGGTTAAAAATAACCCCAATAAACAGTTTGGAGCTAGAAAACACAGACATCTTATGGATCTAAACTGTCTGATAATGGAAAAATAAAATAGATGAAGGATTTACCTACAAGAACCATGGCAGTTTATATCATTGCCAATGAAATTTACTTTGCAGAATGATTATAGTTATACTCATTTTAGTTTTTTAACAACTACCAGTACCAGTAATAACCAATGGCAAACCACTGTAATGAAATGTAACATCTATCTATCACAACTCATTACAAATCAGACTTGCAATAAGTATTGATAGATTTTATATTTCAAGTGTTAATCCTCAAATAACCCTTTCCCTTTCCCTCATCATAGATGCCTTTTCACGCATTTGCAAACAGAGCAGACCCAGATCAGACGGCTCCTATTGGAGCCGTCTGATCAGGGTCTGCTCTGTTTGCTTTTGACATGATATAGATCCGATTATACAGTTTTTGTCAAGGTAAAAAATTCCTATGAAAAGTTTACAATATAATTTAAATTCAGCCAATGAATATTCATGATGTTGTTATTTATTTCAGGAATACTGAACAGGGAAAGGGATAAACAAAATAAAATAATAAAGAGAATACCAGAGAAAGAAGTCAATTTCCACAAACGAACAATAATTTTTTTTTGTCTTACCTTCACTTGTATCAATACTGTAATACCATTTTACTATTCTATTCCTTTTTTAACCCATTCCCTCATAAAAAAACGCTTTTTCACACCTTTGCAAACTGAGTAGACCCAGATCTGATGGCTCCAGTAGGAGCTGCCTGGTCAAAGTTTGCTCTGTTATAAAGTTATAATAGATCTCTTGTGTACACAGGCAATAATGAAAAATCAGCTGATAAATATCCCTAAATATCCCTAATGTCATTATTTTTTAACCCATTCCCTCATGTAAACGTGTTTTGACACATTTGCAAACAGAGTAGACCCAGATCAGACGGCTCCTAGAGGGGCCGTCTGATCAGGGTCTGCTCTGTTTGCTAATAAAACTTGATAGCTCTGTTTCTTTACTTTTTAAAATGTCTACAATGTTCCACCTTCCATATTTCTTTATAACTATTTTGTTAATGAATATTTAGTAGGTATTGAAATTTGACCTAAATATAGAACAGGGAAAGGGTTAAAAGAATATTCAACACAGAAAGTGTTCAGCATGCTACATGAAAATCTGTCACAAACTGAAAACAATCTGAATCTGTCTCCGAACTGTGTTTGATTACCGGTATGTATATCAAAAGAAATGAAAGATAGCCTGCTTTGAAATCTGAATCTGAAGTCAGAAGATATTTTTTACCGACACCAATTAGCTCTATATGCTGAAACCTAAAAGGTTAACCCTTAGCCGGTTAAGCACAGCCAGCCTTGCATTTGCAAACAGCTTGGATCCAGATGAGACGCAGAGTAACTCGGCGTCTCATCAGGATCCAAGCTGTTTGACACTAGATCAATAGTTTCTCAAAAGTTTGGTAGAATCCCAAGCTGATTGACAAACTAGTTCAATAGTTTCTCAAAAGATTTATAGAACGGAAATCAGAGCAACAGATAAAGGTGTGTACTCGCATACTAAAAATCCTTTCTCGAAGAGACGATTCTAAAGTGTGGTGACAACATATGTTTTGGTGGAGAAATAAAGGAGTTATTCTTCAAAATGTTTTAATATAAACGTCTTACCTGGATATCTAGGAAATTATGTATAAAACTTGCAGCAGATCATAATTTGAGCAGCTATCTTTTTTTTCAGCAGGTTAAGGGTTAAATAAGTCACTCCATATCACCATGGAAATGAAGTAATATGAATGTGATAAACAAGACGGTATATAATAGCATGTTGGTTAGCACAGTAAAATTCCACTGAGTCCTGTTTATTGCCATTTTGGTATTTGCATTCACTGTATTCATTCTAAGTAAACCAATTGTTAAGACCCAGATAAAGCTGGTCCTGAAGGAGAAGTTTGATCAGGGTCTATACTATTAATTACTTTATTGGTTTCATTTAATCCATTCCTTTATAAGCTATTTTTAGACCCAACATTTTTTAATGAATCTACCGAAAAGGAGTATTAACTAGTGAAAAGGATTTTTTTTAGAGTTTTGTACTTTGAAACCATTGTGATAAATAGAACATTTGCTCCTATAGGAGCAAATGCTCTATTTATCACAATGGTTTCAATAAGTGGTTATTACAGAGGCGTAGAAAGGCGTATTTATGGAGGCGAGGGTTAAATATGGTGCCAAATCAAACAAGAGGGCCATTGGCCCTATATCGCTCACCTGAGCTACAGTAATATATTGACAATGTTAATTTTTCAGAGGACATCATTTCTAGCAGATGATAGAAGCTTAGTGCACTGCTTTCACCCTTTCACTGCTGAATAAACTTGAACTGGATTCAGATCTAATACCAACGGACTGGTTAACCAAGATTTAAACTGTTTACAACTTGTGCCAATTTTGCCTTAGGTCAAAATGCCTAAAACTGGTATTTGAGAAATTCAAATGACGTCAATAAAGCTATGCAATTATACCTTGATCCAGGTATATAGGCAAATAAAGTGCCAGGCAGTACATAATGCCAGTTTTTGTGTGAAATGACCAATAAAAATATCTTTAAAAATCTTTTAACCCTTCCCCTCATATAAACCTGCTTTTATGCATTAGCAAAAAGAGTAGACCCAGATCGGACGACTCCTATGGAAGCTGTCTGATCAGGGTCTGCTCTGTTTCTTTTGACACAATATAGATCTGATTCTACAGTTTTTGTCAAAGCAAAAACTTCTCTTCACAGAAATAATGTGTTTTACGCATTAAAAATAAGAGTAGACCCAGATCAGACGTCTCCTATAGAAGCTGTCTGATCAGGGTCTGCTCTGTTTGCATTTGACAAGATATAGTCTAGATTTGATTTTACAGTTTTTATCAAAGCTAAAACTTCTCTTTATGGAAATAACATGTTTTTACGCATTAGCAAACAGAGTAGACCCAGGTCAATTTTTGTCAAAGCAAACGGGTAAAGGGTTAATAGGTGTTTAGAAATAATTCTAGCTCTAGGTGTGAATATCTGATGATAAGTCAATTAAATGGGTCATTAGTTTTTTTAACAATTGAAATTGAGAAGAGTTACTCATTTTTTGAATAACATTAATTATTGATTGACAATAATTTTGATTAACTTAAGACATTATTTTTGTTTTAAAAATCAAATAAAAATAAATACAATTAGTAGCAAGGAGAAAAGACTTTATTAAACACCTAAATTTCAACTAAATGCAATTAATGAAGACTTGCATAATAAAATTTATTAAAATAAATGATCATAATGAAACTAATTTTTTTTCCCAATCACATAAATTAACTGCAGAAACAAACATAACATTGTGCAAAGACCTATGATAACATCTAGCTGTGAAACCACAAATCACTCACACTACACATTATGGGGTTAATGGGTCAACAATCCTTTCAAAATGCCTTTAATTTTTCGTCTGCAACAACAACTTATTGTCATCTGCTTCAGTTCTTAAAATAAACTTACTTTCATTTTTTTTTCAAAAATATGGTTAAGATGACAAACAGTTTGGATCCTGATGAGACGCCGCATTATGCGGCCTCTCATCTGGATCCAAACTGTTTGCATAGGTAATCACAGTTTCACCACTAGCTTGCAAAGAGTTAAGAGTCATGGATTGACCTGGAGAGATTTTACTGCCCAGTGCTGTAACCTTTTAACTGTAGTTTCTGATGTGAAAAAGTCTATTTAACCCTTAATTTCCCTCATATAAACTTGTTTTCAGGCATCTGCAAACAGAGTAGACCCAGATAAGGTGGCTCCTATAGGATCAGGGTCTGCTGTTTGCTAATGGAATTTGATATATCTGTTTCTATGCCTTCTAAAACAGCTACACTGAACCACCTTCCATATTTTATGATAAATAGTTATAAATAGAATAACTATTCAGAAGGTACTAGAACTCCAATGCAGTTATCTCCCTTTGTCCCTTATGGCTATGCTGATGAGACAAGGGAAATAACTGTGAGGAAATTGCTCAGGGGGAAACTTTTTAACTGTAGTTTCTGATGTTAAGAAGTCTAAAGCCCCAGGGTGAGACCATTTTTGGCCCAGGGGTCATTATTTGAACAAAACTTGGTAGTGGTATATTAGGTGATGCTTCATACCAAATATCTTAGCTCTAGATTATGTGGTTTCAGACAAGAAGATTTTTAAAGGCTTCCCTATATAAGTCTATGTAAAAATTACAAGCCCCAGGGCAGGGCCATTTTTGGCCTGGGGATCATCATTTGAACAAACTTGGTAAAGGACCATTAGATGATGCTATATACCAAATACCAAAGCTCTAAAAATTGTGGTTTCAGAGAAGAAGATTTTTAAAGATTTAAAAAAACACCCTTTAAAAGTAGTGGGGCGGGGCCATTTTTTGCCCGGGGGTCATGATTTGAACAACCTTGATAGAGGTACATTTCTGTGAAATTTGGTTGAAATTCTCCCAGTGGTTTAGGAGAAGAAGTCATTTGAAATAAAAGTGAACGGACAGACAGACGGACGGACGACAGGCGGTCACAATAGCTCACCTTGAGCCTTTGGCTCAGGTGAGCTAAAAAGATGTCAGAAAACGGTGACATATCAAAACAATGCCAAAATGACATATATTCAGCTAAGCATATGTTTTGAGAGGGGGACTGTGTACGAATATTAACCCTTTACTCCATGAATATTCATGTGAGAAATAATGTATGCATGTATAAATATCAATCAGCTAAATAATTAACCCTTCCCTCATATAAATGCACCTTCACGCATTTGCAAACATAGTAGACCCAGATCAGACGCCTCCTACAGGAGCCTTCTGATCAGGGTCTGCTCTGTTTGCTATTAGAATTTGAAAGATCTATTTCTTTACTTTCTAAAATGGCTACAATGTTCTACCTTCCATATTTTATTATAATTTATAACTATTTTGTCCATGAACATTCAGTAGGTATTGAATAAACATAGAACAGGGATAGGGCTAAAAAGACATATGAACACGAAATGTTTTAGCCCTAGGAATAATATAGATTAGAATCATTAGATTCTTCAGTTTCTGCCATGTTAAAAAAAAAATACTGGTAAACAAGAGGGCCAGAATGGCCCTGAAGCGCTCACCAGACAATCAGAGTAGAGGATTTTCAAAGTTTTCACTATATGTTCCATTGAAAACTGCCCACCCCTGGGGCAGGGCCAATTTTGACCCCAGGCCCATAATTTATAAAAAATTTGTAGAGGACCTGAACATGATGGTCTGTGCCAAATATGAAAGCTGTGAACCTTCCAGTTTCAGAGGAGAAGATTTTCAAAGATTTCACTATTTGTTTCTATTCAAAACTACCCACCCCTGGGGCGGGGCCAATTTTGACCCCAGGGCCATAATTTATATAACTTTTGTAGAGGACCTGAACATGATGCTCTGTGCCAAATATGAAAACTGTGAGCCTTCCAGTTTCAGAGGAGAAGATTTTCAAAGATTTCAATATTTGTTTCTATTGAAAACTGCCCACCCCTGGGGTGGGGCCAATTTTAACCTCAGGGCCATAATTTATATAACTTTTGTAGAGGACCTGAACATGATGATATATGCCAAATATGAAAGCTGAGAACCTTCCAGTTTCAGAGAAGAAGATTTTCAAAGTTTTCACTATTTGTTTCTATTCAAAACTGCCCAGCCCTGGGGCGGGCCAATTTTGACCCCAGGGTCATTATTTATATAACTTTTGTAGAGGAACTGAACATGATGCTCTGTGCCAAATATGAAAGCTGAGAGCCTTCCAGTTTCAGAGGAGAAGATTTTCAAAGATTTCACTATATGTTTCTATTGAAAACTGCCCAACCCTGGGGCGGGGCCAATTTTGACCCCAGGGGCATAATTTATATAACTTTAGTAGAGGACCTGAACATAATGCTCTGTGCCAAATATGAAAGCTATGAACCTTCCAATTTCAGAGGAGAAGATTTTCAAAGATTTCACTATTGGTTTCTATTGAAAACTGCCCACCCCTGGGGCGGGGCCAATTTTGAGCCCAGGGCCATAATTTATATAACTTTTGTAGAGGACCTGAACATAATTCTCTGTGCCAAATATGAAAGCTGAGAGCCTTCCAGTTTCAGAGGAGAAGATTTTCAAAGATTTCACTATTTGTTTCTACTGAAAACTGCCCACCCCTGGGGCGGGGCAAATTTTAACCCTAGGGCCATAATTTATATAACTTTTGTAGAGGACCTGAACATGATGCTATATGCCAAATATGAAAGCTGAGAACCTTCTAGTTTCAGAGAAGAAGATTTTCAAAGTTTTCACTATTTGTTTCTATTGAAAACTGCCCATCCCTGGGGCGGGCCAATTTTGACCCCAGGGCCATAATTTATATAACTTTTGTAGAGGACCTGAACATGATGCTATGTGCCAAATATGAAAGCTGAGAGCCTTCCAGTTTCAGAGGAGAAGATTTTCAAAGTATTACTATATGTTTCTATTGAAAACTTCCCACCCCTGGGGCGGGGCCAATTTTGACCCCAGGGTTATAATTTATATAACTTTTGTAGAGGACCTGTGCCAAAGATGAAAGCTGAGAACCCTGTAGATTCAGAGGAGAAGATTTTTAAAGGTTCAAATTGTTGACGACGAACGACGCACGCCGACGGATATCAGGCGATCACAAAAGCTCACCCTGAGCACTTTGTGCTCTGGTGAGCTAAAAAGTAGATAGTTAACCCTTTACCCATTTACTATTCATGTACAAAATGATTGATTGATTGTGTTGATTAACATCCGTTTCCCCCGGAGTGGATACAGAGAAACCCGGGTGTGATGCCCAACTCTTATTATCGACAGAGTTTCTCTAGTTCTTTTAGATGCTCAGTTAAACCCTGAAGTGGCTCCTACAGGAGCCATCTGACCTGGGTCTACTCTGTTGGCAAAGGCGTGAAATGGCATTTATATGAAGGAAAGGGATAATATAAGTATGGTCAGTTTTTTTACGTAAATTAGTATGGTCATTATTTTTTACGTAAATATTCAACAGGGAAAAATATCAAACAGAACAGACCCTGCTCAGATGTCTGATTGATCTACTATGTTTGCAAATGCATTAACCCATTCCCTCATATTGACACTTTATGACGCTTCTGTAAAAGTCACTATTTAAAACAATTGTGATAAATACATTGTTTATAGCATTGTATTTATCACCATGATTTCAAAACTAAACAATTCTAAAAGTTTCCTTTTCTCTTTTTGGTACATTTATTCAAAGAGGTTGGATCTAAAAATAGCCTATGAGGTAATGGATTAAAGGCGTATCTATCAGGTCAAGGTTTGATCGATTACAAGTATGTCCTAACTTACTTGGAGGGGTCAGGCTTTGGCACTGACGATTCCACTGTAAAGCCGACATTCTGTGCAGGTTCAACACCTGGAAAAACATCAATGCTTCATAAATAAATAACAGTTACATGCAGAAGTCCAGATAAGATGCACAAAACATTCTGAAGAATAACTCCTTTATTTCTTCACCAAACCCTATGCCATGACCACTCTTTTGCATTGTTTCTTCGACACGATTCTAAAGAGTGGTCACAACATAGGGTTTGGTGGAGAAATGGCGATTTTAGAATCTTCAGTACACACATTTATCTGTTGCTCTGTTACATGTGTAAATATACAAGCTGCTTCAAGACAACTAACCATACCATGATTTTACAAACAGTGTAAAATCAGATCAGTCATGTTTGATCAGGTTCTACACTCTCAAAAAAGTCAATCTCACATAAGTCAATGTAACTGTTTTACAGCATAGCCTCGGATGGCATGATGGGCGACAAAAAATACAGAAACTTATCTGACTCTGAGGTGTATTCTAAATGTGGCTGCTGATCTGGTTCTACACAGTTTACAAAGTCATAACTCTTTCCCTAATGTACATTTATGCATCGATTGATCACTTCATGAATATTCATTAATTTTATTTGACTTACCAGTAGACACAGAGCAGACCCTGATCAGATGTTTTAACTTCGGCATGTCAGACCCGGACACATAGGATGGTCTTATGAAATCATATCTCATCATCAGGTAGTCTGAGGCTAACAGATTTATTTCTTATAAGACTACATAACTGGGAAAAGGTAATTAAGATGAGCTACAAATACATGTAGTACAATATTCAGCCATCCAATGTACACATTGAAGTAACTTCCACAAAATTTCAAAAAATCAGATCTATAAACAGTCCGCGTCCTGCATGCGTCAGTGACACATTAAAATAGCCCAAAACGCATCATATCAAAGTGTAAGCATCCATTAAAAAATGGTATCATGTTATTTTATTGTAGCCGTTGTAATTTTCACAAAGTGTTACTTATAAAACACCATGACGATATCAACATCCGGCTGTGGACTGTAAGTATTTTACAACAGGGATGGCTACTAATCAGCAGGTGCTCATAGTGTGCTAATGAAAATGTTCCTTTTAAAATGACAGCGCCTATATAAGACTCCAGATAACCCCTGATGCTGCCACCGAAAATAGTCGCTAAGATCGACTCAAATCAAACAATGTAAGGTCAGTTGTGTCCCACTGACATGCCTTCAATGTCCGTTTCATCAAAGTAAGGATCCAGAATCCAATCTAATGGTCAAAAATAATCATTAATGACTGTCAGCTCAACTCATTCCCTCATATTGATGCCTTTTGACGCCTCTGTAAAAAGCTACTTTGTGAAACCAAATTGTGAAAAACTGAGCATTTGCTCCTATGGAGTAAATGCTCTAATTATCACAATGGTTTCATAACTACAAAATTCTATTTTGACAATTTTTGTTTTATTTTTTCTAGTAAATGCTCCTTTTCAGTAGATTTATTCAAAGAGGTTCGTTCTAAATATAGCCTATGAGGTAATGGGTTAAAGAGAGAGAGAGTTCTTACTAAAGACGTTGGCAACTTACTCCTGGCTGACTTATGTTACGTTAAAGGGGAAGTCTCTACATTTGACACGTTTCAAAAATGCCTTAAATATACACAACTAATTCGTGTATATGCTGAAAGAAGTATATGGCATGAAAACCAATCCAATTAACACTGAAGAAGACGCAACTTTCATACGCTTGATATGTTATTCGGCAATGTATTTATTCGGCTCGCGTTTTAGTTTCATTAACTGTTTGACCAAGGTCGATAATATTTTGTTTTAGAACATAAATTAAAAGTATCAATGAAAACGGTTTATTGTGTATCAGAGAGGCATTTTTCGATAAAAATTCAAATTCAAATTATTTTAATAATAATGATTAAACATAACAAATATGTTATTAAAAATATGCGTTAATTGTAGGGACTTCCCTTTTAACCCTTTCCCTCAAATAAACGTGTTTTCACGCATTTGCAAACAGAGTAGACCCAGATCAGACGGCTCCTAGAGGAGCCGTCTGATCAAGGTCTGCTCTGTTTGCTAATAGAATTTGATATGTCTGTTTCTTTGCTTTCTAAAATGTCTACACTGTTCCACCTTCTATATTTCGTTATAACTATTTTGTCCATGAATATTCAGTAGGTATTGGAATTTGGAATAAACATAGAACAGGGAAAGGGTTAAGGCAACGGAGGGTCGACCTGATTTTATGTTTTGCTGCATTTGTGACTAACATCAGGCCAAAAATAGCATAGTTAAAATTTAAATGTATGCAGAATCGTATATCATTTTGATGCATCATGCTATGCAACTAATCCACATTTGTGTATTCTAAATGCAGTATATGGTGATATCTATTTTCAGTTTTGGCAATATCTGAAAACCATGTTGCCTTAACAGCTCATTGATGAGACTAGCCAGGCAACCTGATCATACCGATGCAATAAATGTTCTAAAGCTGAAACGTAACTTTGCAGAATAACAATTTAACATCAGTTTTCTTTAAATTTCATGCTTTGATTCAGTTTGGGACTCATGGTTTTCCTGTGGGACTCATTGTTTTCAGACTCTATGCGAGTATTGTGACTCATGGTCCCGAATTTCTAGATTAATCCATGCATAAATATTATTTTATAAGCAAACAGAGACGCCTGACAACCCTATCAGACATCTACTTGCACTGTCTAATCTGAGTCTACTCTGTTTGCAAATGCATAAAAATGTGTCTCAATCTGGTAAAAGGCTTAAAATGACACACATGTATCATCTTACATTGTCTACATTTGACTTGCCCTCCGAGTTACTTCAATATTAATTTATTATCAACACTAATGTACAGAAGTGCAATCATTCATTTGGCTTCAAAATTCAACTATCTTTGCTGTGTCTGTTTTAATAATTATCTTAGGATTACTCATCACTGTACATGTACTGGTTCCCTCCTGCACATGTTATGTTCACTAGCAGTTTCCTTCCAATATAAATGTCATATCAGAGAAATCATAACATTGTCATTAGAACTATCTAGGCTCTTACAATCATGGTACTGCATATATGTCAACATATATGTTATATCAGTTGCACTCTTAATGGGAGATTAATCAAGAGTTTGCTGTAATTATCCTTGATCACTGTTTTTAAGCTTTCTTAGGGGTCAAACAAAATAAAAACACTCCTTAAATACGTTGGTTTCAATATAGATCGGACTTCTTACCTATCTTTTCCGGTATTATGTTGGAAGAACTATCCATTCGATTATTAGGATTGATCTTTTCTTTGTGTTTTGACGACATTTTATCAAAATAACCAACGAACACAATTATTAGAATCCATTCTGTCTTCGGTAGCCGCCATTTTCTTATGACGTCATTAATAATCATGAGCCTCAACACAGAAGAAACCAAATGACACTCGAACAATGCCAAGTGTCATTTTGGGCTTTATAATGTTCAAAGTCAAATGTTTGACCAATTTGATGCTGTGCATGATTTGTTATATAAAATGTCTTCCCTGAGGATATGTTTCTGTATTACAGATAGGTAAAAAAGAGGGTTACTATGTTGACCTAATTGAATGATAAAATAAGCGCGGTTGGATAAATTTATGCGGTTTACAATTTACAGAACGGTACAAGTCGCACTCACTTGGCATTTGTTTTTCTTTGTCACGGGCTCCGGCTATTTTAACTCTAAGTAATTGGCGTATAGGATCTAAGCGGGTAAGCGTATTAAAAAGGACATTCAACTATTCCTACAAATATGGTTAGGGTGTAATTAAAATAAAACATTTTAATCCCCCGCAGCGGAGCGGGAAAGGGGGATTTATATAGGAATGACCTTCGTCTGTCCATAACAGTTTCGTGTCTGCTCCATATCGCATATACCCCAGGAAGGATTTCACGAAACTTTCCTCAAAAGTTTGTGCCAGGCATGTCGGGTCAAGGTCACATTTGAAGGTCAAGTGTTTTAACCTTCAATTTCCATTACATTTTCGTGTAGAGGACTTTATCTTTCCTGTCTGCGTACATTAAAAGAGGGCAGCGTGATTTAAAACTGTAAAAGGGTTGACAACCAGACATGCAGTATGTTGAAGTACTATAGGAGCATATCCCCTTTTAGTCATAAGATGGCCTTCCTAGCTAAATTTATTATGCAGAAACGGTACTAATTATAGTAACAATAAGACGTAAAATCAAAATCAAAACCATTCTTTCTAAACCTTTGTCTATATGCAAGCTATATGTACATCAGGTTTAGTCACAAAATGTGTCCCCAACCAAATCAATCATCTACATGCAAGCAGAAAAGTACAAAAATGAGTCATGCAGGAAACACCACATACGGAACAAACAGCCGCCCTAACAGCAACACAAGAAAACACAGCAAATGTACATAACTATCAAAACATAAAAATAGACACACAAAGACAAAACAAACATACAATAGAGGGAAGATGGAAGTACCGCCTTATAACCGTCAGTGACAAAAGTCACTTGGGGTTTAAACCGGTTTAGGGGTGCCCAACCTCACACTTATTCCATCCCCACCCTAAAAGACAAACAGTGTAAATAAACGTATCCCCTCTCCGACTAATCTAGAACAACCGCGATGACAAATACAGCTGTAGAGTGCATGTAAAACGAAAACATTTAATTAAGGTGCCACAGTATGTTAGAAACACAAAAAAATCATTTTTCATATTTTTGCATTAATGAAGACACTAGTCTCTTTTATCCCTTGAATTAACGAAATACCATAACATATTTATAGCCCCTTTTACTTTATTACTATCGATCTTTTCTCTGACTTAGCCAGTCAGCCATTTACGAGGAGGGTTTATCAGGGGCACCTACGGGGAACTGATAATTAGGGCACATACGTGATAAAGCAATAGGCGGCTGTTTATCCACATTTCCCTCTCGGTAGCCTCAAATATGTTGGCCAAACGACTAGATAAGCTTTCTGATGGATGATTTATGGGAAACCGGCAATTAAATCAGCTTTTTTAATTGATCGGATGTGAGAAAGGGGTAGGAGCTTAGTGGAAAATATAACACATATTATAAGCTCTCCATTGGATATAAATTTGATTGAAAGCTATAGATAATTATAATATTACGCAACACAATGGGGGTCTTTCTATTCCTTTTCATGTGTTTGACAGATGCAAATTTAAAGGATTCGACTTTTTCAAACAATCATAACTTCTGGAATTTGTGTCCGAATTATACGCGGTTTGCGGTATATCAAAGAGCATTGTCTTAGCCAGGGATACGTGTCACAGTTATTTGATATCTTGCTTCGGTCGTCTAAAATCAAACGAAACGTAGCGGGAGGCAGAATTTTAGGGGTCTTAAAACTTAAATATTGCATAACTCCCAAACGGAGAGTTTTATTAAACAAAATCTGTGACACGGTTCCCTGGACATGCTAATGATTCACATATTGGCCAATTACAATAAGTTTAGTTCAAAAGATAACCATGTAATCGCTGTTTGAAAAAAATCAATCTGGCACATTTAAATAGATTTCAAATGTCGGTTTTGATAGGATTATCGATGTTTCTGATAAATAATCAAATAAATCCATATAACTAACCAACTAGGCTCAGAAAAAATGGCTCTATGTAGTTTTAAATATGATTTTTCGATATCTGGGGCTAAACTATCTCGCCACCTTACGTGAAATAAACTTGAATTGAAAACATGCCCCCAGAAGGCTCGATCAAGACTGAATAAACCACATGAAATTTTACATTAGCTTGTTATATTGAGCTGCAACCCCGAGAATGGATGTATCGCCAATTCAACTATGGCAGATCCTGGGAAATCAGTAATCAAGCCATCATATACAATGGCGACATCCCGGGCTTCTATCATAATTGCAGTCCTTTTAAATTATAGAATTATTAAATATGTACTTAAATTGTGCACGTAAATGTTTTGTTCGGATTTCGCTGTCGACCAACTGGCGCCAACCTGATCCCAAGGGTTTGGAAGCAGGATGGCACCACCGCCAATAGCGCAGTTGGTAGGGTTGTCGATTTTTATCTTGTGTTTAGACGGTCATAATAAGGTGCAGGTTCGAATCCCTGAAAGTGTGATTTTAATCGATATTTTTGTTATACTTTTTTTTTACTGTTTGTTAACTTCTTTCCATTTATTGATTATTATTTCAATCAGTTTTTAAGTCATGTGTTACTTTTTATTTTCAAATATATAATACATTTCTCGTGACAAATTAATTTCAAGTTTCTCCCTCGCTTGCTGTGTCAGTGGCCAAGTCACTGTCGCCGTCGGAGTCTGACTGTAGGTTTATGACAAACTCGTCAATGATGCTATCTACTGTCACACCTGTGGTCCAGTACTGGTCCTCGACAACCTGAACATGCCCAATACACGTCTGCCAGTCCGAAGCTGAAACTGACAGCAACCCTTCCTCTATCAGACCCTGCACCCTCTGTATACCAAATTGCAGATTTCGTCGTCGTCCTACAAACCCTGAAAATTAAGAAAAACGACATAAGCGTAAGCAAATTAATTGTTTACAGAAGAGCAACTTGAAAATTAAACACACTCTCTCAATTTCATTAAGGCAGTATGTTCAGCGAGGACATGTACCTTTAAGCTGACTCCTTATCAGTTCTATAGCGTTCAAATCGGGGTGGTACGATGGAAGGTGCAGTGCCCGGTGAGTACTCCGGTGACCGTGCTTCTCAAGCACTTCATCTACCACATAGACGGGGCTCTTCTGTGAGTCTGACACAAGGTCAGCAGCTCTGGTTTCAGCATCCCAGGGGAGTAGTTGAATAACGTCCGTGTCAAACTCATCCAATTTATTCTTGGCAACTCTGTCAGGTTCTGGAGCTGTATGATTGGAAGGGACCTAGCTCAGCCTTCTTGGCAATCCTCCTGACTGTGCTTTTGCTAGCCCCTGTTAAGCTCACCGCGCGCTGGACAGACCAGTTCAGAGAAATTTGCAAGCCCGCTTCTTTCTCCAACATGCAAAATTTGTCCACACTCTTGATAATTTCCTTTGCACCCTGGTTATAGCGATGTCCAGTATGTCGACCCATGGCGGGGACTGGCCAGTCAACGAGGCTACATATTAATATACATGTATATTAAAATCTGCATAAGAAAATCGTGATTTTCCCCTTTTCAATCCATTTAATATTCTACACAACAAAAAGATCTTGATATGTTTTGGGGAAAAGAACCTCTACCAGGATTCGAACCCACTTACCTTCCATTCATCTACTGCACATACCTGATACTATACTATCTCGACCATCCTTACGGCTAACATTGACTGTCGCATTTAAAGTATATATCTTAGTTAGATGGACTGCAATGCCGACACCCCTAAATCGTGGAATGTACCAAAATGTAAAAATACATTCACGGCTCACTGTTCACGGCTCACTGCTCGTTGTTAACCTGCAACTGTGAAGTTTCATTTGGCATCTCCTGTCTGACTTCCATTTTTTTTTGAAGTTAGGGGTACAGTGCAAACATGAGGGTATAATGTCAATTTACAAAGTAAATGTTATTTCTTAAATTGCTTTCAACTTGAACCAGCTTAACTTACTCAGAAACAATGTATGAAATTTCTTTATTTTTGATTTGGTGTGAACGTCTAATGACAACCACAGGTGCTAGGCGTGTGACCATTTCATAAATACTACTTATAAATAATTAAATATCTTCAAATACGTTTAGACATCATACTTTGACAGTAAAAAAATGAAGAAAAAAAAGTTTTTTGTATAGTATATTATACACAGTAATATACTATGCCATTTTTTCTTCAATTTTATGCCCCCGCCTTTAGGCGACGGGGGCATTAAGTTTTACCCTTGTCCGTACATCTGCACAGCCGTACGCCCGTCCTGTAAAATTTCTGTCACATATTTCTTCGCTTGTGTATGCAGCAATGATTTGATATTTGGTCTGAAGCATAATTATAGTGAGTTGTACCGTGTCTCCCCTTTTCAGGTATGTCGTCCATCTACTTCCTGTCTGTCGCCACTTTGATTGAATGTTGGTGATTGTTTAATGACAAAAAATTCCTGTTTACCGGCGGGGCATCCGTGTCCCATGGACATATTTTCTTTTATTGTATGACAAATTATCATTTGTAAGCACTGTATTACTGTTACGTATTGCATGTTTGTATTAAGTAATGCCGTTAACCATTTCTAAATTCTTATATTCACCCGGTATATTCAAAGGAAATACAATGTACTACGTACAGGACAGTACCATTGTGAAAGTAAAAGTTAGTTTATAACTTTATAATGAAGAAAATATTCCAAAGTAGGGAATTAATATAATACATAAATACTTGAAGTGCTCTGATCTAATAGTTCGACCACTAAGGTCCTTTGTCAAAGATTATCTGCTTGAAAAAGGCCGAAATATTGGTCGAAATATTAGACCAGAGCAATTCAAGTATTTATGTACATGTATAACTTTATATACTCAGGGAGCCAATAGTGCCTACCGTGCAACACCCCCCCCCCCCCGACTTTTTTTCATGGGTACCAAAATGTTCAGAAAAGTGTCCTGAATCAGAATCGCGAATGTACTCAAACTTAAATTCTTTTAGGCTATGTGTATTTTAACCGTTTCCATGGCAACCCCCCCCAATTTTCGTAATGATGACCCATACCTACAAATTCGCCCATATCACAGCCAGTTTTTGTCCTAAAACTATAAAACTGGTACCAAATGGAAGATAATACATTGTGCTTTTATTTCTAACTTTTTTTTTAAAATTACCTTATTTGCATACTCATGAATATTAATGTGAACATTAAAAATAGTAAAATAATTATAGAAATAGCGTAAACCTTTCATTTTGTTATCCTACAAATATCAGAAAATAACTTCAAATGCAGTTTAACATGATGATGAAACCCCCAAGAAACAAAATATCCAATTTGAGGACCATAGCATTAATTTTAAGCACCATTTTCAACGTTTCCATGGCAACACCCTAGTTTTCATAATGATGGTCCGTACCTGCAAAATCGTCCATATCACAGCCAGTTTTTGTCCAAAACCTATAAAACTGGTACCAAATTGGAGATAGGACATTGTGCTTTTAGTTCCAGGTTTTGTTTTTTAAATTACCTTATTTTCATACTCATGAATATTAATGAGAACATTAAAAATAGTAAAAACAATATAGAAATAACGTAAATAATATAAACTATTCACTTTTTATCCTACAAATATCAGAAAACAATTTCAAATGCAGTTTAACCTGATGACAAAATCCTCAGAAAACAAAATATCAAATTTGAGGACCAAATATTTTACTCTAAGTAACTTTTTAACTGTTTCCATAGTAACCATTAATTTCACTCTGTTCACACATTTTTCTTAGTCGACACCTACCTGCAAACATCTTCCATATCAATGGAAGTTTTTGTGCTAACTGTATAAAACTGATACCGAATTAAAGCTAAGACCTTGTGCTTTGGTTTAAAGGCTATACTTAGGAATTACCTTATTTGCATACACATAAATATTAATGAGAATAATTAAAAAATAGCAAAAAACACAGAAATAACGTAAACCTCTCAATTTTTATCCTACCAATATTAGAAAACAACTTCAAATGTAGTTTAAATTGATGACAAAATACTCAGAAAGCCAAGTATCTAAATTGATACCCAAACAATGAGCTGTAAGTAACATTGTAACGGTTTCCATGGTAACCGATCCTTTCACAAATTTTGGAAATTTGACATCCACCTGTAATACTCCGCTAGATCTCAATTATTTTTGATGAATCATGAAATCAATTGTTACAAACATAGATATTAGGCATTGCTTTAATAGTAAATAATACTTTTTCTGATATAAACTAATTTGCATATGTATGAATATTTATGAGAACAGTAATAGATGTTGAAATTTTGACAGACACCAGTCTTTCTCTTATAAAGCAAACAAATATGCAAAATGGTTAGCTAAAGTAAATACTATGATCACTGAATATCACCAAGATTGTTAGATAAATATATTTGGGACAAATTATATAGCACTGATGGTGATATATCTGTTTCCTAGGCAACCATTCTAACCTCATTGATCATATTACAGTGTTTAAATACCTGCAACATGCAAAGATATTGCTGCCTTCTTTGGCGATAATTATAAATGATATAAACATATACCCGGTAGTTGATGTATGAATCTTAATGTTTGGTTCACTTTATGCAAATTACCTTATTTACATCCTCATGAATATTAATTAGTGATAAGAAAACAAAGAGAAACAATATTGAAAATAACATGTTTCGCAGTATGCTGAGCACAACATTACACCATGCTCCAAATATAGCTTGCAATAATAAATGTACATATTGGTGATGAATAAATAAACTTGATGTCTAAAGCTGTTACAAAAATGACCATGCACTGCTTCCATGGTAACTGTTGAACGCCAAGTACTTATGAGATCCCAAACAATTTTCTGTTACTGTTTTTAAAATGTTAAAAAAAAGGGGAAACAATATTGAAAATAACATGTTTGACAGTATGCCGAGCACAACATTACACCATTCTCCAAATAGAGCTTGCAATGATAAATGTACCTTTTGGTGATAAATAAATGAATTTTAATTCTAAAACTGTCTAAAAGATGTTAACGGGCATGTATACATCTAGTAAAGGGTTAATCCCACTCTCTGCTTTAAAACACCTTTACAGAAAGCTTCTTTGAGTATGCCGACTGAACAAAAATAGTTGAGTGATATCTCACTTAACCCTTTACCAGCTGAATATTCATGTTAGAAATAATGACATTATGGGTATTTATCAGCTAATTTATAAATTGACTGGTCCGACTCTCAGAGCATACCTTAATTAGTGGCTAAAATGGAACAGTTTATATTGGATCTTCTCAGGTACTACTCTGATAAGAGCTAGGTCAAGATGATAACATTGCTGTTGAATGTCTGTGGATCATACCCTTATTATAGGCCACAATGTAATCATATCTGTTGATTGACTGTCACAGTTACATGTTGACAACCATTCTTCTCTAAAACGGGGGGAATGTCTGGGTCGGGAAAGAGATCTCTTCCAAAGTATCAACTGGTAAATAACTCTTCAGATGTGCTGTATTAAGCAGGCCCTACAAGGGGGTAATGTTCCCATATCAACATTGCGAAGTGCATCTGTTGGCTTATCTTCACACTTCTCCTTAATCTTAAACAATATCAATTCATTCACAGTGTGAAATCTAGGGTTGCCATACATTGCACATGTAAATTCATCCAATTCTTGCACAAGATCTCCAGACACATCCCAAGAGTTGCCCAAACCTGATAATGGTTTTATAAACATTGGTTTCTTTTCAATGGTCTTAGTGGGTGTCAAATGTTCTCAGCCATTGAATGCACTTGTAGAACACAGCCACAGTACAAATGGAGACCCAGAAGTGCTGATAGGTAATCTTCTGTGTATGCTTGGGCAACTTCTCACATGTTTATTATGTTTGATGATTGCCTGAGCCAGTATCAAACAAGACAGTAACACCTTCAAACCTGTTAAGGTAATATAGAAGAATGAAGAATATATCACTGTCTGGAGTTCAAAGATGAACAGTTTTGTAGCCTTGTTATTTTGCATACATGGTGTAAAGAACGATCCTTGTATCAGTTTCTTCCTGTGTTGAGTTCAGGGCATCAAGACTGTTTCTCACTGTTGATATACCATAATCTGACGAGAACTGGTAAGCCTCACCGTCATAGATGTGAAAAAAATGTCTGCCTTGCAGCTTCTTAGCGTAAGGAATCAAGGAATTGTAGCAATTATTAGTGGTTCACAAAGACCCAATATGCAGATTGATATAGGTGAGATGATGCAGAATCTGCTGACACCAGTTACCTTCGGTATTGGCACGGCTGATGATGGCTTAGCAAGACAGACAAATCAAAGGGTCTTAAAACACATCACATGCTTACCAGTTGTCGACAGATGATGGTATATCAAAAGTCGAAACAGTCTTGATACCCTGAATTCAACACAGGCTTTATGGGCTTTAAAATCACTGACACTTTAAAAACAATAACAGAAGATTGTTTGGGGTCTCATAAGTACTTGGCGTTCAACACTTACCATGGAAGCAGTGCATGGTCATTTTGGTAACAGTTTTAGACATAAAATTTATTTATTCATCACCAAGAGGTACATTTATTATTGCAAGTTATATTTGGAACATGGTGTAATGTTGTGCTCGGCATACTGCGAAACATGTTATTTTCAATATTGTTTCTCTTTGTTTTCTTATCACTAATTAATATTCATGAGGATGCAATTAAGATAATTTGCATAAAGTGAACCAAACATTAAGATTCATACATCAACTACCGGGTATATGTTTATATCATTTATAATTATCGCCAAAGAAGGCAGCAATATCTTTGTATGTTGCAGGTATTTAAACACTCTGTAATATGAACAATGAGGTTAGAATGGTTGCCTAGGAAACAGATATATCACCAGCAGTGCTATATAATTTGTCCCAAATTTATTTATCTAACAGTCTTGGTGATATTCAGTGATCATAGTAAACTTAGCTAACCATTTTGCATATTTGTTTGCTTTATAAGAGAAAGACTGGTGTCTGTCGAAAATTTCAACATCTATTACTGTTCTCATAAATATTCATACATATGCAAATTAGTTTATATCAGAAAAAGTAATATTTACTATTAAAGCAATGCCTCATATATATGTTTGTAACAATTGATTTCACGATTCATCAAAAATAATTGAGATCTAGCGGAGTATTACAGGTGGATGTCAAATTTCCAAAATTTGTGAAAGGATCGGTTACCATGGAAACCGTTACAATGTTACTTACAGTTCATTGTTTGGGTATCAATTTAGATACTTAGCTTTATGAGTATTTTGTCATCAATTTAAACTACATTTGAAGTTGTTTTCTGATATTGGTAGGATAAAAATTGAGAGGTTTACGTTATTTCTGTGTTTTTTGCTATTTTTTAATTATTCTCATTAATATTCATGTGTATGCAAATAAGGTAATTCCTAAGTATAGCCTTTAAACCAAAGCACAAGGTCTTAGCTTTAATTCGGTACCAGTTTTATACAGTTAGCACAAAAACTTCCATTGATATGGAAGATTTTTGCAAGTAGGTGTCGACTAAGAAAAATGTGTGAACAGAGTGAAATGAATGGTTACTATGGAAACAGTTAAAAAGTTACTTAGAGTAAAATATTTGGTCCTCAAATTTGATATTTTGTTTTCTGAGGATTTTGTCATCAGGTTAAACTGCATTTGAAATTGTTTTCTGATATTTGTTGGATAAAAAGTGAATAGTTTATATTATTTACGTTATTTCTATATTGTTTTTACCATTTTTAATGTTCTCAGTAATATTCATGAGTATGAAAATAAGGTAATTTAAAAAACAAAAACTGGAACTAAAAGCACAATGTCCTATCTCCAATTTGGTACCAGTTTTATAGGTTTTGGACAAAAACTGGCTGTGATATGGACGATTTTGCAGTTATGTACCATCATTACGAAAACTAGGGTGTTGCCATGGAAACGGTGAAAATGGTGCTTAAAATTAACGCTATGGTCCTCAAATTGGATATTTTGTTTCCTGGGGGTTTCGTTATCATGTTAAACTGCATTTGAAGTTAATTTCTGATATTTGTAGGATAAAAAAAATGAAAGGTTTACGTTAATTCTATATTTTTTTTACTATTTTTAATGTTCTCATTAATATTCATGAGTATGCAAATAAGGTAATTTAAAAAAAAACAAGTTAGAAATAAAAGCACAATGTCTTATCTTCCATTTGGTACCAGTTTTATAGTTCTAGGTCAAAAACTGGCTGTGATATGGGCGAATTTGTAGGTATGGGTCATCATTACGAAAACTGGGGGGTTGCCATGGAAACGGTTAAAATACACATAGCCTAAAAGAATTTAAGTTTGAGTACATTCGCGATTCTGATTCAGGACACTATTCTGAACATTTTGGTACCCATGAAAAAAAAGTCTAGGGGGTGCACGGTAGGCACTACTGGCTCCCTGAGTAATATGTTTACCTTATGTTTACCTTATCCCGTTAGCCGTTGGATGAGTCCTACGACTTGTTATGGCCCGATCTGGATCTCTTATCTCAGCTTGTTTGAATATCTGGTAGTACACGCTAGATGGTTGTGTAAATCTACTGTTGCTGGGTATATGCACTCATTTACTTATTAATTTCATCCTCACGTACAATTAACCAAAAGAAATAAAATGTGGTATAAATCCTGTGAAAAAGGGTAATATAACCTACTAGGAAACATTGTACTTCATTCTCAGAGTTGTCATATATAGTCTATATATATTTTTTGCTCCTTTGGGGTTATCACTTTGAATTATTTTAGTTATGAGATTTAATACCGGCGCTAGGTGACGTGAGTATCAGTAAGTGCTGTACTTTTAATCACTGCTCATGAACAGACTCAATAAAACCACGAAGTAAATACAGACGGAGTGGCATCGAGTCGATCTGGTCAAAAATGCTGTCGTTCAAAATTAATCAACCAATCAGAGCGCAGCATCTTATTGTTGACGAAGGACGCCATTGAGGAAAAGCGTGAAATTGCTCGCAAATTTAAGACGATTTCACCTGTATTGAAGTCTCGAATCGATAGATTTTTTGTGTGAAAGTGTTTGGTAAGTATTACTTTCTTTCATGGGTCCTTGTTTATGGTGCAAAATATTTTAGTTGATGTTTTTTTTGGAGGCGGAAATGAACCTGTTATTTTCAGTGCGTCTGAACTGTTGACAAAATGGCGGCAATGGTCGAAAAATTAGTTTAGCTTTCATATGGTTTGATAATAAAAGTAAGTTTATTGAAATATGTGGTTGCTTATACTTAGTCCAGTGCTTCTGAAGACTATGAACTAATGCATGGTCTATATTTAATCGAAATTTGAGTAGAGATTACGTGTAAACTTAGCTGTAAAAATGACGATTTTTAGCTATATTGCCATTTCACTGAGGATCGCTTTCCTAATACCGTGGAATCGGGAAACACTAAGGCTTACTTCTCGTATATTATTTTCATTCAACGTGAGTTGTGATGAAATGCAAATATGTTGAATTAATGCATGGTATATTTTTTTAAACGATTAATTGGACGATACTCGTATAATCGTGGATTGAAAAAGAGCGATGTACAGTCAAATTTTAAAGTGGTTTTGAAAAAAATACCATAGAATTTATACATTGTTTGTGACAAATGAGTAATTATTTTCAGTTAGTAAGTGTGGAAAAGGAACCTAAATAGTCTGTGGTCAGTAAACAGAGCAGACCCCCTGATCAAACAGTCTCTTTTTGAGCAATCTGATATGAATAGCAAAGGTGTTCTATTCTGTTAATTTGTGAATGCTGGAATGGTCCATCATTGTTTAACTGTAGATTTTATTCATTATAATTATAAGACTTATATTTGCTAGATTATTTTGCTTAATAAACAGTGAAGACTCTGATCAGAGGGTTGTTTTGTAGCTATTGTGTCATTTTTACCGCACACCGTCTGGGTCTACAGTGTTTTTAATGTCAGTACTCTTGATTCCTGCGTTCAAAGATTTTAACAATATAAAGTAACAAATTAGATTGCATGAAAATAAATTGTTTAGACATTTTGAGACTATATTATTACATTACCAACATAGCCTAAATACTGCTAATTTGCAGAATAGACCTAGGAAACGATCAAATGTGTCAGATGGTCAGTACCCTATGTTATCAGCAGGGGACAAGGGTCAGTGATTGCAAACTGCCATCTATCACACACTTCCTTATCAACAAAGCAATTAATTATTACGCAACAGGAAAGCTTTCAAATGAGACAAATACCAAACAATGTGCCAATTATCTAAAGTTCTGATTTGTTATTTTTCCAAAAATAGAAGAAAACTATTCTGACTAATTAGATCTATAGCTAGTTAGGCATAATTAAACCCCAATGATTGAGATCAATTAAAAAAAAAAAAAGATAATGTTGAATTCTAGTTCTAAAGATAGTTTAGATTTATATGATCTAGATCTATCCTAAAACACTTTTACTAGATCTGCTACGATACTGTACATCCATTTTACAACACATAAATGACCCCAACGGGACGGTATATCTTAATTAATATCTAGATCTTCTTAAAATAGAACGAGAATTAAAATTTTAAATGCTGTTGATCTAAAGTATTCGACATATCAGGTGTGTCCAACAAATAAAGACATCTCCCAATTTCGAAAAGTTCAGCTGGAAATTTATATGGGCATTCCTTTAAGCCTCATATAAACCTGTTTTTACGCATTTGCAAATGGAGTAGACCCAGGTCAGACGGCTCCTATAGGAGTTGTCTGATCAGGGTCTGTTCTGTTTGCTTATGGAATTTGAAAGATCTGTTTCTTTATTTTTTTTAAAATGGCTACCATGTTCCACCTTCGGTTATAACTGTTTTGTCCTTGAATATTCAGTAGGTATTGAAATTTGGAATAAACATAGAATAGGGAAAGGGTTAAAAGGGTATGGTACTCCATATACCCAGATCAGCCTTCTTCTAAGGTGTAAGACCTGATCAGTCTTCAAAATTTGACTATTTCCCAGCTTGAAAAACAATGTTGATCTGGATATGCCTTTCGGATACAGTGATCTCGGGGTATACCGTTGTAGTGCTGTAAGACATATTTTCTTAAATAATTTTGTTTCTTGTTTCAGACACACCGGAATCGGACACTTTCCTGGCAGAATTGTTGTCACCCACATTCTTTCTGTTAGACGACGAAAGTCTGAATATATAGGTGGTAGTCAGGCATTAGCTCCATATCCAGGAAATACACGTCGGCATATCTTGTTGCCTGATATTGACAATGTTCATATGATAAATGGAAGAAGTCTGTATGTTTCTAATTTGGTGATATAACCTTTGCCATTTCGCTATTTTGCAAGCAGAAAGGAAAGGGTTAAACAGTGTCATCATTTGCAAAGTGTCTGAAATGTGTTAGTGTCGATGCACTTTTTATGTTCTGTGCATGGTGTAAATATGGATTAACTAGTCTCTATGTTTCTGCTGGGAATACCTGTATACAAACATATATTAACTCATTTGTGAGTACAATTCGGTTTATCTCCCAGCACCTCTCCATTTTTTCATCATAGTTGAAGTTTTATTAAATGTTTGTATCAACATTTCTGAAGTTTGATATACAGCTCATCAGACCTTGTCACCTGTACTTTTACATGATTCTTAACTTTGAATAAATGGAGAGAAAAAAATCACTGCATGATTTAACCTAATTCACTTGTGTTCATAATCATTTTTTGTCTTTACAGAGTTCTAGGCAGCAACCATATGGTTGAGAGGTAAAAAGTTGAATTGTTTTCCCACCCCGTCTCATGAGTTCTCATTAGAATCACCATGACGGGCCAATTCTAATTCTAATGAGTACTCACAAGATAAGGTTTAGAGGAGAAGATATACGCAGTTATCTAGAGCTCTGTCTTTCTCCAAATATTTATAATATTTATGCAAATGAATAAATAAGAATTTGTTTACTTTGTGAATAACAATACATGTATTGAAACTATTGGGTCTCATGTTTCATTTATCCCTCACTAACCTTTACTAACACTAACCATGAATGATTTGCATGTACATTATATCCTGCTCCTTTTGAATAAAAAAACCCTTTACTCCATAAATAGCCTTTGCAAACAGAGTAGACCCAGATCAGACGGCTCCTATAAGAGCCGTCTGATCAGGGTCTGCTCTGTTTGCTTATGATATAATATATATATGGTTCTACAGTTTCTGCCATGGCCAAAACTTCAAAGTGTTGTTTTAGCAATAAATATAATCATGTTTTGTTAGTTTATAAAATCCCTTCAATGTGTCACGTTCCGTTTTTCATTACAACTATTTTGTACATGCATATTCGATAGGTTTTGAATTTTGGCAGCATAGAACAGATGAAGGATTTTAACCTTTTCATTCTCATCAATGCGTAGGGCCTGCTCTGTTTGCTAATGGAATGTGATAGGTCTCACTGTTTGTTTACTTTCTTAAATAGCTACAATGCTGCGCCTTCCATATTTTATTATAACTATAAACTGGCCATGACTGTTGAACACAAACGCACGTGTAGGTTAACAGGTGACATGAAAAAGGAACCGTGTTTTCCAGTTGTGCTTATGGTTTACGTAGGGTTTCTAATTTGATCATTTCAAGGTCATCCTGACACTAAATTTTTAAACTATTACATGGTGAATATTATTTTTCAGATTCCTTTAAGTTTTCCAGGTTATTTTTCTCATGAATGGCGATTCGTTTCTGTCACCTTCATGCAAACTGCTTGGTGCAACAGCTGGTGATTAAAAAAACCAAATAGGATTTTAACTCTTTTTTTTATACTATATTTGATATATTCTAACATCAATTCCAAAAAATCTAAAGATTATAGGATCTTTTCATGATTAATTAGTGGTTTCTTGTTCGTGTGTGTGTGTTCTGTATTTTGCACTCGTCTATCATTCAGCTTCATTTCGCAACATTTTAACTCGTTACAAAATATTGCCACACGCATATTGAGAACTGACAATTCCATAAAATGAAGATGAATGTCTAAGCTGTCTAACAAAACCATTTATATAAAAATCCGACGATATATAATGAATGTAGAGAAACTTACGCAGATATAGGTGACATTTTTTTATTAAAAATTCGCGATCGCCTCACTATAAAATCAGTAACCGAGAGCTCGATATCGATTATTTTAGCGATAACGATGTACAGGTAAGCGACGACAAGTGTTTCAGTACATTGTATCGGTTTATAGTTCGATGCCACTCCGTCTGTATTTACTTCGTGATAAAACCGAGTACTGCAATTTTGTCTTTTCCTATTGTTGGTTTTGCTTTCGATGGTTCTCTTACTTTTCAGAAGTCGTTCAGTACTGGGGTTTATCCAGCCGCACCAGATTTACTCTTTAGATGTTATTGTTATTCTTGAACCAGTCTGCATAATAGATCTCCGTATCTTTCCGGAAATTTGCATACGTCGGATTGAGTTAAGAAGAAACAGACGAGGAATCTCCTAGTCTTTGCCTGAAAGATTGTTTGCTTCGTTCAGAACCTAGGTAAGATTTCTTTTTATACATTCCCAGGTCCGATGTTATCAAATATCGCTTGTTTTGCGTGTTCAACCGGGTTACGGAAAATAATAGCCTGAAAATTATTATTCAAAATGGCGGAGCGTATTTCTCTTTCCCGAATAAGAATCTCGGTAAATAATGACTGTGTTTGCATATTCATAATTTGTCATTAAAAATAGATCGATTTACAAATATTTGCATGATGGTTTGGGCACAATCATCGTCCATAAATGTTGAAAATTGTTTGGATATCTGCACTTAATGTAGTTTTATAGTCTTGGAGGATGTTTTTATTCCAAAACAAACAAAATCCGATGGTATAAACAACGGGATTTTACACACAGTCATAGCTGAATATGATTATGCATAGATGCAAATAATTTTGCGCATTTTACTAACTTTCAGAACATTTTCAAAAGGAAAAATAGATGCACCATTTCAAGAGAGTGGTGTAAGTTACTAGAATGTTGCAGGTGCTTCAACATCAATTGATGACACTTGACACTTTGCATGCTATGTATTTGTGTTTCCAAAATATTCATCTCCTGCAGTATTCTAGAGGTTATTATGCCCCTCCCCTTTTACATAGTTTGTACAGCTCTTGAAAAATAAAACACTTTAAAATAACGGTCTGAACATGGTTTAATGTAAATTATAACAGTTGACATGAATTTCACATAGGAGTACAGAATAATAATAATTCAGAAATTATTAAGAATGTCTTGCCACAGTTTGATTACATAATCGTGGCTGACTTTATAGTGTGTTTGAGACGACTGGTCATTCTTTATTTATCCCTTTAGACTGTACCTGACAATACATAATAATAATTGTTACATAATAATGAACTAGTTGAAGGCGGCCGATTATGAAGTAAAAGTACAATGTAGAAGATAATAATAATTATACAAGAATTTAGATGGGTTTTTTTGTTGTTGAAATAGTGGTTTGTATAGAGGCATGGAATTGAGGTAACGTTGTATGGCACGCAGAGGAATGTTATTCCAATCGACCTGCATGCTCTAGCTCCTTCAAATTGTTGACATGATGCATTGACCTTATTCTACGACCAAGATGATCCAAGATATGCTCAATGGGATTTCGGTCTGGGAAAACATCCTGCCTAAGCAATACGTTAACGCCATTTCCATTCAGATTTTGTCGCATAATGTGAGCCATATTCGGATGCACATTGTCATGCATCAATGTGGCAGGAGCATGTTGGCGGATGAATGGAACTGCTACAGGTCTCAGCACCTGATTTATGTATCCAGCAGCATTGAGATTGCCATTCACAACTACTTGGTCAGTTTTCCAATTCCCCTTTATCTCACCCACACCATCACAATGCCCCGCCAAATCCGTTTATTTCAATAACGCAGGCGTTAGCAAATCGCTCACCTCTCCTTCTCAACACGCACTCTACCATCATGGTGACTAAGGTTGAACCTGGGTTTGTCAGAGAAAGCAGTTTCGTTCCTCTGGCGCATTTGCCAACGAAGATGGTCGTGCCCAGTTAAGACGAGCAACTCGATGGCGTTGCACGAGTGAACATCCAACGTAAGGCCGGCCAAACACAGTAACGAGGATGCCTCAAAACGGTGCCCCTGCTAATACCGTACAGTCTCACTGTAGCAGTTTGGAACCAACTTCTGGTTTGCGTCAGTTCCAAGTGGCGGTCTTAATATGGCATTGGTAACACAAGGCCTGCCCCGTCGACACAGATAGATCTGCACCTTTTTGCTGGAACCTTGCACATAGATTACTGATAGTGTTTCTGTGGCAAGTAAAGGCCCATGTTACATTATCAATAGAGGCATCTCTATTGAGCATCATCAACACATCAACTCGATGACGTTCAGATAGTCTTGGCACTTTGACTTTTGATTATTCTCAGGTTGCTGTGTTTTTCTTATTTTAGACCTAGGAGTTGCAAGAAAGGAATGAGGGTTTAGTTGACCGATTTCAAATTTGACAAGCCTTTGCACGGGCAAATCTTGCAAATCGCCTGTTTTGGGGCATTATGTAACATTTAGCCTGATTCTGACTGGATGTATCCATTGTTTGACAAAGTATGCTAACTTGAAACATGCACAGTTTCTTATGGATTTGAGTACATATACAGAAATCTACCAGAATTTACCAGGGTGTTACTGAAATCAACCTGGTGAAGCCTTTATGTATAATTTAAGTGATTACATACATTGTAATTAGGTAGCTAAAATTATCATTGCTATTTTTCTTAAATTACCTTTACTGTTTAATTTTATCAGTCCATTTCTATATTTTTATTGACTTTAAGGTTAATTGTTCAAAGGTCAATTGGTCTAAGGTCAAGGTCACATTCACCTCCAATCAAAAGAACATGTCAGCTCAATAACTTGATAAGTATTAACTGTGCTGTCTTCATACCTGGTATGTAGGTTTGTCATGGCCAGTTGATGACCCCTATTTATTTTGAGGTCAGTCAGTAAAAGGTCAAGGTCACAGTGACCTTCAACTAAAACAAATATGTCTGTTTGATAACATGAGACCCTTCCCATATTAACAAGCCTTTAACCATTCAACAACGACAGGCTGGGCAAACAGGCATATACCAAATGCATTGATAATGCCATGGTTGCATGAAGTGCTGTTCTCAGACGAGTGTAGAGTACCTGTATATACTGTAAAACAGGTTATATTCGCGTCATTATTTCGCGTAAATGCGATTTTGTATTAATTCGCGTCATGATGATTTCGCTACGGCATCCATCTCACTAAATTAACATAATGGAAATAGAATCGTATAAAACACTGCCGAATGCTGTAATAAGGGCAAAGAATACATTTCTGCCGAATGTATGTAACTGCCGTCGGCAATTTTGATAATTGTGAACAAAGTCTAAGGCTTTTATAGCATGCCTTAAGGCCTGTATTTACCAGTATTCAATTTTGTAATTGTTTTGAGAACTTTGAATGTTTTAAGTTTTCAAGTTGCTGAATTATATTTGGTATACATAATAATGGTAGATCATTAGATGTGCAAGATGCTATTTTCATGTGTTTACTGCTGGCCATTGCAGAATTATGTCCGCCTGAATTTTTTTTTTCATTTTGCATGAAACTTGGATAGTTGATGTCACGAACTCCTCCTTCAATTTGAAAGTTATTCAGTGTATATTTGGTATACATAATAACCAGGAATGGTGGATGTGCAAGACACAATTTGCTTGTGTTTAGCGCAGGGCATTGCAGAATTATCTTCCCTTGAATTTTGAGCATTTTTGTCATCTTGGCATGAAAAATGGGGAATTGGTTCTGAGAATTCCTCCTTCAGTTTTAAAGTTATTGCATTTATATTTGATATACACAATAACCACATATGGTAGATGTGCAAGACACAATTTTAATGTGTTTTCTGCCGGCCATTGCAGAATTATCTTCCCCTGAACTTTGAGTATTTTTTGTCATTTTGGCATGAAACATGGGTAGTTGGTATCGCGAACTCCTTCAATTTGAAAGTTATTGAATTTATTATTTACTTGCCATACATAATGACTACCAATAGTACATTTGCAAGATGCAATTTTCCTGTGTTTAGCGTTAGGCATTACAGAATTATCTCCACTTCAACTTTTGAGTATTTTTGTCATTTGGTCCTGTAATGCCTAGTTTACATTTGCCTGAATTTACGGCACCCATAGACTCGTCGTAAGGGCTTTTCGATATTTCCGTTCTCCGTTCGATATTTCTATGGATTCCCAGGCGCTGCAGCCCCTACGATTTGTCATAAAAGAAATCTTTCAAAAATCGCAAGTCCGCAGTCCGTAAACATGTGGTTACAGGCATCGTACGGAGGCCGCACGAGAATCATGCGAAAACAACCGATATTTGGTGGACATCTAGCCAAAAAATCGAATGATCACTGCAAGACTGCCGCTCAGTGTCCATGCAATACGCGTGAAATCTGTGTACATCGCATGGTCATCCTGTGGCAACATCACAGTGACCGCACGATGGCCATGCAGCGATTTTGAGATTTCTGTTGGGGATTAATGGTTTGTCTAGCTATAAAAGACGGAACAACCCCGCTGGTCTTCGTATGGAACCTACACAGGCTCCGTACGATTGCCTTAAATCCAAGCAGAGACAACGCTGTAACTGCACGGAGATCACATGATTTTCGTACGGTTGCCGCTCAGTCATCATAAGGATGAGCCCCGATCAGTATACACAAAAAATCGTACGATGATCGTAGACAATGTAAACTTCTACAATGCAAAAAGATATCATTGGAAAATCGCAGACAAGAAATCGTACGGCCTCCATGGCAAATGTAACCTGGGCATAACATGGGTAGTTGGTGTCACAAACCTCTGTAACGGATTGACAATTCAATGAAACTCGACAGGAATATTTGTTATCACTGGGGCATCGTTCCCATGTATTACTTTTCCAGATCGCTTGCAGCATTTAGGAGTTATTGGCCTTTTATACGCAAAAATCACAGATTTTTTTCCGTCCAATGCCATATTTCTGTAACGGATTGACAGAATTCAATGAAACTCAACAAGAATATTTGTTATCACTGGGGCATCGTTCTCGTTTATTACTTTTCCAGATCGCTTACGGCATTTAGTAATTATTGTCCATTTATACACAAATATCACATTTTTTTCTCCATCCGATGCCATATCTCTGTAACGAATTAACAGAATTCAATGAAACTGAAGGTGAATATTTGCTATCACTGGGGTATCATTCCCGTGCATTACTTTTTCAGATCGCTTACAGCATTTAGGAGTTATTGCTCTTTTATACGCAAAAATCACATATTTTTTTCGCCCAATGCCATATCTCTGTAATAGATTGACATAATTCAATGAAACTCAATGTGAGTATTTGTTATCACCATGGCATCGTCCCTATGTATTACTTTTTTAGATGATATGCGACTTTTAGGAGTTATACCCCTTTTATACACAAAACTCGTACACTATTATTAAAGATTGCTGTAGAAAGCAGTAATTTGGCCCAATATTCATAAAGTTGGTCAAAATATCTACCGGTATTTAAATTTTAAGGTTTTGGTATGCCTCAAAGGCAAGTAAAACTTGGTTGAGCGATCAAGGGATGTCATAGCCCTCTTGTTTTAAATTGATTATCTAAAGAGTCCCTCCACCTACAATGGCCTTAATGATTAAGTGCTGTACTTAATGAGGTGAAAAGGGCAGTTTGATTGGCTAAGAATGTAGGTTATATTCTAAATCACATATTTTTTCTCCATATTGCATCATGTATGTTCCTCTGACTTTGTCAATATTCACAATACACTTGGGCATAGTTAGAAAGTTCCTGTCTCCAATGGGCAGTTGTCATGAAGGTCATGTACAAAAAATTGTTCTAACCTAGTGGCAGTATTAGCGCTTATGTTTTAAAGCGTTCACGCTGGATAGATAACTTAAGTCATCACTCATACATCTCAGCCTTAAGTCATCACTCATACATCTCAGCCTAAGTCATATAATCACCATTGCAGGAAGTTCAAATGACTATTGATTTGCCATCGAAAAACAGTTGTAGTTTGTATTGTTCCGTAAAGTTTTCTTAGGCCTCCATGGTTCAGTTGTTATGGTCTTCCACTGACAATCACTTAGCCCCGGAGGGGGTGTGTTCGAATCCTAGTCTGAGTATTTGGATTTTTCATGTAAGGAAGCCTTCTGGCTGACTTGCAGTAGGTCGGTGGTTCTATCAGGATATTCTTCTGTGCACAAAACTATGCAATTAGTTACATGCACGGAAGACCGTCTGAGTCTTCTTCCATCTGCAATTAGCTGGACGTTGCAATGTGACAGAAATGCTGTTATAACGATGTTAAACCCGATACAATGTTACAAGTGATACCTGTCAAATCTGACTATTAATCCAGTTACAAGGATATAAATTGAGGTAAAAGTTTATCAACTGGAACAATGGCAGTCAATGAGTACGCATATTAAGCCTAAAGGTGCGATATTTGCACATACATGGCCAAACACAGTAATTATTGGATGGAATCTATAAACACATTCAAGTTTACGTATTTTCCAAAAAAAATAAAATTAATACATGGTGTAAAGAAAATGTGTTATCCCATCAATTTTAGAAATTGCAATTCAACTTTTCATGATTTGACTGTACAGTCCATGCTCAGTTGCTTGAGGTGAATTTCCCATTGTTTAGTCCTAACTTTTACCCCATTTGTGTTCTCAGTTTGGTTAGGATTTGAAGTGTGGATTTGATCTTTTGATCGATACCGAAGATACATGCATCAGTTATAATCATTAATGATCATGGAACATGTAAATAGCAGCTTGTTACAAAGAAGAAATTAGTCCCTTAGATGCTAAAGCCAGCCAATTATGCAAACATAACCATTTGCCTCATGAATATACATGTTGGGAATCTGATTTATTTTATGTCGTAAGCAAACAGTGCAGACTATGGTCAGATGGTAGACTCAGATCTGGGTCAACTCTTTGTTTGCAATGGTGTTAAAAGTTTAAATATTTATAAATAAAAGGTTAACAGCATTTCAATATGGACATTATTATTAGACTGTCGCAAACCAAGTTTGGGCAGTCCGTTTGTCCGTCCACATTTAAACATGTGTAGTTGATGTCACACACTCCTCCTTCAGTTTGAAAGTTATCGAAATGATACTTGCCATACATAATAATCACGAATAGACGTGCAAGACGTTATTTTCATGTGTTTACCACCAAGTATTGCATAATTATCTCCTTGGCATGTTTCATGCCAAAATGACCAAAAAAATAATACTATGATGGATGGTTGGTGTTGCTACTTCCTCCTTCAATTTGAAAGTTGTTGAATTGATTCTTACTATACGTAATAACCATGAATTGTATATGTGCAAGATGCAATGTTTCATGTGATTACCGCCATTCATCCGTTAGCCACATCTTTGTCCGCTCAATAACTTGAAAACTATTAGGTGTGCTGTCTTCATACTAAAGAGGAAGGTTGGTCATGGCTAGTCAGTCAGTCACTGAGGTCAGTCAGTCAAAGGTCAAGGTCACAGTGACCTTCCAACTAAAATATCTTGTCAGCTCAATAACTTGGTAAGTATTAGGTGTGCTGTCTTCATACTTAGCAGGCAGGTTGGTCATGGCTAGTAGATGACCCTTATTGATTTTCAGGTCAGTCGGTTAAAGGTCAAAGTCACGGTGACCTTCAACTAAAAAATCTTGTCCGCTCAATAACTTGATAAGTATTTGGTGTGCTGTCTTCATACTTAGTAGGGAGGTTGGTTATGGTCAGTAGACAATCCCTATTTATTTTGTGGTCAGTCGGTCTAAGGTCAAGGTCACAGCAACCTTCACTCAAAAAAAAAGTCCGTTCAATAACTTGATAAGTATTAGGTGGTCTGTCTTCATACTTAGTAGGTAGGTTGATCATGGCCAATAGATGACCCCTATCGATTTTGAGATCAGTTAGTCAAAGGTCAAGGTCACATTGTCTTTCAACTCAAAAATCTTGTTTGTTCAATAACTTGATAACTATAAGGTGTGCTGTCTTCACACTTAGTAGTGAGGCTGATCATGGCAAGTAGATGACCCCTATTGATTTTGAGGTCAGTTGGTCAAAGGTCAAGGTCACAGTGACCACTCCAAACACCATGTCCGCGCAATAACTTGATAAGGTGTGCTGTCTTCATACTTAGTAGGAAGGTTGGTCATGGCCAGTAGATGATCCCTATTGATTTTGAGGTCAGTGGGATCAAATCATCAAAGGTCAAGGTCACAGTGACTTTCAACTTAATATTGTGCATGTTACGACGGCACATACTTTGTGCATATAATGCTCCTACACACAGGCTCTTGTTTGTTATTTTGGCCTGTAACATGGGTAGTTGGTGTTGCAGTACCAGCCCTTGGATTTGCGATCAAGGCTGCTGTGTGGGGTATTCATCACCTTTAGTGATAGTGTTTGTTTTGTGTCAACATGGCCCATTTCCTGTATTTGTAAGCACTGGCATGACTTCAAACAATAGCAGCTAATTGAATTCTTCCAACAGTATGGACCAATTTGTGAGCCTGAGGTCATCTCGTATTTTGAAGATGTTTTCATGATGTACTTATACATGTATCCTGTATTGTTGTGATGTTGCTGACTACATAAAATGACACACTAAACTCTTTAGAGATTGAAGTTCAGTCTACAAGTTTCCAGAATTTGGTTGCAGACATCTTTGTTTTTGTATGAACTTTTTGCACCTTTAACCCATTCCCTCATTGACATCTCTATAAAAGTCACTTTTTGAAACTATTGTGATGAATATAGCATTTTGCTCCATAGGTTTCAACCCTACGGCCTACACAGTTCTGAAACTTTCATTTTCTCCAGTAAATGCTGCTTTTCAGTAGATTTTTTTAAAGAGATTGGGTTTAAAAATAGCCTATGAGGGAATAGGTTAATTATACTGGTCTACAACATACTAAATAAGTAAAAATAACACGAGATTTTCCACAGAAATACAGACTGTTTGGCCATGTATACAAATGAGTCTGTCATTTTATGAAGTCTGAACTGGAATACGGTAAGATATTTTTCAGAGTTTCAAACTCTGCTGCTAGCATGGAATGAGTTACTGCACTGATCAATGATCATTATCACATGTTATAATTACCTTACATTTTATCAGCTGTTTGATTGTCTGCATAGTTCAGAGTAAATGTTTTTCATGCTGTTATAAGCTACACCTTAACTGGGTCTACTCTGTTTGCAAAGCCTTTGCAAACAGAGTAGACCCAGGGTCTGCTCCGTTTGCTTATATGAAATAATTTTATAAAGATCTAATTCTGATCTGAATCTACAGTTTCTGTCATGATATAAATTGCCTTGTGTGTGGTTCAATCGCAATATAAGCTAAAATTCATGATGTGATTATTTCTTACTTGAATACAGTAAAACCTCTCTATAACGGACACTAGATTGTGTTAATTAGTTTGTAGTTTGGGCAGGTGGCTGCTTAAAGCAAGGTGAAAGTAAAACAGAACGCTCCTATAGGAGCGTTCTGTTTTACTTTCACCTTGCTTTAAGCAGCCACCTGCCTTTAGCACAAAATACTTTGATGTAATTTAGTGGCCTTTATAGAGAGGTTCTACTGTATTTATGGAGTAAAGAGCGTTAGCAGACTCTTTGGTTGTTGAATTACACAAACTGCCACTACCATTAAACCTTTTGTGAATAATTAGGTCAGAAATAATGACTGAATATTAACTGGATGAATTTTTACGATGGCATAATATGAACACAGGTGTTGGTTTTTTTTACTATGGCAGAATCAGGTTTATATTATTCCTTAACCCTACACAGTTTTATTATTCCTTAACCCTACACCTTTTTACCCCTTTGCAAACAGAGTAGACCCAGATCAGATGGCTCCTGCAGGAGCTGTCTGATCAGGAACTGCTTTGTTTGCTTATGAAATGATATAGATATTATCCCACAGTTTCTTCTATGACATTCCTATGTCTATGTACCATTATGAAAATGAATCTAACTAATATTAATGATGTCATTATTTCTTACATGAATATTCATGGAGTAAAGGGATACATTGTAAGCAAACAGCTGACCCTTGATCTACTCTGTTAGCCAATGCACTGTACCGGGTTAACCCATTACTTCATACAGAGGCTTTTGCAAATAGAGTAGATCCAGATCCCATAGTTGTCTTACTGGGTATGCTCTGTTAACAAAAGCATCTGTCAAGTAATGGGTAAAACCTGTATCTGATACAGGGGCATTTGCAAATAGAGTAGACCCAGATCCTAAAGGAGTAGTCTGTCTCTGCTCTGTTTGTTTATAGAATAATATAGATCTGATTCTGCTGTTTATTCTATGGCCATCAATTTCTGTGTCCATTTACCATTTAATTCTTTCCCTCATATAAATATTTTCACACATTTGCAAACAGAGAAGACCCAGATGAGATGGCTCCTATAGGAGCCGTCTGATCAGGGTCTGCTCTGTTTGCTTATGGAATTTAAAAGATCTGTTTCTTTAGTTTTTAAAATGAATACAATGTTCCATCTTCCATATTTCATTATAACTATTTTGTCTATGAATATTCAGTAGGGATTGAAATTTGGAATAAATATAGAACAGGGAAGGGTTGAAAATCAATTAATGAATAATGATTATTACTGAAGTCATGAATTCTTGTATAAATTTTTGTGAGGTTATGAATTAAATGACAAAGGATAAGGATTATTGTATTGTTAGGGATTTCACACCATTCATTTCATACATTCAGTACCTACTGAATATTTATGGAAGAAATAGTTACAATGTACATGTAGCGCTTTTGAATGCACATATCATGTGTGAAAAGAGCGCTATATAAATATGGTATAATAATAATGAAATATATGGAAGATGGAACATTGTAGCCATTTTAGAAAGTAAGAAACAGATTTCAAATTCCATTAGCAAACAGAGCAGACCCTGATCAGACGGTTCCTACAGGAGCCGTCTGATCTGGGTCTACTCTGTTTGCAAATGTGTGAAAAGCATTTATACGAAGGAAAGGATTAAATGATAATTGAGCAGACTTGAATATTCAGGAGGTACTCGGTTGAATAATTATGTGTTTCAATGACAACTGAGCAGACAAAGTCTCTTTACAGAGTAAATAAGATATGAGCCATTGAGAAAGTACCAAACACAAACTGGGATAGAAGCCCTATGGGAAATACAAATTTTAGATTCGCATAACAGATCAGTATGAATAAGTGTTTAAATGTCATCCACTATAATCATAATGTAATAAAAAAATCTGTTCCATTATTACACAATTTTTCGAAAGGTATACTCTGCTCATTTTTCGTATTAACTCTCCTAGACTATTTCTAGACCCAACCTCTTCGAATAAATCTAACGAAAAGGAGCATATTACTAGAGAAAAGGGAAATTTTAGAATTGTGTTGCTCATGGAACAAATGCTCTATTTATCACAATGGTTTCAAAAAGTGACTTTTACATAGGCGCAATAAGATGTCAGTAGGAGAGAATGAGTTAAACAATTGTACACATATTCATATCACTGAAATAATGCTTACAGCCCATTTTCTGTCAGTTTATATATATTCAGATAAATATTAACAGTATCTAAATATAGTACTTAAATCCTTAGAAATTGTTGACAATGGTATAATTGGAGAAGTAGGGGAAAATCTAGACACTTTCAATAGTATTATTTTGTTGTACAACAAAATGTTATAGGCCTATTTCTTAGTAACAGTTATGAAATTAACCCTTTCCTCCATAAATACGCCTTTCTACGCCTCTGTAAAAGTCACTTCATGAAACCATTGTGATAAATAGAGCATTTACTCCTATAGGAGCAAATGCTCTATTTATCACAATGGTTTCAAACTACAAAATTCTAAAATTTACCTTTTCTCTAGTAAATGCTCCTTTTGGATGGATTCATTCAAAGAGGTTAGGTCTAAAAATAGCCTATGGAGGAAAGGGTTAAAATGCAACCCGAATAAATACTAATACCTCAGCGAATAACATAGGTGCCTTCAATATCAAACACATGAAAGTTTTGTCTTCTCCAGCATTGCTTTTCATACGGTTTACTTCTTTTCAGCATATAAACAAATTATTGATGTAATTTTTAGGCATTTTTTCAGCATATAAACAAATCATGTGATTTTTAGGCATTTTAAAAGCTGTTGCAAGTAATTTTCAGAAGTGTTGAAATAGATCAAGAAGACCGATTCAGGGAAAAAATACGAGCTATTGTCATAACTTAATCATTCACATTTGTTGTCGTCCAGAAACTTTAATGTTGGTTTTTACTTCTTTACTATTCATGCAAATCTTATGAAACTTCACACATTGACACTTGTTCACCATCAGAAGGGCTACAATCGAACAGATGAAGGTTGGAACCTGCATGCTATGCTCTTGTTTTTCTTCAACTTTGGAATAGTTCCTGCTATCAGAAGTAAATTTGTCTGAATTTGTTCTTACAGTCAATCTGTAGTTGAAACACAGCCATTTTTAGCTCGATTATTCGAAAAATAGTGGAGCTATCCTACTCGCCCCGGTGTCGGCGTCCGCGTCACACCTTGGTTAAGGTTTTTGTTAAAGTCCACTTTTTGCCTTTAACCTTTTGAATAAAGCTTTGAAACTTTGAACACTTGTTCACCACCACAAGCTTCATCTGTAGACAAGAGTACATAACTCTGTCAAGCATTTTGACAGAATTGTGGCCCTTTTTAACTTAGAAATTTTGGTTAAGGTTTTTGTTAAAGTCCACTTATTTACATAACCCTTTGAGATAAAGCTTTAAAACTAGGAACTCTTGTTCACCATCACAAAACTTGATCTGAAGACAAGAGTACATAACACTGTCAAGCATTTTGACAGAATTATGTCCCTTTTTAACGTAAGAATTTTTGGTTAAGGTTTTTGTTAAAGTCCGCTTATTTACATAACCCTTTGAGATAAAGCTTTGAAACTTGGAACACTTATTCACCACCACAAGCTTCATATGTAGGCAAGCGTACATAACTCTGTCAAACATTTTGACAGAATTATGGCCCTTTTAACTTATAATTTTTGGTTAAGGTTTTTGTTAAAATCCACTTATTTACATTAGTTTTTGGTTAAGGTTTTTGTTAAAATCCACTTATTTACATAACCCTTTGAGATAAAGCTTTGAAACTTGGAACACTTGTTCACCATCACATGCTTCATCTGTAGGCAGGAGTACATTACTCTGTCAAGCATTTTAATAGAAATTATTGCCCTTTTTACATTAAAGAGTTCAAAGAGATCCTACATCCTGAATACTATTAAAGATATTTTACTGAGACTTTGATTACACTTGCTTATATAGTATCATGGACACTATTTTAGTTCACTCTCAAGCATTTTTACACTAACAATTCTGAGAATAGTCGAGCGTGCTGTCCTGTGACAGCTCTTGTTATGCTGACACTGAGTCAGTATACTATGTAAGATGCAGCTTTACCATGGGAGACGTAGCATGTGACGATTTCAGGCAATATATCCTATCAAACTTGACATGATCTAGACAATTTTAGCACTATTGTCCTTGCTGTATATCGATACAATCATAGTTACATTCTCGATATTTTAGACTCGATATCTCGATTTTTCTATTGATGACACCTAATGCATGTAATCATTAGTAATCATGATTACTATAACTTTGAAATAGTGATATATAATCATTATTTTGATCAATAACATTTGTTTGAAAACTGATGTACCGGTAATCGAACATTTTTTAGGCAAAGTAATTGTAATTTAATTGATTATACTTTCAAGAAACCAGTCCTAGGTCTGCCCTTGATGCATTGTACCTGTCAGTTGGACATCTCAGGACAATTCCTACTGACATGGTACACATAATTAACATACAGTGTGTGTGCTCTGATTAATGCTGTTGAATAAAGATTGCAGATAACTGAATTTAATGAATAAATTTGCATATTTATTTGACAGATTTTGTATCTGTTTTTTTCTTTACCTTCCAAATGTGATCCTCTCTAAGAAGATGGCAAAACTTGCCGCTCCTTAATGTCTGGGATGAGAACTACTCACTGCAACATTACATTGTCAATATATTTATATTGTTTAAATCTTTACTCCATCTATATGCATTTATACACTGTACGCCTTTGTAAACAGGGTTGACCCATGTCAAGACGACTCCAGCAGGAGCCATCTCCTCAGGGTTTATATTTATGGAATAAGATAATTCTACAGTTTCTGTCATGGCCAAAAAATTCTGTGTTCATGTTCCATTATAAAGATTAAGCCAATTTATATTCATAACGTCATTAAGTCTTTCATGAATATTCATGAATTATTGGGTGAACTAGATAAATGTCTGCAAAAAAAATTCATCTGCTGCCAGTTTTAACCCTTTCCCTCATATAAACGCTTTTCATGCATTTGCAAACAGAGAAGACCCAGATCCGATGGCTACTAGAGGAGCCTTCTGATCAGGGCCTGCTCTGTTTGCTAATAGAATTTTATGGATCTGTTTCTTTGTTTCTAAAATGGTTACAATGTTCCATCTTCCATATTTTGTTACAACTATTTTGTTCAGTAGGTATTGAAATATAGAACAGTGAAAGGGTTAAAAGCTCCTAAACAATACTCAGAGTGTCAAACAGTTTAGTTTTTACTAAGATGCAGAGTTATCCTTTCCCTATTCAGTATTCATGCAAGAAATAATGACATCATGAATATTTAATAGATGAACTTTTATAATGTAAACTTTTGAAGGAATTATTTTTTTGCTGTGACCTAAATAGTAGAAATTAGAATCAGATCAATATAATGTCAAAAGCAATCAGAGCAGACCCTGATCAGACAGCTCCTATAGGAGCTGTCTGATCTAGGTCTACTCTGTTTTCAAATGCATGGAAACATGTTTATATGAAGGAAAAGGTTAATCAGCATCACATCTGATTCCAAACTTTATCACTAATCTGCCTAGCAGTTATGATTTTAGTACACATACATGTATGAATATAGTTTGTCTTGCTGACATTTTTGCTTAACCCTTTCCCTCATATAAATGCCTTTTTAAGTTTTTATGCATTTTCAAAAGGTAGACCTAGATCATGGTCAACTCTGTTTGCTAGTGAAATTTGATAGGTCTGTTTCAATGCTTTCTAAAATGGCTACAATGTTTCACCTTCCATAATTAGTTGTATCTCTTTTTTTCCCATGAATATTCAGTAGGTATTGAAGCTTGTAATAAACATAGAACTGGGAAAGAGTTAATAACATCTAGGGATCATTTCTCCATCATGTTGGTGCATTTTTCTGTCTGTCCATCATGATCTGTCAGGGTTTTTTCATCACACCTGTCCGTCGAGCTTTCAGCAGGTTATGTGTTTTCCGTAAACCCTTTACTTCTTGAATCTATGGCATAATGTATATTATGCTTTTTCAGAGTAAACCTAGATGAGCCCTGCTCCTGCAGGAGCTGTCTGATGAGGATCTATTCTGTACTTTAAATTATGCTATAGATCAATCTACACTCTCACAGCCTTGGCAAAAGTTCCCCTTTTTGTGTGCAATTTCAAAATCATTGATACTCATGAAGTCTTACAACCTTGCATAAATATTCATGAAGTAAAAGATTAAAACACTCTTTTGTTTTATATTGAAATAATGACACAGTAAAAAAAATGAATTATTATGTCTCCCCCATTTATGGGGAGATATATTGTTTTTGCCAGAGTTGTCTGTCCGTCCGTCCGTCCGTCTGTCCGTCTGTCTGTCTGTCCGTCACAAACTTGTGTCGCGCGTATCTCTGAAACTAGTTGGGCTAGAGTCACCAAACTTCACAGGAATGTTCACCAGCATGAGTTGTTGTGCACCTGGGTTTTTTGAATTGTCTCCCCCTGATAATTTTGGAGTTATTGCCCCTGATGACTTAAAATTAGAAAAACTTTGTGTCGCGCGTATCTCTGAAACCGCTGGTACTATAGTCACCAAACTTCACAGGAATGTTCACCAGCATGAGTTGTTGTGCACCTATGGTTTTTGAATTGTCTCCCCCTGATAATTCTTGAGTTATTGCCCCTGATATGATTACTTAAATTTATACAAACTTTGTGTCTCGCGTATCTCTGAAACCAGTAGGGCTAGAGTCACCAAACTTCACAGGATTGTTCACAAGCATGAGTTGTTTTGCTCTTGGGTTTTTGAATTGTCTCCCCCTGTTAACTTTGGAGTTACTGCCCCTGATGACTTAAAATTAGACAAACTTTACTTAGTGTCGTGCATATCTCTGAAACCACTAGGGCTAGAGTCACGAAACTTCACAGGAATGTCGACCAGCATGAGTTGTTGTACAACTGTGATTTTTGAATTGTCTTCCCTTGATAACTTTGGAGTTATTGCCCCTGATATGATTACTTAAAATTAGAGATCATTTGTGTCATGCATATCTTTAAAACCACTAGGGCTAGAGTCACCAAACTTCACAGGAATGTTAACCAGCATGAGTTGTTGTGCACCTGGGTTGTTTTAATTGTCTCCCCCTGATAATTTATGAGTTACTGCCCCTGATATGTTAACTTAAAATTAGAGAAACTTTGTGCTGCACGTATCTCTGAAACCAGCAGGGCTAGAGTCATCAAACTTCACAGGAATGTTCACCAGCATGAGTTGTTGTGCATCTGGGTTTTTTAATTGTCTCCCCCTGATAACTTTGGAGTTACTGCCCCTTATGACTTAAATAAGAGAAACTTTACTTTGTGTCACATGTATCTCTGAAATCACTAGTACTAGAGTCACCAAACTTCACAAGAATGTTGACTAGCATGTGTTTTTGTGTACCTGGGGCTTTTGAATTGTCTCCCCCTGACAATGTTGGAGTTATTGCCCCTGATGACTTAAACATTAGACCCTGATAAGTTTGGAGTTACAGACATTACACTTGTGTATTGGAAAGAGGATGGGAGGGGGAGACATCTGTTTTTGTGACAAAAACAAACCTCTAGTTGAATATTCAAGAGCAATTGAAGTGAAATAGTTTTCTTCTTTTGAAATCATGCTCAACATATGCCATGCTGAGTATTGTGAAAGTGTTGATCAGCCTGAGTTCTCAAAATTATATTTTCAGTAATTGTTTTTGTCATCTCATCAGAAACCAAACTGTTTCATAGTTTTCAGAAAAGTTTGTCCATAACTTATATATACATGTATATGGGGACATTTACCCGTTACTCCTTAACACATTGACTCTTAGTGACGCATTTTTGTGCCTCTATAAAATTCACATTGTGAAACCATTGTGATAAATAGAGCATTTGCTCCTATAGGAGCAAATGCTCTATCTATCACAATGGTTTCAAATTACAAAATTCTAAAAAAATCTTTTCTCTAGTTAATGCTCCTTTTCGGTATATTAATTCAAAAAGTTTGGATCTAAAAATAGCCTAGGAGAAAATTAGTTAAATACGCCGTTCTATGCCTTTGCAAACAGAGTCGACCCTAGATCAAACAGCTCTGTAGGAGCTGTCTGATCAGGGTCTGCTCTGTTTGGTTATGAAATTATAATAGAGCTAACTCTTCAATTTCTACCATTTATAAAATATCCTATGTAAAAATGCCTTTATAAAAACTCAGCTAATAAATATTCATGATTTCATGAATATTCAAACAGGGAAAAGGTTAACCAATTTTAATGGGAGCTTGGATGCCTGAGTACTTGGGGGTAATTAGGGTACATTGTAGTTAATATTACAGGGCATGATTCCCCATGGCCCTAAATCAATTTATCATATTAATGTAAATTTTGATGAATATTCTTCAGTGAGAAATAATGACTGAATATTAATTAGGTGTACACTGTACTTTTATAATGACAGAAACTGTAAAATCATTTCATAAGCAAGTAGAGCACATCCTGGTTAGACCGGTTCTTAATGCCTTTGTGTGCCTTGCAAACAGAGTAGACCCAGATCAGGTGGCCCTGATAAGGGTCCACTGAGCTCGACACTCTTTGCTAATAAAATAATATGCAGTGTAGATCTGATTCTATTAGCTAATGATTATTAATGGTGTCATTATTTCTTACATGAATATTCATGAGGCAAAAAGTGAACTAATTGATTGCAGTTACTGCAAATTTGCATAATTTTATAAGAGGAATCTATTTAGGGGGGAAATCTATCCTTTTGGAGGGATATTTAGAATCTAGCTGCGTCTTGCCCAGGCTTTGGTAAAGACTACTTCTTATTGTGTCCCCTTCCCTTATACAGATGACATTTTTTCTGACAGAGTAGATCCAGATCAGACAGTTCATATAGTTATTGGAACTATCTGTAATTGGTAGTAATTATTTCTTTCATAATATTCATTAAGTGAAGGATGAATAGTGTGTCAAATAAAATCTGTTATTTTATACATAAAATTTACTAACACTGAATTTATTCAAGGCAAAAAAGGACAACCCCTGGTGAGATTGCCAATACAGGAATTCTCATAGTTTTGATCCAACTCACTGTTAAAATCCAAATTAATCCATTCAATGCCTAGCATTATAAAAAAATGTTGAAATGTAGATCTGGATCAGAGGGCTCCTAATATGTCTTAACCTGTTACCTAATAGAGACACCTTTTAATTGTGTTGTAACCAGAGTAGACCCAGATCAGATGGCCTCTGTAGGAGTTGTCTGATCAGGATCTGAATCTGATCAGATTGCCTATGGAATTATATAGAACTGAAACTACAGTTTCTGCCATGGCCAGATATTCCTTTGTTCATTTGCCCTTTTTAGATTTCAGCTATTCAATATTCATGGTATCATTATCACCTTTATAAATATTCATTGACTAATGGGTTCAAATGACCAGAAATAACCATATGTTCAATGAGCATCTACTATAATAGACAGATGTTCACAATGTACATGGGCCATACCATTCAGGGGTCCAGATGACAGGTATACATGTACTGTGTTTCTTGTCATAAGATCCGGTGTTCATATACCATTATTAAAAAAATCAGCTAATAAAATATTCATGATGTCATTATTTTCTACATGGATATTCATGAGGTAAAGGGCCTTCTGGATAGGGTTGTTGGTGATTGTTTAACAAATGTGACTGTGCACCAGCATAATGATTTATTGGACTAAACCTTGGGGATCTAGATAAGTAAAGTAAGCCAAATATTCTTAATCCTTTATGTCATGAATATTAATGTAAGAAACAATGAATAATATTAATTAGTTGAAATTTTATAAAAATGGTATTTTGAAGAGTTGAATTTTGCAGCATGGTATGAATAGTAGAATCCAATCTGAAAACAGAGGCTGAGCAGACCATGATCAGATGACTCGTAGGAGCTCTCTGATCTTGGTCTACTCTGTTTGCAAAGACATTGAAAGGGGTATTTAATGCTTCACTCCATGAACATTCATGACAGATAATGATGTCATGAACATTAGTTAGATTCATTTTGTAATGGCGTATAAACACAGGAAATTTTGGTAATGGCAGAAACTGTAGTCATATCTTTATTAATTCATAAGCAAACAGAGCAGACCCTGATCAGACTGTAGGAGCCGTCTGTTTGCAAAAGCTTAGGGTTAAGTAAGGGGTTAAATTATTTTACAGTCACTAGATCAAAGAATACTTAAACTTTTACGTTCATGAATATTTATGTACAAAATAATGACATCATGAATATTTAATAGATTTATATTTAGCTCCGTCAGTTTCAAAGAAACGTCGAGCTATTGTGATCACTGGGTCGTAGTTGTACTGTAATAGTCGTCGTCGTAGGCGTTGGTGTCGTCGTCGTTGTCAGCGTGCAAAAAGTTTAATGTAGCTCATTACTCGAAAAGTATAATTATGAGGTATCAACTTGAAACTTCATTGGTGGGTAGATCTCATTGAGGAGAAGGCCCATACATAAGAACCATAACTCTTGAATTCAAATTTAGGAGTTATGGCCCTTTTTTCCAAAAAGTTTCAATTTAGCTGGACAAGCACCAAAATGGTGCAGCACGCTGCTCTTGTTATAATGACACTTGAACACCAGAATTTTTTATCATAGTAGAAACTTTAGAATCATATCTATATTATATCATAAGCAAATAGAACAGGTATTAAAAGGCGTATCCATGGGATAAAGGGTTAACCCATTCCTCCATAGGCTATTTTTAGACCCAACCTCTTTGAATAAATCTACCGAAAAGGAGCATTAACAAGAGGAAAGGAAAATTTCAGAATTTTTTAGTTTGAAACAATTGTGATAAATAGAGCATTTGCTCCTATAGGAGAAAATGCTCTATTTACCACAATGGTTTCAATAGGTGAATTTTACAGAGGATTTATGGAGGACAGGGTTAAGAGTATTATCCAGGATGTTTTCTTAATTCCTTCCCTCATATAAACTTCTTTTCACACCTTTGCAAACAGAGTAGACCCTGTAGGATCCATATGATCAGGATCTGCTCTGTTTGCTTATAATGGTATGATATAAGATCTGAGTCTAAAGTTTTTCCTGGTGTCAAATGTCCTGTATTCATATATATACATGTATCATCATAAAAAAATAATCTATTGGTAATTAATATTTATGAGGTGATTATTTCTTACACAAATATGCAACTGGGAAAAGGTTAAGTTATCTTAACCCATTTCCTTCATTATAAGCTATTTTTAGACCGAACCTCTTTGAATAAATCTATACCAAAAAGGAGCATTTACTAGAGAAAAGGAAAAGTTAGAATTGTGTAGTATTGAAACCATTGTGATAAATAGAGCAAATGCTCTATTTATCACAATGATTTCAAAAAGTGACTTACAGAGGCGTAGAAAGACATATTTATGGAGGAAAAGGTTAACCCTCTCACTGTTCTATATTTAGTATATAATTTCAATATGGTAGGTTTTCCATAAGCAGACCGAGCAGACCCTGATCTGATGGCTCCTCTAGGAGCCATCCGATCTGGGTCTACTCGGTCTGCAAATGTATGAAAAAGCGTTTGTATGAAGGTAGGGGTTAACTCATTGCAAGTTAGAACTAAATTCATGATAACCAATGCAAACAGTTTGGATCCAGATGAGATACTGTGTAAACTCTGCATTTCATCAAGGTAATCCACACGTGTTTGGCATTTTTTACCGTTATGGTACCGGGTACTTAGTTTGGAAAGAGTTAACCCTTTGAATGTGGGAAATGAGTTGACTGGCATTTGCAAACAGTAGAGACCCATGTTAGAGGGCTGCTAAGGGAGCCGTCTGATCAGAGTCTGTCCTGTTTTCCATTATAAATCCTTCCAAAAATTGTACCCTTTCATACTGAAATGACTTTATTGTTAAGCAATGGTGGACTATTTCACTTTGAAAGCTCTGCAGCAAAGGGGTTAATGTCTAACAGGGAGCAGTATGTACATTTAATTGTTTTAACTCTTTAGTGAATATTCATGTATATAGAATGACTATGAATAATAATGGACTAAATTTTTTTTATGGCATTATGAACAATGAACAAACTGTAGGATCAGATGTGTATCATTTTATAAGCAAACTTAGCAGAACCTTATCAGTTGGCTCCTATAGGAGCTGTCTGATCTGGGTCTACTCTGTTTGAAAATGTGTAGAAAGGTGTATTTATGGAATAAAGGGTTAAACGCATAATTTCTATGAAATCTGATAAGATATTGTCTGTGTACTTAAGCCTTTACTTCATGAATATTGTCTGTTTACTTAATTATTTACTTCATGAATATTCATGAAGCAATTATGAGTTCATGAATGTGAATGAAGTAGTTTTTATTTGAAACAAGATTACGTAGTGTATTTACTTCATGAATATTTATGAAAAATTGATGACTTCATGAATGTTAATGAAGTAGTTTTTATTTGGACCAAGGGAATAATATTTGCCATGGCAGAGACTGAGTGTTGAATCAGATTGGTAACATCAGATAGATCCAACAGGAGCAGTCTGGACTAGAGCTGTCTACTCTGTTGGTGTTCATGTATACATAATATTATATAAAGCAAAGGTTTTTTTCATGTTCATCTTCTAAAACTGTTTGTATTTGTCCCACTTATCCCTTTCACCCTTTCCCTGTTCTATATTTGGTCCAAATTTGAATACCTACTGAATACTGAGCAAACCAAATATAATGGAAGGTGGAACATTGCTGCCATTTTAAAAACTAAAGAAACATATATATCAAATTCCATTAGCAAACAGAGCAGACCCTGATCAGACGACTCCCTCTCTGTTTGCAAATGCATAAAAAGGCATTTATATGAAGGGACGGGTTAATTCTGTCCCTAATATAAACACCTTTTCCTGCCTTTGCAAACAGAGTAGACCTATATCAGATGGCTCCTTCGCCATCTGATCAGGGTCTGCTCTGTTTGCTTATGGCATTATAATTATAGATGTGCTTTTACAATACGGTAATTCTGCCAAGGTAAAAAAAGTCTTTGTTCATGTACCGGTCCTATAATAAAAATTCAGCAAATAAATATTGATGAGGTCATTATTTCTTACATGAATACTGAACAGGTAAAGGATTAATTATGCCTTTGCAAACACAGTTAACTCAGATCAGATGGCTATTATCTTGGCAGTGTCTGCTTTGTTTATGTATGGAATTGTGATCTTATTCTATGGTTTTTGTCATTGCCAAAAAATTCCTGTGTTCTTATTAATTCTAATACGGGTATATAGAATTATCTGATGAATATTCATGATATCAATATTTCATCAGGTAAAGGGTTATTTGATCACAGAGTAAATAGGTTGAATAATTATAAAGTGTATGCTAGACCAATCCACCTTTAACCCTTTAATCCTCCAGTAGGAGCCGTCTGATCAGGGTCTGCTCTATTTGCTTATGGAATGGTATGGATCAATTCTACAGTTTCTGCCACGGTCTAATATAACCTTTAAAACAATGCTGTAAAAATATGGGGCTAATTTAATATTCCTAGTCATTATTTCTTGCATGAATATTCATTAGGTAAAGGGTTAACTCCGATCTACAGAAGGTTTGACTTTATCTAAAGGTCATACTAGGGCATTGTTTGATAGTTTTACCCTTTGAATGCTGAATATTCAAAGTGGAATGACCCATCAGTGTTTAATTTAATAGTCCATTTAGTATGAAAGGTTTAATTTTTTGTTCGAGGGTGTTAAATGACAAACTGCCTACCCAAAATCAGAGGGATACTTTAGGAGTCCTCTGATCTGGGCCTACACTATTTACAAATGGCAGTACACGAAGTCTTGTTTCCCACATTCAAAAGGTTTATAAGTTGTCTTTGTTATCATCTGTCATTAACCCTTTGCCTCATGAATATTTATGTAAAAATTAATGACATTATTATTTATTGGCTGTTTTTGTAGTGGTATATGAACACATATGGCCTTGGAAGGAACTGTAGAATATGATCTTTATTATTTCGTAAGCAAATGGAGCAGACCCAGATCAGACAAATCCTACAAGAGCCATCTGACCTGAGCCTACCCTGTTTGAAAATAAGTCTCTTTCAGGTAGTGGGTTAAAACTCTCGCCTTCTGCAGATGATTTTTTTTTATCCCTTTCAAACTTTGCACAATTGATCACCATCACAAGGGCTACTAACTGGTTAAGGACCATTATTTTGTCCTGTATATTAAAAGAGTTATGGCCCTTTAACCATTTCCTTCATATAAATATTTTTTCATTCCTTTCCAAACAGAATTCTCCTTCAGCACAAAGCCATGACTGTGATGGTCCCATAATGAGATAGGATTTTCTCGCTTCTCAGTCGTGCTAGATAAGCTGAGTTACTAAAAATAGCCGTACTAGAAATCCTTATCTGGAACACCCCGTGACTAGTGTATTCATACGCACGATTGGGTAAAATCAATACAAGGGAAGGACTTCTTACAGAATTATACCAACATTTCTATAGACAACAACCTTATGAATTGAAATTAATATAAGTAATTAGCACGAATATGAAATTCTATTTATCATATAAACACTTTAAAAGCCTATTTAATTAACCGAAGACGTTGTTTTGTAGTCACTCAGTCATTTATATTTACGCCAAAACGTAACGTTTGTGGTTGTCATAACAAATGACGTCATTAGAGGGTTAATACACGTTTTTTCGGGCAATAACATCTGTAGTGTCCCGAGGGACTGTTGTTGGCCCGAGCCCGAAGGGCGAGGGCAACAACATTCCCGAGGGACACTGCAGATGTTATTGCCCGAAAACAAACGTGTATTAACGCTATTCTTGCATAAAACCAATTTTCTGCTCTCCTGCATCAATTTAATCCTTCAAAATACAGGCAAAACAACGGCAGCAAAACTATACACTTCTTTGACACTTCGGCGATTTATGCTGTTTCTGGGCCACTGTTTTCTTTTCGACGTCAATTCATGATTGTATCAAATACCGTTTACATGGAATTTCATTCAATATGTCTATCACTAAAAACAGTTCATTGTCGGTGCTCCTGGAAATACTCACACCCCGGCGTTCACCTAGCTTAGGTCAAAACGCTGTAGCATTCGCGTCCATTGTTTACCTTAGGCCCGTAATAGGTATAATTAAAACCGGTCAACAACAGCGCGTGAGCACGAGAATCGCCTTGTTAATACATGGTCTAGCGGGACTACAACAGCACATTTTATGCAAGAATTTGGTGTCACGCCTAAAGTTATGCTGCGGTCTGTTGCTATTAGATATGGAAGTCGTATTACGCAATGTAAAGTAGTACTTCACAAATTCGTTAATTTTCTTGGTTTTAGGGCGTATTTCAGCGAGAAAAATAATCAAGCATGGGATTTGTTAAAGCCGGGGGGTTCTATACCCTCGGTTGGTCTGTTCCTATCGGAAACTCGCTAAAGCTCGTTTCCGACTGGAACAGATCAACCTCGGGTATAGAAACCCCCGTCTTTAACAAAACCCATGCTTGATTCTATTAATCTGCTATCACAGGTCATTGGTGTTCTAGCTCAAACAGATTCATGTAGACCCGGATCAATCTCAGATTTCCCCTGTTGAAACCATCTGACCAGGGTCTCTGTTTGCTTAATAAATATTTTATGATGTCATTATTTCTTACATGAATAATCAGCAGGGAAAGGGTTAACACACTGATATGCATGGCCAGATGAGCATTGGTATCTGCATGTACATGTATACAGTGTTCTCAAATTAATTGGCATCTCATTTGGATCCAAACTGTTTCTTCAGTGATCTCTAGTTCTTTTCTTCACCTTATCCACATTATTTAGATTATTCCTTGTCTTTCTTAGTATAATCTTTTATACTATATATAATTATGTATAATATATGCATATTTACACATCTACAGAGTAGACCCAGATCAGACAGCTCCTGTAGTAGTTTAACATACACTGGAGTTTCAGCATCTCAGATTTTCCAACAGGTGTTAAGTTTCTGGATCCATACCCCATATTTTATCTTGATGTAAATGAGATATTGGTTCCGCAACTTTTCTCCTGTCTCGGCGCCACATTACCTATATAGTGTTGCGGTGCAGTAAAACCCAACGTACTCACTCAGTCACTGTTTGGTGAAATGTTTAAGATTTGACTCGACAAACATTCCCTTGTTTTATATAAAAAAATTCGCTTCATTTACATCCGTAAAGTCATAAATTGTTACATGAATATTCATGAAGTAAAGGGTTAACCTTCATTTATTGATTAGATCCTACTTTGTCTGTCTTGACAAACATTTCCCTTTGTCATGTGCAATAAATTCAGTTCATGCATATTTATGAAGTCATAAATTGTTCATAAATATTCATGAAGCAAAGGCTTAACCTTTAACACTCTACTGGTGATTTTGTGATTAATGATTCTAACATATTTCCAGGAGACACTGAGTAAGGTGTTGTTACAGTCATGATGCTTTTGTACTTGTTATCAACTTAACGCAAACATTGGAGATCTAGCAACAAAATCATCATTAACCCAATCAAATAGCAACACAATAACACCATCATAAGGACAGAAGTTCAATGATATCAGACTCATCTCTGTATCTTCCTCTTCTTCTCTTTCATTTGATTGTATTTTCTTTGTCCATTTTATCAAAGAAAACATCATACAACCAGCTTAATTTGAAAGGAGACATAATGATGAAATCTTCTAAGTCAAACAGTTCAGAAAGTGATCAGATGACATTTTTAACCTTTACCTGATATAACATATGCCCTTTCACATCTTTGCAAACAGAGTAGACCCAGATCAGATGGCTCCTGTAGGAGCCATCTGACCAGGGTCTGCTCTGTTTGCTTTATAACACCATATACCGGTAGATCATATTCTACAGTATTCCTGTCATAGTAAAACATCGCCATATTCATGTTGCCATCATCAATAATCAGCCAATTAAAATTCATGCAGTCCATTAAGTTCTCAAATGAATATTTGTCCAGTAAAGGGTTAAATATGAAGGTGATCTGAAGCTACACTGTTTGCAAATATCAACATCATCCAAGTGCTTTTATTTCAGTGAAGCAGGCCATATCACAATCAAGTTCAACTTGAAAAAAAAATCTTCTAATGTTTCGTTAAGCTCAGACACTTCAGAGTCGTCGTAGTTGTTTTGCCCTCCCAATTTCCATTTAATCTTGAAAATCAATTTTTGCCAGAGAGAGAACATTAATATTAATGAGGCATTTATTCATCGCTGAATTCATTTCACGCATACTTGCTATTCCCCTATAAATATGTATGAGTAATCAGCTAGCTCATTTGTTATTCATGAAGTATGGTGATGGAAGTGGGACAGAGGCAAACCCCCGACCACTAGACAAACATATCTGGTCACGATTCACTTTTAGTTTCCCAATCAATAAGATCAACCATATTTCCATAATATGTGAGCCCAGTATATTTATATATTTCTAGAATTTCATTTCGTGACTTAATTACAAAAGGAGCCTGACCTGCGATTAAAGGATCCACTATTTTCTCTGCTCAGAGAAGTGGAAAGGGTTAATGTAAGAATATCTCCGTGGCTTTGTTGTGCAAATGAGGCTATTTGAAGGTGGTTTTATGTTGGAGTTTATGCATATGAACTAGGGCTGGAAGGTTGAAAAATGTAGAAAGCTTCCCTATTATATATTCAGATGTAATTCAAGAAAGTCAGGTGAATAATGCTGGTGAATTATCATAGCTAATGGATATGAGGGCATATCAGCTTTTCCAGGTTACTCTCATATGATCTTGCTTCCTTGGATTGATAGTAAAAAGTAAGTTTTTAAAAAATGTTTTTAGTTTGAGTAGTTTAATAATGTTTTATAATTATTTTTATTAATTTGATATTAAATTGAAATGTGTTAATGTCTTTTCCTACAAACATATTACATAATTATTTTCTTCCCAAGTTTGGTACAGTTATTTGTAATTCCATTTTTCCCCATTTGTCTGGAGTTTCCTCATTCTCTTTTTCAGTACAGTGTTTTTTCTTACCCTCTCTCTACTATTTGCCTGCTTATTAACCGTCTGCACTCTGGGCCTTGTCAAATATTGTCGTCTGCTTCAATTTCTTTCCAAAACACAGTGTCAGAATGACAAAACAGTTTGGATCCTGATTATACACTGGGTCTCATCTGGATCCAAACTGTTTGAAAAAGTTGTCACAGAGTTGCCATTAGAGGGATAAAGATTAAGTATCAGCTGCTACTCTTTCTAGGAATGAATTTTCTCCCTTGTTGTACAGTGTCAAACAGTTTGGATCCTCATCTGGATCCAAACTATTGGCATAGCTTTATCTTGAATTCATGGCTAGTGTGCAAAGAGGTAAATATCATATTCATTATTTAGTTTTTATTCAAGGAACTTGTAATAATTCACCCTTTACTCCATAAATACACCTTTTTATGCCTTTGCAAACAGAGTAGACCCAGACAGATGGCTGCTATAGGAGCCATCTGATCAGGGGTTTTTCTATTTGCTTATGGAATAATATAGATCCAATTTTACAGTTTCTGTAATGGCAAAAACATCTTGTGTTTGTGAGCTATTTTAAAAATGAATCTAATTAATATTCATGATGTCATTATTCTTACATGAATGTTCACGGAGTAAAGGGTTTACTCTATAGATACACCTATAGAAGCCGTCTGATCAGGGTCTGCACTGTTTGCTTATCTGATTCTGCAGTTTTTGCCTGGGCAACAATTATCTTGTTTGTATGTCATTTTAAAAAAATGAAGCTAATTAATATTCATGCATAAATCATTTCTTACATGAATATTCATGTACATGTAGTATAGGGTTATTTGAACATGAAAAAAACCCCAAATGGTAGATCCCTTTAAATCCCTTTTGAGAACTGATGGTTCCTTTGCATGCTGAAGTGTCTCATCAGGATACAAGATTCTATGAAATCTGTTTAACTCTTTCCTTTATATAAACACTCCATGATGCCTAACTCTTTCCTTTATATAAACACTCCATGATGCCTTTGTAAACAGAGTAGATCCAGATCAGATGGCATCTATTCAGACACTGGTTTTTTTTAACCGGGTTTTCCACGGAAAATCCAGTTATTGAAATGGTGATGTACTGCAGGTGGTTGTACGGGCGGGTGGGTGGCCAAACTTGTAAGTGCAACCCCTCTCAAACTGTTCAACAGATTTTCATAAAACCTTGCATGTACCAAGGACGCAATATGAAGATGTGCATATTGTCTGGGATTTTTCCTTCTGCAATTTTTCTGAGAGTTATGCCCCTTTGAACTTAGAAATCACTAGGTCTTTTGACCCTACCCTTGTACGCGCAACTCCTGAAACTGCTCAACAGATTTTTTTAAAACTTTGCATGCAGCAAGGACACAATATGTAGATGTGCATATTGTCAGGGATTTTTCCATCTGTAATTTTTCTGGGAGTTATGCCCCTTTGAACTTAGAAATCACTAGTTAATAGTTAAGGAAAACCCGATTTGATGTCGTGTCGACATTTCTTGTTTATGAAATTATAATTGATCTGACTCTACAGTTTCAACCAGTAACAAATATTCCTATGTACATAATAATGCCATAATAAGAATTCAGCTAATAAATATTCATTGTGTAATAATTCTTACATTTCTATTGAACAAGAAAGGGTAAAACTATCTGCTGACAAGTTTGGGTAGATAAAGTATTGTGTAGAGTCAATAGACGGATATTATTTTTAGAAGCAGTTCAATTAAACCCTTTCCCTGTTCAATATTCATGTAAGAAGTAATGACATTAACCCTTTCCCTGTTCTATATTTAGTTCAAATTTCAATACCTATTGAATATTCATGGACAAAAAAGTTATAATGAAATGTGGAACGTGGAATATTGTAGCCATTTTAGAAACTAAAGAAACAGATCTATCAAATTTGATAAGCAAACAGAGTCAGAGAGTAGAACAATCATTTTTTGACTCTAGGAGCCATCTGATCTGGGTCTACTCTGTTTGCAAATATGTGAAAACATGTTTATATGAGGGAAAGGGTTAACAATATTTATTAGCTGAACTTTTATAATGTAAAATTTGAAATGGAATTTTTGGCATAGACAAAAACTGTAGAATCATATCTATATCCTGTCATCAGCAAAAAGAGCAGACCCTGATTGGATGACTTCTATAGGAGCCGTCTGATCTGGGTCTACTTTGTTTATAAACTTATAAAGAAGAGAAAAAGCATTTGTATGAAGGAAAGGATTAAATGTTCTACTGTTTTCAGTGTTGTAATGTTCTTTCTATATTTTGTAAGACTAAATTAGTGTAGAACTGAAAATATCTTAACTTTATTTCTGCAACAATTATCTAAATTATCAAAGATTTTTATACCGATACATCCAGCTGCATATTGGACATAATATTATGCTTTCGCCCATTGCAAGAGTGTTGTAAAGTTAGAAGCCTGATGGAACACGGAATAACTGAGTCTTATCCGGATCCAAACAGTTTGCATAGGTGATCACTAATTCACCAAGAGTGCATTCTTTACACACTACTGTATAGTATATAAATATCACATCCTATGGAGAGAGACAGCACGTACTGTCAACCAGAGGTTGGTTATGTCAACCGAGGCGTTAGCCCAGGTGGACATTACCATACCGAGGGTTGACAATACATGCTTTCTCTCTCCATAGGATGTGATATTTATTTAATTATACATGTACCGAACAGTACAATCAATTTCATCAGCAAAAATATTTATTCAATGACAACAATAAACAGTTTTAAACAAAAGTTATAGAGCTACTCGGTGCTTAAAAATCGCGGAACAGCTTCACATCTCTATTCATGACACGTCATAAGTACATGTACTGGCGGAGCCCTTTTCACTGTTCAATCTTGACAGAGTCTCCTCCGAAATAGTCGCATAACGCGACATTTCTCAAATATAATAAACAAAAACCAATCAGTTGTCATAATGACATTTGTTGATCAAATTGCAAGCGTTAGATGACGCCAATCGATGATGTCATCGGATGACGTCACATACACAATTTAATAAACGCTCACTGATCTTCCGTTCCTATGGTAGCGGGAGACTGTATTTTTCTGACAGTAATTTTTTTCCAGCTGGGCCTGTCAGTATTTCTATGTCACGGTGGCCTATAGGAAATTAACATTGTAAATGAAATTGAGGTATAATAATCAGATCTGTCATATCTTAACCCTTTCCTTAGGCTATTTTTAGACCAAAGCTCTTTGAATGAATCTACCCAAAAGGAGCATTTACTAGAGAAAAGTAAAATTTTAGAATTTTGTAGTTTGAAACCATTGTGATAAATAGAGCATTTGCTCCTATTGGAGCAAATACTCTATTTATCACAATGGTTTCATAAAAGTGACTTTTACAGAGGCGTAGAAAGGCGTATTTATGGAGGAAAGGGTTAATGCAGGGCGAAAGTCATGCAGGAGCTTTCAGCATGACTTTCATCCTACATTAAGCAGCCACCTGCCTACAAAGACATAAATTTTTCATTACTAAAATGTCATAGTATCAAGTTTTTACTGTATACATGCTATAAATTCTCCATTTTTACCACTAGTGCAAAGTAACCTACAACAACAGCTGTTGTTTACCTATTTATTTTTAATAAATATTCATGAAGTCAATAATGACCTATTAATATTAATAAGCTGATTTTTATACTTGCATACAAGCAAAAGAAAATTAGGCCATAGAAGACGCTGTAAAATCATATATAAAATTCATATTACCATATTTATAAGCAAACAGAACAGACCCTGAACAGACAGTTCCTATACGAGCTGTCTGATAAAGTTCTACTCCATTTGCAAAGATATAAAGAGGCGGATGTGACATGTAAAAAGTTGATGTAATTTTCTCAATAAGAATGTGGGGAAAAACAATTGGGAATTGTGGGTAATTGTTGAAGACAAGATTTCTACCAAATAAAATTTTCTGAGCAAATATTTAGCGTTGCTCCGATAGTCGATTATACTCGATGATTGATCGAAAAAGTAATTTTGCCATAATCGATTACTGACTGTATAATCTGTACAGCAGCATCAGTAATTTTCATAGGTGTTTTAATGGGAGTATAACTGTATGAAGTATTTTACCTTTATAATAAGCCTCTATCAAGCTGTATTCTGTGACCATTCATTAAAATTGTCTCTTCGAGATGATTCTAATGAATGTTTGGTTGACACAAAAGCTTAGTTGGGTATTAACTTGTTACATCAAGCTTAACCTGCACAGAATCTCTGAAAGTATTTTCGATTAATTATCGATTTTTAATCGCTAATAAGTGTTCGATTCAATTCGATAATCGATTATGATTTTGGTCAGATTCTCCATCCCTACAAATATTGATTAGCCACAAGGATGTCACCTGGCTGAAAATCTTGCTCTGAAATTTTTTTCTTACACCCTACCTTAAAAATGTGAAACTATCTTTAAACATTTCAATGCAAATCAGACCAAATTGGTCAAGTTTTTTTTTCTAAAATGTATTCAAAGCTTGGGACAAATTCATAACAACATTTCAACAGGTCAATTCACTGTTTCATTATGATCAAAATTGTGGTTATTACAGAGGCATAGAGGAAAGGGTTAAGCAACAGAGCAAAACCTAGTAAGACAGGTCATACAGGAACCGTCTGATCTATGTCTGCTCTGTTTGCAATGGCATGAAAAAGTAATAGTAAGAAGGAAAGGGTTAAAAGAAATGGTAGCTTAATGCAAAAAGAAAATTATGCAGAAAGCTCCGGAATATATTTCTGTTTTTAGTTTACCTGAATTCTTGATCAGGGTAAGCTATTGTGACCGCTTGCTGTCCGGTTTTCAACTTTTTATATTTAACCCTTTCCCTCATATAAACATGTTTTAACGCATTTGCAAACAGTAGACCCAGATCAGACGACTCCTCTAGGAGATCAGGGTCTAATCTGTTTGCTAACAGAATTTCAAAAGATCTGTGTCTTTGAATGGCTACAATGTTCCACCTTCCATATTTCATTTCAATTATTTGGCCATAAATATTCAGTAGGTATTAAAATTTGTATTAAACATAGAACAAGGAAAGGGTTAAAAGATGTGAAAGTACAGAGTTGAAAGTGGTAAGACTTGGTATGGATGTTCTGATACAGTTTCTAGGACAATCCTCTACCTAAGTACTCTTCCCATCATAAGAAATAATCACATCATGAATAATAATTAGATTATTTCTCATAATGTCATGACTGTGAACAAAGGAAATTTTGCCCAGGCAGAAACTGTAGAATTAAGTCTATGTTTTTCCATAATCAAACAGCAGACCCTGATCTGATGGCTCCTAAAGAACAATCTGATCTGGTCTTCTCTGTTTGCAAAGAGGCCAAACGGCATTCTGTGTTAAACTCTGGTTGCTATAGCAACAGGAAAGAAAAGTGTTAATATTGTCTGTAAACTACTGGCCAGAATTCATTGTAACTTTGCAAAAATGATCCTTATATAAATGTCTACCATGGTTGGCCTAATCATTTTGATATGTTGAAAACATGGAAAGAAATGCAAGAAAATGTGCAGCTAGATTTTATAGCAGAGTATATTTTGACACAGACTGGCAAGCCGATAGCTCTGGGGCTGTTATGTAACATCTCCCTGGCATTTGACATAGGCTGACTGGCAAACAGCTCTAGGGCTGTTATATAACATTTCCCTGGCTCATGAAACACTCTTGTGCATGTGCATACAGAGTAGACCCAGATCAGACAGCTCCAAGAGCTATTTGATTAGGGTCCACTACTGGTGTGTTTGCTCATGAAAGTTAATACATGTATAAATGGTTCTACAGTTTCTGCCATGGTCAGAAATTCCCTAGTTCATGTCCCATTATGGTAATTCCATTAATCAATATTGAGTCATTAATTCTTGTATAAATATTCATACGAGAAAGGATTATATATGTATAGCCCTTTCCTTCATATAAACATGTTTTCACGCATTTGTAAACAGAGTAGATAAGGTCTGCTCTGTTTGCTAATGAAATTTAAAAGATGTTTCTTTAGTTTCTATCAAGGCTACAATGTTCCAGCCGCCATATTTCATTATATTTTGTTCATGAATAGTCAGTAGGTATTGAAATTTGGAATAAACATAGAACAGGGAAAGGGTTAATCAATATTGAGTCATAAATTCTTGTATAAATATTCATAAGGGAATGGATTATAGAGAGTTTACTGATGTATCTTGGTCAAAAGGGCAGGCTATATACTTTACCAATCTGACATAATTGATGTTCTTACCTACATAATAGGTCACATGTCCTACTGTCTCAGGTAAGCAATAGGGCAATCACCACCCTCTTGTACATTAATTATGCATTAATCCTTTCCCTGTTGAATATACATGTGAGAAATAACGACATCATGAATATACATCAGCTGATTTTTTATAATGGCATATTCTTTGCAAACCAAGTAGACCAAGATAAGACGTCTCTTGTAGGAGCAGTCTGATCAGGATCTGCTCTGTTTGTTTATGAACTAACATAAAGACTGATGCAATAGTTTCTGGTATGGTATTAAAAAAATTCCTTTGTTCATGATGCCATTAGGAAACTTCATCTAATATTCATACATTCATTATTTCTTAATGAATATTCATGAGATAAAGGGGAATGCTGCTGCCTCGATCATGCTTTTAACTCTGCAGGCTACTGTAAATAATTGTCTTCTGCAGTTGTTGTCTGCTGCTGTTCTTGTGTATTCTCTTGTAGGACCTGTCTGATCAGTGTCTGCTCTGCTTAACCATTTCCCTGTTCTATGTTTATCCCAAATTCCAATACTTACTGAATATTCATGGACATAATAGTTATAACGAAATATGGAAGGCGGAACATTGTAGCCATTTTAGAAACTAAAGAAACAGATCTTTCAAATCCCATTAGCAAACAGAGCAGACCCTGATCAGATGGCTCCTATAGGAGCCATCTGATCTGGGTCCACTCTGTTTGCCAATGCGTGAAAAGGCGTTTACATGAGGGAAAGGGTCAACCCTTTCCCTGCTGAATATTCATGTTGGAAATAATGACATCATGAATATTTATTAGCTGTGTTATGTATATCTATAACTGTATATGTTCACAGGATTTCTTGGTATCAGTAAAAACTGAAGTGTCTGATCTATTGTTATTTCATACGCAAACAGAGCAGAGTCTGATCAGACTACTCCTATAGGAACCATCTGATCTGGGTCTACTTTATTGGCAAAGATATGTGAAAAAGCGTTCATATTGGAAAGGATTAACCCTTTCCCTCATATAAATGTGTTTTCACACATCTGCAAACAGAGTAGACCAAGATCAGACAGCTCCTATAGGAGCCGTCTGACCAGGGTCTGCTCTGTTTGCTAATGGATTTTTAATTTGATAAATCTGTTTCTATGTACATGCCGTTGTATACTTTCTAAAATGGCTACAATGTTCCACCTACCAAATTTCACTATAACTATTTTGTCCATAAATATTCAGTATTGAAATTTGTAATATACATAGAAAGGGAAGGGTTAAATGATGTTAAAAGTCAGATCCTGTCTTCCCTTGTTTCAGTGCCATAAGAAATGATTTAATTTATATTCATGAAATCATTAATTCTTTCATGAATATTCATGAAGTGAAGGATTAAATGGCTACTGTAAAGAGATTCTACAGTGTACTTGTCATCTGGACCTCTGAGTTGCATGGCTCATGTGTATTGTGAACATCTGTCTATAATAGTAGATGCTCAATGAACATATGGTAATTCTAGTCATTTGAACCTATTATTTCATGAATATTGATGAAGGAGATAATGACGATAACGAGACCATGAATATTGATTGCCTGAAATATACCGGTATAAAGGGCATATGAACAAAGGAAGATTTAGCTATGGCAGAAAAAGTAGAATTAGATCAATATCCGTATGCAACCAGAGCAGACCTGCAGCAGCTGTCTGATCTGGGTCAGTGTTTGTGAAAGTATAAAAATGTGTATACAAAAAGTAACATGTATATGAAATAATGGGTTAATCCTTTCAAATTTATCTGAAAAAAATAAAATCATTCCAATAGAATTCTCAAGTTACTTTCATCTTCTAAAGCCCTTTCCCTTTTTAGCCTTTATTCAAAATTTATCACCTCATTAATATTCATAAACAGAATCAATAGCATGGAACATGGTAAATGGATTTTTTAACCTTGTTGGAAACTGTAAATTTAGAGCTATAAAATTTCATAAACAAACAGAGCAGACCCTGATCAGGAGCTGTCTGATCTGGGTCTTCTCTGTTTGCTAAAGGCATGAAAAGGCGTTTATATGAGGGAAATGGTTAAAACTGTAACGGTGTTATTCAGCAACAGTCTTGATCCAAACTATTTGCAAATACAAATGTACCGTCCATTTAAGAGATGGATTGGTGCCTCTTTAGTATGTTTACGTAAGTCTTTATTCATGTTGTAGAACCTCTCCATGTAAGCTTCAAAATGATTAATCATGGGGGTCTTTAACCATTTATTCAATGAATATTCATGTGAGAAATAATAACGTCATAAATATGAAAACATACAATAAATCATGTATAAACGATTATTTGGTACTGGTAGAGAACGTAGGATCGGATCTAATATAATTTCATAAGCAAACAAGGCAGACCCTGATCAGACGCCTCCTACAGGAGCCGTCTGAGCGGACTCTATTCTGTTTGTCGTAGAAAGGTGTTATTAAAGGAGTAAAGGCTTAATGCTAGGTCGCTACAATATGCAGACTGAAGGTAATTCAGAAAGCTTCCATAATTATGCTCCCATGATATTCATTCAGCATTAACTTTTTTGTTCCTTCAAACACCTTTTTATGCCTTTGCAAACAGAGTAAACCCAGATCAGATGGCTCCAGTAGGAGCAGTCTGATCAAGGTCCACTCTGAGTCATCTGACTACAGTCTTACCAATATCAAAAGTTCCTACATGTATGTACATGTGCCATTATAAACATTCAGCCAATAAATATTCATGATTTCATTATTTCTAATACGAATATTCAACATGGAAAGTTACCGCCTGCCATAATGACCCAGAATTAGATTTGGGTAGTCATAATTTTATTGACAGGATTTACTGTATTCTATAGAACAGTTACTGTACTGGTTATATCATGGGAAAGAGCCAGGCCAGGAAAAAAAGTCCTTTGGGGTTTGGATGTTTTGCACTAGTATAAGTAGTATGTGTACGATGGCATCTGCTGCAGGGTATATAAGACCATGCTCAGGGTCTCAACCCATTCCTTCATATAAATGCCGTTTCACGCATTTGCAGACACAGTAGACCCAGATCAGATTGCTCCTATAGGGTCTGCTCTGTTTGCTTTTGAAGTCATGATATAGGTCTGATTCTACTGTCTTTTTTTAAGGAAAATTCCCTTGAAAAGTTTACATTATAAAATTCAGAATGTCATAATTGTTTGCATGAATATTGAGCAGGGAAAGGGTTAACCAATTACTTCATGGATGCTCATGCCAGAAATAATGACATCGTGTATATTAATGATATGAATTTCTATAATGGCTTGATAGCAAGATCATTTTGGGCCATGACAGAAATTGTAAAATAAGATCAATATAATTCCATAAGCAAACAGAGAGGACCCTGCAGCATGATCAGATGGACAGGAGCTGTCTGATCTGGGTGTACGCTTGAAAAGTTTAAAGGCATTAAAAGGTGTATAATTTTTTCATGTTGTAAAATAACCCTCAGTAAAGGTATGGTTACTCTTTTGTAAACGGAGAGAGTTGGCCTATATCAACCAGACAGCTCTAAGCTCTTGTAAGAGTTGTCTGATCAGGATCTCTGCTGTTTGCCTAAATGATGTTATAAATACATGTATGAGTCTACAATGAAATGGCAACTATTCCCTTGTTTTATTTGCTATAATAAATAAATAAATAAAAAAAATCATTGATATTCATGAAGTCATAAAATCTTATGAATATTCATGAAGTAAAGGATTACATCATTATCTAACTTGGCTCTGCACACAAGAGAAATTGTAGTATGCTAAAATTGTAGTCTGCTACAAACTTCAGAGTTAACTCTGCATACTAAGTAATTTTCTTCTGCAACAATTGTCATCTGCTTCAATTCTTAAAATATTGCAAAAATGTGGTCATTGTCAAACGTTTGGATCCAGATGAGACCCTGCCTCATGCTGTTTGAATAGGTAATCAGAGTTTTGCCTCTAGCGTGCAAAGAGTTGACCCTTTCCCTGTTTTATGTTTATTCCAAATTTCGATACATTATATATATTCATATATATATTCATGGACAAAACAGTTATAATTAAATATGGAAGGTGGAAAATTGCAGCCATTTTAGATTAGAAAGTAAAGAAACAGATCTTTCAAATTCCATTAGCAAACAGAACAGACCCTGATCAGACAGCTCCTTTAGGAGCCGTTTGATCTGGATCTACTCTTTTTGCAAATGCACGAAAAGGTGTTTATATAATGGAAAGGGTTAATATCTCTTCAATTTTTTTCTCAAAATATAGAGTTACAAATGTTACATATGTTACATCTGGATCCAGCCATTTGCGTTAGGTCATTATAAATGACTTAATTGCTGAGAGTGAATATAGGTAGAAGACCCACACTTAATCTCTTCGATCAAGATGAAATGATTCTTGACAGCTTATGTTATTGTTTGAATCATTAGCTAACACTCTGATAAACACAGAAAAGAGTTTAATGTAAGAAGACCATAATTATACAATAAAAAACCTATACTAGAATTCTAGTAGAGAAGAATTTAGGCACTTTTAGGTAGGTGGCTGCTCTAATGCATGGTGTCACACAGAAAGCTACTAGAGAAGCTTTTTGCATGACTTTCACCCTGCATTAAGCTGCGACCTGTCTCAAAGACAGGTATTTATACTGAATTTTACATCCGGTTTAGAGGGGTTTTACTGTTCTTGATAACCAATCCTTTTTATGCCTTTGCAAACAGAGTAGAAGAAGTTCAGCCGTCTGATCAGGGTCTGCTCTGTTTGCTTATTCTACATGGCCAAAACTTTCTTTGTTCATATTCCATTTAATTCCATTCATTAAATATTCATGATGTCATTAACAGTATTCCTTATATGAATATTCATGAGTAAAGATTTGTGCGCAATTTAGTTCAATTATACTAAAAGGGTTAAATTACCTCATGAATATTCATGGAATGTAAGAATTGATGACTTCATGAATATAAATTCAATGCAATTTTATTATGGCTCATGAAACGGCAAAAATTGCCCAGTGTGGCAGTGAGAAGCAGGTTTTATTAATATTATTTAAGCAAACGGCAGCTGATCAGACCACTTTTGTAAAGTTAGAGAAACATGTGACTCCATCAGAACTTCATGCTCTTTATCACTATAACAAGATCTGTGTTCTGGCTAATTTCTAATTCATTGGTAAATTTTAACCCTTCCTTCATGCAAAGGCATTCTCATGCCTTTGCAAACAGAGAAGACCCAGATCAGAAGGCTTCTGTAAGAGCCATCTGATCCGGGTTTACTATGTTTGTTTATGAAATTATAATAGTTTTGTGAAATTGTAATGTCTCTACAGTTTCTACCAAGACCAAAAATTAATTGTGTCCATATACAAGTATAAACATTCAGCTACTAAATATTCATGATGTCATTATTTCTTACATGAATATTCAACAGGGGAAGGGTTATTGCAAACTTTGGTTACATGTACTTGAAAACTTTCTCAGACAGCACCATTTTTAGCTCATCAGAGCACAAACTGCTCAGGGTGAGCTTTTGTGATCGCTTGATCGGCGTGCGTCATGTGTCATCAACAATTTAAACCTTCAAAAATCTTCTGAATCTACAGGGTTCTCAGCTTTCGTCTTTGGCACATTGCATCATCTGTAGGTCCTCTACAAAATTTGTATAAATTATGCCCCTGGGGTCAAAATTGGCCCCGCCCCAGGGATGGCCAATTTTCAATAGGAACATATAGTGAAAACTTTGAAAATCTGAAAACTTTGAAAATCTTCTCCTGAAACTGGAAGGTTCTGAGCTTTCACATTTGGCACATAGCATCATGTTCAGGTCCTCTACAAAAGTTTATATAAGTTATGCCCCTGGGGTCAAAATTGGCCCCGCCCCAGGGGTGGCCAGTTTTCAATAGAAACATAGTGAAAACTTTGAAAATCTTCTGAAACCGGAAGGTTCGTAGCTTTCATATTTGGCACATAACATCAAGTTCAGGTCATAACATCAAGTTCAGGTCCTCTACAAAGGTTATATAAATGATGCCCCTGTGTCAAAATTGGCCCTTCCCCAGGGGTGGCCAGTTTTCAATAGGAACATATTATAGTAAAAACTTTGAAAATCTTCTCCTGAAACTGGAAGGTTCTCAGCTTTCATATTTGGCACATAGCATCATGTTCAGGTCCACTACAAAAGGTATATAAATTATACCCCTGGGGTCAAAATTGGCCCCGCCCCAGTGTCTGATATTCATCGGGTAAAGGGCTAAAGGTAGAACGTCTTTCCAGTGTTGCTATAACTTAGACTGTACATGTATTATAGCACTATAGCTTAGATTGTACATGTATCTGTTTGTATGATTTCAGAGGGACAGTAAACCATGAATGGTGAAGGTGAGACAGACAACAAGCAGGCGGTTGTGGGCACACCTACAACTACTCAGACCCCGGTGCAGCCCCTTCAGCCCGCAATGCTACAACAGATACCTATTGCAGGCATGCAGGGAGGGCCCTTCATTTTGCAGAACCCCTTCGCCCAACAGGGATTGGTAGGTGTCTTGACATACAGTAAAGAATATTTAACCATTTTCCTCATATAGAGATGACTTTTGGCACCTTTGCAAACAAAGTAGACCCAGATCAGACAGCTCCTGTAGGGGCTGTCTGATCAGGGTCTGCTCTGTTTACTTATAGCATAATATGATATAGCATAATATAATTCTGATTCTGAAGTTTCTGTCATAGCATGAACTTCCTGGTTAATGTGCAATAATTGATATTCAGTCCATGAATATTCTTGAAGTAATAGCTTCTTAGATTAATATTCATGGGGGAAACGGTTTATTCTGTGATTATAATTTTAACCCTATGAATGCTTAACATGGAATGGCCTACCAGAGTGCATTCATTTAGAGAGACTTGATTTATTTTGCTAGAGGATTTTGAAAGTCAAACAGTACAGATCCTGATCAGAGTGCTCCTACAGGATGCCTCTGATCTACGTCTACTCTGTTTGCTAAGCCAGTTTCACTATAGAGAGCATGTCTTGGGTATTCGTTAGCCTTTTGCTTACAGTTCTAGTTATATACCGTAATTATTTCACAGCTTATGATATAACTACAAAGTATGAAAATTCCATTCATGATAATTAATTTATGGATGAATTATGATTTGTATCTAAAGAGATCTTGTACTTGGCAAAGTTATCAAGATCTGTCGTTGAACTTTGCATATTTATTGGTATCAATGCAGACTCTAAATCTCAAGAAAAAACTTAGATTTTACATTGAGAAACATTTGAATCTTGAAATTATTATTGAGGAGACAAACTGTCGACTTTAGTTTAAACCAGTTGCCTGATTGCAGTCAAACAACCCTTACCCTTTTAACACTAAAATTGTTTGGCTTTAATCATTTCAATGTTTGAAACGAGTGTTCTGACAGTTATAAAATGTAGATCCAGATCAGAAGGCTACTAGAGGAGGGTCTACACTGTTCAAGATCCTCTCTCAATTATGCCCTTTGATACGTAATGGATTCTATGGTTAGTGATAGACTTCAAAAATCACTTTGAACTTTTTGCATTCAAAGGGTTAATCTTCAGTGTAATTTGTATGCCCTAGCCATTCAAAGAATGTGGGGCATTAACACTTTAATGAATATTCATTTAAAAATAATGACTTCATGAATATTGATTAGTGGAATATTTATAATGGCATATGAACGAAGGAATTTTTGGCAGAGGCAAAAAGTGTAAAAATGAAAGTATTATTTTACTAGCAAACAGAGCAGACCTTGATCAGACAGCTCCTACAGGAACTTTCTGGTCTTGGTCTTCTCTGTTTGCAGATACATAAATATGCATCTTTATCAAGTAACGTGACAATTGTTACCCCACTCCATGCATATGTGCTTTAGTTTGCTTGGGCATACATGCCTTGTGGACACATTTCTAGTTCCTATTTCATTAAATATATACAATCAGATTGACTGGCAATTTTTCTCATAATGAGACAATGAATTGACCTGTTGAAATGTTGTTATGGATTTGTCCGAAGCTTTGAATACATTTTAGAGAAAAAAAACTTGTCCAATTTGGTCTGATTTGCATTGAAATGTTTATAGATAGTTTCACATTTTTAAGATAGGGTATAAGAAAAAAATTTCAGAGCAAGATTTTCAGCCAGGTGACATCCTTGTGGCTAATCAATATTTGTTCAGAAAATTTTATTTGGTAGAAATCTTGTCTTCAACAATTACCCACAATTCCCAATTGTTTTTCCCCACATTCTTATTTAGAAATTAAACCAACTTTTTACATGTTAAATCCGCCTCTTTATATCTTTGCAAATGGAGTAGAACTTTATCAGACAGCTCGTATAAGAACTGTCTGTTCAGGGTCTGTTCTGTTTGCTTATAAATATGGTAATATGAATTTGATTTTACAGTGTCTTCTATGGCCTAATTTTCTTTTGCTTGTATGCAAGTATAAAAATTAGCTTATTAATATTAATAGGTCATTATTGACTTCATGAATATTTATTAAAAATAAATAGGTGAACAACAGCTGCTGTTGTAGGTTGCTTTGCACTAGTGGTAAAAATTGAGAATTTATAGCATGTATACAGTAAAAACTAGATACTATGACATTTTAGTAATGAAAAATTTATGTCTTTGTAGGCAGGTAGCTGCTTAATGTAGGATGAAAGTCGTGCTGAAAGCTCCTGCATGACTTTCACCCTGCATTAGCCCTTTCCTCCATAAATACGCCTTTCTACGCCTCTGTAAAAGTCACTTTTATGAAACCATTTATGATAAATAGAGCATTTGCTCCAATACGAGCAAATGCTCTATTTATCACAATGGTTTCAAACTATAAAATTCTAAAAAAAAATCCTTTTCTCTAGTTAATGCTCCTTTTCGGTAGATTTATACAAAGTAAATGGATCTAAAAATAGCCTATGGAGGAATGGGTTAAGCTGCCACCTGTGTTAAAGATAAAAAAGGCACCTATTTCAGTGTTCATAGTATCGAGTTTTTACTGTACAGTGCTCCCTCCCTACAACGGCCCTCTCAATAACGATTCCCTCCTTACAACAACGCATGTCACTGTTTCCGAAACAACAAGGCTCCAGAAACAACCTTTGTCCATCGTATTTTCTTTATGCCTCAATCAAACTCTATGTTGTGACCACTCTTTAGAATCGTCACTTTGTGACGATTCTAAAGAGTGGTCACATCATAGGGTTAGATGGAGGCATAACGGTTTTAGTTCTCGAAATACACCTTATCTGGGGATCTGCAAACAAGCTAATTATGTTTGATTTTCCCTCCCTATAATAACTGCCTCTGAACAACACATACAGTATTCGTATCCCAAAGGGTGTTGTTGTAGAGAGGGAGCACTGTAGTTGTTTCTTGATGCAGAAAAGGCAATTTTGAAAAAAAATATCAGCTGTATGCTTCGTTTTCTTTTTTTACCCATACATTTTAAAAGACAGACTATGTTCTTTCTCCTCCAGTTAGTACAGCTGAATGAAATATACCAAATGGTACAGCCCCTGATCAAATGGCTCATTGAGCCATTTGATCTTGGTCTTCACAATTTGTTTCAGTTCAGGTTAATTGCTCTAATTACCCCAAGTATTTGGACAGACTTCGGCAAATAGCGCAGGTCAAGGTCAAAGTGCTTCTGAAAGAGCCATTTGATCAATGTAAGTCTAATTTAACCCTTTCAGTGCAGTCCAGGAGTCACTAGTGCCCTTTGCAAACAGTGTAGACCCAGCTGAGAGGACCCCTAGAAGAGCTGTCTCATCAGAGTCTGCACTGTTAACACATTTCTAGAATAATATCCATGAATATTCACAGTAAACTTGACAGTTTTGAATTATGGAATAGTCCATTTGAAAAGTCAAAATGGTGCCAAATTGAATTATTTTACAAACTGGTGGAAAGGTGATACAGGTGATATAGTGTGTATGAATACTATGGGTACTTAAGGTACAGTATAGTGGTTAGCACTTAACCTGGGAAAAAAATAAAGTCCGCTCAAACTGTGATGTGAAGCAAGATTTACTTACAGTAAAATCTCTCTAAACCGGACGTTAAATTTAGTTGAAGTATCAGTCTTGGAGACAGTTGGCAGCTTAACCCTATCCTCCATAAGCTATTTTTAGACCCAACCTCTTTGAATTAATCTACCGAAAAGGAGCATTAACTAGAGAAAAGGAAAATGTTAGAATTGTGTAGTACTGAAATCATTGTGATAAATAGAGCATTTGCTCCTTTGGAGCAAATGCTCTATTTATCACAATGGTTTCAAGAAGTGACTATTGCAGAGGCGTAGAAAGGCATATTTATGGAGGAAAGGGAATTCACCCTGTATTAAGCAGTTACCTGCGTAAAAATATCTAAATTCTGCTCTAATAGAATTCTGGTTCAAAAACTGCTGACCAAGGGTCAAACAATTACTCTGAATCTCATGTGGATCCAAACTGTTTGCAGAAGTCAGTTAGGTCATCATCAACAAGACAAGGGTTACTGTAACTGTTTGAAATTAAGTTATGTTAAATGGATGTCAAGATACCTAGGTGACATATAGTTGATTCTGTCTACAATCTACCAAGGGTGAGGTTAGACATGTAAATTGTCTTTTAACAGTATGTTTATTGAATAAAAAGAAAATTACAAATTCATTAATGCGCCCTTAAACATTCATATATGCCTGTAAGATTTTTATCATAGGGTGAATTAAGGTCACTATTTGAAATTTAAATGAAGATTTGAGTAAAAACATTTGGTAGAATATTCATCAAATTAATTTTCAAGTTGGAAGTTTCTGTCAGTGTTCATTGAAGAGTATTGGTTCAAGCTACATTTTCAAGATGGAACATGTTAACCCTTTACTTGGTAATCCTACCATGTATCACCTGCTGTAAACAAGGTGACACTTAGGTATTACTTCTGCTGTCAGTCTATTATGCTATCTTTTTCTCCATCTGTTTGTCTGTCCATCATTCCTTTATTGCCATGCTTTCACTTCTGCAGGTGATACATTTATTAACTCTTGGTAACTTTTAACCTGCTGAGCAAGTTTGTGTGCACAAATATTCATAATCTGGATCCAGATTGCTTGCAAAAGCAATCACCAATATGCCTATAACAGTCTAAAGGTTTAAGCTTTGCAAACAGAGTACACACAGATCATAAAGCTGCTGTAAGAGCCTACTCTTTTTGCTTAATACTATAGATCTAGTTCTACACTGTCTGCCATGGCCAAAATCCCTTGATGCATGTGCCATAAATAATACACTTAATGAATATTCATGAAGTCATAATTCTTACATGAATATTAATGAAGTAAAGGGTTTAGACAGAGTTTGACCCTCAGTACAGTAAAACTTCTCTATAATGGCCACTAAATTACGGTACATCAAGTATTTTGTGTTGAAGGCAGGTGGTTGCTTAAATCAAGGTGAAAGTAAAACAGAACGCTCCTATAGGAGCGTTCTGTTTTACTTTCACCTTGCTTTAAGCAGCCACCTGCTCTAATATAACAACTAATTAACACAATTTAGTGGCCATTATAGAGAGGTTTCACTGTATTACGAGGAGAATGATAACCATTGCAAACCATTTGTATCCGGCGTGGAAGGCTATTAACCTTGTTCTTCATGAATATTTATTTAAGAATTTATGGCCTCATGAATTATTAATGAACTGATTCATGAATTATTAATGAACTGATTTTTTTAGTATTTGGCACATGAATCAAAGGAATATTTTCCTTGACAGACAGAGTAGAATTAGATCTATAGCATAGTTTGAGCGAACATTCACAAGAGCTGTCTGATCTGGATCTAATCTGTTTTCAAAATTATAAATACCGTATGTGTTTCTATGAAGTATAGGGTTAAATCATTGTCTTATCAGAATCCAAACTGTTTGATGTCTTCTTTGTTAACCCTTTGAGTGTGGGACACGTATGTGCTGGCATTTGCAAACATTGTAGACCCAGATCCCTCTAATCAGGGTCTGAACTGTGTTTAATTCAAAATCTTCTGGCAATGGTTAAGGGAAACAAGACAGTGGATAAGAGGCTTTCCATGTATTAAAATATTTTTTTCTTTCTCTCAACCCAACCCTATCTTGTATACTTATAAGAATCAGCTTAATGTATGTGCTGGCATTTTCAAACATTGTAGACCTAGATCCCGCTAATCAGGGTTTGAGCTGTGTTTAATTCAAAATTGTCTGGCAATGGTTAAGGCAAACAGGACAGTGGATAAGAGGCTTACCATGTATTCAAATATTTTTGTTTTTCTCAACCCAGCCCTATCTTGTGTATACTTATAAGAATCAGCTCATAGAGATGATTTTGATGAGTATGAACAAGACATGGTTTAGAGGAGAAATGTAGATTTCCTAAATACTCCTGTATTTGCAAACTAAGTAGAGCTGTCTGATCAGTGTCTTTTCTGTTAGCTTATGATATACATGTAATATAGAGATCTGATTCTGCAGTTTCTGTCATGATTAAACATCCTTGTGTTCACAGTGCCATTAAAAGATTTGTTAATTATGTCTCTCCCAGTATACTGGGGAGATATATTGTTTTTGTGGGTGGTATCCATCCGTCTGTCTGTCCATCTGTCCAATTTTAATTTGTCCGCAAGTTTTCTCCAAAACCTTTGGTCAGATTTTCATGAAACTTCATATGATTTATCAGCACAATGCCTAGTTGTGCATATCTTATTCCTGTTCCAGTTCGATGATTTTCTGCAGAGTTATGGGGCTTTGAAATGTCTTTTGGTTTTGTTGGAAGGGTGGGGGGGGGGGGGGGAGGCATATATCAGTTTTTGTATCAAAAACAATTCTAGTTAGCATTCATGATGTCATTTTTTTTTCTTGCCTGAGTATTATTGGCGTAAAGGGCTAACCCATTTCTTCATATGAACTCCATTTCATGCCTTTGCAATCAGAGTAGACCCTGATCAGTGTCTGCTCTGTTTGCTTAGAGTATAAAATAGATCTAGTTCTACCTTTTCTGTTTGAGTCAAAACATCCTATATACATAATATGCCATCATAAAAACTAATAAATATTCACGATGTCATTATTCCTTACATAAATATCGAACAGGGAAAGGGTTAAGGTTCATTGTTGACAGTGTGTGATATAGCATAAAGAACAGTTACTGTTATAACTACCCTGTTCACCAGCATTTGGACATACATACTTAGATAAATAGTGCAGACCCAGATCAAACAACTCCTGAAGAAGCCATTTGATCAGGGTCTACACTATTTGCTACCATGTCTAATTTAAAGCTATCAAAATTATGTCAAATTGATGTACTCAACTTTACAAACTATTGAAGAGAGAAGATCAGATTCCATATATTTAACCATTACCCTCATATAGAGGCTTTTTTCACACTTCTGCAACAGAGTTGGCCCATATCAGATATCTCATGCAGGATTCGTCTGCTCTGATTGTTTAAAGAATAATATAGATGTGATTCTAGTTTCTGGCAGTCAAAAACAACCTTTATAGAATATTCATGATGTCATTATTTCTTACATGAATCTTCATTAGATAAAGGGTTTAAACCCTTACAGTGCGGGACATGAGTCACTAATGTCATTTGCAAACAGTGTAGACCCAGATGAGAGGGCTCCTAGAGGAGCCCTCTCATCAGGGTCTGCACTGTTTGTCATGTTACACTTTTCTGTAGAAACATCCCAAAATATTCTCCATAAGCTTGACCTGTTTGAATTTTGGAAATCCATTTGAAATTTCAGCGTTGTAAGGGTTAAGTTATCAAAATTATGCCAAAATGGCTTACATGTATTCTGTCTTACAACTTAGTGGAAAAGGGAGGTTAATAGTGTCCAAATACTTGGGGTAATTAGTGCACACCTTTTGGATAAATTCATAATAGCCATTGCAAATTGTTTTGATGGATATGAGATTCTGAATATCTCAGAGGAATTAGTTACGATGATGTTCATTTCCTCAGACTGTGAGAATTAGTTACGATGATGTTCATTTCCTCAGACTGTGTGAAAGAGATATGCAATCCTTAACCTTCCTCTTAATGAATATTCATGAAAGAAATAATGTCTGAATATCAGTTAGCCGAAGTTTTTAACATAACATATGAACAACGAAGTTTTTAGCCACGGCAGAATATTTATAATCTGATCTTTATTATTCCATAAGTAGACCCTGTTCAGACAGCTCCCTCAGCTGTTTGATCTTGGTCTACTTTGTTTGTAAAGATATAAAAGCTAAATTATCAGTAATAAAGTGTGGATGTAAATTCCATGTTAAACTGGATATAGAAAAAAAACAATGAAGAATTTGTTTCAAATGCAGCAAATATTTAGCGGGTTTGATTCAAGTTCAGTCTTAGATAGCGCTGCAAATAGAATTTGATCCATGTCATAAAAAAGACGCATATAACTCTAACTATCTTTTGATATTTGTTTAACTCTGTAGACCTGGTTCTACTGACTTTTAAAATGAAAAAAAAAATCAATTAGAAAATGTTTCATTCATCACCAGTTGTAGTATTCTAAGGTACCTTAAGGTTTTGGAAAGACAGACTTGGACAGATAGTATAGATCCTGACCAAACTGCTCTTAACTCTTTGCATGCTAGCGGCGAAACTGTGATTACCTATGCAAACAGTTTCGATCCTGATGAGACGGCGCATAATTTTTGTAATGTAATTTTTGTAAAAAAATGAGAGAAAGTTTATTTTAAGAATTGAAGCAGACGACAATTGTTGCAGACGAAAAATTACTTAACTTGCAAAGAGTTAAAGGAGTTGTATGATCATGATCTACACTATTTGTTACTCTTAGTTTCACCAGTTACAAATGTGGTGTTAACTTACTCAACTTTACATATACACTGTAGCTGGTTAAATCTATCACTTTTCAATATGCATGTAAGAAAAAAAATAATAACATTGATCATTAATATTTATGAACTGAATATTTATGAAAGCATAATATTATGTACACAGGATATATTGGTATTTGAAGAATCTATTATAATTCATAAGAGAGCAGACCTACAGGAGCCATCTCATCTAGGTCTACTGTTTGCAAAAGCTTGAAAAAGCATTTATGAGTGAAATGGTTAATGAGCAAATTTTTGAGAGAGAAAAAAACACGAACAAACAAAAAACGGATCCTCATCCTGCAAAGGGTGAAAAGGCATTTATATACATTTGTATTTAGGAAAGGGTTAAGGGGAAGATTTGGGTGTTTGACTATTTATGTTTTGTTTCATATTCTGTAGCTGTAGCTGCAAGCACTGACCAGGAATAACTTTTTCAACACAGCAATTGATCTGTGTCTACACTGTTTGGAAATATCCAAGCACTCTTTTTTTCTGTGTCACTGTTTTTACATGGAAGAACTTGGTGTGAATAAAATGTGAATAGTGTAATCAGAAAATAGGCAGGTCCTAGGATACAAGGATGTTATTTCATTTTATATTCAGAATGTGAAAAAAAAATGAAATAAGGATATTAACCATTTACTTGAATATTCATGCAAGACTCACCTCCTATTATGAATATTAACTTAAATCTTATATCGAAAATTTAAGATAAGAAAATTTGTGCAGCCCCAAACAGTACAGAATCGGATCTCTAACATTTAACCCATTCCCTCATAGGCTATTTTTAGATTCAACCTCTTTGAATAAATATACCGAAAAGGAGCATTAACTAGAGAAAAGGAAACTTTTAGAATTTTATAGTTTGAAACCATTGTGATAAATAGAGCATTTGCTCCTATAGGAGCAAATGCTCTATTCATCACAATGGTTTCAAGAAGTGACTATTACAGAGGCATAGAAAGGCGTATTAAGCACAACAGACTCTGGTCAGAACTCCTACAGAACTGTCTTATAGGGATCTATTGTTTGCAAAGATGTAAAAAATGGGGTTATAAAGTAATGGGTTAACTAATTTAATCAACCGGTACTGTTATAAAAAAGGTAATACATTTACTTTTGAACTTTTTCAGATACCAGCGATGGCCTCTCCGATGCAGGGCGGCCTCCAGCTGTCTACTTCTGAGTTACAGCAGCTTCAGCAGCAAATACAGCTACAAATACAACAACAGCAGCAGCTGCAGCAGCTCCAACAACAGCAGCAACCAGCATCCCAGCAGTCAGCAGTGTCTCAGCAGTCAACAGTGTCTCCACAACAGTCGGTGGCCCAGCAACAGCCAGGGACCCTGCAGCAGCCAGTGGCCCTTCAACAGCCAGTGTCTCAGCCCACTGCTGTATCTGCACTACAGGTACATAATGATGTAACTCTTAACCCTTTATTCCATAAATATTCCTTTAAACCATTACCTCATATAGGCTATTTTTAGACCCAACCTCTTTGAATAAACCTACCTAAAAGGAGCATTAACTAGAGAAAAGGATTTTTTTTATATAATTGTGTAGTTCTGAAACCATTGTGATAAATAGAGCATTTGCTCCTATGGTTTCAAAAAAGTGATATTTACAGAGACATCATAAGGCGTCAATATGAGGGAATGGGTTAAGTGCCTTTGCAACCAGATAAACCTAAAGCAGACAGCTCCTGTAGGAGCCGTCTGATATGACATTGTCTGCTGTGTTTGCGTATGGAATTATTATTATTTTTTTAATGGCATTTGAACACAGGAATTTTTGGCCATGGCAGAAACTGTAGAATCAGATACAAAGTATTACATAAGCAAACAGAGCAGGCTCAGATTGGACAGCTCCTACAGGAGTTATCTGATCTTGATCTACTGTGTTCGCAAACTTATGGAGTAAAGGGTTAAGTGACCAGATCCTTTTCCAATAATGTTAAAGTCTTCATTATTTATCTAGTACTTGTCTGCCACATATGTGGCTTTCTTTAGTATATGGCTAAATATAAAGAAACACTAAAAATCTTCTTCTAAAACTGTTGACTGAATTTTATTGTAATTTTGTATGAAGGTTTCCCTTTGACAAAGAGTGCTCAATTTTGTGTAATTCCTAAAAACTGTCGCAGCAAGTGGTTAACCTCTTGCTATGATTTAACCCTTCTCTTGCTGAATTTTAAAATACATTTCTCCTTTACCCATGCCCTGTTGTATAATTACATATTTCTTCACTGTGTACAAGTGTATCGCTGTGCAAACACTGCTGTGGAGTGCACTGGTTGCACAATCAACTTGTAAATAGTGCAGACCCTGATGAGACAGCTCCTGCAGGAGCTGTCTCATCTGGGTCTTCACTATTTACAGGTAGGTATATTGACGTGAATAGCAAGCGAAGGGTTAAAGTGGTTCTGCATATGTTCTTTTTATGCTACACATTTCATGACCTATTGCCTCCTGTGATTGATACAGTGGCATCATGGCCCTATTGTTATTTTGGACATGAAAAGTCAATTTAAAAGGCATTTTTGCTTTGAGAAAGTTAATTGATTGTAAATTATGTACTTATTATGAGTCTTCTTATTTCTAACTAGTGATTATAAGTCTGGATATTTATTCTTTACACTATATGTTGGCTTTTTTATGCCTCTGCAAACAGAGTAGACCTAGATCAGATGGCCCCTGTAGAAGTCATTTGGTCAGGGCCTGCTCTGTTTGCTTATGAAATCACAAAGATCTGATTCTACAGTTTCTGCTATGTTTTCAGTTGCCATTTTAAAAATTCATTCTTCATGAATATCCTTTAAGTAAAGGGTTAATTACTATCTGATGTGCATATATTTGCTAGACTGTCTCCAGTAGTCCGTTAACCAGCACACAGATGACAACCCCACAAGTGCAGACAGCCCAGATCCCGACTATGGCAGGCATGCAGCAGATTGTTCTTCTGAACCCTTCCCAGCTGTCGGCAGCACTTCAGCCCCAGTTCATGCTCCAGTCACCTGCAGCTGGAATGGTAAGGCCAGCAAATCCAGTCCAGTCAATTATTTCATTAAAATCTCTAAAGAAATCTATGTACGCTTTATAACACCATAGTAAAAATGAGCAAATACATTCATTATTCCTTATATGAATATTTATCAGGTAATAAAGACCAAAGTATTTGGTCGAAATGTTGGTACATGTAATAAAAAAACAGTTTACACTAGACGTCCAAGATCATTGGTTTTGCTTTTATTTACCTTTTATAGTCAGCAGGTAATAGTTTAATCAGTTTATGTTCAATATTCATTCTTTTCTGCAGGGTGGCTTTGTGTTACCCGGGCTTACCACAGCAGTTCCTACCAGTCAAACTCAAACAGCGACACCAATCAAGCTACAGACGTTGCCCACCCTGTCTACACCCAACAACACCAACCAGATTTCCACCTCTGTAACCTCTGCACTAAATCAGATTGTCACTACACCAATGAGCGATACAAGCATGGCACCAACAGCGGATTCTCCACCCATTGGGGGTGATCTATTGAGTGGAGGATTGAACTTACCACCGGTAAGTTAAATTGAAGTGTGAATCCTGAGATAGTACCTTGTAGAAGCATTGCAAATAGGTAGACCCAAAAGTAGGTATTTTTTTCCTCCCAGAGGAGCTTTCTGTGTGACTTTCACCCTGCATTAACCCTTTACTCCATGAATATTCATGTAAGAAATTATAACATCATAAATATTAATTAGATTGTTATAATAGCAAATGGACACCAGAATTTTTGGCCATGGGAGAAACTAGAATCATATCTATATTATACCATAAGCAAAAAGAGTAGACCCTGATCAGACGGCTCCTATAGGACTCATCTGATCAGAGTCTGCTCTGTTTGCAAAGACTTAGAAAAGGTGTATTTATGGAGTAAAGGGTTAAGCTGCTACCTGTCTTAACCCATTACCTCTTAGGCTATTTTTAGATCCAACCACTGAATAAATCTACCAGAAGGAGCATTAACTGGAGAAAAGGCATATTTCAGAATTTTGTAGTTTGAAACCACTGTGATAAATAGAGCATTTGCTCCTATAGGAGCAAATGCTCTATTTATCACAATGGTTTCAACAGGTGACTATTACAGTGGCGTAGAAAGGCGTATGGAGGAGAGGGTTAAAGGTTGATACTATTACATATTTGAGTGTTTGTATAATCGAGGATTTACTGCAGTCATAAAATTTCTATTCATGTACAGAGTTGTATATAATAGGCGAATTAAGAAGTAAAATATTGTTTATATTTCTCCACCAAACCCTATGATCTTTCATCAGCTCATTAGAATCAGCTTTCTGAGTTGATTCTAATCATTCTAATGAGTAGCAGCAAGAGAAAAATGATATTAGATCAGGATGCTTCTTATCTACTTCTCTGCTTGCATTAACCAGTAACTCAATGAATATTCATGTAGGAAATAATGTATGTATGATTATTAATATTACATGTATATGCTATGAAAACATTAATTTCTTGGCATGGAAGTTATAGAATCTGCAATCAGAATTATACTATTTCATATTAAGCAAACAGAGTAGGCCCTTTTTAGACGGCACCTTCAGGAGTTGTCTGAACTGGCCATTGGGTCTACTCTTTTTTCAAAGGTGAATAATGTGTATCTATGGAGTAAAGAGTTAATAAAATTAGCTGTTCATTTATTTCTATGTGTTTTATTCATACTCACAGGAAGAGAATATTGATTTGGAGGAACTGGAGCAGTTTGCAAAGTCCTTCAAGCGAAGAAGAATAGAGCTAGGTGAGTGATGTTACTTTACGCTTTATAAAGCATCAATATTTTTCTTAATGAACAGGTCAGGAATAATGATTTTATGAATCTATTTATAAAATATTAATTCAACAAATTTTTATAATTGCCTATATGTAGGAGAATATTTTTTATCTGCACAGAATCTTCCTAATCAGATCAATATTATACCTTTAGCAGCAACAGATTAACAGCGTAAAAGGTTAAGCTTTCATGAAAACCTTGTTAATATGCTTTAAACACATCTGAAAGTTTTTAATCTTTCAAAGTAGCATATGCTAAATTTACATGAACCATTTTCATTGCAACTTTCGACATATTACATATTTCCCTACCAACAATCTTGCTGAAAAGCTTACGTAAGTCCTTCAGCTTCTGTGCCACCTTGCCATTCTAATTAACCTTTAATCCTTTACTCCTTTCTAAGCCTTTGCAAACAGAGTAGACCCAGATCCTATAGAAGCTGTCTGATCAGGGTCTGCTCTGTTTGCTTATGAAATTATATACATGTAGATATGGCTCTACAGTATCTGCCATGGCCAAATATTCCTGCATTCATGTGCTATTGTAAAAAATAATCTAATTAATATTCATCGCATCATTAATATCAATGAATATTCATGGAGGAAAGGGTGACCCTCATATACTCTTATTGCCACTTTTTAGCTCACCAGAGCACAAAGTGCTCAGGGTGAGCTTTTGTGATCGCCTGATGTCCGTCGGCATGCGTTGTCCGTCATCAACAAGTTGAACCTTTAAAAATCTTCTCCTCTGAAAATACAGGGTTCTCAGCTTTCATCTTTGGCACATAGCATCATTTTCAGGTCCTATACAAAAGTTATATATATTATGCCCCTGGGGTCAAAATTGGCCCCGCCCCAGGGGTGCCTTGTTTTCAATAGAAACATAGTGAAACTTTGAAAATTTTCTCCTGAAACTGGAAGGTTCTCAGCTTTCATATTTGGTACATAGCATCATGTTCAGGTCCTCTACAAAACACATAAATTATGCCCCTTGGGTCAAAATTGGCCCCATCCCAGGGGTAGCCAGTTTTCAATAGAAACATATTGTGAAAACTTTGAAAATCTTCTCCTCTGAAACTGGAGGGTCCTCAGCTTTCATATTTGGCACATAGAACCATGATCAGGTCCTTTGTAAAAATTGACCCTGCCCCAGGGGTGCCTTATGTTTTATAGAAACATATAGTAGAAACTTTGAAAGTCTTCACCTCTGAAACTGGAAGGGTCTCAGCTTTCATATTTGGCATATAGCATCATGTTCAGGTCTTCTACAAAAGTTATATAAATTATGCCCAAGGGTTCAAAATTGGCCCCGCCCCAGGGGTGGTCGGTTTTTCAGTTAAAACATAATAGTGAAAGGAAGGTGGAAGGTTCTCAGCTTTCATATTTGGCACATAGCCTCATGTTCAGGTCCTCTACAAAAGTTGGATTAATTATGCCCCTGGGGTCAAAATTGGCCCCGCCCCAGGGGTGGTCAGTTTTGAATAGAAACATATATTATAGTGATATATGAATTAGGTACAGGTTTAGCCCATTACCTCATAGGCTATTTTTAAACCCAACATCTTTGAATAAACCAACCAAAAAGGAACATTAACTAGAGAAAAGGAAAATTTTAGAATTGTGTAGTTCTGAAACCATTGTGATAAATAGAGCATTTGCTCTACTTATTACAATGGTTTCAAAATTGGTTTTTACAGAGGCGTCAAAAGGGGTCAATATGAGGGAATGGGTTAAACAGCCTTCTCTGTAATTTACTGCCCAGTTGATCAGGAGCAGACAAGGTTATTATTTGCTTGTCCGTTTTTCAAAGAAAAGAATGCGAACTATTGTTGTAACTCTGACGTCCACATTATTGATGTCGTCATTTACCTCATCGTTTCCAGACACTTTAATGCTGGCTATTACTTTTTTACTATTCATGCAGATCTTATGAAACTTCACACACTTGTTCAATAAAACAAGGGCTTCAATCTAACAGATAAGTGGTGGCACCCACATGCAGTGCTCTTGTTAGATCTGCATTGAGGTTTTGTGATTCTTATACATTTTCTTAATCCCTTCCCTGTTCAACACTTGTGTAAGAAATAATCACATCATGAAAAGTGATATAAGTCCTAAGAAATATCGTATAAGTGGAAAAAGCTCGTATATACATAAGGTGAACAAAACTTGGAACAAAAATATCATACATTTAAATAATCGTCATACCAAATGATAGAAAAAATAAGTTTTATCAATGATAGAATAATAAAGTTTTATCAATTAATTTGTGTTTTAGTATGGTACCAGAATATGGACCTTATTTGTCACATAAAGACGAATTCTTAAAAAAAATCAGTTTTTTGCTTCTCCTGAAAAGTAATGATTTTCACTATACAAGGTTTTGTCAGCACAGCGACGATATATCCTGAAAGTGGGTGATTCCTCGAAAGCAAAAGTAACAATGCGAAAATAGAAAATAGCAGACTCAGTTTTATTGAGTCTGTTCATGAGTAGTAATTAGAAGTGCAACACTACTCGTGCCCCCTAGCACCGGCTTAAGCAGTATTCAATTTTCAAAACTAATAACATCAAAACTATTGATCCCGAAGGACCAGAAAATATAACAACACTGAGAATGAAGTAGGGGTTGACATGTTACGGCTGCCACACAAGCACTTAACACCTGTTGTTGTGAAGTAAATATATCCTGAAAGTGGGTGATCCCTCGAAAGCAAAAGTAACAATGCGGAAATAGAAAATTGCAGACTTTTATTGAGTCTGTTCATGAGTAGTAATTAAAAGTGCAACACTACTGACGCCCCATAGCACTGGCTTATGCAGTATTCAATTTTCAAAACTAATATTAACATCAAAACTATTGATCCAGAAAATATAACAACTCTGAGAAGTTCATTATAACTTTACACACTTTACACGTGGAACAAGCATCATGGGAGGAAATGTTATGCACAAGGGCCATAACTCTAGCATCAGTATTTTTGGAGTTACATGTATTCCCCTTTTTCATATTTTCTTGTCCGGATATAACTCTTTATCTACGGGTTCAATTGATTTGAAACTTCACATATGGAATAAACATGATGAGAGAAAGTGTCAATGGGTGTCATTATTTCTTACATGAATATTGAACAGGGAAAGAGTTATATGAAGTAAAGGATTAGGCAGCCACTTGTGGTCATTTTATGTATTAATTACACTATTTAAGTGAATTGTTAACATTTTGTAAATTTCAGGATTCACCCAGGGAGATGTTGGACTAGCTATGGGCAAACTGTATGGGAACGACTTCAGTCAGACAACTATATCTAGATTTGAGGCTCTCAATTTGAGTTTCAAGAACATGTGCAAATTGAAACCTCTCCTATTTAAATGGCTTGAGGATGCAAACTCTGCAATGACAGTAAACCCGTCCCCTGAGGGAGGAAATGAGGATGGGATGGGGCCTTTGGATATTTCTAGGAGGCGTAAAAAACGAACAAGTATTGAAACAAATATGCGCGTGTCATTGGAAAAATGGTTTCTTCAGAACCCAAAACCCAATGGAGAGGAAATAGGAGACCTTGCAAACACTTTGAACATGGAGAAGGAAGTGATAAGAGTGTGGTTTTGTAATCGTAGACAGAAAGAGAAACGAATCAATCCGCCCTCATCGCTGTCTCAGATGCAGATAATCAACTCATTTACAATGGCAAATGCAGCAGCAAGTGCAGCAGCGGCAGCAGCATGTGCTGCTATAGCTTCCTCTACTGCATCAAGTTCCACCTCCACATCATCAACAACATCTGCCACATCAGGAACCGTGAAACAACCTGTGTCGCTTTTCGGTAGCTATAATAATGGTACACTCCTCTCTCCCTCTCAGATGATGACTGTTTTACCGGGAAAGGATCAGCAAAAACCCATGGGCACATTGTCTACTTCTACTCAAAATCTCATGCTCTCAGGTCTGTCTGGGACAGCTGTGGCTAACAAGTCATGAAAGATAAACATACAGTTGACATGAGCCACATTTCAGGAAATTGCATTGGACTATTGCAGATGCAGTAAAAACCTACAGTGGCCACTCAAAAGTATTCTAATTCTTAACCCTTTACTTAATAAATACCTCTGCAGTGTGTTCTGGATCTATTCTGTAAATGGGTATCTATCAGGTTAACGGTTTAGTGGCCACACAAGAGAGGTTCTACTGGTCCTAATCAGCCTTTGATCTTGGATTGGTTCTGATGAGAGTGTATCTGTTTGTCACTAGTCTAAACCAACATTTAATGCTGACAGCAGATTCTGATCAGATCTCTTATATTCAACGCAGTGACTGAATATGCTACAGTAAAACCTCTCTAAACCAGACATTAAAATTAGTATAAGTATCAGTCTTCGAGACAGTTGGCAGCTTAATGCAGGGTGAAAGTCATGCAGAAAGCTCTTCTAAGACTTTCACCCTGGATTGAGCAGCCATCTGCCAGAAAGTGTCTAAATTCTTCTCTTGTAGAATTCTGGTTTAGAGGGATTTTACAGTATTCACTGTTTGTATTATCAAAGTGATTTTTTGTGACTTTGTGATTACGATTCTTGGAATTCTGAGGGTCATTCTAAGGTTGAAAAAAATGTCCTTTTCTTTTCTCATAAAAATCTCCAAAATATGGAAGCATTAGTTCCCATATGGTATTTCGAATTTTGTTACTTGTGAACAGTTATGGTCTAGAAAAGACATATTAAATTGTTTTCAGTTTTATATTATGTCTCCATATTCTAGAGAATTGTTTTGAAGATATTGTCTGTAATATCATACACCTGAAAACCAAACTCAGTTTTAGCTTTGAAACAAGGCATATTTTTTTGTAAGAAATTTCAAGAAAATATGTGTTTATCAGGTGCTTTTTATTTAAGTGTACGTGTTAGTGACTTGGCTCATATTGAGATAAAAACAATTTCTTTGAAGGTTGTTATTTTTGCAGGCAAAGTATTTTGCAGTCCGTTAGAAATTAATGCAAATAATTTTCTCTGTTTGCAATTTCTGTGCTTGTGAGAAAAAAACATTGTAAATGAACAAATTGAATTAACCCTTTACTCCATAGAGACAATTATAGGCACCTTTACAGAGTACACACAGGGTCTGCTATGTTTGCTTATAAAATCACATAGATCTGTTTCTACAGTTTCTGCCATGTTACAAATTGTTTGTGCTGTCATTATGTAATTTCAGCTAATTAATATTCATACAGTCGTTATTTCTAACATGAATATCCATGGAGTAAAGGGTTAATATTAAAACAAATATGTTTTCTAATCATATACTGACTTTGTTTCTTTTATGCATTTTAGATATCTAGAGATAAAAATCTTAGGGACGTTCAGCATCATGTAGAAGTTAACCCTTTACTCCATAAATACTCCTTTTATGCCTTTGCAAACAGAGTAGACCCTGACCCTGATAGGGTCTGCTCTGTTTGTAAATGATATAAGATAGGTTATTATATACAGTTTGTTATGATAAACCATTTTGTTCATAGTGCCATTATAAAACTTCACTTAATTAATATTCATGATGTCATCATTTCTTGCATGAATATTCATGAAGTAAAGGGTTAAATGTAAAACCTATGTAAATATAAGTTAAATCTGAAGGTGAATGCAGGAAATGAGTTCATATAAGCATATGCAAATACTGTAGATTCAGGTTAGAGGGCTCCTAGGAGCCCTTTGATCAGGGTCTACATTTTCTGCCATTCAATAAATTGATTGCTATGTGTTTTGTATACAAAATGCACTTTATTATTAAATGGACCATTCCACTTTGAAAAATCAGCATTCAAAAGGTAAAGCAAGTGACACGCCATGGTAATTTAACACTTTACTCCATTAATACACCTTTCTATGCCTTTGCAAACAGAGTAAACCCAGATCAGATGGCTCAGGTTGGAGCCATCTGATCAGGGTCTGTTCTGTTTTCCTATGATACAAATGTGACTGTACAGTTTCTACAATGGGCAAATATTCTTGTGTCCATGTGCTATTATAACAATTAATCCAATTAATATTCATGACGTCATTTATTTCTCACATGAATATTCATGGAGTAAAGGGTTAATAAACTTTAGATTTTTTCACATCAATATTGAACAATTTTCATTCTTATTTGTAGACTTTAGAGGAACTCTTGATTTGTAGACTTCAGTTTTCTAATTCGAGTTTACTACCAATAACCCTTTACGTGATAGACACGTTTATGCATTTGAAAACAGCTCCAGCACTGATCAGGGTCTGCACCGTTTGCTCTGCTCTGTTTGCATATGAAATAATATAGATCTGATTGTACAGTATATCTGCCAATGGTGAAAACTTCCCTTGGTCATATTAACCCTTTCCTCCATAGGCTATTTTTAGACCCAACCTCTTTGAATGAATCTACAGAAAAGGAGCATTTACTAGAGAAAAGGAAAATGTTAGAATTGTTTAATATAGAAACCATTGTGATAAATAGAGCATTTGCACCATAGGAGCAAATGCTCTATTTATCACAATGGTTTCAAGAAGTGACTATTACAGAGGTGTAGAAAGGCGTATTTATGAAGGAAAGGGTTAAACAAATCAGCTAATTAGTTACTAATTTGTTTGCAAATGCATGAAAAGGCATTTATATGAAGGAAAGGGTTAAATGTTCATTAAGGAAGGGTTAAGTGAAGCATTTGTATGTGTAAGAGATATACTTATAAATTGTACCATAACAAAAGTATATGTGCTTGATGATAACCCTTACAACAGAGTGAACAAAGCTTCTACAGTTGTACACTTTTACACTTCACTGACTTGGTAAATGAACATTTACAAATATTTGCACTTATCCTGTTACCTCATGAATATTCATGTTAGAAAGACATCATGAATAATTATTTAGATTAAAAAAAAATAATAATTGCATATGAACCCCAAGAAAAAATTTTCCACAGCAAAAACTGTAGAATCGGATCTGTAGTGTATTATTCCATGAGCAAACAGCAGACAGCTCCAAAAAGAGCTGTCTGATATGAGTTTACCCAATTTGCAAAGGCACCAAAAGGTTTCTCTATCAGGGAAAGTGTTAATTTACTGCATTTATTTTGCATGACTTATAACAATATTATTGTATTGGCATTACTGGTAGCCAGATTTACCATTTGCTACTAAGCTTTATTTATTTTTTAAAAAAAAATCCCAAAAGGAATGTCTTTTTCACAAGAAAAATATGAGAAACTGAGGTATGTTTTAATGATTCTTATTGTATTTGTCTCTTTTTTTTTTAAATCTAGGTTTTGCCCAAAGCTTCTAGGGCCTAGGTTTAGCCCAAAGCTTCTAGGACCTAGGTTTAGCCCAAAGCTTCTAGGGCCTAGGTTTAGCCCAAAGCTTCTAGGGCCTAGGTTTAGCCCAATGCTTCTAGGGCCTAGGTTTAGCCCAATGCTTCTAGGACCTAGGTTTAGCCCAAAGCTTCTAAGACCACCTTCTTGAATTGTTAAATTGCTGTAGCTTTTGTTAAAGCAATTTTTTTTCAACAAAAACAACATATATAGGCCAAATCAGTACTACAGTCATCTTCTTGAAAACATTATCACATATTTCTAGGTAGAATATTTTAATGCTTTAGTTTCTTAAGCAAAAAAATAACCAGTTCCTCAAGAAATCTTTCCAGTATTAACCCATTCCCGCATATTTACGCCTTTTGGCGCCTCTGTAATAGTCACTTCTTGAAACCATTGTGATAAATAGAGCATTTGCTCCATAGGAGCAAATGCTCTATTTATCACAATGGTTTCTAAACTACAAAATTCTAAAATAAATTCCTTTTCTCTAGTTAATGCTCCTTTTCGGTAGATTTATTCAAAGAGGTTGGGTCTAAAAATAGCCTATGAGGTGATGGGTTAACTCTTTACTGGACAGAGACATTTTGACACATTTGCAAATAAGAGTAGACCCAGATTAAATTGCTCCTGTAGGAACCGTCTAATCAGGGTCTTCTCTGCTTGCATATGGAATAATAGTTTCTTAAATGACCAAAATATTCCCTCACTCATTGGCCATTATAGAAATGCTACTAATTCTAATTAAAATTCATGTCATTATTTCTTAACCCTTTCCCTTATATAAACACTTTCTTGCCTTTGTAAACAGGATAGACCAAGATCAGATGGCTCCTGTAGGAGGCATCTGATCAGGGTTTGCCGTTTGCTTATGAAATCATAATAGATCTATTTAGTTTCTACCGATATGAAAAATTCATGTGTACATTTGCCATTGTAAAAATTCAGCATATAAATATTCATGTCATTGTTTCTTACATGAATATTCAATAGGGAAGTGGTTAATGTTCATTCATCATTATTCTTAAATGAATTAGATCACAATCAATCATGTAACATTGTGTGTCCCCCCCCCCCCACATACTGGTGTGGGAAATGAGTTCCCCAGAATCCCAAATTCTTGTGCTGTAAGTTCAGAATGGCATTTTTAAACCAATTACATATTCATAGTAGAGTGATCTAGCTATAGATTTTCTCAGTGTTGTGACTCACCGTTTTACTTTGCTCCGTCTTATTTTCAGTTAACCATGAAATGTTTGTAAAATAACTTTGTATTAACAAATGTATAAACAGTCTACTGGGTTGCTTTTCTTTTCACCGACACATTTCTTTGCTTTGGCCACATTATTGAGGCCAATTTACCACCCATTTCTCACATGGAAGATGAAATATTCTTCAAATCATATGCATTATTCTGCAACTGATCTACAAATATTAACCCTTACTCCATACAAATTCTTTTTTATGTCTTTGCAAACAGAGTAGATTCAGTTCAGATGGCTCCTACAGGTGTAACAGGAGCCATCTGATCTGGATCTACTCTATTTTCTATTATACTCTATTACAGTTTTTGTTTACATGGCCAAACAAGTTTCCCTATTCATATGCCACCATCAAAATTCAGTGAATTAATATTCATGGAGTCATTATTTTTAGCTCACCTGAGCAAAGCTCAAGGTGAGCTTTTGGGAGACTTGAATGTCCGGTGTCAGGCGTGCGTCGTCCGTCGTCAACAATTTGCTTGTGAACACTCTAGTGGTCACAATTGTAGTCCAATCTTCATGAAACTTGGTCAGCATAAATGTCTTGATTAAATTTTGGACGAGTTCGAAAGTGGGTCAAGTTGGATTAAAAACTAGGTCACTAGGTCAAATAGTAGGAAAACCTTGTGAACACTCTAATGGTCACAATTTTAGTCCAAGCATCATGAAACTTGGTCAAAATGAATGTCTTGATAAAATCTCGGACGAGTTCGAAAGTGGGTCAAGTGGGATTAAAAACTAGGTCATTAGGTCAAACAGTAGAAAAACCTTGTGAACACTAGTGGTCATAATTTTAGTCCAATCTTCATGAAACTTGGTCAGAATAAATGATAAAATCTCGGATGAGTTCGAAAATGGGTCAAGAAGGGTTAAAAACTAGGTCACTAGGTCAAACAGTAGAAAAACCCTGTGAATACTCTAGTGGGCACATTTTTTGTCCAATCTTTGTGAGATTTTGTCATAATGATTTTCTTGATAAAATCTCTCAGAGTTTGAAAGTGGGTTATGTGAGGTTAAAAACTAGGTCATTAGGTCAAATAGTAAGAAAACCTTGTGAACACTCTAGAGGTCACATTTATAGCCAAATCTTTATGAAAATTGAAGAGAATGATTGTCCTTATAAAATCTTGGATAAGTTTGAAAGTGGGTTACGTGTGGTCAAAAAGTAGGTCACTGTGTCATATCTTAGAAAAATCTAGTTTACACTCTAGCAGCCACATATTTAGCCAAATCTTCCTCAAACTTGCTCAGAGTGTTTGTCTTGGTGATATCAAGGTTGAGTGTGATCATGGGTGGGGTGGGAATAAAAAGTAGGTCACTAGGTCAAATCTTAGAACAACTAGAACTGTAAGCCAAAGGCTAACAAATCCCCCCCCCCCTCCCTGTCTGCTTGTCAGAACACCTATCATAAATCTGAACATATGTACATACAGAAATGTGAAGAGATTTAAAAACAATACATGCCCCAACCCAATTTATGTTATAAAAATGAAGAATAATTCAGAGAAATAAGACCCCTTCATGAGGTTTTTGTCAAATCCAAAGTTCTAAAGCTAGGTACCTTTTCGGAAAAACATTAAGTTCAAGGACCATAACTCTGACAAAAAATTATTCAACCAGACCGATATTTGAACTTGAGCTGTATCTCGTGTAGATTTATTTTTATGTCAAATATGAAGTTAATATCTGCAACCACTTCCAAAGAAAGACCGGAAAATTGAAAATTTGACAAAAAAATAAAGTTCAAGGGCCATAACTCTGGCAAAAATTATTCAAACAGACTGAGATTGGGAATTAAGCTGTAAATCATCTAGAGTTAGCTTTATGCCAAATATAAAGTTAATATCTGCAATCACTTCCAAAAAAAGTCTGGAAAATCCCAAATTTGAAGAAAAAAATTAAAGTTCAAGGGCAATAACATAAGCTGTACCTTATCTAGATTTAGCTTCGTACTAAATATTTAGTTGATATCTCAAGTCAGTTCCATAAAATTCCAGAAAACCGGAAAATATTGGTAGGGGACTAAAAAGGGGAGATAACTCCTGAAGTAGTGGTCCGATCCTAACGGAAATATGCGGTGCACAGGTTTATATGGTCATATGGCTATATATGAACTTTCAACAAAATTGAAGCAAAACTGTAGAAGAAGAAGGCCGGACAAAATTGTGTCTAGTGTGGACAGACGGACGGACGGACGGACAACCTGATTCCAGTATACCCCCCCCCAAACTTCGTTGTGGGGGGTGGGGGTATAATTACTCTAGAGGGCACATTTTTAGCCCAATTTTCATTGGTCAGAATCATTGTCTTGATAAAATCAATATACTAAATCTTCGAAAATCTTGTTCTGCAGAACCACTGCTCATGATCCACTATCAACATTGTTCAAATATTATCCCTAAGGTCAATATTGGCCCTACCCATGGGCTACCCAGCAGAAATCTTAATCTATGGTAATCAGGTGAGCGATTAAGGGCCATCTTGGCCCTCTTGTTTATATGAATATTCATGAAGTAAATGGTTATCCTGCTGTAAAAAAAATTACTTCCTTTTCATCGAAGCTTTGAAGAATCTGTCGACTGACTTTAGACCGTTCTATGTTTATCCTTAATTTCAATACGTACTGAACATTTATGAATAAAATAGTAATAATGAAATATGGAAGGTGGAACATTGTAGCCCTTTTAGTAAGCAAAGAGAAGGATCTATCAAATTATATTAACAAACCGAGCAGACCCTGATCAGGTGGTCTGATCTGGGTCTACTCTGTTTGCAAATGCATGAAAACCCGTTTATAAGAGGGAAAGGGTTAGCATCTTCTGGGTCCAAGCTGAATGCGGGTTAGGTTACATTTGATATGAGAAGGGCCAATAGAAATCATACCAGCACTTTGATCAAACTTTATGTACATCTTGAGGAAATCGGTTCATGAATTCTTTACAAATATTCCTTTTAATGTCTTTGCAAACAGACTAGACCCAGAACAGACAGCTCTTGTTTGGAGCTGTCTAATCAGGGTCTGCTGTTTTTGCATATGGCATTTAGATCTAATTCTACAATTTTTTGTCGGTCTCAAATTCCCTTATTCATGTTAATATAGAAAATGAGTTAATTGATATTCGTAATGTCATTATTTCTTGTGTGAATATTCATAGAGCAAAGGATTATGGGAAAGAACATGTAACTTGCCAAGTACCTTGCTAGTGATCAGACCAGCTGACCTTTCGGGAAACTGTCTAGCTAATTGTTTATTCAAAAAGCAGTATAACAAGAACATTCCAAAGAGCTTATTATTTGTAATCTACATACTGTAACCGTAATTATTACATTAAATATTCGGCTAGACAAACTTGGGCAAATAATCTAGTCCAACATAAATCTGCACCTGAAGGAGCTATTTGGTCAGGGTCTGCGCTATTTGCTAATCCATTAACCCATTCCTCCATAGGTTATTTTTAGATACAACCTCTTTGAATAAATCTACTGAAAAGGAGTATTAACTAGAGAAAAGGAAAATGTTTAAATTTTGTAATTTAGAAACCATTGTGATAAATAGAGAATTTGCTCCTTAGAATCAATAAGTGACTTCTACAGAGACGCAGAAAGGCGTATTTATGGAGGAAAGGGTTAAATTCAAATAAAGTTATCAAAACATAGCCCATAACCAGTGATAACCATAGCCCATAATAATTGATTTATTCAGGTTTACAAAGTGGTTAAAACCAATGCCAAAATTATTTATTCAGCTTTACATAGTGATAGGTGTTGTGGGAGGGGGTCGTCTAATTTTAGGGTAAAGACCATATTAAAGTGCACAAGGAGAAAAGTTTTGGATATTGCAAACAGTGGAGACTCCTATCTTCAGTGTTTATTAATTGAATGATAAACTGCTGCAAATGTTGACATTTATAAATCACACCTAGCCAGACACCAGGGTCCAATTGTATGAAATATCGTAGGACCAAAATTATCGGCAAGTCCTAATTTACGACTCAAGTCAAAATTATCCCACATTCTAGCATGCAACAATTCAGCCTAACTTCATACGACAGAAATTATGGAAGTTGAGATCGTTGTATGTTAGAACTACCGACAATTTCATTTGTACAATCTCATAAAACTGGCCTAAGTGTTCAGTAATGAAACTCCATGAAGTCATGTGCTCTATGATGGCACTTTTTAACACCATTGCATAGGCAGGTCACCGTATTTATGGCTAGTATCAAAGGCCAATGCACGACGATCAGGCTGGTTTTTTCAGCAGGCTTGTTTAACCTTACTCAATAAATTATCCTTTCTACGCCTTTGCAAACAGAGTCGACCCATGAGTTCCATTTGCACCTACTGACCAATTTTCCGAAATATCTAATATGTAAATTGTGACCAATCAGGATACCACACCACTACCATGGCAACAAAGTCTTTCAAAACAACTTGAGTTTGGGTAACAATCAATTCGGAGTGTCAAAATATCCCGACATACAAATTTTCAGCAAAATTGAACAATTTCTAAATCTGTTGAAAAAGATCTAAATTCCGACCAATCAGAGCCATCATTCAGTGACCATGGCAACCAATTATTTCGAAAGATCTACTAATCAATTTGGAGTGCCAAAATATCCTGACATACCAATTTTCAGCAAAATTTAACAATATCTAAATTAGTCGAAAAAGATCTAAATTTCGACCAATCAGTCACCATTCAGTTAAAATGGCAACCAATACTTTTGAAGCACCTACCATTCGATTTGGAGTACCAAATATCCCAAAATACCAATTTTCAGAAAAATCGAATGGTATGCAAGTTCACCAAACAATATCTAAATTTCTACCAATCTGAGCCCGACATTTGTTGCTATAGCAATTTAAAACAAGAAATGTCGAAACGACATCAAACCGGGATTTCCTTCACTATTAACCACAGGTGCTAGGCGTGTGGCCATTTCACAAATACTGCTCATAAATACCTTCAAATATGTTTAGACATCATACCATGACAGTATAAAAAAAAAAAAAAAAAGATTTTTTTTTTTTAGTATAGTACAATGTATATTACTATATAAAGGTATGTAACTAAATGGTCCAAAATGACAGAAAAAATGCACCAACTACATTCCGCGTCTTATTACGACGTCAATTTCTGCTTGATTTCAATCAAATATGAGTCAATGCACGCGGAAAAGTCCAGTCTTTGAAATACACACAATTGATTGCCGATCATAAGCCGAAAAATTATTCGACGATAAACTCCAGCTTAGATTTAGTCGACAGAGTCGCTACCGACACATACATGTACATTTTCACCACTGATGATCAACAAAGTTAAGTGACATACACCAATATCTGCCAAAGGTCAGTCAAGTGGAGGCAGATGAGAACATGATAACCTGGACACTTCAGAGCCCTTGGTTGAGCAATGGAAATGGAGTTGACAAAGTTATCTTTCTTGCCAAATGGTAAATGGAAGCTGCATATAAGTGGTAAAGAAGTAGACCTGAGTGCTATGTTCATTGACAACAAATACGAGATTAACAATTGGAATATAGATACTGTAATAAAATCTGAAATCAATTCAATTACATATGTATGTGAGGGACTATTGGTTATAAATAATATTGTTGTCACGCTTTCATACAGTAGAACACTGGTGCAAAAACAATGAATTACTAATCCAGAAAGTAAGATCTGTTCTTTGTCCATTTTTAGCTCACCAGAGCACAAAGTGCTCAGGGTGAGCTATTGTGATCGCCCGTTGTCCGTCGTCCGTCGGTGTGCGTCGTGCGTCGTTCGTCGTCCGTCGTCAACAATTTGAACCTTTAAAAATCTTCTCCTCTGAATCTACAGGGATCTCAACTTTCATCTTTGGCACATAGCATCATATTCAGGTCCTCTACAAAAGTTATATAAATTATGCCCCTGGGGTCAAAATTGACCCCGCCCCAGGGGTGCCTTGTTTTCAATAGAAACATATAGTAAAACTTTGAAAATCTTCTCCTCTGAAACCAGAAGCTTCTTAGCTTTCATAATTGGCACATAGCATCATGTTCAGGTCCTCTACAAAAGTTATATAAATTATGGCCCTGGGGTCAAAATTGGCCCGCCCCAGGGATGGGCAGTTTTCTATAGAATCATATAGTGCAAACTTTGAAAATCTTCTTCTCTGAAACTGGAAGGCTCTCAGCTTTCATATTTGGCACATAGCATCATGTTCAGGTCCTCTACAAAAGTTATATAAATTATGGCCCCTGGGTCAAAATTGGCCCCACCCCAGGGGTGGGCAGTTTTCAATAGAAACAAATAGTGAAATCTTTGAAAATCTTCTCCTCTGAAACTGGAAGGCTCTCAGCTTTCATATTTGGCACATAGCATCATGTTCAGGTCCTCTACAAAAGTTATATAAATTATGGCCCTGGGGTCAAAATTGGCCCCGCCCCAGGGGTGGGCAGGTTTCAAAAGAAACAAATAGTGAAATCTTTGAAAATCTTCTCCTCTGAAACTCGAAGGTTCTCAGCTTTCATATTTGGCACATAGCATCATGTTCAGGTCCTCTACATAAGTTATATTATTTATGGCCCCGGGGTCAAAATTGGCCCCGCCCCAGGGGTGGGCAGTTTTCAATAGAAACAAATAGTGAAATCTTTGAAAATCTTCTTGTCTGAAACTGGAAGGTTCTCAGCTTTCATATTTGGCACAGAGCATCATGTTCAGGTCCTCTACAAAAGTTATATAAATTATGGCCCCTGGGTCAAAATTGGCCCCACCCCAGGGGTGGGCAGTTTTCAATAGAAACAAATAGTGAAATCTTTGAAAATCTTCTCCTCTGAAACTGGAAGGCTCTCAGCTTTCATATTTGGCACATAGCATCATGTTCAGGTCCTCTACAAAAGTTGTATAAATTATGGCCCCAGGGTCAAAATTGGCCCCGCTCCAGGGGTGGGCAGGTTTCAAAAGAAACAAATAGTGAAATCTTTGAAAATCTTCTCCTCTGAAACTCGAAGGTTCTCAGCTTTCATATTTGGCACATAGCATCATGTTCAGGTCCTCTACAAAAGTAATATTATTTATGGCCCCGGGGTCAAAATTGGCCCCGCCCCAGGGGTGGGCAGTTTTCAATAGAAACAAATAGTGAAATCTTTGAAAATCTTCTCGTCTGAAACTGGAAGGTTCTCAGCTTTCATATTTGGCACAGAGCATCATGTTCAGGTCCTCTACAAAAGTTATATAAATTATGGCCCTAGGGTCAAAATTGGCCCCGCCCCAGGGGTGGGCAGTTTTCAATAGAAACAAATAGTGAAATCCTTGAAAATATTTTCCTCTGAAACTGGATGGTTCTCAGCTTTCATATTTTGCACATAGCATCATGTTCAGGTCCTCTACAAAAGTTATATAAAGTATGGCCCCTGGGTCAAAATTGGCCCCACCCCAGGGGTGGGCAGTTTTCAATAGAAACAAATAGTGAAATCTTTGAAAATTTTCTTCTCTGAAACTGGAAGGCTCTCAGCTCTCATATTTGGCACAAAGCATCATGTTCAGGTCCTCTACAAAAGTTATGTAAATTATGGGTCCTGGGTCAAAATTGGCCCGCCCCAGGGTAGGGCAGTTTTCAATAGAAACAAATATTGAAATCCTTGAAAATCTTTTCCTCTGAAACTGGAAGGTTCTCAGCTTTCATATTTGGCACATAGCATCATGTTCAGGTCTTCTACAAAAGTTATATAAAGTATGGCCCCGGGGTCAAAATTGGCCCCGCCCCAGGGGTGGGCAGTTTTCAATAGAAAGAAATAGTGAAATCTTTGAAAATCTTCTCTGAAACTGGAAGGCTCTCAGCTTTCATATTTGGCACAGAGCATCATGTTCAGGTCCTCTACAAAAGTTATATAAATTATGACCCTGGGGTCAAAATTGGCCCTGCCACAGGGGTAGTAGACCGTTTTCAATAGAAACATATTGAGAAAACTTTGAAAATCTTCTTCTCTGAAACTGGAAGGTTAATCTCAGCTCTCATATTTGGCTCATAGCATCGTGTTCAGGTCCCCTACAAGTTTTTCTAAATTAATTCCCTGGTGTCAAAATTGGCCAGCCCCAGGGCCGGCTAGTTCTCTATAGAAACATATAGTGAAAACTTTGAAAATCTTCTCCTCTGATTGTCTGGTGAGCGCTTCAGGGCCATTCTGGCCCTCTTGTTTTTTTATACTGTCAAGGTATGATATCTAAAACGTATTTGAAGGTATTTATAAGCAGTATTTGTGAAATGGCCACACGCCTAGTACCTGTGCTATTAACTATGGATTTCTAAGTTCAAAGGGGCATAAATCCCAGAAAAATTGCCGAAGGAAAAATCCCTGACAATATGCACATCCACATATTGTGTCCTTGCTACATACAAGGTTTTATGAAATTCTGTTGAACAGTTTTAGAGAAGTTGAGCTTACAAGGGTAGGGTCAAAAGACCGAGTGATTTCTATGTTCAAAGGGGCATAACTCCCAGAAAAATGCAGAAGGAAAAATCCCCGACAATATGCGCATCTACATACTGTGCCCTTGCTATATGTAAGGTTTTATGAAATTCTGTTGAACAGTTTGAGAGGAGTTGCGCTTACAAGGGTAGGGTCAAGAGACCTAGCGATTTCTAAGTTCAAAGGGGCATAACTCTCAGAAAAATTGGAGAAGAAGAAATTCCCAACAATATGCACATCTACATATTGTGTCCTTGCTATATGCAAGGTTTTATGAAAATCAGTTGAGCAGTTTCAGAGGAGTTGCGCTTACAAGACTGGCAGTCGCCCGCCCAACCGCCGTACATCATCATTTCAATAACCAGATTTCCTATGGAAAACCTGGTCAAAAACTATAGTCAGATCTATATAATCTCATAAGCAACCAGAGCAGACCCTGATCAGCCACCCCAAGGAGCCGTCAGATCTGGTTCTACTTTGCTTGCAAAGGTGCTAAAAAGCATTTATATGAAGGAAATAGTTAAATGAAAACTTCTAAAACAATGACCAATTTGTATTTTATGCTGCTAATCACATCATACCATACTGTGGCTCCAGAAAATGAAAATATATAAACTCATAAATAAGACAAATGAAGGTTAAGACATTGCTTATACTTCTTTATGACCCCATTGATTATAGTCATGGGGCATTATGTTTTGCACTTGTCCATCTGTCTGTCTGTGTGTCATGCTTGTTCGTGTGTTTCACGCCTGTACGTGCAGTTGGTTGGTGGTCAGGTTTTTCATTGTCAGGCACCACCACAGGGGCATCACTGTCTTACAGACATAATTTTCTAGTTTAGCATTATTTCTATTGCTAAACATCCTCAAATTGGAAGCATGAGAAACACAAAAATAAAAACTATAAAGCAATAAGTCCATTGTGTTTTAATATTTTCATACCGTAACAAATACATATTCAAGAATGGAATAACTATAGCATGTAGTCAGTTGTGTATCAAAACCCGTCATCACAATGCAAGATACAAGAAAGGCATTGATATGAATTGCTACAATTATGTGACTTTACTGAAAGTCATAGTTCATATATTGGCCTAACCTATTTCTGCCAAGTCTGACATTTTTTCTTAACAGGAAGATATATATAATTTTTTTTTATCTTAATCCCATTGCAAACAGAGTAGACTCAGACAGCTCCTGTAGGAGGTCCAATCTATTAACCCTTTCCTCCATAAATACGCCTTTCTACACCTCTGTAATAACCACTTCTTGAAACCATTGTGATAAAAAGAGAATTTGCTCCTATAAGAGCAAATGCTCTATTTATCACAATGGTTTCAAACTACAAAATTCTAAAATTTTACTTTTCTCTAATAAATGCTCCTTTTGGGTAGATTCGTTCAAAGAGGTTGGGTCTAAAAATAGCCTATGGAGGAAAGGGGTAATAGAATAACCCTTTACTCTAAAATACGCCTTTCTACACCTCTGCCAACAGAGTAAACCCAGATCAGACGGCTCCTGTAGGAGTTTCTGCCATGGCCTAAAATTCCTGTATCTGTGTGCTATTATAATTAATCTACATGTAATTAATATTCAAGATGTCATTCTTTCTTTCTTGAATATTCATGGAGTAAAGGAGTAATATAAACCTGATTCTAGAGTTTCTGCCATGGTCAAAACATTCTGCATTCATATCCTTTGACTAAATTCATGTATTTGATATTTAACCCTTTACTCCATGGAAATTCATGTAAGAAATAATGACCTCGTGAATAGTGCATGGACACATGGTTTTTTTGGCAATGGCAGAAACTAGAATTATATCATATTGTAAGCAGAGCAGACCCTGATCAGATGGCTCCTATAGGAGCCATCTGATCTGGGTCTACTCTGCTCTGTTTGCAAGGGCGCAGAAGGGCGTATTTATGGAGTAACGGGTTAAACAGGCAGTTTTTCTACATTAATCCATTAGGTACCAGTAAAGGGTTAAACATGTAAACAAATATAACTAACACATGTTTCTCTTTCTACAACAGTTTTAATAAAACAACTTAGATGCTGAATCTGATCATGGTCCCTTCAAAAGATAGGACACAAGTCCAGGCAAAAGGGTACACGGACATTTTGCAAAGTAGAACCAGGTCAGACCACATTCTGCAATGTGGAACTAGGTCGGACCACACATTCGGCAATGTACAACTAGGACAGACCACACATTATGCAATGCAGAACTAGGTCAGACCACACATTATGCAATGCAGAACTAGGTCAGACTACACATTTTGAAATGTTGAACTAGGTCAAACCACACATTTTGAAATGTTGAACTAGGTCAGACTACACATTTTGCAATGTAGAACCACGTCAGTCCACACATTCTGATGGTACAGTATTTCTCCAGTACAGCTGCAGTGAAGGACCTAATTCTGCGGTTATAAAACATTTTACAGTTCATTCTCAAGCATCCAATAGGTCAAATGTTGACTGTAACTAAAAGTCTTAGAAATGCTGTCCGACACCTAGGTCAGACGGCTCCTGCCAAATAGCCGTCTGATCAGAGTCTGCTGACAGCCTATAGAATTTTACAGACCTAAAACTACTGTTGATGCCATGGCAAAATAAAAATACTGTGTTCATAACCATTATAAAAGTTCAGCAAATAAATATTCATGATTGCATTACTTTTTTACATGAATATTCGTCAGGTAAAAGGTTATATATATGAGACAATGCCCACGACGATGACAATAACATTAAGGTTATGGCAATATCTCAACTTTTTTCTTAAACCTTTACTCAGCAATATTCACGTAAGAAATAACAGGAATGTTTGGCCATGGCAAAACCAATAGAATCATATATTTACATGTATATTATATCATGATATAGCAGACCCTTATCAGATGGCTCCTAAAGGAGTCTACTCTGTTTGCAAAGGTGTAGAAAAGGCGTATTTATGGTGTAAAGGGTAAAAAAACAACACAGCTCAAATCTCATTTACATAGGTTTTTAAACCTGAAAATAAAATGAGATATGACTCTTCAACAGTACATGAGCAAAGATAATGTACAGAAGTAAATGAAAAACAAAAGCCGCGTGCGGCGCCAGAGCTCGTCTGAGATGGTGCTTGTCCAGCTAAATTGAATTTTTTTGAAAACAATAAAGGGCCATAATTCCAAAATTTTGAAATCAAGAGTTATGGTTCTTATATAGGGGCCTTCCCCTCAATGAGATCTACTAAACTATGAAGTTTCATGATGAAACCTCTTATACTTTTCGAGTAATGAGCTACATTAAAGTTTTTGCACAATGACAATGCCTACGACCCAGTGATCACAATAGCTCGACTTTTCTTCGAAACAGACAAGCTAAAAAAAGGGATAAAATTGTGAATATAAAAAACAAATCTAAACAATACACACATAAAACCAGTATTCAATATAAATTATAACATCTGAATAGTGTACTCAATTCTTTTATGCCAAGTAATTGTCCAATACAAAAATGTGTCATTGGCTGCAATACTGACATTTTTTTCTTTTCTTTTCACCTCAAAAATGTCGCCAATTTTATATTAAACACATTTTAGCATATTTTATATCAATCTTAATTTGTATCAAATTTAATAGAATTCATTAACAATAAAATGCGAATACATGATTTGAACATTTTTTGACAGCTCTTTTGTACAGATTCATTATTCATTTTAGCCATCTACAACAATTTTTTTGAAAATCTAACCCTTAACTCCATAGATATTCCTTTTAATTAAGACCTATGCAAACAGAGCAGACACAGATCAGACCTCTAGGAGCCATCTGATCAGGGTCTGCTTTGTTTGCTTATGAAGCAACATAGATCTGGGTCCATGCTTATAAAAACTTTTTAGTTGAGTCTGAGTTCGTTCTCAAGCTTTTAATTGGTCAGATTTGAGTTCTCAAGCTTTTGATTGGTCAGATTTGAGCCAAAGGCTCAAATCTGACCAATCAAAACCTTGAGAACGAACTCAGACTCAACTAACATTTTTATAAGCATGGATACTGATTCTAGTTTCTGCCATGGTCAACTATTTCTTTGTTCATATTATGCACTTATAATACTTCATTAACATTGATAGTGTTATTATTTCTGACATGCATATTCATGGAGTAAAGAGTTAATGAGATACACCTGCAGCTAAATGCGTCCATATGGCCAGGATGAAATATGACCAGTCTCAGCGATTCCTATGCAGGCCCAAAATTTATTTCATGGCAAAAATACAACACAACATTATAAACACAAGTTCCACAGACCTGTTTCACCATTCAAACCAAGCCACACTTTCTCCAACCACCATCACACACACCACCCTTTCAACATTAAATAGCATTCAACTGCAAAATTTCTCATCTATTCCAATTATCCTAGTATTTCTTTCCTATTTTAATAAGTGAAGAACTTTTTCTTTCTTTTGAACTAGATGTACTCTGGCAGCATACAAAGCCAGCAGACAAAATCCATATAGGAAAATAAAAAAGGGGAAGATAAATAAGATAACAGTAGAGGCTAGAGTTATGGTATTTGCTCAGGACACACTGTTTACTCATGACTAAGATATGTGCAATATTATATTGAAGTCTGTGCAAAATAAATTATTATCTGGTAAAAAAAAATATAGAAAGGAAAGGAAAGAATAAAAAAAAATGTGATGCTAGCATTATGATACTTATATGCGACACACCATATATTCATGAATAAAAACATACACATACACTCAACTGCTAATTTATTGGCTAAAGGGCAGTGCAAATGTTAGTACTGATAACTAAGCACTCTTATGTTACAGCAAGAAATATCCATCACCAAGTGTCTTTCTGCACATCGGATCAGGGCTCCAGATTAGCGAAACACTTATCAAACCATATTTCCATAACCCTTTTCTTCATATAAACTAACCCTTTCCTTCATATAAATGCCTATGTAAACAATATAGATCTGATTCTACAGGTTCTGCCTGAGTCAAAATGCGATGTAATAGACTTATGTTATTTTATATTAAAGCAAACAAAGTAAATCTTGGTAAGATGGTTCCTGCAGGAGCCACCTGATCTTTGTTTATGGAATTCTATAGCTCTAATTTTACAGTTTTTACAAATACCATAACAACTATTATGCTAGTACATGAATACATTATTTCTTACACAAATGTTCAAGGAGTAAAGTGTTAGTTTTGTTACACCAGCCCTTTGTCAACATGCACAACGATCCAATCTACCTACATGTATTTCACATTCTGATAGGGACATGTGTCAGAAAATTGTTGATCGTGGTCATTATCGAACTTCTGTGTTTGTTGATTGTGACCCATATCACGTACATTTAACCCTTTCCCTGTTGAGTATTCATGTAAAAATAACGTTATTATAAATTTTTATTAGCTGAAATTTTCAATGGTATGTGTACACACAGGTTATTTTGGTAGTGGTAGAAACTGTAGAGTCATATCTATTACAATTTCATAAGCAATCAGAGCAGACCCTAATCCGACGGCTCTACTGTTTGAAAAGGCTTGAAAAAGTGCTTATGAATGAAAGGGTTAATGAACAAATTTTGAAGAAAAAAAAAGAAGCAAAACAAAAACATGGACTTTCATCAGCGTACCCTTTCATCTGATCCAAGTACATACTGTTTGCAGGATTGTCTGTATATCTTTAGCAGTGTAAAATGGACATGAAATTACAAACTTCACAACATTATTGCTTGGCACTAAAATAGCCACATCACAAGAAAAGATGCCCTTTGGGATTTGCAAACAGTATAGACCCACACTAGCTGCCTCATCAAAGCATTACTTCTGCTCTACATCAAACAACCACCTGCCCTTATACACATCCATGTTCATTCATTAATTGGTTGCTATAGAGAGATTATACTGTCTACAGCATAATATTATAACGAAAACAAATAAAGCAGACAGTTGCAATATGAAAGACCTGACCGATGGTCTGGATCTACAGTAGAACCTCTCTAAAGTGGCCTTTTAACCCTTCCTCCATAAATACGCCTTTTTATGCCACTGTAAAAATCACCTGTTGAAACCATTGTGATAAACAGAGCATTTGCTCCTATAGTAGCAAATGCTCTATTTATCACAATGGTTTCAAACTACAAAATTCTAAAATTTTCAACTTCTCTAGTTAATGCTCCTTTTCAGTAGATTTATTCAAAGTGGTTGGATCTAAAAATAGACTATGAGGGAAAGGGTTAATCCTTCACCTCATGAATATTCATGTAAGTAATAATTACTGTAGGAATATTGATTAGCTGCATTTTGTTATAATGACATATGCAAAAGGAAAGTTTTGGCCAAGGCAGAAATTATAATGCGATCAGAAGCAAGAGGTCTACCTATAGGTCTTATATGCAGGTGGAAGCTTAATGCAGGATGAAAATATGCAGAAAGCTCCAACCTGCTTTCCAAGACATCTATGTTTATTCATAAAATGGTCGCTTTAGAGGAGTATTACTGTTTTTCATAAGCAAACAGACCAGACCCTTCTCAGACAGCTCCTATCAGACATCACAATCACATAAAGGGTACACATAGGTGTCTCTAAAAGCAGGTGGCTGATCAACACAGGAATGTAATGCAGAAAGTTCTTAAGGGAACTTTCTGCATTAAATGTCCTTACATTCTGCATTACACTACTACCTGCCTCAAACCTTTTACCTCATGAATATTCATCCAATAAATAATGACTATTCAGCTGAATTTGTTATAATGGCATATGAACTGGAGAAAAAATTTGGCCATGGGCAAAACTGTAGAATAAGAACTATGTTATTTCATAAGCAAACAGAGCAGACCTTGATTAGGTGGCTTCTGCAGAAGCCATCTGATCTGGGTCAACTCTGTTTGAAAAGGCATATCTATATTGACTGAAGGGTTAAAAACACTAAATACTCCTTTGAGTGGCTGTTCTAGAGAGGTAGTACTATATACTGCTTTACCAACCCAGAGGGCACTATTTAACATAAAGTGGCTACAACACTCAAGGTGCAGCACACTAACATATACTCTAAAATCTAAATAGAACACCCTGTCATTCAGTGTGTTAATCTGATTAAGTAAATTTGGTAAAATATAAATAATTTTAAATACACTTAAAGAGTAGCGAATAGTGTAGACCCTGATCAAACTGCACCTAACGATGCATTTTGATCTGGGTCTACACTAGTTGCCTAATTTCAACAGCCTGAATATTTATTGTATTTTTGGTACATTTAGTTTACAACTTGGTATTCCAGTGCTACTTAGGTTGCCTCTTCCTCGCTCACTATCACTATATTCGTGCTGTTCGCTGTAAGGCCAGTGCTACATAGGGGAGACGTGACTTGGTAAAGATATGCCTAGAGTCTGAGCAGCCTTAAGCTGGGCCTTTGCAGCATGCAGCAGAGAAAACAAATGGCTCATGTCCGACTCGGTGCGACATAACTCGATAGCATGCTCAAATAATGATACTGCTTTCATCATATCACCTCTGCAAACAAGAGAATAAATGCATTAAATTGTTGTCAGTGTAGATCAGAGTTGTAGATAAAAGGTGTCCTGATCTAGCTAAATCCCTTAACCCTTTCCATGTTGTATGTTTTTTTCCAAATTACAATACCTACTGAATATTGGATGGTGAAATATGGATGGTGGAACACTGTAGTCATTTTAGAAATTAAAGAAACAGATTTTTCAAATTCCATTAGTAAACACAGCAGACCCTGATCAGACAGCGACGGCTCCTATAGGAGCCATCTGATCTGGGTCTACTCTGTTTGCAAATGAGTGAAAAAGCATTTATATGAGGGAAAGGGTTAATCACTGCTCATCTCTGTGAGGTGATTCTAATAACTATAAGAGAACAGACCTTGGCAGAATAATGTAGAAAAGGTTTTACTTAGAATTCCTAAATACTCCTATTACCTGCAGCTCTAGCATATAAAATTAAAATTATTTTGAACCAGATGCTTTCAAATTCATGATTGCCATAGATAATCAGCTGGATCATGATGAGAATGCTATCAAACAATAAGTATTCAACCTGTGATAATATGAAAAGAATACAAGAAATGGACAAAAACCCTACTTTGCCTCTTGATGTAAAAAACATTTTCAGCCAGAAAAATTATTGCTAAACAAGTTCACAATTAACATAAAGTCATGTCACACACTGCCTCCCAAGATGCATCCACACAAGAAATTTGGAAACTCAAAACCGAATGGGTTGAGCAGATATTGTTGAGACAATTTTTCTGGAAACCTTTCAATAAACTCGAGGTCAAGGTCAGGGTCAAAGTCAGAGGCATCACAGCAGTATGCGACAGTCCATCTTCACAAGATACATCATCACAGACAAATTTTTATTAAAATGAAGTCACAGTTAAGGTCACAGAGAAACTAAAGTAGAATGTGACCCTCAGACTTCCTATGATGCACTCACAAAAGGAATTTGGAAATCCTGACCCTTACATAAATGGGAGTTTGGGTCGAATTTAAAGGCAAATATTTACTAAAACTGATGTCAAGGTCAGTCACTGAGACACCAAAGTAGTATGTGACACTCCGCCTTCCAAAGATGCACCTACACAAGAAATTTGGAAACCGTAACTCAAGTGGTTGAAGAGATATGGTCCGGACAGAACTCCTGACGGAAGGACGGACAGAAAGAGTGCAAACCAATAGTCACCCTCTAATAGACGTGATAGACCAAAATTAACCCTTTTGAATGCTGAATACTGAAATACTGTGGTGAAATGCTTCATCATTATTTAATGGCTGAAGAATATCGTATTTATTAGAAAAGCTTCAATGACAACAGTGCAGATCCTAATTAGATTAGGGTCTACACAGTATAAAAAATGCAAATTCCAATGAACTTATTTTCCACATTCATAGGATTAGTGGTTCTTCTGTTACCTTTGAACTTCAATGGTCCCCAATATTTCATATGCGTATTCACACTTGTCATCTAGAGCAACGGCTCTCTGAATTAGTTCGACAGACTCCTCAATGTTCATTTTCCACTGCAGCCTCAACACCCTGAAAATACCATAGGACAGAAATACAACAAAACCTAAATAAAGTGACCAATGAACTCTTTCCAAGCTAAAGAAATACAATCTGCAAATAATGGTTGTCCACTGTAATTCTGCAATTTTCTTTATTTCTCCTCAAAAAATGGTCAGAATGTCACAGGTTAGAACCTGACGAGACTCTGGGTTACTTAGCATCATAAATCCACTGCTAGCATGTAACATATTAATAAACAAATACAGGAGTCTATCACCCTTTGATTGCGAGAAACCAGTGTGTATTGACATTTGCAAACAGTATTGACCTGGATCAGAGAGCTCTTAGAGGAGCCCTCTGACCAGGGCCGGCACTTTTTGTTGTTAAAAACCCTCTAGCACACTAAAGCTTATCCTACTGAACAGACTCTTTCGATTAAAGGAATGTATTACTTTGAATAAAAACTGTAGAATCAGATCTATATAATGTCATAAGCAAACAAAGTAAAACCTCATTAAACGACACCTACAGGAACCACCTTACCTGGGTCCACTCTGATTGCAAAGCCGTGAGAAAGCATTTATATGAGGGAAAGGGTTTAAGCAGAACAATAGAAATGCAGAAAACTCTTTGAGCATTTTGAAATATTTCCTTCTACATTTAGCCACCACCTGTTTGAACGACTGTCATCTAGACTTTCTTTGCGTGTTTGCACTATTAAAATCGGTTTGACAGTATGCTTGAATCAGTATTACAAATCTGCAGTGTTAATTTAATGTTGTCTGCAAAAACTATCATTTGCTGAATTTAATGTTGTCTACAAAAACTATCATTTGCTATCATCAGCATAGATCTGAGGTGTTATCAGTAGATAACCACCAATCAAGCACATTTTGTTGTGATAATCACTTTATTATATGGAGCAGTTTGTTGTTTTCACCTTGTTTCGATTGAGTGACGATATCCATCCATGTATCAATCAGCAGCTGTTTTTCGCAAGTAACTCGCTACAACCATTTGCGTTTTGTTAAAAAACATGTGAAGCTGGATTGTAGAAATCCTAGTTACAAACTGTATGCAAGAAACAACGAACAATCCGTGCTATCAATCAAGGCATGTTATAACAGAAAAAAATAGAACTTCTATACCATTGAGTGTTTTAATAGAAACAGATAGAAAGCTTGACTTGAGTTCAGATAGAACTTGCCGGAAGTGCAATTGCATTATCTCCCTTGATAAAAATCTGACAGCTAGAACGTTGATACTTTCTTGTTGAGTCTGTTGACAATTTATCTGTGTGAAAACCATTATCATTACATTAACTTATAGGTGAGGAATTTTTGAAAACCCGTTTAATTACACAATATTTTAAACATCTGCGGCCAAACACTTGCAATCTGCTGTTATGAGATATCCAGACACATCAACTTTGTTGAGTTTGAAATATCACTGAATAATAGTAAAAATTATTCTGATTAATGGTTAGCTTGCGTAAAGCATGAACGATTAACCGGTTAGTGAAAAAAAACCATTATTGACCTCCCTCGGTATACCATTCAAAAGTACTTACGCTTTGTGAACATGGGTGTTTGCATTCTGTGGTTCCAATTTTATTGCTGTTTCAAACTCATTGTTAGCATCATCAAACCTGCCTAAATCACACAATGCCTGGGGAAATAAAGAATATAAACACGTTACTCCATGAATATGAATATTCATTTAAGAAACAATGTATGTATTAATATCAATTAGATCTATATAATTCCATAAGCAAACAGAGCAGGCCCTGATCAAATAGCTCTTATAGGGGCCATCTGATCTGGGTCTACTCTGTTGGCAAATACATTAAAAAGCAAATCTATGGAGTAAAGGGTTAAGAACCTAGGAAAACATCTCATCCTTTTTACCCTGTGTATTCAGACACCCAATCTCTCTCCTCCACCAGTTTTCAAAGCTGAATAATACCATCTGGTACCATTCTGATAACTATTAATAGGGGCTATTGTTTTAAATAGCCCAATTTATTACGCGAACGTAAGTTGCCACGCTGATGTTGACTGGTGTGATTTTCACGGGTGGTAAAAATCACACTGCACCGTTTAGCTTGCAAACTTATCTAGGTCAAATTTACTCTCTCCAAATTTTTCAAAAATCTTTTTAATTTGCTCGTTTACACGAATATCAGCGTAAAGAAACTGGTTAAATATCGCCCAGTTGCATTATGCCACCCAAACAGCGTAGTCGCGCAAGAGACGAGGGACCATATACTCGCCAAAGGCCGCAAAGAGTTTGTCGATCTTCGAGCACGCGGTCTGCCCGGAATGGCGCTGCACGGAATGCAGTGGGTGGGGGAGATCGTGAACAGCCTGATGATGTTGTAAATGACAACAGTCCGGAGTTCGTGCGTCTGTCATCAGAGGATCAAACATCGGGTAATGTGCAGGGTTCCGGTAATGTATTTTCCGAGATATTCGACAGGTTAGCCGGCCAAAATGAGTCTATTCCTAGTCGGGAGTTTTCGCTCCCTGAATCGGAACTTAAATGTATAAATGATCCGATGTCTCTGCATGTTTCGGTGGAGCTCTGCCAAAAAATTTGGCTGGGGGAATATGTCAATTTGGCTCTACTATTGCGTGGGTCAGCCGAATCGCCGTCGGCACCGTCTAATTTGTTCATCGACGAGCGGGGTCAGGTTCAGATAAAACAGAAGCCGACAAAATCCATATCAAACATAAGGGACTGGACTGATGCCTTCCTGATCTATGCTTCTATACTGATCAAAAAGGTGCCCCAAAAGGCTGGGGAAATGTTCGAGTATATGGCATTGATCAGGGAGGCTGAAAGTCGCTCGGGCAACACATTGGCTTGGAAAATATACGATGAAAATTTCCGTATGCGCCAGGCTGTGCAACCCCAGTCATGGTCTATTATTAATACCGATCTATGGCTCAGAACTATGATGATACCTGCTCATTCATATCAAGGCACCATTGCTAACCCCATACAGACCAGTAAGCCAACAGTTAGTGCTGGTCGTCCGGCAAAAATATGCTGGGATTTTAACTCCACAAAGGGCTGTTCTTTTACAACTTGTAAGTACAACCATGTGTGCCTTGCATGCAAGGGGACGCACACTCAACAGCAGTGTCCTCGCTCTTTCAATCAACCCTTTCGCACAGGTAACCAATTCACAAACAGATACATTCAACATCAACCCAAATCCCAAAGACACTAATTTGACACTTGCCACCACACCAATCAGGTTAGCACAGATGAAAAAATTCCTTTCCATTTATCCGAATAGGGAGGCTGCAAAAAAGATTTGTTCAGGTTTTAAAGACGGTTTTTCAATCCATTTTGAGGGGCAGGCTAAGACGTTAGAGGCCAATAACTTATCCTCAGCAAATAAGAATCCAAAAATAGTAAGGCAAAAAATTCAAAAAGAACTACAAGCAGGCAGAATTATGGGTCCATTCTCTATCCCTCCATTTAAACATTTTAGAGTTTCGCCATTAGGTCTTGTTCCCAAAAAGGATCCAGGTGAATTTAGATTAATACATCATCTTTCTTTTCCACGAGGAGATTCTGTTAATGATTATATTGATCCTGAATTGTGTTCTGTTCAATACACCAAATTTGATGCTGCAATCGAAATGATTCAACAGTTGGGTCAGGGTGCACTGCTTGCCAAATCTGACATTAAATCTGCCTTTCGTTTGATACCGGTATCACCAAACGATTTCAGTTTGCTTGGTTTTAAATTTGAGGGCCTCTATTATTTTGATCAAGTGCTACCTTTTGGGTGCAGTATTTCTTGTGCTACCTTCGAGTTATTTGCGACTTTTCTGGAATGGGTGGTTCGTTTTTCATGTAGAGTCGGTAAGTTAGAACACTATTTGGATGACTTCATTTTTGGTGGAAGAGGGAATACAGATCATTGCATTAGTCTGATGAATAGTTTCTTTGCATGCTGCAATGACTTCGGGGTGCCAATCGCAAATGAAAAAACAGAAGGTCCTACAACAGTCCTAGTTTTTCTGGGCTTGGAACTCGATTCAGTTCTTATGCAAGTTCGTATTCCATTAGAAAAGATAAGTCGCATAGTAGAACAGATTAACAATATTTTGGAACACAAGAGGAGTGTCACATTGAAAGAACTTCAGTCACTTATAGGGTCTCTGAATTTTATGTGTAGAGCAATTGTCCCAGGTAGACCATTCTGCAGACGCCTGATTAATGCTACTAGGGGAGTTAAATGTGCCTTTCATCATATCAGATTGACTGTGGGAATACGTCAAGACTTGCAACTGTGGCTGGTGTTTTTCAAGGATTTCAACGGTGTATCTGTTTTCAATGATCACATTTGCCTTCGCAATAGCGATTTCGGCCTGTTTACAGATAGTTCTGCAGCTAGGGGCAAAGGTTTCGGGGCTTATTTTCAGGGAAAGTGGGCGTCTGCCGCTTGGCCTGAAAGTTGGCATGAAAAGGGCTACACTAAGGATATCACATTGTTGGAATATTTCCCAATCTTAGTCTCTATTTATGTTTGGGGTGAAGAATTTCGGAATAAAAGGGTGCTATTTCATTGTGATAATCAGTCAGTTGTTCAGGTTTTGAACTCTCAAACCTCAAAGTCAGATGCTTTGATGGTCTTGGTGCGGGTCTTGACCTTGAAATGTTTACATTATAATTTAGTGTTAAAGGCAGAACATATTCCGGGTGTAAGGAATGACATTGCTGATAGTTTGTCTCGTTTTCAGATGAGCAGGTTTCGAGCTCTGGCTCCAGAGGCAGATCTCAACCCTGTGCCATTTCCAACCCACCTCTGGAACATCTTCGAGCTGACTCTAGACGACTTTTTGAAGCTGGTTTAGCTCATAATACACGCTTGGTGTACTCCAATGCATTGGAGCTGTTTGCACATTTTCGCACTAGTTACAGTTTTAGTCAGGATTGGCCTCCCTCCCTTTTCCAATTGGAAACATTTATAACATACCTTTTTCATAGAGGATATGCATACAAAACTACATCCACTTACATTGCAGCCATAAGATTTCAAAATAGGCTTAGGGACGTAGTGGATCATACATCGCATTTGTCAATTAACAAAATGTTAGAAGGTTATCGCCGCTCAAAATCCGTTACAGACACTAGGCTTCCAATTACATATGACATATTAGTCAAAATATATGAAAAATTGCCAGCCATCTGTAGTTCAAAATACGAAACATTGCTCTTTAGAGCAGCTTATACACTGGCATTCTTTGGTTTATTTAGGGTTGGGGAACTTGCTTTCACTTCCCAATCCATGCTCGATGCCCCGCTGCAATATTCAGACATTAGGCAGTTCAAGTCAGGTAGCTCATTTAAAATTTTTCTCAGGCGAGCAAAATGTAATCAGCATGGACCACCTCAGAGTGTTGACATTGTTGCAACTGGCACACAGGTTTGTCCAGTTGCAGCGATGCAGAACTTTCTCCTGGCCCGATCAAAGGTTACTCAAGATAAATGCCTTCTTTGTCACCAGGATGGTTCATTTTTAACAAGATATCAATTTGGTGCGGTTTTGACAAGAATAATGCAGAGTTTAGGGCTACCTTGTTCAGGTTTTAAGACTCATTCCTTTAGGATTGGAGCTGCTACTTGGTTAGCAAGCAAGGGAGTGTCACATGCAGTTATTCAGAGAATGGGGCGTTGGAGTTCTAATGCATTTTTGAAGTATATCAGATTGTAGGAGAATTATTGGACTATTGTGTCACTCATTGCTGATACATATATAAGTATATTTCCAGACGTATGGCTGGTCGGCGATTCCTACATTTATTGGGCAGAGCAAAGAGCAAGATTTCGCAGAATTGAAAGAAACTTGGGTCTGGCAAAAGTGGCTGGTATTAAATGGTTGGGTATTCGTGGTATGCATTGGAACCAGTTGATGACAAAGGTTCAGTATATGGCTTTGCATCACCAGAAGCCAAGGGCCATAATTATTCATCTAGGATCTAATGACATTGGTTCAGAAAAAGGCATAAATTTACGTTTTAAGATTAGGTCTGATCTCGATAGTTTGTTTGATAACTTCCCCGGGACTGCAATTGTTATGTCCTCATTTTTGCCAAGATTGGTATGGAGAAAGACTCCAATTCCTGCAGACAAGATAGAACGTAAAAGAAAGTGCTTGAATAGATTTGTCAGAAGATTGACAGAATTTAGAGGAGGGCTATTTGTGAACCATGATGAAATTACTGCCGACACACCAGGGATGTACTTTAATGATGGTGTGCACCTTTCCGATGTGGGCACTGATCTCTTTTTGTACAATTTTCGGGAGGCTTTAGAGCAGTTAATTTAGCTTTTGCAATAAACTTCAGAATTTTGGGGCGAACCCTGTTCGTGTGGCGGAAAATTCTGGAGAGGTGCTGTTAACAGAGGGGATTTGTTTCGGAGGAAATAGCTGTTGATCGATCCAATTCAAAACAAATAGGGAATTTAATGCATGTGAGCAGCATGCGCTTCTGCCATGAGGCTTAACTTGCATTTAGTGCACCATGTGCATCCGCCATGGGGCCACAACCCTCACATGTATCTGCTGTGGGGGTAGTTATATGGTATATGCGTGGAACGGTTCACGCATGGGTTTCTGTTAGGAAGTCCTAGCAGGTGGAGCTCAGTAAGAATTGAGCTTGAGGGTTATGAGTGGTAGTCACAGCTTTTCCTAATTTGGAGCACTTCTCTAGAATCTTCTGTCCACGCAGGAGACCATAACTGCCACATGTTGAATCATATATTGTTTGTTGGATTGACAAGTGATAGCTTGGAATTAAAATATGTAACTTGATTTGCTTTCTTGCAATTTACGGCCTTCCTGTAATAATAGGGGCTATTGTTTTAAATAGCCCAATTTATTACGCGAACGTAAGTTGCCACGCTGATGTTGACTGGTGTGATTTTCACGGGTGGTAAAAATCACACTGCACCGTTTAGCTTGCAAACTTATCTAGGTCAAATTTACTCTCTCCAAATTTTTCAAAAATCTTTTCCCACCCTCCCACCCTTGTCTATCCATGTACATGTATATTATTGAAATCATTTTGATACTATTTACTGTGCTGTGCCTTTTTCATTTATTACAGGCTATTCACTGTCTAGGGTCAATTCAGTTTTGGGAGGATACGGAAAGGAGCTTTTCAACACATGTTAGATTGCTGCAATTGTAATTTATAGGCAGCCAGGACATTTAGACCTTAAAAGTGTTGTATTCTCCCAGGATATAATATATGCATTTAGATTTGACTCAGTTGCTATCCTACTAATACCTTAAGACAATGACTAATTGTTTAGCCGTTTGACAAATGTTTCAACAATTTGGAACACATTAAACTGTTTTCAAATTTCTTTTTTGTCACTGTCTGGGCAGAGAATTCTGGAGATGTTTTCCCATAGAGGTCCGATTCATTTTGCTTATTAACTGCATAATTTGATTGCCTACATAGATAGGCCTTGTAGATGGTTTTTCCCTTTAATTGGGAGTGCCTCTCTAGGGTTTGGCGGAAAATTCTGGAGAGGTGCTGTTAACAGAGGGGATTTGTTTCGGAGGAAATAGCTGTTGATCGATCCAATTCAAAACAAATAGGGAATTTAATGCATGTGAGCAGCATGCGCTTCTGCCATGAGGCTTAACTTGCATTTAGTGCACCATGTGCATCCGCCATGGGGCCACAACCCTCACATGTATCTGCTGTGGGGGTAGTTATATGGTATATGCGTGGAACGGTTCACGCATGGGTTTCTGTTAGGAAGTCCTAGCAGGTGGAGCTCAGTAAGAATTGAGCTTGAGGGTTATGAGTGGTAGTCACAGCTTTTCCTAATTTGGAGCACTTCTCTAGAATCTTCTGTCCACGCAGGAGACCATAACTGCCACATGTTGAATCATATATTGTTTGTTGGATTGACAAGTGATAGCTTGGAATTAAAATATGTAACTTGATTTGCTTTCTTGCAATTTACGGCCTTCCTGTAATAAATAACACTGACAAAATAGCAACAAGTATAGACCCTGATCAAATGGCTCCGGTGTGAGCTGTTTGATCTGGGTCTGTACTATTGCCTATGTTTGTCTGTCTGAATACTTAGGGTACTTAGAGTAAATTGATAAAAAGAAGCTTTTCTCTTCTCAACCAAACAATATTATGTTGTTACGAGGCAATGCCAATTACATATAGCATCAATATGACAGGGTTTGATGGACAAATATTGAAAAGATTTCTTAACCCTTTACTCCATAAAAATACCTTTCTACACCTTTGCAAACAGAGTAGACCCAGATCAGGGTCTGCTCTGTTTGGTTTTGACATAATATGAATATGTTTCTACCATTGGCCAACAAATTATATGTTCTTGTGCAATAATAGCAGTTAATCGAATAAACATTCAGGGTGTCATTATTTCTTGCATGAATATTCATGGATTAAAAGTTAAATAAACTTCCTCTCTACAGCTCTTACATGCTTGAAGTAGGACTAGTTCTGATAACATGTAATTCAACCCTTTACTCGACATATATGCCTTTTAATGCTTTTGCAAACAGAGTAGACCCAGATCAGATGGCTTCAGTAAGATTCTACTCTGTTTGCTTAAGGAATAATATAGACCTGAGTCTACATTTTTACCAGTTTTTAATTTTTTTATGTTCATATGGCAATATAAATATTAAACTAATATATATTCATAAAGATATTATTGCATGTAAGCAATTACATTTAGGTAGGTTTACCAATGTAAAGGACTAGTCACTATACATACCTGGGCATACAAAGCATGTCCATCTGCACACTGGGGGAACTTCTTAATTGTCTCTTCATATGATTGTATAGCCTTCTCTAACTTCATCGTGCTTTGTTGCTGTGCTGCATGCCTGTGCTCTAAAATTCAATCAAAATCTCTGTTCAATGTCTTTGATAACATATGCCTAGCTGTTTAGCCCATTCCCTCTTAGGCTAATTTTAGAACCAACCTCTTTGAATAAATCTACTGAAAAGGAGCATTTACTAGCAAAAAGTGATTTTTTAGAATTGTGTAGATTCCGAATCATTGTGATAAATTGAGCATTTGCTCCTACATTTGCACATAATTTCTAGATGTTGTACTCCATATATATACGCCTTTCTACGCCTTAGCTAAACAAGAGGGCCAGAATGGCCCTGACTTCGCTCACCAGACAATCAGAGGAGAAGATTTTCAAAGTTTTCACTATTATGTTTCTATAGAAAACTAGCCGGCCCTGAGGTGTGCCAATTTTGACCCCAAGGGCATAATTTATATAGCTTTTGTAGAGGACCTCAAGTGAATAGAAATTAAAGAAAAATGTAAATGTAAACATATTATAACAATGTAAATCTAAAGAAGGTCATATAAAAAGTATGTATAGCATCTCCCTGGGCAAAATGGTTGAATTTCAGAAAGAATAAATTAATCTATACTTATGTTCAAAATTTCAGATATTTTCATTATACCTTCTACATGAGTTCATATTATTATTCATATCTTAACTTATTTTTAACCCTTCCCCTGTTCGATGTTTATTCAAAATTTCAATATCTACTGAATATTCATGGACAAAATAGTTATAATGAAAAATAGAAAGTGTAGCCATTTTAGAAAGTAATGAAAAACATCTTTCAAATTCCATTAACAAACAGAGTAGGCCCTAATCAGACAGCTGCTAAAGGAGCCGTCTGATCTGGGTCTGCTCTGCTTGCAAATGCATGAAAAGGCATTTATATGAGGGAAAGGGTTAAGTAAACATATTATAAGTACATTGTATATTGTACACAAAATGGAAATAATTTAATGCAATTTGCACTATATAATATCATAAGTAAACAGAGCAGACTGATCATATGGCTACTAAATGAGCCATCTAATCTGGGTCTACTTTGTTTGCAATGGTGTAGAAATGCATAATTATGGAGTAAAGGGTTAATTGTCTGTGCAATAGGCCAGATCTAAAAATATCAGTTGTCTACCCAGAAGGGAGGCAATCCAGTTGTTATCAAAAGTGCAAAGGGAGACCTAGCACAGTTTGGATTCTGATCTGATGCATATGTAACTTCAAGTTACATATGTGTCAGATCAGAATCCAATATTGTACTTCATAATTGTTTTGTACACGAGAGTTAATTGTAAGATTGACATGTATTAAAAAACAATGTGAACAATCTTAGACAAGCAGACAACAATTCTGAAGCAGACAACTATAATACTGATAAAGAATGCTACAGCATAGAACACTTGACTTGTATTCAGCTGAACTTCACAAAAGATATACTGATAAGACTCTATATTGATATCTGAGAGCTTAATGCAGGACATAGATATGCAAAGAGCATTTTGAGAATTATCCACTTAGTTTTCTCAATCTAAAATGAGTGTTATTTATTTGGCTAAACACAATTTCTACTCTACTGATCAGACTTAGGGTAAAACTTGCACAAACACTGGAACTGGCTATACTAGGTCAGTCTCCCTGCTTGACCTGATGGCCTTTATGAGTAAAGATAAGATGCTTAAAAGTGCAGTCAGCTTCAAGTTTGCTAGAAAACTGGCCACCCTGGGGTGTAGCCAATTTTGACCCCAGGGGCATAATTTATATAACTTTTGTAGAGGACCTGAACATGATGTTATGTGCCAAATATGAAAGCTGAGAACCTTCCAGTTTCAGAGAAGAAGATTTTCAAAGTTTTACTATATATTTCAATAGAAAACAAGGCACCCCTGGGGCGGGGCCAATTTTGACTCTAGGGGCATAATTTATATAACTTTTGTAGGGGACCTACAGATGATGCTATGTACCAAAGATGAAAGCTGAGAACCCTGTAGATTCAGAGGAGAAGATTTTTAAAGATTCAAATTGTTGACGCCCGACGACGGACGACAGACATCAGGCGATCACAAAAGCTCACCCTGAGCACAAAAGTGCTCTGGTGAGCTAAAAAGTAGATCCAGATCAGACAGCTTCTATAGGAGCTGTCTGATCAGGTTCTGTTCTGTTTGCTTATTATATAGTATATACATGATTCAGCAGCTGGCCTTGTCAACACTATTGACAACTGTCCAAGTGTCGGCAGTGTTGTAGATAAGTTACATACTGATCTATCAAACTCTCTTATTTGTCAGCCAAACCCTATCTTGCTGCAACTCATTAATATTGCCTTGGCAATTCTAATGAGTAACAGCAAGATAGGGTTTGGCAGAGAAATCTAACAAATGTGTTACTATATAATATATATGCCTTTTATCTATACCTCTGGTCCCTTTCACTCATGGCATCAGCCATTTACTTTCTTAAACCTAAATTAAAGGACATCAAATCTTCCCTCTCCACCAGTTTGTAAACCTAAGTACAGTAAAATCCCTCTAAACCAGATGTTAAATTTAGTATAAAATATCAATCTTGGAGACAGGTGGCAGCTTTATGCAGGGTGAAAGTCATGCAGAAAGCTCCTAGAGGAACTTGAGTCAATTGAGTAGCAAATAATGTAAATTCTGAGCAGACTGTTCGTTCTGGGGCAGTTAGATCTAAGACTATACTACATTTGCATTTGTCTATAATGGCCATGATGGATGTTTTCAGTAATAACTTTACTATTTTAAACATTGCAGAGTTTAAATAAAACATTTTTTATAGTAAAATTTGACCATAATATGTCATTGGCTGTGTATTTCAAACTTGCACTATTACCCTTAGATAAATAACCAGCGTTCTATTCAACTACATACCTGCGTAGGACTTCTGAACATAGGAGATTGGAAAGTCGGGGTTCCTTAAAATGCTGTTCTCAAAGTCTCTAACAGCATCTTCTAATCTATCCAGCTGTATATTTTGCTGCAAAGAAGAAAAAAGAACTTAAGACAAACTATTAACCCCATACCTTGTGAACATTCATGCAATAATCTGCCTATTATGAATATAAACCCTTTCCCTATTCTATGTTTATTTGAAATTTCAATACCTACTCCATATTCAAGGACAAAATAGTTATAATGAAATATGAAAGGTGGTAGCCATTTTAGAAAGTAAAGAAAAAGATCTATCAAATTCAATTGGCAAACAGAGGAGACCCTGATCAGACGGCTCCAATAGGAGCTGTCTGAACTTGGTTGACGCTGTTTGCAAATGCGTTTATATGACAGAGAGGGTTAATTCAATTCTTGTTCCTAAAATATTGAATAAGGAAAATTATTGTCATGATCAACAGTATAGGTCTTTAACCACTAATTTATGAATATTCATGCCAGAAACTATAACAATTTGAATAGTAATTAGCTGAATCTATAATGGCATTATGAACAAAACAAATCTGACCATAGAACAGACTGTAGAATCAGATCAATATGTTTTCATAGTTAACAGAGCAGACCCCGATCAGACTCCTCCTATAGAAGCTTTCTGATCTGAGTCTACTCTGTTTGTAAATAAGTATAAAAACAAGTACAGGGTTAATGAAACTTCATGAAAAAAATGAAAAGAGCAAGAAGCCTCAACAGTTGTTGGATCCAAACCACATTGTCCATTGACTTAAGCTTGTTTTTGAAAAACAAACAAACACATGAATATACAGTATGTTTCTCCTCACCTCCTATTCTCAATCACACACATCCTAAATAACAGGGACAACCAAGTTTCATCGCAGAACCCTTTACCATCTTCAAGTGGTCAGTATCAATAAAGGGAAATAACTCTAATGTTCTTGTCAATAATGACATCATGAACTGTTTATGGGATTTGAATACAAGAAAGGTTTGCCATGGCAGAAACTGAAGAAACAGATCTACATCATTCCATAAACAGAGCAGACTCTGATCAGACCGCTCCAACAGGAGCTGTCTGATCTGGGTCTACTCTGTTTGTAAATGCATTAAAAGGTGTATTTTTACAGAAAAGGGTTTAAAGCCTACAAATACTTTCAGAGAACAAATGCAGATAAATTCTTTGACATGAAGAAATGTCAAGAGTGTTCTAAGGAACATGTGTGTCATCTACCGGCCCAAGGGTTTCAGAAAAACTGCCATAAAAGGTTCAGTAAAAAGAGATGACATAAGAAATCCCTAAGCCTCATCCTGCCACAAAAAAATGTAAGGATAGTACAAAATTAGTATGTCACTCTATCCCATTTTGTGAATGGGAGACACAAACAATACAAGACAGTACTTACATGTCCTCTATGGTGATATATGTCTGAGTTACTTTGGTCTATCCGTACTGCCTGGGCAAAATCTGCCAATCCCTCCACCTTCTTCTCCTGGCTTATATACAGACTGCCTCTTTTAATCAAGGCATTGACTTTAACCTGTGAAGAAAATAATATATGTTAATCTAAAGCATATGTCAAAATTCACCTTCAGCAACAGTATAAGCTGCACCAATCAGAATTTGGTAAATAATGTAACTGTAGACATTAGCTACATAGAAGTTTTAACCCTTTCAGTGCAGGAAACAAGTAATAAATAGGCTTGAGCAATGAAAAGATAAAAGATAAAAATTTCATGTAAGAAATAATGACATCATGAATATTAGTTAATAGCTCATTTATTTATAAAGGTATATGAATGCAGAAATTTTGGCCATGGCAGGAACAAACAAAAATAGCAAAGAAACTAAGAACTGTAGAGTCATATCTATATTGTTTCAATAAGTAATCAGAGCAGACCCTGATTAGACAGTTCCTACTGAAGCTGTCAGATATAGGTCTACTCTGTTTGCAAAAGCATTAAAAGGTCTATTTATGGAGTACATTGTAATGGGTTAAGAAATCAAACCAAAATAGTTCATACATTTCTCCACCAAACCCCTTCTTGCTTCTACTCAAAGTGACCATTCTAAAGAGTAGTCACAACATAGAGTTTGGGAAAAACGACAATTATTTCCATTAACTATGATTCGGAGAGTTTACCAAGTTATGAAGGTACCTTTATCAGCGGAATGCTAATGCATGCAATTTCAGCATTGAACGACACAGGTATTATATATGGATACTATCAATATTTTGTCCAATGGTTATGGACCATTGTTTACCATAAAGATGACCCTTAGTCACACAGCAACCACCACCATGTCTATGGCAATACATTTAACGTTTCCATAAGCATTTAAACACTGAATGAATGAGACTGTCACCTGCTGGAAGTGTAATATAAAAAGGGTAGAAGGAAAGAACCAAGAAATAAGGTGACAGAAAGACAAATGGACGATAGAAGTGATTTTGATCTTTTGATTGACACAGCAATGCATACCCCAGTGACATTGATCACTGCACAGGTAAATCACAGCTAGTTACAAATAATTAAGCATTTTATGCTGAAATGCTAAAGACACCCAATTATGCAAACTAACATGATTCCAAAACAAGCTGAAAATTTAATTAACCAACCTTTTTGTCTAAATTTTCTACATCTAAAACTTTATTATAATCTGCCTCCGCCTTTTCTGGCTGGGCTGACATTGAGTACATGGTCCCTCGCAGGAGTAGAGCCAACTGATGGAAGACACTGGGTGGTACTATACCAATCTCTTCTGTACACAAGGAAATTACGTTCTCATATGACTCAGCTCGAAGGTTCTCCACTGCCGTCTTAAATGGGCTGAAATGACAGAAGTTAATATGTAATACCTGTCTATACATGTACTACACAAGTTGAACTAAAACAGATAGGGTCACAGGAATGAGGACCAGCAGCAAGAAGAGGTTTATTTCAATTATTAACCCTTTACTCCATAAATATGCCTTTCTACGTCTTTGCAAACAGAGTTGTCCCAGATTAGACGGCTTCTATAGGAGCCATCTGATCAGGGTTTGCTCTGTTTGCCTATTGAATAATATAAATCTGTATCCATGCTTATAAAACTTTTTAGTTGAGTCTGAGTTCGTTCTCAAGTTTTTGATTGGTCAGATTTGAGCCGTTGGCTCAAATCTGACCAATCAAAAGCTTGAGAACTCAACTCTGACTCAACTAAAAAGCTTTATAAGCATGGACCCAGTATAGGTTCTGGTGGAGACATAAAGGAGCAATTCTTGATAAAATATTCAATTCATACATCTTACCTACTGAGTGCTTCTGTATCAAGTACAATGCTTACCATAAACATGTAAGAAATAATGATATAAATATTAGTTAGACTAATAGCACATGGACACAGGATTTTTTTGCCATGGCAGAAACTGTAGAATCATATCTATATCATTTCATAAGCAAACAGAGCAGACCCTGATCAGACGGCTCCTGATCGGGTCTTCTCTGTTTGCAAAGGTGTAGAAAAGCATATTCATGGTGTAAAGGGTTAAAATGGAGCTGAATTCACAAATTCAGCTTTACAAACTGGGAAATTGAGTGTCTAAAAATTTAAGGTAATTGCTTTTTTTTTTCAAACAAGTGTAGACTTCAACAGCCGCATTGACCAAATGTTGTCCCCGATCAGCATCTGCACCGACTAGCAACAATTATGCAGCTGCTGGTGAATGATAGACAGAGTGGACACTGACAAGACGCCAAACTATCACACAACAATTTATCTAGATCCATCTTAATCCGCACATGTCTTGAGTTCCTTGCTTGCATACCCTGATAACCCTTTTATCAGAACATGAAACAATCCACATCCTGATTTGAGTCTACCCTGTCTGCCTATGAAACATGCATGTGATCACAATATATAATGGCTGAAGTTTTTCACATAGAAAATTAAAACCCTTTCTGAGCGAGAAGCCAGTCACTTATCTCCTTTGCTAACAGCATAGACAAAAACGAGAGGGCTAATAGAGAAACCCTCTCATCAGGGTCTGCACTATTTGTTGTGCTACACTTTCCTTTAAAAAATCCCTGAATTATTCACAGTAAGCATGACCTGTTTGAATTTTGGAAAAGTCCATTTGAGAAGTCAGCAATGAAAGAGTTAACCCTTTACTACATGAATATTTATCTAAGAAATAATGACATCCTGAATATCAATTAGATAAATGTTTACAATTGCACTTGGATGTTTCCCCAAGGCAGAAACTGTATATTCATATCATTATTATTTCATATTAAGCACACAGAGCAGACCCTGATCAGACAACTCCTACTGGATCACTCCTGCTTGACAGACTTGATAACCCAATACTGTAGATAATTATGAGTGACAAAAAGTGTACAGTGTCCGACAAATTTATTTTTTTGTTGGTAGCCCAGTGGGCTACCAGATTTTTTTTGTACTAGCCCAGTGACTACCAGAAAAAAATCTAGTAGCCCAGAGATTTTTTATTCACTTTCCAGATGGTAAGACCTTGCATCTGTGGTTGGTGTATGTACTCATTGAGACCTAATATCCCCTAAGAATAATGACAACACAATCATAAAACTAGATTTATATTACATTTTTCTTAAATTTGATTATTTTATTTTAAATTGCTATTCTTCCGCTTGTTTTAACTGCTAGGGGTGCTAGCTATGACAGATTTTGAAGCGACTCTGACAAAATGTGTTCCATCAGATGATGAATTTGCTCCATCAGATGATGAATTTGCACTGTCAGACTGTGAACATATGTTATACTAACATTCCACAAGATGTGGAAATGAGTAAATAAACACAAATTTTAAATGGCAATTTATTACTATTTTGTCTAATACTCATTATTCGTCATCACCGTTGTCATTAATTAAATAATATTTTATACTGACAGGTCTGGTCATATCATGTTTTAAAGGGCATGAACTAGAAAATCTACTTCATCATTCTATATATAAGTAATGCAGAATTAAATAATTGATTTCAGAACATTGATTTTAGGTCCTTTGCACTTGTTTTAACCTTTCAGTGTGTGTCAGATGTTAATAAGACATTTTCAAATACAAATGTAGTGTAGCCCTTATATCTGCGTACCGGTATGCACTGTAGCACATACAGATATTGTGGAAGTCATCCATCCTTTTTACCCAATAGAAAATCAGGTCTAAGTAGACCGAGGTTTCATTTTTGTTTTACCCCATATAACACAATCATGTAACGCGAGTTAACAGAGCCAGACATCGTCAATCTTGAAGAAATAATGACGAAGTGAAAAAAACAAATTTTTCAAATTGAATATCGAGAGAAAATTTAATGATTTTCGCCGAGATTTGATCCGCGAAAACCCATTATTTTTTGGTTTTGTTGATGATATGAGCGACCGGAAGTTAATTACATAAGCGAGTTTGGTTCCAAATCTCGCACCATTGAAGCGGTAATTGATCCAATTTATTAGTCAACTGAAACTGTCACACACGATGGGCGGAGCTTAAATCTAGATTACGTATGTAACTTGCTCTGCGGGATACGGAGATGAAACATTTCGACGAACAAGTGTCAGTCATGCATCACTTGGGCGGAGATTTAAATAACTTGATAGCCAATACATGGCCAGCGTCAGTGGTTGACATGCTCTATGGGTTAACAACAGGACACGCGTCAGAAAACACACTTCAGATTAAATGTATGTATACCGACCCCTAATTGCCCCACGTTCTAGATTATGTTATAGTCGGGCTATTGATCTTTGCTTTTACTCTTAGCCCGGCGGGCTTGTTTTGAAATTCTTTGATAGCCCGACAAGATTTTCTGGTAGCCCACGGGCTCCGGGCAATGGATTTGTCGGACACTGAGTGTATACCCTCAGAACAGCTAGTTTGGTTCAACACTGTTTTCATGATAAAGCTCATAGTAACTGAGTTGTAATAACCCTTTTACTCCATGAATAATCATGAAACAAGTAATGACATCATGAATATTAACTAGAACAACTTTTGTAATAACCTATGAACACAGGAATTTTTGGTCATGGCAGAAATTGTAGAATCAAGATATATATTATATCATAATCAAACAGAGCAGACCCTAATCAGACGTCTCCTATAGGAGCCGTCTGATCTGGATCTACTCCATTTGTAAAGGAGTAGAAAGGCATAATTATGAAGTAAAGGAATAACCTACCAGTGTTGTGGAATGTGATCACCAGCTTCGCCGTTCACCTGAACAGCCTGCGTCTCTGCTTCCTGGCCACTCTCTGTGCTCTCTGGCTTCTCTGTGCTCTTCATATCCCCTCCTGCCCCCTCTTCCTCTTTCTCTGATAAAAACAGGGAAGAAAGTCATATGGCTGTCTTCACAAGACAGGGGACAATCACAACCAACAAACAGTGTGGATCTTTATTAGACTGTCATTTCAAACATAATGGCTGATGATGGGTCAACTGTATTTGCAGTGGTGGAAAATAAAGCAGTTTTATGGAAAGGAAATGCAGGCTCTGATTTATCTTTGCAATCAAAATGTTTACTCAAGCAGAACATCAATTTGAAATCACTCATTTCTTTCAGGAGAAACTTTTTCAAATGTAAAATATTTAAAAGGGGGTATGGTAGCTTATGTCTAAATTTTTAAAAAAAACAACCTCTGTGCATACATGTATATATTTATAACATAATTGTGACCCTTTATCAGTTTGTTGCTGTCAGTGCTATAGGTAAAGGTGCATACTTAAGTACTAAAATCACCATTTCTCCACCAAACCACATGTTTCGACCACTCTTAACCCTTTTCCTGTTCTATATCTATCCCAAATTTCAATACCTACTCTATATTCATTGTAACCATTTTAGAAAGTAAAGAAATAGATCCATCAAATTCCATTAGCAAACAGAACAGACCTTGATCAGATGGCTCCTATAGGAGCCGTCTGATCTGGGTCTATTCTGTTTGCAAATGCATGAAAAAGCATTTATATGAAGGTAAGTGTTAAGATCCATCTTGATGAGTGGTCACAAATGGGGTTTGGTGAAGAAATTTATGCAACTCAATTATTCCTCTGGTAACTGTTGTGACACAGAATACTCACTCAAAAGTATTGAGTTTACACCAAAAGTTAGAGTTTGTACAATGCTCATGGAGCTATGACAATATCACAATGATTTGGACAACATACAAACATGACCAACTAAAAATTATTGTTTTTACCTGCCACATCGTTAGGAGTTTGTTCCTTTATAGAACTATCGTTATCAGCAGGTTTTGATTCTGTTTTCTGACTCTCCTGTCCCTCTATTTCATCAGGTGAAAAGCACTTTTGCACAGGATCATGGGTAAATGAGGCAAAATAGCACTTCATAAAGTGTTTGGATGGCAAACCAATCCGCTTGTTCTGTCAAATAAGAATATGTCAGATTAGATTACACATCGTAGAATACTAACCTTTTACTTGATGATTATTTCTGCAAAAATCCCCCTGTTATGACTATTAACCCTTTCCCTAAAATAAACCCCTTTTCACGCATTAGTAAACAGAAAAGACCAAGATCAGACAGCTCCTATAGGAGCTGTCTGATCAGGGTCTGCTTTGTTTGCTAATAGAATTTGATACATCTGTTTCTTTTGATTCTAAAATGGTTACAATATTACATCTTCCATATTTCATTATATTAAACTATTTTGTCCATGAATGTTTAATTTAACTCTGCCATCAAACATTTAACACCAGACAATTTATTACAATGGCCAACAGTACAAAACTAGAACTATCACTAAACGTGATGGAATACCCCCACTCAACTGCCTTGATCGCAAATCAATCAAGATTTGTGCCAGGTTGTGCCACGGACAGACAGACAGGCCAACCGACCGACCAACACACTGACTCCTATATACACCCTCTCAAATTTCATTTGCGGGGGTATAAAAATACTGTAAAATATAAGCGAACTGAGCAGAGTCTAATCAGACAGTAAAACCCTGCTATACCTGAATTCTAGTAAAGAAGAACTTAGAAAAAATTATGAAGGTGGCTGCTTAATGTAGGGTGAAAGTCATGCAGAAAGCTCTTGGAGGAGCTTTCTGCATGACTTTAACCCTGCATTAAAATGTCACCTGTCTCCACGACAAATAATGATACTAAATTGAAAGTCCGGTTTGGAGGGGTTTTACTGCAGATCCTACAGGGGCTGTCAACACCGTTTGCAAGAATGTCAAAAATACAAAAAACCCTTTAACCCTGTCCTCTATACAAACCCTTTTAATGTCTTTGCAAACAGATTAGACCCAGATCAGATGACTGATCAGATCAGTTGTCAGATGAGGGACGGCTCTGTTTGCTTATGAAATTATAATAGACCTGACTCTACAGTTTCTACCAATGCCACATACCTTCATGGCTTCCTTAGCTCTCTTTCTTCCCAAGCTTTGCAGGACTCTGTCAGCCATCTGCAGTGTTTGCTGGTTCTGAAAGCCCTCCAGGATACACACCGCTGTGGCATCTGCAAATACAAAACAAAAATTATAGGCACCAACCCCTAGAACAAGATGAAAATGTCAATGTTCCTGCAGTTCTATTATTTGCCAGTTTTTTAACAGAACAAGATCAATCATTGCAAGGAAATTCAGTCCCCAATACAAAAGAAATAAAGATTTGAAAATTGTACCTAACTTGCAGAAGAAGTGATTGACTGAAGAAAGAAGAAAATATAGGAATCTTCATTACACTGAAAAGTAAATTTGTCCAGAACTTTATAATGCACATTCCTTCTTAATAACTATCTTCCAATAAGGCATAATGCTTTATGGAAATCCTCACAGTACTTCTTGAGAAATAACATGGGCAAGAAAAATCAGCAGATCGAACAATCACCGCATGAACATGTGACTCCTATACTACCCACTTAATTTTCTTTGTGAGAGTTCTCCCGCAAGAACTAAACAAAAGTATAGCTGAATCATTTCGAACAAATATGCTGCTTTGTTACTCATCAGATTAGTCTAAATGATATAACTACATTTATTACTTAACCCTCCATATTCATGTAGGAAATAATGACAACATGAGTAGTACACATGTAATTACTAATTTAACCCTTTCTTCCATAAATACGCCGTTCTATGCCTCTGTAATAACCACTTCTTGAAACCATTGTGATAAATAGAGCATTTGCTCCTATAGGAGCAAATGCTCTATTTATCACAATGGTTTCAAACTATAAAATTCTAAAATTTTCCTTTTCTCTAGTAAATGCTCCTTTCGGGTAGATTCATTCAAAAGGCTGGGTCTAAAAATAGCCTATGGAGGAAAGGGTTAATATAGGTTAATTTTTACAATGGCCCATGTACACAGGATTTTTTGGCCACAGTAGAAACTGTAGAATCATAAGTATACTATTTCACAAACAAACAAGCAGACCCTGGTCAAATGGCTACTATAGTAGCTGTCTGATCTGGGTCTACTCTGTTTGCAAAGGCATAGAAAGGATGTGTGTATTAGGTGTATTTATGGAGTAAAGGGTTAACATCATCTCAGTATTTAGCGGTGCTATATGACCAAGTCGTTGCTGCAGTGCCTGTCATAGCTGCAGTGTCTTAACCCTTTCCCTCATATAAACGTGTTTTCACACATTTTCAAACAGAGTAGACCCAGATCAGGCGGCTCCTCAAGGAGCCGTCTGATCAGGGTCTGCTCTGTTTGCTAACAGAATTTGATAGATCTGTTTTATGGCTTTCTAAAATGTCTACAATGTTCCACCTTCCATATATCATTATAACTATTTTGTTAATGAATATTCAGTAGGTAATTTGGCCTAAATACAGAACAGGGAAAGTATTAAAGACATACACATTTATCCATCATGATTCATCCTGAGGAAAACAAACTACATGTACAATAATAATATTTGTCACCTTAGAGCAAGAATTCACTAAGTGTATATAAGTTATATAAGCACTTATTACGTTCTTGCTCTAAGATAATAAATTATCATTCAGCACACTAAGGGTAAAATTGCTAGTCCTGTTAACCCTTTCCTTCATATAAACGTGTTTTCACGCATTTGCAAACAGAGTAGACCCAGATCAGACGGCTCCTAGAGGAGCCGTCTGATCAGGGTCTGCTCTGTTTGCTAATAGAATTCTATAGATCTGTTTCTTTGCTTTCTAAAATGTCTACAATGTTCCCCCTTCCATTATTCTTTATAACTATTTTGTTAATGAATGTTCAGTAGGTATTGAAATTTGGCCTAAATACAGAACAGGGAATGGGTTAAGACAATTTGAGTCCATTTAACAAAATCATATAAAAGAAGACTCATCCAGATCTATACTGTTTGAGATTGTGATAAACAAAAATGAATGAGGAGTTTGTACTGAGGATGATTTCTCCAAAATACAGCATGAAAATCTACTCAGTATTCTAAAGATTAACTCGTTGAACGTTAAGTAAGTGTAATCTAAGACAAATTGTTGTCTGCCATAATTTCAGACATTTTTCTTGAAATCTTTTTATAAATACAATAAAATCTCTCGATAGTAACCACTCAAAAGAAGTCAGGTTATAGCTTAATACAGGTTGAAAGTTATGCAGAGCTCCCATAGGAGATTTTGATTTTTCCACTATTTTCACCCTGCATGTAGCAGCTACCTGTTTTTAAAAGACACCCATCTTCGTTCACTAACCCTTTACTCCATAAATACGCCTTTCTACGCCTTTGCAAACAGAGTAGACCCAGATCAGACGGCTCCTATAGGAGCTGTCTGATCATGGTCTGCTCTGTTTGCTTATGTTATACTATAGATCTAATTCTAGTTTCTGACAGAGCCAAAATGTCCTTTGTTCGTATGCCATTATAAAAAAATAATTTAATTAATATTCATGACGTCATAATTTCTTACATATTATTCATGGAGTAAAGCGTTAACCCTTTATTCCATGAATATTCATGTAAGAAATAATGATGTCATGAATATTAATCACATTAATTGTTATTACAGCACTATGGACACAGTAAATTTTGGCCAAGGCAGAAACCGTAGAATCACATCTATGTTATCATAAGCAAACAGAGGAGACCCTGATCAGACAATCTGATCTGGCTCTACTCTGTTTGCAAAGGCGTATTATGGAGGAAAGGGTTAAGTGGTTTAGAAGTTCTACTGAACAGCCAGAGTGTCAAACAGTTTGGCTCCTGATGAGATGCCAAGTAACATGGCATTTAAACTAGATCCAAACTGTTTGCATAAACAGTTGCATGTAGCGAGTTATGCAAAGAGAATGCAAGGCCAAAAAGCTAACCTTCCAGTGACATGACAAAGTCACTCATTTGTTCCGCTGCAACTGCTCGTCTCCAAAGAGCCTTTGTGTATTTGCCATTCAGCTTAATTGCTTCAGTGCAGTTTTCTATGACAACTTTTGGATTTTTCTGAAAAAGACATGACAATGATACATGTAATTATATAACAAGTAAATGCAATTTGCATTAGCAATAAGTATATCACGTTAATGTGATAGGTCTCCTGCTTCATAAAGTGGTATAAGAACACAGCATTCTTTAGCCGTGGCAGAAACTGTAAAATTACATCTCTGCAATTCCAGAAGCAAACAGAGCAGACAGGAACTGTCTGATATAGGTCCACACTGTTTGCAAAGAGGCTAAAAGGTGTATCTATAGACAAAAGGGTTTAACTACTGTACTTTTAAAAGATATCCAACCCTTTCCTCCATAAAAACGCCTTTCTAAGCCTCTGTAATAGTCACTTCTTGAAACCATTATGATAGATATAGCATTTTCTCCTATAGGAGCAAATGCTCTATTAATTTATCACAATGGTTTCAAACTACAAAATTCTAAACTTTTCCTTTTCTCTAATTAATGCTCCTTTTTGTTAGATTTATTCAAAGTGGTTTGATCTAAAAATAGCATATGAGGGAATGGGTCAAATTCTCTAATGATCTGGATCATACTGTCTGCTTAGGTACATTGTAATAACCCTTCAGTAATATTATCCACACTGATTTACACATTTGCAAACACAGTAGACCCTGATCAGGTAGCTCGAGTAGGAGCTGTCTGATCAGGGTCTGCTCCAATTGTTAATGAGATAATATATATCTGATTCTTCTGTTTCTGCCATGTCTAACCGCATGAGAAAGTTTACCATATGTTACACTGTAACAATTTATTGTTTTATTTCCAACTCCTTGCAATATTATAAGTAAACCTGTATTTTGCTGTGTGTGTATCAATTCAAATTTCTTCCTCCAACAAGAGATGAACTATTATAGTGGAAGTAAGTAATCATCTGGCATGCAAGAAGAGAATGAATTATGAAGGTAAGAATGTTGCAAAATTATTTAATGAATTATATTCACAATATTTATCACAATGGTTTCAAACTATAAAATTCTAAAATTTTCCTTTTCTCTAGTTAATGCTCCTTTTTGGAAGACTTATTCAAAGTGGTTGGATCTAAAAATTGCCTACGAGGGAATGGGTTAAACTTTATTACAATCATGTATAAAATGTAAGACTTAGCCCTTTCACTATTTCATATTTATACAAAACTTGTTCACCTCATAAATACTATATTCATGCAAAGAATAAACAAGAGCTGTCCGCAGACAGCGCGCTCCACTTTCTTCAGTGCTGGATCGTGTAGTGGAAGTCTAAGTCAGAAAGGGGAGATAGCTATAGCAAAATTAATCTTACGGTTACCTGCCCTTGTGAAATGGGTCCCCCTTGTAATAGTTAACATGTATACCAAAGTTGAACCAAATAATTATCTTGCACAGTTTCTGAGACATAGACCTGAACATAAAACTTAACGAACAATGAAAAATCTAAGTCGAAAACGGGGCATAACTATGGCAAAAATAATTTCAGGGTTACCTACCCTTGTGAAATGGGTTCCCCTGTGATAGTAGACATACATACCAAATATGAACCAAATATCTTTGATGGTTTCTGAGAAAAGGGACCTTAACAAAAAGGTTAACCGACGCCGACGAGAGGGTCATGACAATAGCTCCACTTTTTTAAATAAAAGTGGAGCTCAGAAACAGCATAATCAGATCTGTAAATTTCCATAAGCAAACAGAGCAGACCTTGATCAGACGGCTCTTACAGGAGCCGTCTGATGTGGGTCTACTCTGTTTGCAAAAGCATGGAAAGGTGTATTTATGGAGTAAATGGTTAATAATTATCTAAATGTCATATTTGACTCTTCATTTCTTGTTGCAGCCAAAAACTCAAAAATGTGATTATCTAGGAGGAACCTAGCTTATGGCCTATAAAGTCCACAATGAGTTTCCTGCCATGGAATTCATTACCATGATAAAATAAAGAGACAAACATTGATTTATGAATTATTAATTTATTATACAATCTTAAATTTTATAATGGAATTTCTTATTGCAACAGTAATGCTTTCACAAGCTTGGTTGTTTTGTGAATGTAATTTATTAAGTTTGCAAAATCGAACTCTGACGTCTGGCTCTGCCTTTAAATGTAAACATAGACATAATTTCTTTATTAAGTCTAGCAAACTTCCCCTAATTTAGCTCTCTCTACATACCAGCTTCTCATAGGCAGCTGCTCTGTTGGCATAAAATGTTGAGATCTCTAATGCGTGTTCTGGAGGACACAGTTCTAGGGCTTCAGTGTAACACTTTATGGCTTCATCATACTTCCCTCCCTTGAAGTACTTATTGCCTTTGTTCTTTGCTTGCTGGGCTTTTTCTAGGAGTGTAGCCTGTGAGAGAGAATAAAGGTTTATATGCACTGTAATATCTTTTCACCATCAACTTCATGAAAATTCCTGCTAGAAATAATGACATTATGAATATTAATTAGATTGTATTTTATAGTGGCATATGGACATAGGAATTTGTTCGGCAATAGCAGAAACTGTAGAATCATATCTATATTACTTCATAAGCAAACAGAGCATAACCTGATCAGACGGCTCCTACAGGAGCTGTCTGATCTGGGTCTACTCTGTTTGAAAAAGCGTAGAAAGGCGTGCTTATGGAGAAAAGCTAAATAAGCTGGGACTCAGAAAATCATCTATCCCATTGTGTCCCTGAAATGCAACATCAAACAAGCGCCAATGCTCGTCTGATTTGGTGCTTGTCCACTGCATACACTTCTCCTCAAAGAGATCTACCAACCTATGAAGTTTCATGTTGATACCCTTATACTTTTTGATTAATCAGTTACATTAAAGTTTTTTGCACGCAGACGACGACGACTTCAACTCCTACGACCCAGTGAGCACAATAGCTCAACTTTTTTCTTCAAAAACAGACAAGCTAAATATGACAAAAATTAACATCTACCTAAAAATAGCATCTACAGTTTCCTTAGTTAATGGGACCCCTTGGAATGATGTCAACCGAAAAGTATGGAAACTGCCAATAAGTTATTTTAAACCCTTTTAAGTTTACTCCATGAATATTCATGGAAGAAATGGTTAACCAAGGTCTTGCAGATGCTGGAATAGTTATGCACTGTATATTTTAACCCTTTCCTTCATATAAACACCTTTCCACACCTTTGCAAACAGATTTTGCATGCATTTAATAGATCTGACCCTACAGTTTCTACCAACACTAAATGTGCATGTGCACATAATTATGCCATTATAAACTAGAACTATCACTAAAGGTGATGAATACACACTGCAAGGCAGCCTTGATTGCAAATCCAAGGGCTGATAATACCTGTATGTTAAATACTTGAAAAGTTTATGCGATGCACATGTAAATTTAACAGAATTTTGTATCAACTTTCATTGAATTATGTTGAAGTTTGCTCCACAAACTTTATTGGCTAGCAACACATATGGTACAAGTCCAGGGACAGGTAACTCTTGTTTAAATTGTAAGAGACTAAAGATTTATAAATTTTATATTATATGCAGTTGGGCACATGACATACACTTCAAAGAGACCATGTGTACAAACTTTCATAGAAATGTGATAAAAACTGTAGAAGTAGTTTATACTACACATGCACAACAGTAAACCATTACATCTAAGTTCAAAGGCAGGTAACTCTATACAACCTGGATACAGGCAAACTATACTTATTTAATGCACAAATACACTTCATAGAGACCATGTATATAAACTTCCATTGATTTTTTTTTTAAAACTGAAAGAGGAGTTTGTGACATCAACTATCCATGTTATAGGGGGAAATAACAAAAATACTCAAAGTTAAAGGGGAGATCATTCTGCAAAGCCTACAGCTCAACACATGAAAATTACACCTTACACATGCATGCCAAATACAAATTCAACAAGGTCAAAGATGTTTGTAAAACATGTATACCCCAGACTCCCTGACCTTTGACCTAGTGACCTCAAAAACAATAGGGGTCATCTAGTGATCATGACTAATCACCATGTAGCAAGTTTAAAGATTCTTAGCCTAACCCTTGAACAGTTAGTGATCGGAAACCATTTCACCAGTAAGGTCTTGGTAACATTGACCTTTGACCTAGTGACCTAAAAAACAATTGGGGTCATCAAGTGGTTATTACTAATCACCACAGCAAGTTTGAAGATCCTAAGTAAAACCCTCAAGCAGTTATTGATCAGAAACCATTTCACCAGTTAAGGTCATAGTGACCTTGACCTAGGGACCTCAAAAACAATAGGGTCATCTACATGTAGTGGTCATGATTAATCACCACAGCAAGTTTAAAGATCCTAAGCCAAACCCAAGAGCAGTTATTGATCAGAAACCATTTCACATGTTAATGTAATGGTGACCTTGACCTTTGACCTTGAGAGTTGAAAAACAATAGGGGTCATCTTGTGGTCATGACCAACCACCACAGCAACTTTGAAGATCCTACGCCAAGCCATTTATCAGTTATTGATCCGAAACCGTTTGATCTACTGACAGACAGATACACAGACAGACCGACTGACATGTGCAAAGCAATATACACCGCCACCCTTTTTTTCCAAAAGGCGTAAAATAACTTTCAAACTGAAGGAGGACTTCGTTACACTCCATCTCACTTTATATCGTAATCATTCAATATTTGGAATGTGAAAGTGACGAAATGTCTAAGTTCAAGCGACCTTATAATAGAAACACGCCTGAAACCCATGCGTAAGGCATGGACATAATGTATGTAGAACCAATTGCCTGACCTCTTCCGATATCGCTTCAGCAGATCCGTTTCCTTCAACACCCGACTTTGAAGGAGATGCGGACGTTTCATTTTCGCTGGACACAAGTTTCTTTTTTGCGGATTCCTCCTCGGGCTGCAATTGGTTTTGTTTCCGCTTGTAATACCAGAGACCGGCTAGACCAAGGCACATGGGAGCACCAACGGCTACAGCAATCTGCCACTTTTCCCAGCCTTCGAATATCGAAGACCCAGCTTGTCGTCCTTCGGCCGACGCCATGACGGATCACATGTAAATTCAGCTGGTTCCCCGTAATTTGAAGGTCATACAGGTGAAAGCGGGATAGCATTCGAGGAATTGGATAAAACACGATGACAATATTCTCTTTAGAATACGGCCCTGCTTCTATTATAACAATTTAGATATAAAAAAAAAAAGAGGCTGGTTTATTTATTGTTTCATTAAAATCCAAAACTGCTTGACATTTTTTTTCCATATTGCGCCAGATTTAAGACCTCGTTTTGCCCAAACAGAGACAAACATGTATTTATCTCTCTGGTTAAAATCAAAGCATTCTAGATGGTCGTCCACATGCGTGAGAAATATATTGAAAAGAGCGCCTCCGTGTCCTATGGACAAAATACTAGTTTTCTTTGAATGTTGTGTGTCGATGGAGTTGTTTCCTATGTCGAAAGAAATCTGCCTATCTATGAGGTCCTGATGTGAACATTAAAACATTTTCAACAATAATTTCTTTATTTCTTCACCAATTCAAATCCTATGTTCTACCTGTTCTACCTGTTGTCGAGCTCATATAATAGTTGGGTAACTCTCCGAGCCGTCTCTATAGCAATTTCTTAATCCGGTTTGGGTACTGGTGTAAGATTCGTAACAATCTGGCTGAAATTTAATTTTTAGGTCCTTCCAATGAAAATTTAATCTGCTGTTGAAAATATTTAGTGTTTCTGAGCTTACCACTTTTTCGGGAAGACTATTCCACCAATTTATTATCCGTTGTGAGAACGAGTGGCGTCTGATATCAAGTCTAAAAGTATTCTTTCTTAGTTTCAGAGAGTGACCTCTTGTTACTGTGTTTTGATTTTGTGTGAAAAGTTGCTCTTTGTCTGCTTTGTCAATACCACTTAATATTTTGAACACTTGGACCATATCTGCTCTGAGTCGGCGGTACTCTAATGATGGTATTCCTAATTCTTTTATTCTATCTGAATAAGTTTTATTTTGAATGTCTCTAACGAGTTTGGTAGCTCTTCTTTGAATGTTCTCTATCAGTATACTATCTTTCTTGTATATGACTGACCACACGGTTGATGCATATTCGAGATGTGGCCTCACTAGTGATTTGTACAGATTTAGGAATATTGATTTATCTATATATCTGAATGTTCTATTGATCAATCCTAAGATACGAATTGCTTTTTTGACAGATGACTGGATGTGTGATACAAATTTCAATTTGGAATCTATCAAAACTCCGAGGTCTTTTTCCTCGTCTACTTGTTCAATTTCTTTCTCTGTATCTTTGCTTTTCATACTATAATGAAAGTGCTCTGTGGTGTTCCCAATGTGCATATGTTTACACTTGTCTATGTTAAAGTTTAGCTGCCACTTTTCAGACCAGGATACCAGACTGTTTAAATCTAGTTGTAGCTTTCTCGCCTCTTCTATGTTATCCACTTTTGAATAAAGTTTTGCATCATCTGCAAACATTTTGATAAAATTCTATACTACATCCGGTAGGTCATTTATGAATATTAGGAAAAGTGTAGGGCCTATTACGCTGCCCTGTGGTATCCCACTGGTTACACCGCTCCACTGTGACGCTGCTCCATTGACCAATACACGTTGCCTCCTATTCTCGAGCAAGTCTTTTATCCAGTCTAATATCTTTCCCTTTATTCCATATGCTCTTAATTTCTGAAACAATCTTTGATGGGGGACAGAGTCAAAGGCTTTTTGGAAGTCCAGAAATATAACATCCACCTCACTTTTGGTGTCTAAATATTCTGTCCAATGATCTACTACTTCGAGCAGCTGTGTGACACATGAATAACCTTGTCTGAAACCATGTTGGTGCTTTGTGAATAGCCTATTACTTTCCATGTGAGTTGTAATACTGTCGCGAATTATCTTCTCCATTACTTTACATGCCACGGATGTTAGGCTTATTGGCCTGTAGTTTTCTGCCTTGTTCTTTGGTCCTTTTTTATGTAAAGCCGTCACATTTGCTGACTTCCAAATATCGGGAAGTTTACCTTCGCTTAATGACTTCCTGTATATTTTTGTAAGGGCTACTGCTAGTGATTCATTTGTCTCATTTAGAAATTTCGGGTGGAAGTTGTCTGGACCTTGGGTCTTGCTTACTTTTAGTCTTTTGAGGTGTTTCTTTACTTCTTGCTCTGTAATGTTTATATCTGTCTGTGGCGAGTCAAAGTCCCTTTCGTCTAGGTTTGGAACTACTTTCAGATCTTCTTTCGTAAATACACTAGTGAAGAATTTGTTTAGGATTTCTGCTTTATCTTTGTTTTCTGTTCGGATATCTCCATTTTTGTCTTCCAGGTTTCCCAATATATCTTTACATTTTGTTTTACTTTTCACATATTTCCAGAAACGTTTTTCGTCTACTTTAATATTTTCAGCCAGATGTTTCTCATATCCCATTTTAGCTTTTTTAATTTCAATGCTCGCTTTATTTCTTGCTGCAATGTATACATTTCTATTATCCTCATTTATGTTGTGACACGAAGTATTTACTTCGTGGTTGTGACCACTCTTTAGAATCGTCTCGTCGTAAATAGTTTTAAATGTATATAGCCATCTGTTATATGTACATCGGGCTGTTCAGTTTTTAACAAAGGGTATTGACGTTCCGATAGGATCCCTACCTTACGTTGGAAGAAGAAGAAGAAAAGAAACGATTCTAAAGAGTGGTCACAACATAAAGGTCGGTGGAGAAATGATTTTAGTATATGCCCCTTTATCTGCATATATAGTTTTTTCTTCAATATATAGTCTGCAACCTAAAATGAACGTTACCATTAAATGTGAAACGGTTTTGATAAGCTGTATTAACCCATTCCCCCATATTGACGCCTTTTGACGCCACTGCAAAAGTCACATATTGAAACAATTGTGACAAATAGAGCATTTGCTCATATAGGAGCAAATGCTCTATTTATCACAATGGCTTCAAAAGTTCTACACAATTCTAAAAATTTCCTTTTCTCTAGTTAAAGCTCCTTTTCGGTAGATTTATTCAAAGTGGCTGGATCTAAAAAATAAATAGCATATGAGGTAATGGGTTAAAGTAACCTTTACTATAACTTGCCATAAAAATGTCCGACCATTTTGAACTCTGATCCAAAACAAGTTTTGCTTGCTTCCGATGCGTTTTGCCTTGAGAAAACAGCTTGGATCCTGATGAGAAGCCATGTTTCACCTGAATAAGGGAAGTGCCGTTATTAGTGTTGCTAGAATTTGGTCAAAAGTAATAAAACTTCTGAGTCTGAGATCTTTTTCAAGCTCAGAATCTGGCCAATCAGATGCCTGCATGAGAATGATCTCGGACTCAAGCAAAATGTTTTATAACCTCGGGGCCTGCGGACCCAATCGCATTTTACTGATATGTAGTTCTTCTTTTTTTCTTTTGTATAATGATTAGGATCCCATGTACACATATTACCAATACTATGTGACAAATAATGGCTATTGGCAATACTGTATGTTTAAACCCACCTGGATTCAAACTGTTCTGTCTAGGTTAAATTGAATTCATCGCCGTGTATGTACTATTCAGTAACACTAATTTAATCCTTCGTCTGTATGTATATGTCTCTGGTATATGTCTCTGATCTAGATGAGACGCTGAGTAACTCGACGTCTCATCAGTATCCATATGCTTATAAAACTTTTTAGTTGAGTCTGAGTTAGTTCTCAAGTTTTTGATTGGTCAAATTTGAGCCTTTGGCTCAAATCTGACCAATCAAAAGCTTGAGAGTCCTCAGACTCAACTAAAAAGCATGGACCCAGGGGTCAATCTGTTTGCCACTCGGTGGACTATTTCTCCAAATGTTGAACGAACCGGAGGTGAATGAATATTGTAATATGCTATTGAACTAACATGTCGGAGTTGGAGGAAACATCATTTTTGCAGCACACTAAAGGTTAAAAGACGACAAATGTTTAGCCCAGTTATGCGTATAGTGTCCCTAAAAAAGGACACAGGCAAATACGTTAACCCCTTCCTCCGTGCATATTCATGCAAGAAATAATGACGTCATGGGTTAATTAGATTAATTTGTTATAGTAGCACATGGACACACACGTGATATTTGGCAATCTATTTTATATCATAAGCAACCAGATCAGAGCCTGATCAGACGGTTCCTATAGTAGCCGTCTGCTCTGGGTCTACTCTGTTTGCAAAGGCGTAGACAGGTGTATTTATGGCGAATAGGGTTAAAACACAATCTGAAAGCTAATGAAGGAGTACATTGATCACTGCCTGTGTAATGAGGAAAAGTGACCCCCGTAGTAGATCGACCCCCAGTCGATCTACTATATAGTACTATGACCCCCGGTCATAGTACTATAACCGGGGGAGTCGTAGTACTATGACCCCCCCCCCCCCCCCCCACACACACACACACACACTTACATACAAAATTCTGACCCCTCGTATAACAAAGTGACCCCCTGTAGTAGATTGACCGGGTCGATTTATTATAAAGTACTATGACCCCCGGTCAAGTTGGAATGTGTTTTAGTTTATAACGAACTTTGAGTCACACATAACTCTAAATCTAATAGGGCTAGTCTTGAAACTTCACAGAAATGTTGCCCAGCATGAATTGTTGTGAACCTTTGTGATTTCAGTTCCCTCTCTCTTGTTATTTTGAAGGTAATGCCATCGATTAGTTAAAATATGCGTTAAAACTGTTAAAAATCTGATGATTTGTACCTTGTTCAATTGTGTCAATTCAATATTTTGTTTGTGTCATTAGTTACATTAATGAAAACTTCCTTTGAAAACGTCAAGGAATATATTAAGAGGTTGATAGATAATTTATGACATTAAAAATTATTAGAGTTGCTTACCTTGATTCTCTTAGGACTTAAAATCGTAGCAAATATATACCATTATGTATCTTTTTCACAGCTCAAGCGGGAGTCATCTATTTTAAATGATTGTTTCACACCATGTAATGTCAAGGTAACATAATGATAATTTGAGTTGTGTGACTTGTGTCCTTTGATTTCCTAAAATGTTATTGCCCCTGACAAGTTATATCTTTGTTAAACTGGCTCAAAATGTGTTATATACCTCAACGTGAAAATATACCGACTCCCTTGCCAAAATACATCTACGATGAGGGGGTAGATATATTATATAGTAAAATGACATGGGATCATAGTACTATATAATATATCGACCAGACATCGTGGATGTATTTTGGCAAGGGAGTCACTATATTTTGTAGCAAAATGACATTAGGGTCATAGTACTATATAATATATCGACCCCCATCGTGGATATATTTTGGCAAGGGAGTTACTATATTTTATAGTAAAATGGGGCTGGATGTCATATTACTATATAATATATTGACTCCCATCGTATATGTATTTGGCAAGGGAGTCACTATGTTTTTTAAAGTGGCAGGAGGGTCATAATACTATATAATATATAGACCCCTCCCCATCGTGGATGTATTTACGCAAGTGTGTCGGTATATTTTCTAGTAAAATGACATGGGGGTCATAGTACTGTATAATATATCGACCCCCATCGTGGATATATTTTGGCAAGGGAGTCACTATATTTTATAGTAAAATGACCGGAGTCATAGTACTGTATGATATATCGACCACAGTAGTGGATCCATGTATTTTTGCAAGGGAGTCACTTTATTTTATATTAAAATGGTATTGAGGTCATGGTACTATATAATATATCGACCCCAATCGTGGATGTATTTTGGCAAGGGAGTCTCGATATTTTATAATATAATGACAGGGGGTCATAGTACTATATAATATATCGACCCTCTGGTGGATGTATTTTGGCAAGAAGGTAACTATATTTTATAGTAAAATGTCCTGGGGTCATAGTACTATATGATTTATCGGTCCTGTAGTGGATGTATTTTTGCAAAGGAGTCATTTGTTTTTATAGTAAAATGATGGTGGATCATTGTACTATAAAATATATAGACCTCTCGGTCGACCTACTACGATAAAAAAAAAAAAGAGTGGGTCACAATACTATAAAGGGGTCATTATACTATGGCAAGGGAGTCACTTTACTTTATATTATTGAATATCCTTATTATAAATAGCCCTCGGGCTATTATGACACCAGGTGTGCCATTATGACCAGAAGGCACACCTAGGCCATATTTTAACCTCTTAGTAAAATGACCGGGGGTCAGAGTACTATATAATAAATCGACCCCGGTCGATCTACTACGGGGGGTCACTTTTCCTCATTACACATGCACTGATAGTTTCACAAAATAAGTCTCAATTAAAGTTCACATCGGCAAAAGAATTTCTCTTCGAATGAAAACTTAACCCTTTCCCTGTTTTATGTTTATTACAAATTAGATTACCTACTTAATATTCATTAACGAAATAGTTATAATGAAATATGGAAGGTGGTACATTGTAGCTATTTTAAAGACTAAAGAAACACATCTATCAAGTTTCATTAGCAAACAGAGAAGTCCCTGATCAGACGGCTCCTCTAAGAGCCGTCTGATCTGGGTCTACTCTGTTTGCAAATGCGTGAAAACACGTTTATATGAGGGAAAGGGTTAACTGGTTCATAATACATATTTGGGAAAACGCATGTCTCAGATTAGTTTTAGATTCCTATACCTCACATAAATTGGTGTTTTCATGCGTTTACAAAAACAGTAGAACCAGAGTAGATTAGTCATTATGACTAATTGAGCCACCCTCGTTAAATAAAGTCTTTCATTCATTCATTCATTTCATTCATTCATTCATTCACATGAGCCGTCCAGACGAATATTATCTGGGTCAACACTGTGCATAAATACGTTAAAGTGTAACACGACGAGTTATCTAACAATAGTACATTGTATAGTGTTTTGAATTAAATGGATATGGCCATCTGATATCTTCCCCTTATCAAAAGTCTCTACCATTCCTATCTTTATTCCTCCCTCTCCCTCTTTCAATCTCACTTCAGATACCCCCCCCCCCCTTCTCTTCCCTCTCTCTATCTATGAGGAAACAAATAAACGGACAAAAGAGAACAAAAGAAGGCAGCGAGTGAAAGGAGTTCACTTCAGAATATTACGGTCATAACCAAGACTTCTGTAAATAGTGGAGCAGGGGATTAAATTGGGACTTTCAGAATCAGAAACTGTGATATAGTTATCTTGATCCTGCTGTCAAAACATTGTCTGACAAAACTCTAATCTAAGCTAGTTTTACTTGATTCCGATGCGTTACGCATTGGAGAAAACAGTTTGGATTCTGGGTCCATGCTTATAAAGCTATTTAGTTGAGTCTGAGTTTGTTCTCAACCTTTTGATTGGCCAGATTTGAGCCAAAGGCTCAAATCTGACCAACCAAAAACTTGAGAACGAACTCAGACTCAACTAAAAAGTTTTATAAGCACGGATACTGATGCGAAACCATTTATCTTATGGGTAAGGGAAGGATCGTCTCTTACCCTTTCAATGATCAATGTTCAAAAATTGTTCCAAAATTCAAACAGGTCAAGCCTATCGTGAATATTCAGGGATTTTTAAAGGAAAGGTGTAACATGGTAAACAGTGCAGACCCAGGTAAGAGGGTTCCACTATGAACATTCTCATCTGAGTCTACACTGTTTGTAAAGGACATTTGTGACTTGTTCCCCGCAATGGTTTAAGGTTATGTTGCTAGAACCACTTTTCTAATATGTATTTAAGTCTTCTTGTCGCTTTTTAATGCATGATGACCATGATGGACAGTGCAAATGATTGTAATGAAATGACAAGGAAGTACGAGGGGTGAGTTTGTTCTCAAGCTTTTGATTGGTTAGATTTGAGCCATGGATACATGGCGGTATAAATTTGTATTGTTGGGCCGCAAACGTCATGATGAGGTTGCTATGCAAACCATAACGATTTATCCAGAATAGATATAAATTTGAAATTTTAGATTTTAATAGCGAAGGAAAAGTTCTAAATCATGTAAAAGTTTCATTGCCGTTCAATGTAAAATGGGGAAGTTAGAACACTTTCCACGAAGTTTCTGATCACCCATCGTATATATATATATATATTCGATAGAAAGGAATTCACTCCAAAATCTATATAAAGATCATATAACAGACTTCTGTAAATGATGATGGAGGGGATGGGAGCTCAGAATCCAAAGATATTATGTTTTTTGTGTAAATATGTAGAACTTTCATTCTAGTATTCATAAGATTCGCAATAGATATTTCCTCATGTCTGAACACTTAAGTTAACAACGCGAAATCTACGTGCGAGATTGGAAAATAGTTACATAATTTTTAATCCCGATTGATAAAACTGCTTTGAATATCAAACTATTGTTGTAATATTTAATACTACCACAATATGCTCATGACGGGCTGACGATATTAGAAGAGGAGGAGGGGGAAAAGAAGAAGAGGAAGAAGAGAAGAAGGAGGAAGAGGCTGAGAAGTAAGAGGGAGAGAAGGAGGTGATAAAGGTGAAAAAAGAAAGGTGCGAATGAATGAACTCAGAAAAAAAGGAATAAGAGGAGAGGAAGAAGGAGTATTAAGGAAGAGATCCTGATGGTGCGATGAAAAGTAGGAGGAGAGAGAGAAAATGAAGAAACGAAAGAAGAAAGGAGATGAAAGAACTGGAGGAAATAAGGAGAATATATTATGGAAGGAAGAAGAAGAAAGAATAAGACGAAACAAGGAAAAAGATAAATGCATTATAGGCTAGCCCTGCCCTGTTGGTGTCAGTGTTTTATTTATAATCTTCTCTGTCAAATCACATTGTTATGGGCATATTGAGATATTGGATAAACTCTGAAGTATTCCTATTGTTTTGGAAAATACGCGTTGCTAAAAATAGATAAGCAATATGACATCACATACTTGGAAAGTCCGAAAACTGCCATTTCTTGTGCTCAACTCATCTTTGATTATTAAATCGCCAAATCTGATGATGCGACTGACTGAATGAGAGATATGTTTCAACAAAATTCACCACATGATAATGGCATGTCTGAATATGACGGAACAGTTCCTGTAGGAACGTTTGGTAAGTTATCGAATCACCATTTATTGCACAAGAATTTTGGAAATCTCCTTCGGAAAAACCTGCGCGTCTCTTACTTCTTACACATCTACTTTTTATCACTGACGATAGTGACTGCTAATTATCATGATGTTATCATAATGTAATCACATTTGTGATTAAGTTAACATAAACTCGCTGTAGGAGTAAATCTTGCTTAAAATGTCTCTGACAATGTGATATAAGCGCCCCGTGCGTTGAACGTAACCCCCAAGAGACTTTCAGGTAACATGTCAGATTCAGGGATTGCAAAATATCGCATACATATACAAATGATGACTAATAAGATTTGAAATATAATTAAGCTTGTCACGAATCAGTATTCTGATGTTCGGTTCCAAAACCTACGGCAATTAGAAAGAACTTGTTGTAAATGATAGCAAATCATGTTATATAAATAAATAAATGTCACAGTATTGAACCTAACACAGTCTGGGTGAAGAATGTGTAAGCGGCCCGGTAGCTCGGTTAGTAGAGCCTCGGAACAGTAGTCCGAGGGTCCTGGGTTAGAGCCCCAGTCTGGCTGCATATTTTTCTCCCCCTGTTATATTTGGCGTCCAACAGGGGACCATGACGTATTTGTATGGTTAGTCTACGATGCCTTCAGATATATATATATATATATTAAAAAAGACTAAATGTTATATGGCTTTAAAATCTTTAATTAATAACTTAAAAATGCGCGACGCGTTTCATCAGATCATCAGGCGCAATATTATGACGTCATAATATTGCGCCTGATGATCTGATGAAACGCGTCGCGCATTTTTAAGTTATTAATTAAAGATTTTAAAGCCATATAACATTTAGTCTTTTTTAATATATATATAGCCTTTCCGGTTGTATTCTATTGCCAGTTATATAATATATATATATATATATATATATACTACTCACGATTGAATAAATTCGAAGACGAATTTCAATTAAGTGGGGAAGTATGTTATATGGTACTGAACCTAACACAGTCGGGTTGAAGAATGTGTAAGCGGCCTGGTAGCTGGAATGGTAGCCCGTGGGTCCCAGGTTTGAGGCTCCGAGCCCCGGTCTGGCTGCATATTTTTCTCCCCCGTTACATAAATGTAAATAGGTAGTCAATTCTGGCATAGATGAAATGAAAATTAAATAAACCATTTCCTTTATATAAAAACATGTTTCCATGCATTTTCAAACAGAGTAGACCCAGATCAGACAGTTCCTATAGGAGCTATCTGATCAAGGTCTGCTCTGTTTGCTAATGGAATCTGAAAGATCTATTTCTTTACTTTCTAAAATGGCTACAATGTTCTACCTTCTACATTTCGTTGTAACTATTTTTTTCCATGAAAGAGGTGTTACCACATTGTCTAAAAAATGTTTAACCTTTAGCCTGCTGAATATAGTTCTAACTTGAAAAGACTGGATTTGACATTTGTTCCACCATGAAATATCTACTGATGGATATAAGTATAAAACTAGCCTAGTAAAACATGATCTGGCACGCCTGTCAATTTTTTGAAGCATTATCCTGGGGTTTTTTTGGTGTTATATAAATCTGGCTAAAAATGGTGACAGACCAATTGTTCACAGATTAGATCCAGCATCCTGAATAGATGCCAGGTTACTGGTGGTCTCATCTGGACCCAAACCTTTTGCAAATAAATGGTAATCACAATTTTTTCTGTATCGTGCAACAGTGTAGAATTTTGTATATCTATACAGTATTTTGAACAGTTTTTCAGTACAATGAATCAGGCTGTAAGAGATTTGATAGAATCTAATACATGTAGCTTTACAGACTAATACATACTCCTCTGAAAGCAGCTTGATTGTTAATGGTTATTTTTACAATTGATTATATGTACGTATTTAACTAGGAGGACTGGCATGTCTTCATAATTTGAATTTCATTTGTGGTGATCTAACTGATCTGGACTAAGACATTCTTCAGTTAGAAAAAAGAATGAAAGTGTCCTTGTTTATAGAGACAGTGAAGGATACATCTTTAGAGGAGGAGTCACCAAGTACCATTTAGGATAACCATCTGATGATCTCATAGATGAAGTCGGGTTTTTACAAAGTTGAAATAGATCTTACCACTCATCAGTGCTAACCACCACACCCATTTGTTGCTTGATCAATTGGAGTCTTTTAAATGCCTTTCTTGCCAGAGTTATTTTTACAGAAAAAGATGTGACAGAGACATCAAGTATTGAAGAAAAGCCTTTTCAGAGCACCCCAGAAAGGGTTTAATTTTTTTTATCTTGAAATGGATAAATATCCAGGCATAGACTGCTTTCATTGGCTGTTGTTGAATGAATGCAGAGAATAGCAACATGAAGTTCAGTAAACTGAATTTCCACAATTAGTACTAATCATATTAGACAAGTCACAACTCTTTTCAAGAATGGAATCAAACACTTTCACTCCAACTTGACAGTCAGCTGGCTGAATGAACTGTTTATGAGTTATGAAATAACTTGTTTACAAATAATCAACCCTGTTTTAGGCATTGTCAAATGCATAACCTAATTACAGGAAGTCATACAACACTGATTATAAATTTGAGAACAAGGAAGTTGTGTGGACTGCACATATTTGGACTCTGTCAAGGATTTCGGCACTGTGGATTTCAGGAGCTTTGATCTTCTACCTGATAATCTCATCTGTTTAGAGTAGACGCAGATCAGACAGTTCCTCAAGAAGTTGTCTGATCAAGGTCTGCTCTGATTATTAGAAAATCATGAATTACATGTATAATGTAACAATGGACAACCTAAGTATAACTTCAAACTCCATCTGAGACTATATCTATGGCTGCAGAAGAGTTCTAGCAAAGGAAATATTTTTTGAAAAGAGAAGTCACCAAACAATCAAAATGTTTTGCCATAAGAATCAGAAGAAGCCAACAGTACCAAGTCCTCAAAGAGCTCTTTGAACTCCAGACGGAAGTATAAAGAGACAAAATGTCCTTACTGGTAGCTAATCATTGGCTCTAGCAGAAGTGAACATCTGAATATGAGAAACATACTGGGATTTGGCCACTACAAGGGATGCTCACCAACAGCAACAGCTAGCAGATATTGGTAAATGAAGGTAAATCAAGGTGAAATATATTTGCCTTTATCCTACTAGTCTCCACCTGACCAGTGTTTGCAATCAGGTTTGATCCCCAGCAGATGCCAGGTAACTTGGTATCTTAACCCTTTCCCTCATAGGCTATTTTTAGATCCAATCTCTTTGAATAAATCTACCCAAAAGGAGCATTAACTAGAGAAAAGGAAATTTTTAGAATATTGTAATTTGAAACCATTGTGATAAATAGAGCATTTGCTCCTATAGGAGCAAATGCTCTATTTATCACCATGGTTTCAACAGGTGACTTTTACAGAGGCGTAGAAAGGTGTATTTATGGAGGAAAGGGTTACGGTCCAGGCTGTTCGCTACTGGATTGGTAATTTCCAAAACTTAGTCTTTATCAAAATAATGTTTAACCCTTTACCTGATGTATATTGATGTAAGAAACAATAACATCATGACTATTTAGTTGTTGCATTTTTATAATGGTTAATGGACGCAGGATTTTTTTTACATGGCAGAGATGTTGAATACCTTAAGCACACAGCAGACCCTGTTCAGATGGTAACTATAGGAGCCATCTGATCTGGATCTATTCTGTTTGCATTGATGTCAAAAGGCCTTGGAGCGGCTTAGAGTTAAACCCTTAACTCCATATAAATGTGTTTTCACTTATCTGCAAACAGAGTAGACCCAGATCAGACAGCTCCTAAGGTGTCGTCTTATCAGGGTCTAATATGTTTGCTAATTGAATTTGATAGTTCTGTTTCTTTACTTTTAAAATGGATGCAGTGTTCCACCTTCCATATTTCATTATAATTATTGTGTTCATGAATATTCATTAGGTATTGAAAAATGGACTAAATATAGAACAGGGAAAGGGTTAGGTAGAAATTATATTTTGATAACAAGATAAGGGTTACACATTGATAAAACAAATGCTGTTTACCTGTTAATCTACACTTATTGTTTCTAAGAAGACTTCGATGGAGCAAACTCACCATGGATACTGTAGGACTCTGTAACAGCACTGGAATCTATACAACAATAACAACATTTCAGCATAGAAGTCCCTCTTAAATTGAGCTGTCCATTGGCTTATTTGGGAAAGAGACCCCAAACTTTGAATTTATACCCAGGCACAACACTAGATGAAGCCATATTTAAATCAAACAAAAATAAGAACACAGGCAATAAAAAACAAAATGAGTTTTGTTTCAACATTAAAAATTGATTTTTTCTTGCAGGATTAGGGATATGTTCTTAAATGTAAGTCTATGCCATTAGGAATATGTTTTTACGTGTAAATCTATGACAAAACAAATTAACATTCAGGATAAGTTCTTACATGTAAGTCTATGCCATTAGGCATATGTTCTTATACATGTGTAAATCTATGACAAAACTATTTAACTTACATGTAAGTCTATGACATGAGAGATATGTCTATGACAAAACAATTTAACATTAGGGATATGTTCTGATATGTAAGTCTGTGACAAAACAATTTTTAAACATTTTTGTAAAATAGATCGTGATTGTTCAACTTGTCAAAATGCGTGACATACGAATGTATACTTCAGTTCCTATAATTGCTTATCATGATCACAAGTCACCAAAATTGTTGTTTTTACACTAGGCAGTTCTTTGAATTCAGTTAACCCTTTCCCTCATATAAATGTGTTTTCACGCATTTGCAAACAGAATAGACCCAGATCAGACGGCTCCTAGAGGAGCCTTCTGATCAGGGTCTACTCTGTTTGCTAATATAATTTGATAGGTCTGTTTCTTTACTTACTAAAATGTCTACAATGCTCCACCTTCCAGATTTCTTTATAACTATTTTGTTAATGAATATTCAGTAGGTATTGAAATGTGGCCTAAATACAGAACAGGGAAAGGGTTAAAACAAGTGACATAGGATTTGCTAGAGGGATCTTCAAAGAGCTGTCTGCTAAGGATCTGCACTGTTTATTGTAGTAAATCTTAATTCTTGAAAACACATCTTCTCAACATGAATTGATCGGACCATATAGAATATCTCGCAGAGTCCATTCTGATAATTCAGCATCATTTTTTTTATGGTGTTTATTACTATTTCAGTAGATGAAAAACACTTGTCCAGTGAAATTGAGCGGCTCGGTCTTGTAGTAAGTATAATAATATACATCTAACTTTTGCATGCTAAGTTTGTTGTCTGCAAAATAATTGTCATCTGCTACAGCTTTATAGTTATTTTTGTCTACTCTTTCCCTCATATAAACACCTTTTCATGCATTTGTCAAATGCATGAAAAGGTGTTTATATGAGGGAAAGAGTAGACAAAAATTTTGTAAATGGAGTAGATCCAGATCAAATGGCTCCTATAGGAGCCGTCTGAGCAGGGTCTGCTTTGTTTGCTTTTGACATGATATAGATCTGATTCTATAGTTTTTGTCGAAGCAAAAAAAATCCTGGAAAAGTTTACATTATAAGAATTCAGCTAATAAATAACCATGATGTCCTTATTTCTTACATGAAACTTGAATAGGGAAAAATCTGATTTAGTCAGCATGACAAATGAAATACAAGGTAACCCAGTGCCTCATATGGATTCAAGCTGTTCAGCATTTTGGGAAAATGACCCATACCCCAGAAATTTGGAATTTTGTCTAATTTGGGAATTGTTTTAGCTGTAAGAAGATTTCAACAAATTCCCTCCTACAAGTGTCCATTGCAAACACAATAGACCCAGTCAGGCCAAAACCTCTAGCTTCATAAACAAAGAGCAGGCCCAGACCAGACAGCTCCTGTAGCAGCTGTCTGACCTGGGTCCATTATTTGTTTATGAATTTTAGAAGTACATGTATTGGTCTGACTGGATTTTCTGGCTAAACACTTTTACCTCTGAATTGGGAAATTGCAGTCAAAATTGGGAAAATTAACACACACTTATTGCTATTGGGAACATAGTCCCATTACGGCTATAAACTCACTTGAAAAACAGCCATGAAAGGTAATCACAGATTCACTTTGTTGCTTTGACTCAATAAGGGTTTACCCTTTCCCTGATGTAAATGTGTTTTCACGCATTTGCAAACAGAGTATACCCAGATCAGACGGCTCCTAGAGGAGCCGTCTGATCAGGGTCTGCTCTGTTTGCTAATAGAGTTTGATAGATCTGTTTTTTTGCTTTCTAAAATGTCTACAGTGTTCCACCTTCCATATTTCTTTACAACTACTATGTCCATGAATATTCAGTAGGTATTGAAATTTGGGATAAATACAGAACAGGGAAAGGGTTAAAGCTGTTTGACATATTTTGAAGAGAAATGAAGGAAACTTCATTTTCAAAATTGCAGCAGATGACAAATTTTAACCCTTTACTCCATAAATAAACATTTTCAAGCTTTTGCAAACAGAGTAGACCCAGATCAGATGGCTTCTAGAGGAACCCTCTCATCAGCATCTGCACTGTTTGTCATGTTACACTTCCCCAAATATTCACTGTAAGCTTGACCTGTTTGAAATTTGGAATAGTCCATTTGAAAATTCCACATTGTTAGGGTTAACTTATTCTTTTTAATGCCTCTGTGAAAGTTACTTTCTGAAACCATTGTGATAAATAGAGCATTTGCTCCATAGGAGCAAAGCTCTATTTGGTAACTTCCAATTTCGTCTACTTCCCAATTCGTCTACTCCCATTTCGTCTACTATTTGGCCTCTATTTATCACTATGGTTTCAAAACTACACAATTCTAAATTTATCCTTTTCTCTAGTAAATGCTCCTTTTCAGTAGATTTATTCAAAGAGGTAGGGTCTAAAAATAGCCCATGAGTGAATGGGTTAAATACAGTAGGTCTAATTCTGTAGTTTCTGCAGTAGTTAGAAATTTACTTGTGTATAATTATGATACTATAATTATTATAAAATATCAGTTCATGTATATTCATGAATGGTAAATTTTCTTCATAATTATTCATGGGGTAAATGGTTAAAGTAATCGAAACAATATCATTCCTAGAAGGAACTTATATAAAATCAAGTACATGTACATTGTGATTTTAATACTAAAACTGCATATTATGGTCACCATTTATCATAATTTATATTTCTAAATAGGATCATTTTGAAAATGCTGGGTTTTTGGCAAGAGGAAATGATGCTGAACCTAAAAAGGAGACAACAAGAGAGCCTTGCATGTACATGGGAATGGGTCTTCCCCCTTATGGAGCTCAAGAAGGTCATTTGCAGGGTCAATTCAATGTTAGACCGCCGCCAGTATACAGCGGAGTCCATGGTGAAATGATGCAGCAATGGCCACCAGTCAGTGCGCAGGGTACTTCTCTATCATCAGACAGCCTGGAAATGGACAAAGATGCTTCAATGCCAACTAGCTTTGCAGCTGTCCCCCAATTGCCATATCAATCAAAACAGGAGCTCGCCATGGGGCTCTGTCAGGGCCAGCAGACTTTTGTATCCAGTGATCTCCGTGATAGACCAGTGAAATATCCCTTTGATGATAAACTAGCCAGGTATGGGGAGATAAGTCAGGCGAGTGAGAATGAGCACCAGAAATGGCAGCAAAGTCACCAGAGTTATTCGCAGCCCAATTCAGTGGAGCAGAACGAGACAAGTGCTACACCAATGCAAGTACATGTAGAGGCAGATGTACATGAATTTGAACCGGATGAAAATGGCGAGAGGTAGGCATTGTAGATAAGATGTAGTAAGTTTGGTTGTTCATTTTCCTGGTACATGGTAGAAATTGTAGAATCATGTTTATATTAGATCATAAGCAAACAGAGCAGACCCTGATCAAATGGCTCCTACTGGAGTCATCTGATCTGGGTCTACTCTGTTTGCAAAGACGTAGAAAGGCATATTTATGGAGTAAAGGGTTAAGGAGATAATTCCTTTGCTTCTGGAATGTTCCTTAACATCATGAAATATATGTATATGCAAGTAAAGTTATTCTTGAGAAATAAAGTTTGATATTAAATATGTACATGTATTTAACACAATATTCTAAGAACCATTGAATGAAAATTTACTCGATAGTTTTCCTAGAATGAAAAATGTATATAGTCAAGATATATTTTCCGTAAGTTGTCCTAATGTTTAAATATTTCCAGGGAGGTTTATGAATATGGGCCTAGATTTATTTGGTATAGCTATGTATTCATTGTTTTAACACTTGCAAACAGTGTAGACCCATATCAGACGGCTCATGTAGGAGAGATCTGTTCAGGGACTGTTCTGTTTGCTTATGGAATAATACAGATATGATTTAACAGTGATTAACTATCCAGACCTTTTTCTAGCAATTTTGGAAAAAATGCATTTTAATAATTAGAATTTTTTTCTTGCATTAAATGCAATGATTTTGAAATCAGTTTTGGCCCCATTTTAACTTATTTTGCAATTTTAGCATTTTAATCAAAAAATTTCATCTATTGGGACCAATTCCCCAAATTGGGAAAATGTTAATTATTTTGCACTGGAAAACGGTCCTTTTGATAGACCAGTATAGACACCAGAAAAAGGTCTGCCATCAAATTAATATTTATGATGTTATTATTTATTGCATGAATTTTAAACCATTTCCCTCATATTGATGCCTTTTGACGCCTCTGCAACAGTCACCTATTGAAACCATTGTGATAAATAGAACATTTGCTCCTATAGGAGCAAATGCTCTATTTATCACAATGGTTTCAAACTACAAAATTCTAAAAAAAAATCCTTTTCTCTAGTTAATGCTCCTTTTCGGTAGATTTGTTCAAAGTGGTTGGGTCTAAAAATAGCCTATGAGGGAATGGGTTAACGAGGTAAAGTGTTAGATCTACTAGTACCATAATTATCCTTAAACATTTAGTCGGCAAGTAGTGTAGATCCAGGTGGAAAAAATGCCTTCAAGGAGCAGTTTAATCAGAGTCAACACTATTTGTCACTCCACCAGTATTGCTTAACCCTTTCTCTATTCTATATATAGTCCAATTTTCAATATCTACTAAATATTCATGGACAAAATAGTTATAATGAAATATGGAAGATGGAACATTGAAGCCATTTTGAAAATAAATAAATATATATCAAATTCCATTAGCAAACATGGCAAAGCCTGATCCTATAGGAGCCGTTTGATCTGGGTCTACTCTGTTTGCAAATGCAGGAAAAGGCTTTTATATGAATGAAAGGGGTTAGAGATTTAGATATTCCTTTCCTTCATATAAATGCCTTTTTACACATTTGCAAACACGGTAGACCCAGATCAGACGACTTTTGTAAGACCCGTTTGATCAGGGTTTGCTCTGTTTGTTTATTGACTTGTGCTCTGTTTCAATCCCTCTGTATTATGTTATTACTTGTACTCTGTTTCAGCCCTTCTATATTATGTTATTACTTGTGCTCTGTTTCAGCCCTTCTATATTATGTTATTGGCTTGTGCTCTGTTTCAATCCCTCTGTATAATGTTATTGGCTTGTGCTCTGTTTCAGTCCTCTGCACTGGTTGTCTCAGGTAACGGACAAAACTGTGATGGCGCGAGTTATTGACACACTGCAGAAATGCAATGTTATTAGCCAGTGTATCAACCACCAGAACAAACATAAACAGGTAACAGCACAGTGGTTAACCCTTTCCTTCATATAAACACTTACTCAGGCATTTGAAAACAGATTAGACCTATAGGAGCCATCTGATCAGGGTCTGCTCTGTTTGTTTATAAAACAATATAGATATGATTCTACAGTTTCTGTCTGAGTCAAGACATCTTGTGTGCATATGCCATCATAAAACTTCAGCTAATAGCTATTCATGATGTCATTATTCCTTACATAATCATGACATGGGGGCAATGTCAACTACTCCATAGAACACTATTGTATTGTTAACCCATTATCAACAGAGGTGCCTTTTGGTGCTTTAGCTAACAAAGTAGACCCAGATCAGACAGCTTGACATCAGACTCTGCTCTTTTGGTCTATAGAATTATATATAATAAAACCTCTCTATAGCGACCACTAAATTGTGTTAATTAATTGGTATTATAGAGAGGTTTTACTGTAGATCTGATTCTTCAGTTTTGCAAAAGTAAAAAAAAGATCCTGTGCTCATATGCCATAAGTAAAATCTATCTGAGTCATGTTTTCTTACAATAATATACATCAGGCAAAGGGTTAATACAGTCCATTTCATGTATTATCATCTGCTAAATTCTGAAGCAAGATTCAAATGAATAGTCAGAGGCCCAGGAAAGATGCGTAGATTAAAACATTTAAAAAATAACTTCTTTATTTCTCCACCAAACCCAATGTTGTGACCACTCTTTAGAACCGTCTCTTCAAGTCACAACATAGGGTTTGGTGGAGAAATGACAGTTTTAGTATTTCAGTATGCACCTGTTGCTCTGATAGTCCCAGCTCTGGGTTTTGGGGGGAATTGTTATTACTGCATATTTAGTAATCTCTCCTTCCTTATCGGCCTGGACCAGAGGTTTAACCCTTCGCTTGCTATTCACGTCAATATACCTACCTGTAAATAGTGAAGACCCAGATGAGACAGCTCCTGCAGGAGTTGTCTCATCAGGGTCTGCACTATTTACAAGTTGATTGTGCAACCAGTGCACTCCACAGCAGTGATTTCATAGCGAAATACTTGTACACAGTGAAGATATATGTAATTATACAACAGGGCATGGATAAAGAAGGAGAAATGTATTTTAAAATTCAGCAAGAGAAGGGTTAAAACTTCTGAATCTGAGTTCATTCTCAAATATCTGATGGATTGGATTTTGAGCAAACTCAAAATCTGAGCAGTCGGATGCTTTAGAATGATTTCAGACTGATGCAAAATGTTTTACAGTAAAACCTCTCTATAATGGCCACCAAATTGTGTTAATTAGTTGATATTTAGGGCAGGTGGCTGCTTAAAGCAAGGTGAAAGTAAAACAGAATGCTCCTATAGGAGCGTTCTGTTTTACTTTCACCTTGCTTTAAGCAGCCACCTGCCTTTAACGCAAAATACTTGATGTAATTTAGTGGCCATTATAGAGAAGTTTTACTGTAATTTAGTGGTCATTATAGAGAGGTTTTACTGTAATTTAGTGGTCATTATAGAGAGGTTTCACTGTTATTTTACTGCAAAATACTTGTAATTTAGTGGCAGTTATAGAGAGGTTTTACTGTATAACCTCAAGTATTGGCTGACTCTTTTGACTCATATTTACTAGCATTGAAAAGACAAATTTCATTGAAAAGTCAACATTTTATGCATGAGTACCCATATAGTATAATTACCAGTACTAATAAAGCCACTTGATCATGGTTATGTATATGTAGTGTAATAGTGAACTTATTAACCCTTTACCTGATGAATATTTATGTAAGAAATAATGTATATGAATATCAATTAGTTGCATTTTTATAATTCCATTATGTACAATGATTTTTTTACCTTAGTAAAAAACTGTAGAATAAAAGATTTAGTTTATAAGTGTACAGGGAAGAACTTGATCTGGATCCACTCTACTTGCAAAGGCATCAGAAGGCATCTCTGTCATGTAAAAGGTTAATCCTTATAATGTGGGAAACAAGTCACTAATGTCCTTTACAAACAGTGTAGACCTAGATGAGAGGGCCCCTAGAGGAGCCATCTCATCAGGGTCTGCACTTTTTGTAATGTTACACTTTTCTTTAGAAAAATCCCTAAATACATTTGTATTCACCATAAGCTTGACCTGTTTGTATTTTGGAATGGTCCATTTGAAAATTCAGCATTGTAAGGGTCAAGAGTCATTTGCTTAAATATGTGTGTCGAATATAAAATCATGATTCTGCTTGAGAGAGAAACAAAGATTTTGAAGCAGACGTCATATAAATGATAAAGAACTTGAAGGATCATGAAATTTCGTGTAATTTGAGTGACTCCTGTTTGAGGTCATGGTACATTGCATGTACATGTACAAAAATGTATTGCTATTTTTAGTGCATTAGTAATTTGATTAATCATTGAAATCTTGGGAATACTTTTTTGTGATATTTAGGTCAAATATTAATGTCGTCTGCTGAAGTGTCAAAAGATTTTTTTTTTGAGGTTACTTTTCATAAAAATGTAGACCCTGATCATAATATCACCAGTTAGATGTGGCAGCTGATCTGGATCGAGACTATTTGTATTGTGAATATAATGTTCATTATGTTAACACTGGTATTTGTATGATTTGATATTCCTGAAACATCATAAACTTCCTTACAATTCAGCTTGCAGGAGTGGAATCTTTGTGAGTCAAACTTGCATTAATTTTGAATTTAGTACATTACATCAGAGCTATAGATAAAGGTGCATACATGTACAGTAAAACCTCTCTATAATGGCCACTAAATTACATCAAGTATTAAATGCAGGTGGCTGCTTAAAGCAAGGTGAAAGTAAAACAGAACGTTCCTATAGGAGCGTTCTGTTTTACTTTCACCTTGCTTTAAGCAGCCACCTGCCCTAATATACCAACTAATTAACACAATTTAGTGGCCACTATAGAGAGGTTTTACTGTATAAGGTATTCAAAAATTAAAATTGTCATTTCTCAACCAAACACAATATTTTGACCTCTCTTTAGAATCTTTTGTTGGATAAATAAAGGACCTATTCTTGAAAATATTTTAATTACTCATCTCATCTTGGCCACTGATTACATGCAATTTATTATTAGAGATTCTGGGGTAAAACCCACAGTGTTGTCTGTGTCAAAGAATGTCTATAAAGGTCAAAAGCAAGTGTGTGTGTACATGTAGATCATCTGGTAAACCAAAACATTTTGATATTTAAACCCTATTCATGTAAGAAATAAAGACATCATGAATACCGGTATTAATTAGCTGAATTTTTATAATGGCATATGAACACAGGACAGTTTGGCTCTGGCAGAAACTGTAGAATTAGATCTATTAATTTCATAAGCAAACAGAGTAGATCCTGATCAGATGGTTCCTATAGGAGCCTCTGATCTGGGTTTACTCTGTTTGCCAATGCATGTAAAAGCGTTTATGAAGGAAAGGGTTGAAGCATTAGGCAGACAGCAGATAACGTTTTACCTGATAGAATTGCTCTTTAACACATTCCCTCATAGGCTATTTTTACATACCTCTTTGAATAAATCTACCGAAAAGGTGCATTATCTAGAGAAAAGGAAATTTTTTGAATTTTGTAGTTCGAAACCATTGTGATAAATAGAGCATTTGCTCCTATAGGAGCAAATGCTCTATTTATCTCAATGGTTTCATAAAGTGACTTTTGCAGAGGCGTAGAAAGGTGTATTTATGGAGGAAAGGGTTAACACATTTGCAAACAGAGCAGACAAAGATCAAAGAGCTCCTGTGTGAGTTGTCTGGTCTGGGTCTGCTTTGTTGGTTATGGAATAATAAAGATCTGATTCTACAGTTTCTGCTATGCTTAAAACTCTTATGCTCATATTCCAATATAAAGTTTCAGATATGTTAATGATATATTCATTATTTCTTTACATGGATACTCATGAAACTGGTCAAGATCTGCTTTGTTGCTTATGGAATTGTATAGGTCTAATTCCACTTTTTCTGCCATGACCAAAATTCTTTGTATGCTAGTAAAGATACTCAGTTAATTCATTATTTCATTATTTCTTACATGTATATTCATAAAGTAAAGAGTTAAAATAAGTTTGACTATATCAGCATTTTCTTATTTAATTGTTTGTTTGCAGACACCACTTTTCCTGGCTGTGCAGGCTTGTAACATTCCCCTGATTGGCTGGCTGCTGCAAAACGGAGCCAATCCCAACATACAGGGAACCGTAAGTCAAACTGTTCTTATTGTTGTTTTATTGATTTGCATATAAAAGACATATTTTGTTCTTTACACAATGAATATTCATGTAAGAAATAATGACATCATGAATATGCATTAGCTGAAGTTTTATGATGGTAAGTAAACACAGGATTCTTTAGCCATGGCAGAAACTGTAGTATCAGATTAACCCTTCGCTTGCTATTCACGTCAATGTACCTACCTGTAAATAGTGAAGACCCAGATGAGACAGCTCCTGCAGGAGCTGTCTCATCAGGGTCTGCACTATTTACAAATTGATTGTGCAACCAGTGCACTCCACAGCAGTGAATGCTCAGCGAAATACTTGTACACAGTGAAGATATATGTAATTATACAACAGGGCATGGGTAAAGAAGGAGAAATGTATTTTAAAATTCAGCAAGAGAAGGGTTAATATGTAATTCCATAAGCAAAGAGAATAGACCCAGATCAGATGGCTGCTACAGGAACTGCTACCAGTCTGGAGTATTATATCTAAAAAGTCCATGAGCAGATTTGTGATAATTTCAGACATTTTTAACCTTTTACTCCATAAATACGCCATTGCAGAGTAGACCCAGATCAGACGGTTCCTATAGGAGCTGTCTGATCAGGGTCTGCTCTGTTTGCTTATGAAAAAAAATAAAAATATGATTCCATAGTTTCTGACATGGCCAAAGGTTCCTGTATCCACGTGTCATTATAAAAATTAAACTAATTAATATTCATGATGTCATAATATCTTACCTATATATTCACTGAGTAAAGGGTTAAATCTGATGAAATTACGTATTACTCAGCCTTTCATCAAGATCAAGATTGTTTGATGCTCTTCTTGTATTTTTGAAATGTGAATATTCATGAAATATAGGTTAACCCATCCCCTTATGTAAGCGCATTTTGACGCATCTGCAAACGGAGTAGACCCAGATCAGACGGCTCCTATAGGAGCCGTCTGATCAGGGTCTGCTCTGTTTGCTTATGGTGTAATATAGATCTGATTCTACAGCTTCTGCCTGAGCCAAAATGTCATGTGTTCATATGCCATTACAAAAAATAATGTTATTAATATTCATGACGTCATTATTTCCTACATGAATATTCATCAGGGAAAGGGTTAACCTGTGTATGTCTGGCATTCTGAAAGCAGGACATAGGCAAACAGTGTAGGTCCTGATCAGAGGACTAGTCAGCTGGAGGAACCCTCTGATCAGGGTATCATACTGTTTTGAACACCAGTTATTTTTCTGCCATTAAACCAACCAAATATTTCTTTGAGTTAAGTCATCTACTTGAAAAGCAAATTTGTTCAGAAATAAAGATTTCTGCGAATAGGATAATTTATTATTCTGTTGGTGTTGTTTTTCTTACAGCTGTATACAGACAGGGAGGAGTATGTTTGGAGAGCTCCACTGCATGTGGCCGTTATGATGGGCGATAAAGCCATCAATATTGTAAACCTGCTGCTCACAAAATCTGACCTTACAAACATCAACATTACAAGTTGCGGAGACAGTAAGTTGGAATAAGGCCTGTTTTAACCTTGATGGCACATGTACACAAGATGTTTTGACTCAGACAAAGTGTAGAATCATATCTATATTATACCATAAGCAAACCCTATGTTGTGACCATAAGCAAACAGAGCAGATCCTGATCCTAAAGGAGCCATCTGATCTGGGTCTACTCTGTTTTCAAAGGTGTGAAAAGCCGTTTAGAAATGTCTTTTAATCCCTTTGCAAACAGGGTCTGTTTGATCAGAGTCTGCGGCGTGCCATGTTTGTTTATGAAATAAAACAGATCTGATTCTACAGTTCTATCATGGCCAAAATATCCTTTGACCATTAGCCATTATATAAATTCTGTTAATGAATATTCACAAAGTCATAGAGAGGTTTTACTGTATTTGGAAAGGTAGATAAAACAGTTTGTTTACTTGTCTGCAGAGCACTGTCTTGTAGACACACATTAGAATGGTGTCTCTGGGGTGATTCTAAAAAGTACCAATAAGGGTTGGCTGAAAAGTACGAGGTATAGGTAGATCAGTATGCAATTTATCTACAGCCTTGCAAACAGTGTAGACCAAGATTTGCTTTGTTGTTTTGTTGTGTCTTTACTACAATCAGGGTGTGATTTATGTACAGAATATTTAAACTGATGATGACTGACTAACAGTACAGATGTTGACCAGAAATGGCATGTTTTAAGTATTTGATTTTCAGTCATAAAACTGCATAAAAGGTTTCAACCCTCTGAATACATGTATAGAAATCTACATTAAATTGGTTAGATTGTGAATAAATAGTCATCGTATTTTCACCTTGTTTTAAGCAGCTGCCTGCCCTATATACCAGCTATTTAACACAATTTAGTGGCCGTTATAGAGGTTTTCCTGTACTTACAATTAGTCTTGATTTTGATGGTTACTTTACCCCATATCCTGCCAAACAAAGGTGTCTGTTCAAACTCTGATATGAAGCAAGTTTTACTTACTCGCAGTTCATTCAAACTGTTGAGAAATTGACAGAATGTCACCATAGCTTGGATCCTAATGAGACGCTGAGTTGTTCCGCATCTCATATGGACCCAAGCTGTTTTCAAATGATGGCTAGGTTGTGATCGGCATGATAAGGGTTAAAAGGTCACAAGTTTTAATGTACATGTACTTTAGATTGCTTAGAAATTTGAATTTAGAGTTCCTATATGCTTGTTGTAGAGCTGACTCCACTACACACAGCCCTGAAGTGCCACAGGGATTTTAGAAACTGCCAACAGATTGTGTATACACTGCTGGACCATCATGCTGATATTTCTATTCGGGTAGGTGTAGACAAGACTGTAAATGTTAGAACATCTCTCCTCAAAAAATGTACAGAGCCATAGATAAACAGAGGTCCAGATAAGATACATAAATTTGAACATTTTCAAGAATATCTCCTTCATTTCTCCACCAAGCCCTATGTTGTGACCACTCTTTAGAATCGTCTCTTTGAGACGATTCTAAAGAGTGGTCACAACATAGGGTTTGATGGAGAAATAACGATTTTAGTATTTAAATAAGCACTTTATCTGTTACTTTGATAAAGGGTGTTTCCAAACACTAAAATACGATTCTAAAGAGTGGTCACAAGATAGGGTTTGGTAGAGAAATGACGATTTTAGTATTTGAATACCCACCTTTATCTTTTTCTCTGATAAAGGGTGTTTCCTAATACTAAATTTGTCATTTCTCCACTAATCTTTATGTTGTGACCTCCTTTTAGACTTATCTCCAAGTGTTTCAAATGTGTCTTTAGATAAAGGCTTTACAACACCTGCAAACAGTGGAAACCTAACATTTCCCATGATGCAACACATCTGTATAATAATACATGTACATATAATAATAATCAGTTTAAAAATACACAAGATGAAGAAAACCATGAGGGATTTAAATGAGAGGGATCTGTGTTATCCCTTTACCTGAGAATGACATATATTTACTCATTTGCATCTTATTTGAATATTCATTTCCCTTTCCTTCATATAAATGCCTTTGCAAACAGAGTAGACCCAGATCAGACGGCTCCTGTAGGAGCAATCTGATCAGGGTCTGCTCGGTTTGCTAATGGAATTTGATAGATCTGTTTCTTTAGTTTCTAAAATGGCTACACTGTTCAACCTTCCATATTTTAATACAACTATTTTGTCCATGAATATTCAGTAGGTATTGAAATATAGAATAAATATACAACAGGGAAAGGGTTAAGTAATGGTTTATATATGTGAAAAAATGTACCATGGTATGAGAATAGGTACCAGTACTTCTTATCTAAAAAATGTAAATGTAATTGCAATCATTGTTGACCCAGATGGAAATGAGTTGTCTAATCTGGGTCAGCACCGTTTGTTTTGTTTTGTGATAATACATATCCTCACGGATATGCCTTTGATTGCCGTTGCAAACAGAACAGACCTAGATCAGATTGGTCCTATGAGATCTGTCTGATGATGGTCTGCTCTGTTTGCATATGGAATACTTTAGATCTGATTCGACAATGTGTGCTACGGTCAAAAGTTCCTTTGTTCATGATGCCATTATGAAAATTCTGTTGATTGATATTCATACATTCATTATTTCTTAATATGCATCAGGTGGTTAGTTAATCCTTTACTCCATATATACGCCTTTCTATGCTTTTGCAAACAGAGTTGACCCAGATCAGATGGCTCCTGTAGGAGCCGGTTGATCGGAGTCTGCTCTGTTTGCTTGTGATATAATATAGATATGGCTGTACAGTTCCTGCCATTGCCCACATTTTTTTATGTGTATGTACTTATGATAATGAATTTAATCAATATTCATGCTGTTGTTATTTCTTACATGAATAATTCATGGAGTAAAGGGTTAAATACTTAACCCTTCGCTTGTTATTCGCGTCAATATACCTACCTGTAAATAGTGAAGACCCAGATGAGACAGCTCCTGCAGGAGCTGTCTCATCAGGGTCTGCACTATTTACACGTTGAGTGTGCAACCAGTGCACTCCACAGCGGTGATTGCACAGCGAAATACTTGTACACAGTGAAGATATATGTAATTATACAACAGGGCATGGGTAAAGTAGGAGAAATGTATTTTAAAATTCAGCAAGAGAAGGGTTAATATACTGATGGGTTTCTTTTTATACTTACAGGAACAGTGCAGCAGTAAAACTCCATTCATTCTTGCTATAGAAACTCGTGATATTATTCTCATACAAGGATTTCTGGAGAAGTTCAGTGCTGACAGACGGCGGGCGATTCTTCAGGATCAGACACGATCAGGTGACTCCTGCCTGCACATAGCTGCAGGTCTGTCACGCTTTCCATCCAATGAGAAAGAAATCCTGCTTCGTTATCTTGTTACCCAAGGTGCCAACGGAAACATACCTAACAATGTGAAAGAACTGCCAAGGGACTTTGCTCGCACTGAGGTAATTTTACCATTTCCCTCAAAGAGAAGCCTTTTCAATGTCTTTGTAAGCATGGTAGACCCAGATCAGAAGGCTCGTAGGAGCCTCTTGATCAGGGTCTGTTCTGTTTGCTTATGAAATTATAATAGATCTGATTCTACAGTTTCTACCAATACAAAAGCATTGTGTGTACATATGCTTTTATAAACATTCATCTTATGAATATTCATGATGCCATTATTTCTTACTTAAGAGGTGAGGCTAAGACAGACTCTGTCTTGAATTCACTGACACATTATCAGGCTTGAGATACAGGAATGTTCTCAAACCTGTTTTGTTGGAATCAAGCAGATATGTTTAACCCATTCCCTCATTGGTAACTAATAGCTAACTTGTTTCCTACCTTCGAAGGGTTAAAATACTTTTCAGTGTCAAACCTAAAAATATATTGGTACGGTTTGACTGGGGTGAATATTTTTGCAAAAGTTTGATATTTTGGAAGGATTAAATCTCTTGAAGAGCTACATTAATTTTGCCCCTTCTTGTATTTACAGTGGGACAGGATCCGAAACTTCTGAAAGAGAGGTGGAGAAAGCGTAGGTGTGGAACTAGACATTTTGTGCCCATATGGACAGTGGATGACTTGTCTCATCTAGCAGAAGTGTTGGAACATTGTCAATATCTGTGTACATGTAAATGTCATCAGCTATGCAGGCTCAGTAGTTAGAAGTATATCAGCTGGAGCAGAATCTTCGTACAGTAGAACTTCTCTAAAACTGCCACTCTACCTTTATAAAGTGGCCACTCAATCTCTTTAAAGTGGTGTGTCAAAGGAAGTCCAATTGTTTCGTTTATTTAACCTTATACCTGATGAAACATTGCTGAAAGAAATAATTGACTCAATGGATTTTATAATGGCATAATAGAACAGAAAGTTTTGGCTATGGCAGAAACTGTAGAATTACATCTAAATATTTTCATAAGCAAACGGAACAGCAAATAAGATGAAGATTCTAGATTTTCTTCTTTTCTTATTAAGCTATTGTCTGCTTTAACCCTTTACTCCATGAATATTTATGAAAGATATAATGACATCACGAATATTAATTAGATTAATTGGTATAACAGCACATGGTAGGAACTGTAGAATCAAATCTATATTACATCATAAGCAAACAGAGCTGACCCTGATCAGATGGCTCCTGTAGGAGCCACTGAGACATTTGATCTGGGTCTACTTTGTTTGCAAAGGCATAGAAAGATGTATATATGGAGTAAAGGGTTAACCCTTTCCACGCTGAATTTTCAGAGTGGAATAACCTATCAGTATTAAACTATAGTCTGCTCAGTATAAAGTGGCTAGATTTTGACTGACACACAGTGCAGACCCTGATCAGAGGGCTCCTGTAGGAACCGTCTGACCTGGATCTACACAGTGTGTAAATGCCAGTGCATCCATGTCCCACATTCAAAGGGTTGATCCTTTCCCTCATATAGATGACTTTTGGCACCTTTGCAAACAAAGTAGACTCAGATAAGACTCCAGTAGGAGCTGTCTGATCAGGGTCTGCTCATTTGCTTATAGAATAATTCATCTGATTTTGATGTTTTTGTCACAGCCAAAAATGTCTACAGGAGCTGTCTGATAGGATCTATTTTGTTTATTAACACTTTCCCTCATATAAATGTGTTTCCACGCATTTGCAAACAGAGTAGACCCAGATCAGACAGCTCCTAGAGGATCAGGGTCTGTTCTGTTTGCTAAAAGAATTTGAAAGATCTGTTTCTTTACTTTCTAAAATGGCTACAATGTTCCACCTTCCATATTTCATTATAACTATTTTGTCCATCAATATTCAGTAGGTATTGAAATTTGAAATAAACATTGAACAGGGAAAGGGTTAAGATGTCAAAAGTTGCCACTTTCAGATAAAGGATTAACGAGGATTTAACCCTTTACTCTATTATATACTTCTTTTTATGGCTTTGCAAACAGTGTAGACCCAGATCAGATCAGATCCCTGTCCCTGTAGGAGCTGTCTGATCAAGGTCTGCTGTTTTTGTTTGTCGAATAATATAGAGCCAAAAATGCTTGTGTTCATATTTTAAAATAAAAACATCACATTACTATTGATGATGTCATTATTTCTTGCATAAATATACATGGAGTAAAGGGTTTATGTGGTACTAATGAAGAGAAGAAGCATTCCTCATGACATTGCTGATATACAGTAGAACCTGTCCTAAGTGGTCATTCATGTATTGAACATGTTTCTTTAAAAGCAGGTGGTTGCTTAATGTTGGGCAAAAGTAGTGCAGAAAGTTCCTTAAGGAGCTTTCTGCATTCCTTTTGACCTGCATTAAGCTACCAACTGCCTTACAGACCCATTATTAGATGTGATAAATAGAGCATTTGCTCCATAGGAGCAAATGCTCTATTTATCACAATGGTTTCAATACTATACAATTCTAACATGTTCCTTTTCTCTAGTTAATGCTCCTTTTTCGGTAGATTTATTAAGAGGTTGGATCTAAAAATAGCATTTGAGGGAATGGGTTAAGAGAGGTTCTACTGTAGATCATACCCTCATTGACTTCCAATTTACTCATTGTAAATACATGTATATAATAAACATATCCATGACCATATTCACCTTCTTGAAAAATAGTTGTTGGCAACTAAAAATTCATCTGTCAGAAAAGAGGCTAGGCTATTTTTTTAACCCAACCTCTTTGAATAAATCTACCAAAAAAAAGCCAATAGAGAAATTTATTTGTTTTTAGAATTATGGAGCCCCTATGGAGCAAATGCTCTATTTATCACAATGGTTTCATAACTACACAAATGACTTTTACAGGGGTGTTAAATTGTGTGAGTAGGAGGGAATGAGTTAAACCATTACTTAATGAATATTTATGTAAATAATTACTTCATGAGTATTTATTAGCTAAATTTTTATTTTATATGGCATTGTGGTGTTTTATAATGACTCTGAACAAGAGAGTTTTGAATCATGACAGAAACAGTAGAATCAGATCTATATTATTTCATAAGGCTAAAGCAAACAGAGCAGACCCTGATGGCTCTTACAGCAGTAATCTGATATTAGGGATATACCTTGTTTGCAAAACTGTTTTAAATATCTATCTATGCTGAAATTATTCTTCAATTTGGAGGGTGTTTTGTAGGAGCTGTCTGGTCTGCTCTGTATATGCCAATATATAACTATAACAGATTCTAAAGTGTCTGTCATGGCCAAAAGTGCCCTTGATTTGTAACTGTTATAAAAATGCAATCAATGCTATTGACCCATTTTATGCATACATGTATACCACTTCATGAACATTCATTAACTTATTTTTTAAAATACAAATTTTTCAAGGGAAGTTTTGGCCAAGATCTATATAAATCCATATTAACCTTTAGCCTGCTGTGGGCGGATGGGTGATTACATATGCAAATAGGTTGGATCCAGATGAGACGCCGAGTAACTCAGCGTCTCATCAGGATCCAAACTGTTTGACGCCCTGATAGCATTTTGGTAGACTAACTAATTATAGCTAGAATTTTGAAAATGTAGTGGGTGAAAAGTTATGTAAAAATAATTTGCTCAGCAAGCTTAAGGTTAAGCACATTGTAAAAATATTTTATTTATGTTCTGTAATGTTTCTGTATTTGTTAGATGTTACCTTTAGATGTGTTAGATTATGTAATAATACACAGCCAGCAGATTGAAGTATGAATATACTAACCCTAACCCATTCCCTCATAGGCTAATTTTAGATCCAACCTCTTTTAATAAATCAACCGAAAAGGAGCATTAACTAGAGAAAAGGAAAATTTTAGAATTTTGTAGTTCTGAAACCATTGTGATAAATAGAGCTTAAATGCTCTATTTATCACAAAGGTTTCAAAATGGGACTTTTACAGAGGCATCAAAAGGTGTCAATATGAGGGAATGGGTTAACCAAAGTAAATTTATTGACAAATAGAAGTTTTTTGTTAGTCCCTTATAGTTTTAATCATTATAATGACATCATGGTGACTCATGATGGACCCTGATGAAATGTTTACATGAGCACTGTGTGCTTAACATTGCACAGTAAAACCCCGTTCAAATTAGTATCTATATCAGTTTTTAAATCAGGTGGCAGTTTAACCCATTCCCTCATATTGACGACATTTGATGACGCTGTAAAAATCACTTTGTGAAACCATTGTGATAAATAGAGCATTTGCTCCTATAGGAGCAAATGCTCTATTTATCACAATGGTTTCAAACTACAAAATTCTAAAAAAATCCTTTTCTCTAGTTTATGCTCCTTTTCGGTAAAAGTGGTTGGATCTAAAAATAGCCTTTGAGGGAATGGGTTAATGCAACTGAAACCTTTGTTACATTTGTTATATCATGTTGAAGCATGTGTGCAAATTGTTGTTGCAGATTGCCTGTGATTGATTGGAATACTGTTATGATGATATAGTGGAACTTGTTGTAAGCGGCTATCAAAAAGAGGTCTTATTATGGGTCTGTAAGGCAGGTGGTAGCTTAATGCTAGTCAAAAGCTCAAATACCTTTCTGCACTACTTTTGAACAGCATTGAGCTACAACTTGCTTTTTAATACTCCTGTATTCAATAAATGAATGGCCGCTTATAACATGTTCCACTGTATGCATACCGTTATGAACTTATGATGATAGGTTGTGTATGCTGTTAACTATACCTGATAAGACTTACACATTTACAAAAGAGTAGGCCCAGATCCCATAGGAGCTACATGTATCTGATAAAGGTCTGCTCTGTTTGCTTATGGAATAATATAGGTTTTATTCTACAGTATCTGCAATCGTAAAAAATTCCAGTGTTCATGTGCCTTTATTTAATTCAGCCAATAGTTATTATTCATGTCCTTATTTCAGACATATTCTGTGTAAAGTGAAGCACTCTAAAACAGCTGCTTGATGAATGAACGTGTCTGAAGCAGGTGGTACCTTAATGCTGGATAAAAGTAATGCAGAAAACTCCTGCATTAAGCCACAACCTGCTTTAACCATTTACTTCATAGGCTATTTTTAGATCCAACCTCTTTGAACAAATCTACCGAAAAGGAGCATTAACTAGAGAAAAGGAAAATTTTAGAATTTTGTAGCTTGACACCATTGTGATAAATGGAGCATTTGCTCCTGTAGGAGCAAAAATGCTCTATTTATCACAATGGTTTCAAGAAGTGACTATTACAGAGGCGTAGAAAGGCGAATTTATTGAGGAAAGGGTTAACCATTTACTCCATGAATATTAAGATAAGAAATAATGATATCATGCATATTAATTTAATTTTTTCTTATAATTAAATATGAACAGAGGAATTTTTTACCAAGACAGAAGCTGTAGATTGAGATCTGTATTATTTCATAAACAAACAGAGCAGACCCTTCTCAGATGGCTCCTTATCAGAGGGATCAGGGACTATTCTGCAAATGTGCAAAAAAGCATCCATATGAGGGAAAGGGTAAAACCCAAAAAACAATCGGCCTCATTTTGGTATTCATCGGATCAGATCGCTTCTTAAAGTAATTTGATGGTGATCTGGATTCAGGATTTTTGAAAATGAAAATGATTAGCAGTTGTTGGGTTCATATGTGATAATGATTGTTGCACCACTGTGATGTATATTCAATGTAATGTACAGAAGGAAACAAAATGCAGTAGTTTTGTGCTTATCATATATTTAACCTTTTACTGACCAGAGGTCCAGATAAGATGGGTTAATTAAAACATTTTGAAGAATTACTTCTTTATCTCTCAACCAAACCCTATGTTGTGACCAGTATTTAGAATTGCCTTGAAGAGATGGTTCTAAAGAGTGGGAAACAACACAGGGTTTGGTGGAGAAATGATTTTAGTATTTGAGTACACACCTTTATCTGTAGCTCTATTTACTCCATAGAGATGTATTTGGCATATTTGCAAACAGAGTAGACATAGATCAGACAGCTCCCATAGGAGCCATTTGATCAGGGTCTGTTCTGTTTACTTATGAATTTCTTCAGTTTTTACCATGGAAAAATGATGGCATTTTAAAAATTCAGCTAATTAATATTCATAATAATTATAATAATTATTTCTGACATGGATATTCATGGAGTAAAGGGTTAAACCATTATCACCAGATCGGTGTAAACCAGTGTTTCCTAGTGAAAAGAACCAAGAGAGTGTTGTTGGGGAAATATATCTCCGTGTACATTTGTCATTCTTCATCCATTATCACACATTTCTGTACAGCTTTTAACCCTTTGAATACTGAATTTTTAGAGTGGAATGGTCCATAAATGTTTGATGATAAGTCCATTCAGTATGAAAGAGTATTATGTGCAAGATCCCTGATCAGATGGCTCGTTGGTGACTTCTGAACTGGGTCTGCATTGTTTGCAAATGACAGCAAACTTGTTTCCTGCATTGAATGGTTAACTCCATGTGTAGGCAGATAAGTATGAATTTTACTAACAATGACTGAAGGGGCAATGAGATTAATAAAAGTTTCTCTTCAATCAATTGTTTAAGTAAATACATTGTAACAATGTATAATGTACAAGGTCCAAAAGTATCCTAAGTAATCATCCTATCTATCTGTACATGTATATAATACACACATAAGATGTGTAAATTAAACATTTTAACCGCTCACTCCATGAATATTCATGTAAGGAATGATGACATCATAAATGTTAATTAGATAAGTTGGTATAAAAGCACATGGACACATATCTATATCACGAGCAAATGGAGCAGACCCAGATCAGATGGCTCTGATCCGATCTTGTTTTACTCTGTTTGCAAGGACAATTTATGGAGTAAAGGGTTTAAAAATAACTCCTTTATTTCTCAGCCAATCTCTATATTGGCTTTAGATGGTCACACACATGGGCCTTTGTGGAGAAATAATGTAAAATTATTAGTACAGTGAAAACTCGATACTAATTACTATGAAAATTTAGTATTGAAGAATGTATGTATTTTTAGGCAGGTGACTGCTTAATGCAGGGTGAAAATCATGCAGAAAGCTCCTAGAGGAGCTTTCTGCATGACTGTCACCCTGCATTAAGCTGCCCCCTGTGTTAAAGATCAGTAATGGTACATATTTGAGTATTCAAATAATTATTTTTTTACTGTATTTGAAAAACACCTTTCTTCAACTATCATCAATCTTTAGGGTAAGAGTAATCTTCCGCAGTTGTTTTTAACCCCTTACTCCATGAATATTCATGTAAGAAATGATGACATCCTAAATTGTACAGGGTTAGGAGAAGCTCTATTGTATCAGTGCATAGGGAACCACTCCTTATATACTCCATATATATGCCTGTTAACACCTTTGCAAACAGAGTAGATCCACATCAGGGTCTGCTCTATTTGCTTTATATAAAGCAATACAGATTTGATTCTAGTTTCTGCCATTTGAGTGGCCATGTCATTAAGCCAGTTAACCCTTCGCTTGCTGTGTACAAGTATTTCGCTGTGCAATGACTGCTGCGGAGTGCACTGGTTGCACAATCAATTTGTAAATAGTGCAGACCCTGATGAGACAGCTCCTGCAGGAGCTGTCTCATCTGGGTCTTCACTATTTACAGGTAGGTATATTGATGTGAATAGCAAGTGAAGGGTTAATATTCATGATGTCATTAATTTTTTATTTGATTATTTCTTACATGAATATTTATGGAGCAAAGAAATAAATAGTTGTGTACAGTCACTGTCATAAAATGCTGTGGTTTTATTATTTTTTAAAGCACAATAAAGCATTTTGATATTTTATACCTTTATTTCTGTTAGTTTTTACATATTCCCTGTAAACCAGAATGTAAAATAACACACTTAACCCTTTACTTACTGAATGTATAAGCTTATTAATTTGCTGAATATTTATAACGGAATATGAACAAGATAATTTTAGTTGAAACTGTAGTATCAGATCTCTATATTAATTCAAAAATCAAACAGAGAAGACTGATTAGACAAGTCTAAGAATAGCTGTCTGATTCACAGGGGTAAGACACGTTTGAGTCAGTATATGTATATATAGAAAGAAGGGATCTGACTTCAAAAGGTCCAAATTACCCTCTCCTCTACTTTAAACCCTTCGTTCTGCAATAAATGCACCGATTTCGATCAGATAAAAAGCTATTCAACAAGCAAAGACATTATTTTATTCAAATATGCAATGGTTTCCCCGGTCAAATTAGGATATGCAAAGGTTTCCCCGGTCAAATTAGGAATAAGAAACTTGAGCAAAATGTCCAAAATAAGTTAGTCGGACACGACTGCATCCCCGAGTGCGAACCGCTGACAGCCTTGAAACAATTACTTATACGTCAAACACAATAAAATTTGGCGTTTATATCAGCATTATATATACATATACTGACTCAAACGTGTCTTACCCGTGTGGTCTGATCTGGGTCTACATTGTTTGCAAATGTGCTAATATGTGTATTTTATCAAGTAAAGGGTTATATACCAGCAGTAACATGAGACAAAAGTCTTCATAAAACAAATACAACAACACATGGTTAAAAATCACCATTCTTCTATATCAAAGACATGTGGACTACAAATACAGAATGTCTTTAACCCTTTCAACGATGGATTTTCAAATGGACAATTCCAAATTTCAAACATGTCAAACTTACAGTGAATATTCATGGATATTCTTTAACCCATTCCCTCATATTGACGACTTTTGATGACTCTGTAAAAGTCACTTTGTGAAACCATTGTGATAAATAGAACATTTGCTCCTATATTCTCTAGATAATGCTCCTTTTCGGTAGATTTATTCAAAGAGGTATCTAAAAATAGCCTATGAGGTAATGGGTTAAGAAAAGTGTGACATAACAAACAGTGCAAACCCCTGATGAGAGGGCTCCTCTAGAGAAGCACTCTCATCAGGGTCTAACACAATGGTTTCAAAACTACACAATTCTAAAATATTCCTTTTTTGTAGTAAATGTTCCTTTTCAGTAGATTTATTCAAAGAGGTTGGATCTAAATATAGCCTTTGAGAGAATAGGTTAAGCAGCCATCTGCCTAATATGTTCTTTACAAAATGTTTGTATACGTGTAAGGTTTTACTGTAAAGGTTTGTTCCTATAATTCACTGTATAGGCAAAGTTGAAGGACAACATCAAAAGCAACATGAAATGCAATGTGACAGAAACATTGGTTGAAAATTGAAGTTAACTCTTTATTTCATGAATATTCATGCTAGACTGCTCATTTGGAATATAAATTAGTTCTTTTATATGGAAGGTGGAACATTGCAGACATTTTAGAAAGTAAAGAAACAGATCTATCAAATTCCATTAACAAACAGAGCAGACGGCTCCTATAGGAGCCGTCTGATCTGGGTCTACCCTGTTTGCAAATGCATGAAAAGGTGTTTATATGAAGGAAAGGGTTAAAATCATAGAATAAGGAAATTTCCTGCCGTGGCAGAAGAAAATCATATATGTAACATAAATGTACAGTAAAACCCCTAATGGCCATTAAATTATGTTAATTAGTTGATATTTATGGCAGGTGGCTGCTTAAAGCAAAGTGAAAGGAAAACTGAACGCTCCTATAGGAGCTTTGTGTTTTACTTTCACCTTGCTTTAAGCAGCCACCTGCCTTTAACATAAAATACTTGATGTAATTTAGTGGCCGTTATAGAGAGATTTTACTTTATAAGCAAATGGAGCAGACTTTGACCAGACAGCTCCTACAAAAGCTGTGTGATCTGGGTCATTTGTTCAAAATGGTAAGACCTGCATTAACCCTTTACTTTATGAATATTCACGTAAGAAATAATGACAAAATAAATATCAAATAGATATGAGTTTTTATAGTGGTATATGAACGCAGAAATTTTGGTCAAAACAGAAGTTGTAGTATTGGATATATATTATTTAATAAGCAAACAGAGCAGACCCTGGTCAGACACCTCTTACAGCAGCCATCTGATCTGGGTCTATCTGTTAGAAAAGGCATATATATGGAGTAAAGGATTAATAAATATGAGCCTTTACATCACATTGCAGTTCTACATCTTTGACTGAAGAGTCTTCGTCATCTCAGCAGAAGCATATTACAGTAAAACCTCTATAACGACCACTAAATTACACCAATTATTTTGTGTTAGAGGCAGGTCGCTGCTTAAAGCAAGGTGAAAGTATAGGAGCGTTCTGTTTTACTTTCATCTTGCTTTAAGCAGCCACCTGCTATAAATACCAACTAATTTAGTGGTCGTTATAGAGAGGTTTTACTGTATATCTCTATTGTCCAACCAGAGTTGAATTCAAATTGTTCACAAATTTTTGCATCAAAATTCATCTGAAGTAATTTTACACGGTAAAAACAGTTCATTCAGCAGCCTGTCTTAACCCTTTACTCCATGAATATTCATGTAACAAATAATGAATATCAGTTAGATTATTTTTTGTAAAGGTACATGAACACAGGATTTGTTTTGCCATGGCAGAGAGTGTATAATCAGATCTACATAATTCCATAAGTAAATAAGGCAGATCCTGATCAGACAGTTCCTACAGGAGCCATATGATCTGGGTCTCCACTGCTTGCTTATGTGTTAAAAATCATATATATGGAGTAAAGGGTTATAGCTACACCATTGCAAGATCCAAGGCAGGTGGCTCCTACAGAAACCCTCTAACCATGGTCTGCTCTGTTTGCATGTGAAATAACATCAGATTCTATAGTTTGTGCCATGGTAAAAAAAGTTTTCTTTGTAAACAAGATGCGTTTGTGAAACACTATGCGCCTGCCCAATTTGACCTTTGACTCTGAAGGATAACCTTGACATGTCACCCCTCAAAATGTGCAGCTTCATGAGATACACATGCATGCCAAGTATCAAGTCTCTATCTCTACTGATTGCAACGTTATGGCCAATGTTAAAGTCGGTGATTAGACCTATATATTTGACCTCTGACCTTGATAAAAAAAGTTTTCTTTGTAAACAAGATGCGTTTGTGAAACACTATGCGCCTGCCCAATTTGACCTTTGACTCTGAAGGATAACCTTGACATGTCACCCCTCAAACTGTGGGGCTTTATGAGATACATATGCATGCCAAATATCAAGTCTCTACCTGTACTGGCCCAAAAGTTATGACCAATGTTAAAGTTGGTGACAAACAAACAGACAGGGCAAAAACAATATGCCAGATCTGATCTGATCTATTCATTGGGTAAAGGATTATCTAAGATCACTAAGCTTTTGAGACAACCGTAAAACTAGAGTTAAGACTTAACCCTTTTCTCCATGAATACTAGTGAAAGAAATAATAACATCATGGATATTAGCAAGTTCAATTTTTAATAATGGCATAAGAACACAGAAAGTTTTGCCAAAGACAAAAATTGTAGAATCAGATCTATACAATTCCATATGCAAACAGAATAGACACTGATCAGACAGCTCTTACAAGGAGCCACCTGATCTTTGTCGACAAAAGGATAAAGCGTATTGATGGAGCAAAGACTAATATAATACAAAGCATATACACATGTACAATAAAATTCAACAGATCCATCCCTCTACATTTAAAAAGACCATTAGCCATATCACATGAAAAAGGGCACGTGGACATTTGCAAACTGTGCAGACCAATATACACCAGGGCCACTCTACAGTGACCCTTCATATCAAGTGTAATTCTGGGGGTAGCTTGATACAGAAAGAAAGCTCCTGCATTAACCCTTTTAACCTATTCCCTCATAGGCTATTTTTAGATCCAACCACTTTGAATAAATCTACCGAAAAGAAGCATTAACTAGAGAAAAGGACAGTTTTAGAATTTTGTAGTTTGAAACCATTGTGATAAATAGAGCATTTGCTCCTATAGGAGCAAATGCTCTATTTATCACAATGGTTTCACAAAGTGACTTTTACAGAGTTGTCAAAAGCCGTCAATATGAGGGAAAGGGTTAAATGCATTTGCAAACTGCAGGAACAGTCTGCTCTGTTTGCATATTGAATAATACAGATCTGGTTCTACAGTTTTCTTCCATGACAAAAGGCAAAAAATTCTTGTGCTCTTTATAGACATAAAAACTAATATTCATGATATCATTATTTCTTACATGAATATCCATGGAGTAAAGGGTTAAGCAACTGCCTGCTCTTGTAGAAAGGTTTAACCCTTTCCCTGTTCAATGTTTATCCCAAATTGCAATACCCACTGAATATTCATTAGCAAAATAGTTACAAAGAAATATGGAAGGTGGAACATTGTAGAAATTTTAGAAGGCAAAGAAACAGATATATCAAATTCTATTAGCAAACAGAGCAGACCCTGATCAGACGGCTCCTCTAGGAGCCGTCTGATCTGAGTCTACTCTGTTTGCAAATGCGTGAAGACACGTTTTTATGATGGAAAGGTTTAACTGCCAATGTTCTACTGTATATTCAAGAGTAAATGGTGTCTACCCTGTTCTGCACAGAAAGTAAGCAATTTGCAAGTATCAGAGGGCCCTTTGTTCTGTGATGGAAGCTGTATACACACAACTAAATTGAACACAAATGGACGGAATACACTATCACAGTTACTGGCATTAGGTAAAATAAAATACAACATGATTGTTACTACACTACTAACTTATGAACTGCACAAAATGAATCTGGCTGATAATGGGTAATTAATCCGTAACCTGCTGAAAAAAATATGCCTGCAATGTCAGAAATGCGCCATTAGGATCTATAAGCGTCATGTAAAGGGTCTACAAACATCATGTACAGAATGGTTTATTCAAGTTTGTAAATACAGTGAAACCTCGATATCTAGAACTCGAATAACTCGAACTTTCGGGATAACTCGAACTAAAAGTTCGGTCCTTCCAAATTTTTCAATACAGAATCACCCTACATTGTAGCATTATGCATATCTAGAAACACATGTGACAGCTAAATGCAGGTCAAAAGTAATGGTGTAGGAGCTTTCAGCATTACTTTAGACCTGCATTAAGCTGTGAACTTAAGAAATTGTTCAGATTAGAAATCGGATGACTCGAACTTCTGTTATCTCAAAGTAATTTGTATGGTCCCTTGAAGTTCGAGATATCGAAGTTCAACTGAACTGTACTCTTATCACACAATGATGTAGTGATTAGTTTTGGTCAGTGTTGTTAGCTAAATTTTCTAAACCTCAATCTTTGGTGTGGCCCAGTTCAATGGTTTAAAAAAAAGCCTAGATATAATATTTCTCTGCAATTTACAGCAAAAATCAACAGACACAAATCTTCTATAACCCTTTCCCTAATGAACAGTAATTCATGAATTGATCACCTCATGAATATCCATTAACTGAGTTTATTTACAATGTAAAAGTTTCAAGGGAAGTTTTGGCCTAACCATATACTGTATGCTACAAAGCTATATAAAGCCATAAGCAAACAGAGCAGACCCTGATCAGACAGCTCCTACAGGAGCTGTCTGATCTGGGTCTACTCTGTTTGCACAAGAGTTAAAAGGCATTACTACGAGGGAAAGGGTTATGAACAATATCACCTTCAAAAGTGATTGTCAGTCAATTAGAACAAATTGAACTCATGAACAACAAGATGTGTTTGTGAAACACTATGCCCCCTCATATATTTGACCTCTGACCTTGAAGGATGACCTTGACCTTGACATGTCACCCCTCAAAATGTGCAGCCTCATGAGATACACAAGCATGCCAAATATCAAGGCTCTATCTCTACTGGTCCAAAAGTTATGGCCAATGTTAAAGTCGGTGATTTGACCCATATATTTGACCTCTGACCTTGACAGTTGACCTTGACCTTGACATGTCACCCTTCAAAATGTGCGGCTTTATGAGATACATATGCATGCCAAATATCAAGTCTCTATCTGTACTGGCTCAAAAGTTATGACCAATGTTAAAGTTGCTGACAAACAAACAAACAGACAAACAGACAGGGCAAAAACAATATGCCCCCTGACTCGTCAATTGGGGCATAAAAAGTCCTAGTAAATATTGTAAAATAAATGAGACCAGTGACATAAGTGATTCATATATTAAGCCTTTACTCCATGGGTCCATGATGCCTAATTACGACTTTGCAAACGAAAAGACCAGAATCTGATGCCTCCTGTAGGAGTCGTCTGATCTGGGTCTGTTGTGTTTGCTTATGGAATTATACATATCTGTTTCTAGTTTCTGATATGGCCAAACTTTCTGTGTTCATATGCTACTACAAAAATGCATCTAATTAACATCCATGATGTCATTATTTCTGACATGAATATGCATGGAGTTACGAGTTAAATATAATCTTTTCTCAAGAAGAGCTTCTTTATTCCTCCAAAAACCTACTGTTCAATTTGATTCTAAAGAGTGGTTACAACATCGAATTAGGTGGAGAAATGCCCTTTTATCTATGACTGTGGGACTATTACTTAATACATATAAAAAATAACACAACCTTACCAACAAATCAAACATATTAGATGCCCTGTTACCGGCACAGACCCATCTACCCTGGTTAAAACATAAAATTAATGCCATCCATTAAAGGTGTCTTTGGGATTGTGAAAACAACATACACTCGTGTCTCAGCAGAGTCTGGGACTGAAATGCTTGTGAATTACACTACAGTCTCAAAAAGCACCATTTCTCCTGTTGCAGAACAAATACATAATAAATGTTGTACATCAATGTGATATTAGTTTAATACAAGAACACAGCAAGCGGATGCCAACACTGGTCCATTACTGAAACAAGAGGGCCATGAGGCCCTGAAGCGCTCACCTGAGATAACCCAAGGGGCGGGGCCATTTTTGACCAAGGAGTCATCATTTGTACAACGTTGGTAGAGAACCACAAGGCAAAGCAGTATGCCATTAATTAAAGGTCTAAGCCTAATGGTTTCAGAGAAAAATAATATTTCATATTTTTCCCATGAAAAACTGATAAGCCCCAAGGCAGGGCCAAGTTTTGCCCAGAGGCCAGGGTCGTAAGTTGAACATTCTTGGCAGAGGACCATAAGCCAAGCTACATATTTGTATAGGACCATTAGATCATGTTACATACCAAACATCAAAGGTCTAGGCCTTACAGTTTCAGAAGATTTTTAAAGATTTTCCTATGAAAAACTGATAAGCCCTTGGGCAGGCCATTTTTGGCCCAGGGGTCATAATTTGAACAATCTTTGTAGAGATCCATTACATCATGCTACATTCCAAATATCAAAGGTATAGGCCTAACAGTTTCAGACAAAAAGATTTTTTAAAGATTTTCCTATGAAAAACTGATAAGCCCTTGGGCGGGGCCATTTTCGGTCCAGGGTCATGATTTGAACAATCTTTGTAGAGGACCATTTGACCATGCTACATGCCAAATATCAAAGGTCTAGGCCTTACAGTTTCAGAGAAGAAGACTTTTAAAGATTTTCCTATGAAAAACTGATAAGCCCTTGGGCGGGGCCATTTTTGGCCCGGGGGTCATAATTTGAACAATCTTTGTAGAGGACCATTAGAGCATGTTACATACTAAATATCAAAGGTCTAGGCCTTACAGTTTCAGAGAAGAAGATTTTTAAAGATTTTCCTATGAAAACTGATAAGCCCTTGGGCGGGGCCATTTTTGGCCCGGGGGTCATAATTTGAACAATCTTTGTAGAGGACCATTAGATCATGCTAAATACCAAATATCAAAGGTCTAGGCCTTACAGTTTCAGAGAAGAAGATTTTTAAAGATTTTCCTATGAAAAACTGATAAGCCCGTGGCGGGGCCATTTTTGGCCCGGGGGTCATAATTTGAACAATCTTTGTAGAGGACCATTAGATCATAATACATACCAAATATCAAAGGTCTAGGCCTTGCAATTTCAGAGAAGAAGATTTTTAAAGATTTTCCTATGAAAAACTGATAAGCCCTTGGGCGGGCCATTTTTGGCCCGGGGGTCATAATTTGAACAATCTTTGTAGAGGACCATAAGATCATGCTACATGCCAAATATCAAAAGTCTAGGCCTTACAGTTTCAGAGAAGAAGATTTTTAAAGATTTTCCTATGACAAACTGATAAGCCCTAGGGCGGGGCCATTTTTGGCCCGGGGGTCATAATGTGAACAATATTTCGTTCCCCCTAACCACTGATGCTTCTGACAAAATTTGGTTAAAATCGGGTCAGTAGTTTAAGAGGAGATGTCGTTTGAAAATGTGGACGGACGACGGACGCCTGACGACGGACGCCGGACACCGGACGCCGGACACCGGACGACGGACGGATCACGGTCACAATAACTCACCTGAGCCTTTGGCTCAGGTGAGCTAAAAATTGACATTTTAACCCTTTACTCCAATAATACACCTTTCTATGCCTTTGCAAACAGAGTAGACCCAGATCAGACGGCTCTTGTAGGAGCCATCTTATCAGGGTCTGCTCTGTTTGCTTATGAAATGATATAGATATGATTCTACAGTTTATTCCATGGCCAAATAACAGGAGCCATCTGATCTGGGTCTACTCTGCAAAGGCATAGAATGGTGTATTAATAGAGTAAAGGGTTAATAACTCTTTATATGCTAGCAGCAAATTTGTGAATACCTATGCAAACAGTATGGATCCAGGCCAGATTCCCGGTATATAAACTAGATGTTTCATCAGAATTCAAACTATTTGATACTCTGACTGTACTTATGAAAAGAAAGGGATAAACTTCAAGAATTGCATCAGGTGACAAGTACTACAGATCTTTGTGTGTATAGTATTAACTTTTCAAGTCATTGGCATAAACGTCATCTGTTTAACATCCAAAGCAGATTTATCTACCAATAATTTCAAATACACAATCATATAGTCAAACAGTTTGGATTCTAATGAAAAGCCAAGTCATCTGGCCTCCTATCTTGATACGAGTCATTGCAAAGGCATTTACAAAACTTTGCCTAAAGAAAATACGGTAAAACCCTGATAATGTGAACACTAAATCAAGTATAATTATCGGTCTTTAACCCATTTCCCCCATAGGCTATTTTTAGATCCAACCACTTTGAATTTTAGAATTTTGTAGTTTGAAACCATTGTGATAAATAGAGCATTTCGAGGGCTTGGTGCAAAACTATTCTAACTCCTTCACTTTGTGAAGGAGTTAGAATAGTTTTGCACCAAGCCCTCGATTTGCTCCTATAGGAGCAAATGCTCTAATTATCACAATGGTTTCAACAGGTGATTTTTACAGAGGCATAGAAAGGCGTATTTATGGAGGAAAAGGTTAAGACATGTGTCAGCTTAATGCATGGTTAAAATCATGCAGAAAGCTGCTCTAGGGTCTTTCTGCATGTCTCTCACACTGCATTAAGCAGCCACCTCCCTAAAAAGACATCAATTCTTCATTACTATAATTGCCAAGTATCGAGGCTTCACTGTAGTTACAATACATTAGTTACATTCAGCCCTCGTTGTTCTCTGGTAAATCATTTTCAGACCTTTAACTCTTTACCTGATGAATATTCATGTAAGAAATAACAATATCATGAATATTGATAAGCTTAAGTTTTATAATGACATATGAACTAAGGAAGTTTTGGCCATAATAGAAACTGTAGAATAAATTCTATGTAATTTCATAAGCAAACAGTGCAGACCATGATCAGACAGCTCCTACAGAGACCATCTGATCTGGATCCACTCTGTTCACAAAGGTTGTCAAAAGGCATCTCTACCAGGTAAAGGATTAAAAAACTAGAACTATCACTAAAGGTGATGAATACCCCCACACGGCAGCCTTGATTGCAAATCCAAGTTTTGAATATGTAACAGGACCAAATAACAAAAATACCCAAAGTTCAAATAGAGAAAATTCTGTAATTTATGCCAAGTATCAAGTGAATCAGGTTGAAATTGAAGGAGGAGTTCAAAGTACAAGATTTTGCCTGCCAATTTCAAGGCCAAAGGTCAAGGTCAAGGTCACAGAGACCTGAAATTTGTGTCTTGCACATCTACTACTCCTGAGTAACATTTATGCCAAGTATCGAGTAAATCAGGTTGAAAGTGAAGGAGGAGTTCGCCGTACAAGAGTTTGCCTGCCAATTTTAAGACCAATTTCAAGGCCAAAGGTCAAGGTCACAGAGATTTTAAATTTGTGTCTTGCACATCTACTACTCCTGAGTAACATTTATGCCAAGTATCAAATGAATCAGGTTGAAAGTGAAGGAGGAGTTCAAAGTACAAGATTTTGCCTGCCAATTTTAAGACCAATTTCAAGGCCAACGGTCAAGGTCAAGGTCACAGAGACCTGAAATTTGTGTCTTGCACATATACTACTCCTGAGTAACATTTATGCCAAGTATCAAGTGAATCAGGTTGAAATTGAAGGAGGAGTTCAAAGTACAAGATTTTGCCTGCCAATTTCAAGGCCAAAGGTCAAGGTCAAGGTCACAGAGACCTGAAATTTGTGTCTTGCACATCTACTACTCCTGAGTAACATTTATGCCAAGTATCAAATGAATCAGGTTGAAAGTGAAGGAGGAGTTTGCCGTACAAGATTTTGCTTGCCAATTTTAAGACCAATTTCAAGGCCAAAGGTCAAGGTCACAGAGATTTTAAATTTGTGTCTTGCACATCTACTACTCCTGAGTAACATTTATGCCAAGTATCAAGTGAATCAGGTTGAAATTGAAGGAGGAGTTCAAAGTACAAGATTTTGCCTGCCAATTTCAAGACCAAAGGTCAAGGTCAAGGTCACAGAGACCTGAAATTTGTGTCTTGCACATCTACTACTCCTGAGTAACATTTATGCCAAGTATCAAGTGAATCAGGTTGAAATTGAAGGAGGAGTTCAAAGTACAAGATTTTGCCTGCCAATTTTAAGACCAATTTCAAGGCCAAAGGTCAAGGTCAAGGTCACAGAGACCTGAAATTTGTGTCTTGCACATCTACTACTCCTGAGTAACATTTATGCCAAGTATCAAGTGAATCAGGTTGAAAGTGAAGGAGGAGTTCAAAGTACAGTGATGTCTCGTTAATCCGGAATTCGTTAATCCGGAAAACTCGCGATCCGGACGAAAGTCGTGGGGAACGGATTTTTTGTGCAGTAAATTGACTCGTTACATCCGGAAATTCGCGTTCCGGAACCGGACATAGAGTTCCGGTAACCAATCTATGTATTTACCTGTATTTGTGACTCGTTAATCCGGCCGGGTCAGTAGCCCTTGGGCTTAATTGCCCACCCCTGACACTTAACAATAGTGCACCGCGGAGGTGCGAATACTTGTGTTTACAATCACGGGCATGGGTAAAACAACCCCCGACTGTGTGCAAACTAGCTATTTATCAAAGCATATGGCACACGGGTAGTGATGTTTGATATTCATTAATGTTCCTTAATGAGATGCACACTCGCCCAATTAATTTGTTACGTTAAAACCGAGCCGCCATCGTTAAACTGTTCATCACCTTAAATGATTTGCTAATTCAGTATTTATCGGGGATTCCCGCTATTTAGGGATTCCCTAAGATTCTAACTCACATGTGAGCTGGCTGGTTCCCGACTTACAAGTACATGTACGCGGATGGAATATTCGGGAAACCAGTCATGTCAAACATGGAGACCTACGTCGATTTTACAAAATTTGCCCGCAGGCATATTCGATAATCCACATTGTATTACTCAAATGAGAGAACTGACACTTATGGATAGGGTGCAAAAAGCATTTAGAACGACAAACAAGGCCATTATTTTGATATGACTTGCGATTATTACGGGCATATGCACACATGAACGTTACAAGAAAAAATTCTTGATGCGAAAGTAAGTGTGTACATATACATATACATATTTTGCAGCATACGACAGTGATTCGTTAATCCGGAAAATTCGTTAATCCGGAAATTTCGTCAGGAACGAACGTTTCCGGATTAACGAGGCATCACTGTACAAGCTTTTGCCTGCCAATTTCAAGACCAATTTCAAGGCCAAAGGTCAAGGTCAAGGTCACAGAGACCTGAAATTTGTGTCTTGCACATCTACTACTCCTGATTAACAATCATGCCAAGTGTCAAGTGAATCGGGTTGAAACTGAAGGAGGAGTTCGCCGTACAAGATTTTGCAGACAGACCGACCGACCGACCGCCCGACCGACAGGCTGATTCCAGTATACCTCCCTCAAACTCTGTTTGTGGGGGTATAAATATTATTTGGTAGTATCATTCTGTTAATCTAGGCTCCTGTCACAAAACGTTGACCAATACTCAAATACAGTTGAACTTCGATATCTCAAACTCAGATAACTAGAACTTTGGGATAACTCCAAGTTAAAGTTCGGCCCTTCCAAAATTAAGAGTACAGAATTGTTCCAAAATGTATCCATACACATATCTAGAAACACATGTGAGAGCTTCGCGCAGGTCAAAAGTAATGATGAATGTTCCTATAGGTGCTTTCAGCATTACTTTAGACCCACAAAAACACGTGAACTTGAGAAATTGTTTAGATTAGAAATCAGATGACTCAAACGTCTGTTATTTCGAAGTAATTTGTATGGTCCCTTGAATTCTATCGAAGTTCAACTGTATTCCTCTCTCTAAATATTTTTTCATAACCAATGCTTCAAGATCGTTGAATCACTAATGTATACATGTATCTAACAAATCAGGGTCAGCTATCTAGGCATTTCTTCCCAGTAGCCGATCTGTATTGGTGGTCACTTCTACTAACAAATGCTGTATTTCCTGCATATAGTAGTCCACTTTTCTGACAACAGAGTCCGTTGGAAGCTCGTCACTTGACAGCATGCCCTTAGCCTTGCTTCCATGATCATCACGCATTGCACTCTGGCCTCTGATTGGTCGCTTTTGTTGACTAGCATCCAGTGGAACTCTAACTTTCAGTTCATTCACATATTGCCTAGTTATGTAAAAAAAATCCTTTTAACAATTACATAATTAATATTCAAGTGAGAACTAATGACTTCATGAAGTATTTAATTAGCTGAATGTTTAAATGACATCTTATCTGGGTCTACTCTGTTTGCAAAGGTGCAAAAAGTTGTGACTGTTGTCTACAGTAAAACTTATTTATAACGAACTCTGATAAAGCGAATTCCCGCTTATAGCGAACTAAATTTCGTTCCCCGGTCGATATCTTCATTAACTCTATACAGACTATAATGTTTAGTGCGAAGTTGGTTAGAGCGAATTTTCGCTTATGGCGAACTGATTTTCCAGTACCATTTATCACAAAACACTTTAAAATTCCTTCATTAAAGTGAAGTTTCACCTTGCTACTATCTTCAAGCACCTGTGTATTTTGCACGATTAACACCATGTCGCATAGGTGTTAAAACACACACTAGTGTTGGGGCGAACTGTGAAGCGATCCGTAAAGCATGTATTCTTCACGGTGGTAGGGTATAATTAAACACCGCTAGCCGCGGGGCATATATATATGCACTTAAAAGTATGGGTTGTTAAGATATGATGTTCGTTTTTTATTTTCAAAATAAATACTTGAAGTCTTTTGGTTTTGTTATTCCCTCCCCGTTCGCATAGTATTTAGCATTTCCCGCTAAAAATAGAATCTACCGATGACTCCGATGACGACACAGATCTATAAGGAATATTTGCCCCTGCCCACATATGCGGAGTCTTTGTCCGCTATACCCAATTTGCATCGGACATTGGAGCAAATAACCGAGTTTTACTGTATATGAGGGAAAGGGTTAAAACTGGTTTACTGTAAGGAAAAGTCAGAGCATGTGCATGATACAGATGAAAGTTTTGTGATTGCAATCTATGGATGAATGCTTTGCAAACAGCTTTGATTCAGTAGGGCAACCAACTGGAATTCTTATCTGAACTGAAACTGTTCATAATACAAAACTAGAACACTGACCAAGTCAGAAAAGGCCCCATATAATGCTGTCAGATGGTCTAATGCACCAGAGGGGAAATTGCATAGCCAATAATTATGCAGATTCTGTTATTAACTATTGCAGTGCCTCTTACTTTTAGCTGTGCCAAATGCTTCTCAATGTTACTACAGTCAGTTCTTTGCAGAAGCAGCCCAGCCAGTAAGATAACATATTTCGTAAGATACTAGACAACTAAGACAGCATTCAAGGACCATAATCCAGAAGTGCCTAGGTCCATCTGGCTGGTTATCAAACTTGGCCGAGATTATTATTACATGTACCACCACCATTTTCAACCAGTTTGGAGACAATCGATAGAAACTCCTCAACATAGAAAGCAGACAAGTCTGATTTGTAGATTCTGATGTTATTCAAGGGCCATAATCCTAAAAAGCTTGAGGTGATTGGGCTGGATTGCAACCTTACCTAGATTTCTTACCTACACACATTTTCAACAAGTTTAGTAAAAATCTGATAAAAACTATTTGCATTAGAGAGCGGAAAAAAGACACTGTGACAGATGGACTGAAGAAGACAGTGTATATAAATAGTTGTTTACATTTATATCAACAATAATATATTATGTCATATCTATGTCAAAGAATGCAACTTATGCAAACAGTCTCATTATGTTTCAAACAGTTTGACAATCTAAATGTAGTTCTAACATTTTTTAAAATGGCATATTAACACACGAAATTTTAGTGAAAGCAGCATCTATAGAATCAGATCTATATTATTCCATAAGCAAACCGAGCAGACTGATCAGACCGCTCCTACAGGAGCCATCTGATCTGGGTCTACTCTGTTTGTAAAGGCATATACATGTATATGGAGGAAAGCCAAAGGGATAAAAAGAACAAGGAGAAATATGTACTTAAGAGAAATGTAACAGATTAAAATATTAACCCCTTCCCTCATATAAACGTGTTTTCACGCATTTGCAAACAGAGTAGACCCAGATCAGACGGCTCCTAGAGGAGCCGACTGATCAGGGTCTGCTCTGTTTGCTAATAAAATTTGATAGATCTGTTTCTTTACTTTCTAAAATGTCTACAGTGTTCAATCTTCCATATTTCTTTATAACTATTTTGTTAATGAATATTCAGTAGGTATTGAAATTTGGCCTAAATACAGAACAGGGAAAGTGTTAACAGACAACAATTACATAGTATGCAACGATTCAAGGTCTTAAATTTTTATCTGAGTTGAATAAAAGCTCCAACACTGCTTATATCATTAATTTCTAAGCTTATTTAGAATTCTGAAATTCCTTTCTCATAGATCTTTTCTATTCTTTACAAAAGTACTCACATTAATTTTTTTATTACATCTTTGAAGTCCTCACACTGCTGTCTCGTGTCCATGATGATTCGCTGTACATGCTGCCATGCACCTCGCTCTTTCATCAAGCATGACTCCGTCACATTGCGTAACTGCTGCTCCTGTTTCACCTGTTCCTTCAGTTTCTCTACTTGCTCACATGCCTGCAGTAGAAATTACACTTTGCAACCTAGCAGAGACTTTGATATAACCCTTTCCCTGTTCAATATTTATGTACAAAATAATGACAGCATAAATACTATTTTTATCATGGCTTATGTACACAGGATGTTTTGGCTCAGTCAATGAATATTAATTTATATAATTAATTTATAGATTAATTGTTATAATAACACAGGAATATTTGGCCATGGCAGAAACTGTACAATCAAATTATTATTTCATAAGCAAACAGAGCAGACCCTGATCAGATGACTCCTATAGGAGCCGTCTGATCTGGGTTTACTCCATTTGCAAAGGCGTAGAAAAGCACATTTATGGAGTAAAGGGTTAATTTGTTCCTTTATTTAACATAAGACCATCCTTGGTAGATTTCATATGGCTATCTGTACATATGAAATGAGATCAGTTCTGCAAGTGTCATGGAAATATCTACCATATACATGTATATATACTAATTTCTGTTAGTAGTATTATTTTTTTCCATGGCAAACAGCAGAGAACTATCTGAAATACATATGCAAACAGACTAAATATGCATCTTTATCATATCAAGGGTTAATGTCTGTTCTTTCCAATAAATGTGTTAACAAACAAATATCTCATCTAGTTACAATCAACACCATAGCCTATTTGGAATTCAACTTTTGCCCTGTTCAATATTCATGTAAGAAACAATGACATCATGAATATTTATAAGCTGAAGTTTTATAATGTGATCTTTTCAAGGAAACCTTTTGCTTTGACAAAACCTGTAGAATCTGATCTATATCATGACAAAAAACAAACAGAGCAGACCCTGATCAGATAGCTCCTACAGCAGCCCTCTGATCTGGGTCCACTCTGTTTGCAAATGCATTAAAAGGTTTTAATATGACAGAAAGGGTTAACAAAGGGACAATATTTTTTACCATTTGTAGCTGTGACCCCATCTCCAGCAGCTCCCCAGAGAGCCTGTCTGCAAACGCCTGCTCTAATTCCCCCACAGCAATCTTTGCCTTTCCCTGCCATCTTGCTATGGCATTTGTCATCTTCTTACGTGGACCAAATAACCTGACAAGGTTTAAAATAAAAGTACTCCTTTAACAATAATCCTTGAAACCATTCTAATGAAGGCTAGTTGCCAGTCTTTAACCCATTCCCTCATATTGACACCTTTTGGTGCCTCAGTAAAAATCAGCTTTTGAAACTGTGATAATTAGAACATTTGTTCCACAGGAGCATAATTATGCTCTATTGATCACAATGGTTTCAAAACTACACAACTCTAAAAGTTTCCTTTTTTCAAGTAAATACTCCTTTTCAGTTGATTTATTGAAAGAGATTGGGTCTAAAATTTAAATAAGGTAATGGGTTAACTTATTACTCCACTAATATTCATCAAAGAATGTACATGTGAATACTTATTAGTTTAACCCATTCCGTCATATTGACACCTTTTGACGCCTCTATAAAAGTAACTTTCTGAAACCATTGTGACAGCAAATGCTCTATTTATCACAGTTGTTTCATAACTACACCAATCTAATATTTTCCTTTTCTCTGGTAAATTCTCCTTTTCAGTAGATTTATTCAAAGTTGCGTCTAAAAATAGCCTATGGGGGAATGGGTTAATTTTAATAATGGCGTACTAACAAGAGACATTTTGGCCATGGTAGAAACTGTAGAAACAGATGTATATGACTCCATAAGCAAACAGGGGCCATCTCATCAAGGTCTACTCTGTTGGCAAAAGTGTTTGTCTATTTATAAATCTGATTCTACAATTTCTGTCATGGCCAAATATTCTCTTGTTCATGGCCTATTACAAAATAGTAATTATTTCTTATGTGAATTTTAATGAAGTATATAGTTAATAAAGTTTTTACCATCTGCATCTTGAGGGATAATATATATACAATTATCTAATTTGTTTGCCTTCTTTTTGGTAAAATTTTATTTTCCATCTTCACAAACAGGGTAGATGATCTGCAACAATTACAAAATGCTAAAGGCATACTGCAGATCAAGTTATGGGGAAGTTTGTATACTCACTTGATGCCAACCTCTTTTAGATCATTGTCTGTGAGAGACAAAAACACCTGGAGGTCCACATCCTGCTCCTCGAAGGTGGGTAGGTACTTAGACAGACCCAGCTGTTCTAACAGCATGGCCAGATCACTGGGTTGAGCATCTCCCTGAGAGAAAAACATTCTTAGAAAACTGAACCCAGTTAGGATAAATTTAATGCATTGGTCTGGGTTCACTAAGGACAGGGTTTCAAGTGAAAATATTTAATCTTTCAAATTTTGAAATTTCAAATGGAAATGATCTGTTCTGTATGGAAGGGTATAATTTGCATGAGGATTTTGAATTAAAAACATTGCAAACCCTGATCAGAGGGCTTCTCAAGGAGCCATCTGATCTGAGTCTACACAATTTGCAAATGTCAGTATACTCATCCCCCACCCACACACACCCAATTAGCAAACAGAGCAGACCCTGCTCAGACAGCTCATAGGAGCCGTCTGATTTGGGTCTACTCTGTGTGTGAAAACACTTTTATATGAAGGAAAGGGTTAATGTCTTAATGACAAAACATTCTGTGCAGATGTCACTGCTGCATATAAATACAGTCATTTTAACCCTTTGTATATTGAATTATAATATTTGTCCTCCCCATCTATGAATATTTATGAAGCAAAGCAACAATAAACAGCAGACACACGTGACTGATACATTTGTTAACTGCAAATATAGGGTTAACCCTTTCCATCATATAAACTCTTTCATGCATTTGCAAACAGAGTAGACCCAGACCGGATGACTCCTACATGAACCGTCTGATCAGGGTCTGCTCTGTTTGCCGATAATACGATATAGATCTGATTCTGCAGTTTCTGCCAGAGCCAAAACATCCTGTGTACATAATTACGCCGTCATAAAAATTTGGCTAATGAATATTCATTATTATTTCTTGCATGAATATTAAACAGGGAAAGAAAATAGAGCTAATATACCACCGTCAAATCTTACCATTTTCTCCATAAAGACTGCATTTGAAGATGGTTTTGTATCTGCCTGAACCAAATCTATTCCAGAATCTGACTCAGTGTCTCGACTAGGAGGTGGTGCAACACTGCCATGGTAGACGCCAAGAGCTGGAGTTTGGGAGGCAAAGTTTGGTGGCACCCCCTGGGGAAACATCTGATAAGCACCAAACCCAGGCGGAAAGCCGGCCGATACCTGCATTGGCAATGATGGATGGGTGCCATGGTAATTCGATGTGTTCTGGTTGCTAGGTACAGGATTGGTTGTTGGCTGAGGTAACTGTTCATGAGAAGTGGTGTAGGTGTCTGTTACTGTGTTCTGAAGGTTCAGGGGCGAGACCGGAGGTGCAGCGGGCTCATATTGCACTGAGACCGGAGGTGCAGTGGGCTCATATTGCACTGAGACCGGAGGTGCAGCGGGCTCATATTGCACTGACTTACCCTGTGGTTCGTGAACTATGGCCGTGGTTACTTCCACAGCCGAGCCCTGCTGGTTCACTTTTTCGAGTTCTAAAGCTTGCACCTTTTTCGCTACCTGATCAAAGAAATCAGAGTCAGGGATATGGTTCTGTGGTACATGACTAGCAGGAGGAGCATCATCATGCTCTTTCATATTTGTTTCTGCATTGCTGCTTTTCTCTATAGCCTGAGGACCTGCATCTCCAATGTCAAATGATTTGGATGAGAGTTTGTGATCTGGCTGTTTGTGAGTGTCTTTTCGTGAATGTTGATACTCTGGCTTCAAGGCAGATACCTTTTCCTGTATCCCCTCTTGATTAGGATCTACCTTTGCTTCAACTGCATCTTGAGATTCAATGTTATTCTCTGGAATAGGGTGAGTGTCGTGCACACTGTCAATCCACTCAGATACTGAATTCTTCATTACCTCAATTTCATTAACATTTTCTGTTGTTAATTTATCTTTTGATTTTTTTCGTTTAACACTTTCCTTACCACTGATTTCTGTTTTGTCATCAGCGGATTTGATTTTCAATGTTTCTGCATTCTGATTGCCTACACCAGTCTCTTCTATTCCATCCTCAGACGAACTGTCCCCACTATTTCCATGAGGGTGAGAATCATCGCATGAGGACTCATGAGGAAACTCGTCACTATCTAAACTATCCTCACGCCTTATCCCAAGTGCTGCAGCTAATCCTCCACTTGACCCTGAACTGCTTTTGATTGTTAGTGCACCCGTTTTTGAAAATGCATTCGTGTCATCCTCAATGTCAAAAGAGTCTGAAAATATAGAACTACATTTAACATTTAACTCCATAATTACGTCTTTCTATGCCTTTGTAAACAGAGTAGACTCAGATCAGATGGCTCCTGTAGGAGCCATCTGATGAGGGTCTGCTCTGTTTGCTTATGATATAATATAGATACGATTCTACAGTTTCTGCCACGGACAGAAGTTCCTGTGTCCATGTGCAAATAATCTAAATAATATTCATGATATTATTCTTTACATGAATCTTCATGGATATAAGAGAACTGCATCTGATAAAGTTCTATTCTCTTGGTCATTGTGTCTGGTCTGGTTCTTAACTGTTTGCAAATCTCCTAATGTATCTCATTTTGCTGTAGAGCTTAGTAATTTTCTTATCATTCACTCTATGTGTAAAGTTTATATGGAGACCATTCACAAGATTCTGATATCTAACACTGGTATATTATCTCAGATTAGTAGACAAGCAAACTGTTAGGACAGTTTTTGATTTATTTCCAAGATATTTCATATGCTAATACCGTGATTTGCTAAATGTGATCAAGTTCTACATTGCATGATTTGAGCTTCACTTTTGACAAACAGGCCCAGATGCTACTGATATATCTGGGCCCAAGGTTATAAAACTCTTTGCTTGAGTCTGAGATCATTCACAAGCATCTGACCAATCAGATACTTAAGAATGATCTCAGACTCAGACACAGACGTTTTATAACCTCAGAGACTGTTTTATTCCTTTCCCTCATAGAAACACCTGGTTTCAAAACTACATAATACTAAAATTTGCCTTTTCTCTAGTAGGTGCTCCTTTTTGGTAGATTTATTAAAAGAGGTTGGTTCTAAAAATAGTCTAGGAGAGAATGAGTTAAAGCTAACACTGTGATTTCTGGAAAGGAAACAAGAAAGTCTACTATGAAATATCTTTTCAATTCTCGATATTTCTTATCAATAGAATTGTTCTCAGCCTGCTACAGGTTCATTAGATATACAGTAAAAACTCGATACTATGAAATTTAGTAATGAAGAATTTGTGTCTTTGTAGGCAGGTGGCTGCTTAATGCAGGGTGAAAGTCATGCAGAAAGCTCCTCTAGGAGCTTTCTGCATGACTTTCAACCTGCATTAAGCTGCCACCTGTGTTAAATATCAACTAGAACTATCACTAAAGGTGATGAAATACCCCCGCTGAGCTGCCTAGATCGCAAATCAAACCAGGTTGTGCCATGGACAGACAGACAGACCAACCGACCGACCAACACACTGACTCCTATACACCCCCTCTCAAACTCAATTTGCGGGAGTATAATAATGGCACGTATTTGAGTGTTCGTAGTATCGAGTTTTTGCTGTAACTGAATGGCGTACAAACAGTGTTACCTCTACCACCAGAACTGTCCAGTTTGTGGTCATCAGGATTGATGGGTGATGTGACATCTCTGTATGAGAGCTTCTTGCTGGCTTGCGATGTCAGATCCTCATCAGGAAATGTAACATACCCTTTAGGAACCAGGCCTTCTGAAAGGTAAATACAGGACAACTATCATCTCCCAAGAACCAAAAGGCAAGACAAAAAAAGGTTCGTATTCAAATGCTAAAATCGTCCTTTCTCCATCAGAAGCTATGTTGTGACCACTATTTAGAATTGTCTAAAAGAGATGATTCTAAAGAGTCATCACAACATGGGGTGTGCAGGAGAAATAAATGGGCTTTGCTTAAAATTGTTTTAATTTATCTGTCTTCTTTATTCCTCCGATAGCCACCATATGTACATGCATACAATAGTTGTGATGACAAAAGGTTTCTCTTGGACATTGCATATAGCATAGATCAGGGTCCATGCTTATAAAACATTTTAGTTGAGTCTGAGTTCGTTCTCAAGCTTTTGATTGGTCAGATGTGAGTTCTCAAGCTTTTGATTGGTCAGATTTGAGCCACAGGATCAAATCTGACCAATCAAAAACTTGAAAATGAACTCAGACTCAACTAAAAGTTTTATAAGCATGGGTACAGATCAGTTTGCACATCATGAGCTCTGTGTCTGATAAGGATATACATCATTTATAACTTCACAAAACAAAATACATGTATACCTTTTAATAAAACAGTGTTTACCCTTATCAGTCCAAAAGAGATCTTTCCTCTTGGAAATTAATTAATATTTTGTGTAAGTGACTGACCATAAAAAGTCTCTCATTCCTTGTCAAAACTTTGATACAAGTAATTTATGTTGAAACAAGTATAAAATGACTAAAATCATTAATACAATCAAAACAATTTGAATCTCTACAGCTGATTTTGAGCTCTCTGAGGTCATTATAATGAGTAGCAGCAAGTTAGGGTTTGGCTTAGAAAAAAAAGATTTCGATAGACCAATATGCATCGCTTATTTACAATTATAATACAATATAATGTTGAAAGGATTCATCTGACAAGAAAGGAATTTAATAGACCAGTCTCCTCCCTGTACCTTCTTGTTTTGGTGGTGCATTATCTCTGGTTCTGTCTATCAGTCTGGCTATAGCCTCCGGACCGTCCATGATACTGGGTCCCCCACCTGCTGTCTTCATACGCACCCTGCTCTGGGGCCTCACCCTAGACAAGGCATCATCTGAGGAGCTGAGATCAGCCATTAAACCTATGATGAAGACAAAGTTTATTTTAAAGTGACATACCAGGAAGCACCTCCTTATGAGCTGCTCAGTTAACCCTTTACTCCATGAATATTCATGTAAGAAATAAATGACATCATGAATATTAATTAGATTAATTGTTATAATAGCACATGGACACAGGAATATTTGGTCATGGTAGAAAATGTATTCAAATCTATATTATATCACAAGCAAACAGAGCAGACCCTGAACAGACAGCTCCTACAGGAACTGTCTGATCTGGGTCTTCTGTTTGCAAAGGCATTGAAAGGCGTATTTCTGGAATAAAGGGTTAAATGCTTTTTAATTCCTTTGCAAATCAGTAGACCCAGATCAGACAGCTCCTTTCTGATCAGGGTCTGCTTTATTCGCTTATAAAGTTATAAAAGATCATAATCTACAGCTTCTATCAACACCAAAATCTAGTGTGTATAATTTATATGCCATTATGATTATAACAAGAGCCGCATGTGGCGCCAACGCTTGTCTGATTTGGTACTTTTCCAGCTAAATTAAAAAAAAAATGAAAACGATAAAGGGCCATAACTCCAAAATTTTAAATCAAGAGTTATGGTGCTTATGTAGGGACCTTCCCCTCAATGAGATCTACTAACTTATGAAGTTTCATGTTGATACCTCTTATACTTTTCAAGTAATGAGCTACAATAAAGTTTTTGCACGCCGCTGCCGTCGACTACAACCCAGTGATCACAATAGCCGAAACAGACAAGCTAAAAATCATTTATTTCTTACATGAATATTCAACGGGGAAAGGGTTAAAACCTCCCACAGGCATCACAGATGCAGCATCTAATCAGTCTACTATATTTGACACTTGTCAGTGCAAGCAAAATTTTGAATATACAACTAATTAACACTTTACCCAAAGAATATTTATGAAAGTCATAATGACTGTATGAATGTCAACAAGCAAATTCATTGAATTGATATCCTCCACCGAACAAGTGCTGACCTCTGTAGTTAAAGACTCTAGGTCACACAAAAAGGGACACAAATAAGTTTGATGGATGTACTGGCATATAGATGGACAGGTAGACAAATAAATAGACAAGAGTACATGTACATCTAAATGTTCCCCTCTCTTTTAAAAATAGGGGAATAACCCTTTACTCCATGAATAATAATGTAAGAAATATTGACATCATGAATATTAATTGGATGAAGTTTTATAATGGTATGCAAGCACAGGAATGTTTTGCAATGGCAGAAATTGCAGAATCATATCTATATTATTCTATAAGCAAACAGAGCAGACCTTGAACAGACGGCTCCTACAGGAGCCATTTGATCTGTGTCTACTCTATTGCAATAGTGTTAAAAGGCATATTTATGAGGTAAAGGGTTAATCTTTTACTCCATAAATACGCCTTTCTATGCCTTTGTAAACAGAGTAGACCTAGATCAGATGGCTCCCACAGGAGTCGTCTGATCAGTGTCTACTCTGTTTGTTTATGATATAATATAGATATGATTCTACAGCTTCTGCCATGGCAAAAACTTCATTTGCTATCATAACAATTAATCAAATTAATATTCCTGACATCATAATTTCTTACATGAATATTCATGGAGTAAGGGGTTAAAAAGTTAGATTAGCAAGTTACCTGTTTTCAAATATTCCTACATACAGCAGTGTTACCTACCTGGTTCTGACCTCAGCGATGTGATAGGCATAACATGATTATCAATGAGGCTGACAATTTTCATGTTGCCATTGATGAGGGCCAGGGATCTGGCAGTGTCCCCATTGTAGGCCTTGGCATTCACATTCACACCCTGAATAAAACAAAAATACAACAGCATTAACCCTTAATAGCCCTTTACTTCATAGATAACACATTTGCAAACAGAGTAGACCCAGATCATACAGCTCCTGAAGGAGCCAGTCTCTGCTCTGTTTGCTACGGAATTATAAAGATCTGATTTTACAGTTTCTGTCACGGCCACAAAATCATGTTTTCATATACCATCATAAAAATAAGCTCATTAATAGTTATACAGGCATTTTTCTTTAATGAATACTGATCTTGGTCTGTCCTGTTTGCAGATGCTTAAAACTATGTTTATATGAATGAAAGGTTTAAACAATGACAAGTCAACAAGATCAATATGTGATTTTTATGCAAATAAATATACATTTGGAAGTTAGTTTCAGTGTCATAGACACAGTGTCTGATGAAGGTCTAAATTAGTTGCCAGGTTACCAAGTTAGATGACAAAATACTGCATATGTTGTGAGTTAACCCTTTCCCTGTTCAATGTAATGACACCATCAATATTTATTAGCTAAATGTTTCAAACAGCTTATATATGTACAGGTATTGTACATTGGTATTGGTAGAAGCTGTCGAGTCAAATCTATTATACTTTCATAAGCAAACAGAGTATACTGGAACCATTTAATCTGGGTCTACTTTGTTTGCAAAGGCATGAACAAGCATTTGTAGGAGGGAATGGGTTAAGCACAGTAAACTATGTTTTAAACCTTTCCTCCATAAGCTATTTTTAGTCCCAACCTCTTTGAATGAATCTACCCAAAAGGAACATTTACTAGAGAAAAGGAAAATGTTATAATTTTGTAGTTTGAAACCATTTTCAATAGGAACAAATTTCCTATAGGAACAAATGCTCTATTTATCACAATGGTTTCAAGAAGTGGTTATTACAGAGGGGTAGAAAGGTGTATTTATGGCAGAAAGGGTTAAGAGATATTGAGGTTCCACTGAATGTAGCAGTTGGTATATATCAACACTGTTTGCAAACCACCTATAAACAGCTCTGACAGAAAAGGTAACCATCGTGTTATGAATGCTATACTTACATGTTGCAGGAAAAGCTGAAGTATGATTTCATGGCCCTCAGCAGCTGCCTCCATAAACGGTGTCATCCCAACACTCTGCTCCCTGTAGATAAGATCACAAACTTCAGAATATAGTAAACCACCATAAAGCAACCACCTTAACCCTTTTCTCCATGGCTATTCATGTAAGAAATAATGACCTCATGAACATTAACCCTTTCACCGCGGATGTCGCATAAATGCACAACGACAAATAGTGCAGTCCCAGATCAGACCAAGGCGGCGTCTGATCAGGGACTTCACTTTTGTCTCAAACTCTTCTTCTATATCTGCACTTTGTTCCTTTGAAAATTGCATTTATTTATCTCATTTCCTTATTTTACCAAATGACAAAAATCGCATTGCAGACGACAATTAGAAATTTGGCGCCGAAAGGTTAATTAAAATTAGTTTATAATAGCACATGGACCCAGGAATTTCTGGCCATGATCGAAGTGGTAGAATTTTATCTATATTATATCATAAGCAAACATAGCAGACAGGAGCTATATGATCTTTGTCTTCTCTGTTAGCAAAGGAGTAGAAATGCATATTTATGGAGTAAAGGGTTAAAGAGGCATAATTCTGGGTCTTAACTCATTACCTCATAGGCTGTTTTTAGACCCAACCTCTTTGAATAAATCTACCAAAAAGGAGCATTAACTAGAGAAAAGGAAAATTTTAGAATTTTGTTATTTGAAACCATTGTGATAAATAGAGCATTTGCTCCTGTAGGAGCAAATGCTCTATTTATCACAATGGTTTCAATAGGTGATTTTTACAGAGGCATAGAAAGGCGTATTTATGGAGGAAAGGGTTAAGTCAGGTGGTAACTTTAACCCATTCCCTCTTTTGTCATGCATTAAGCTACCACCTGTATTAACCCATTCCCTCATATTGACGACTTTTGTCGACTCTGTAAAAGTCACTTTGTGAAACTATTGTGATAAATAGAGCATTTTCCTTTTCTCTAGTTAAAGCTCCTTTTCGGCAGATATATTCAAAGAGGTTGGATCTAAAAATAGCATATAAGGTAATGGATTAAGGCAGGACGAAATATTACTTTTGTCCTCCATTGTGCAGCCACCTATTTTAAAGACAGTGTCTGTTCATTAAGTGGTCTCTTTAGAGGGTTTTTTACTAAATATTAATAATAATATGGTGTTGATAGTGCAATGTTTGATCAAGTTCTTGTTTACTTGTTGTTTTCTGTTGTCCTATTTGTTAGATATTTATGCAACAGATGTGACCTTCTTCAGATATTGTAACTCTGATGCTGCAGTTAGTCTAATATTCACTAGTATTCTAGCATTCTTGTATTTTTCCGTGTGACATGGTCAATGAGGATTGTTCCCGGCAATCTTATGCAATACATGTATAAGGAGTGAGCATGAATAGCTAATTCAGCTTGAACAACACAGTTTGAAGGAATACATGTGCCACCTGCTGGCACTGCAGTGTGATGAAACAAGTCAACAAATAAACCTGTAAAATTGACAGATTGACAGGCAACAGAAAAATGTTACAAATATCTTAATCCTTTACTTAACCCATTCCTTCATATTGACGCCTCTGCAATAGTCACCTGTTGAAACCATTGTGATAAACAGGGCATTTGCTTCTATAGGAGCAAATGCTCTATTTATCACAATGGTTTCAAACTACAAAATTCTAAAATTTTCCTTTTCTCTAGTTAATGCTCCTTTTCGGTAGATGTATTTAAAGAGGTTGGATCTAAAAATAGCCTATGAGGTAATGGGTTAATAACCCCATCTTTTTAAGTCATTGCTAACATAGGACCCAGATCAGGCATCGTATGTTTGCTTATATGTTACAGATATGATTCTCTAACATTATGCTTATAAGTTTCCTTATTTTCTATTTTTACTTCAAGAATTAAATAATGGTCAGAAACTTGCATGAATATTCCTCCAATAAAAGGTTAATACATACACTGCATTGATGTTGGCTCCCTGTTCCAGCAGGAACCTGACCATATTTTGGTGTCCGGAGTATGTGGCATGGAACAAAGCTGTCCATCCGCGCTCATCCTTTATCTCTAATTCTGCACCATGCTGTAACATGTGACAACAACACAAAGTAAAACCCAAAGTGACCACTTAAACCTTTTCAAGTTCTATATTTATTCCAAATTTCAATACCTACTGAATATTCATGGACAGTATATTCATAATGAAATATGGAAGGTGGAACATTGTAGCCTTATTCGAAAAACAAAGAAACAGATATATCAGATTCCTTTAGCAAACAGAACAGACCCTGATCAGACGGCTCCTATAGTAGCTGTCTGATCTGGGTCAACTCTGTTTACAGATGCCTGAAAATGTGTTTATATGAAGGAAAGGGTTAAATTAAGTTTTATTTTCAGTCTTTAACACATACTCTGTTTGCCAAAGCATAGAAAGGCGTATTTATGGAGAAAAGGGTTAAATAGTGCAGATACTAATCTGACAGAAATTACATTCCAATGCAGCAGCTGGTGATGTTGATGTGTGTAAACATTATTTTGTACATGTTCAAGAGTACTGTCTACTTTTGGACATGGCTCATGTACTCACACCACACAGTAGAAAGCCCACTCTCTCGTTACCACAGCTGGCAGCAAGCATCAAGGGAGTCTCCCCTTTGTGGTTTCTGATATTGACACTAATATCTGCCTCCAGTAGCAGGCTCACAATGTTGTCATGGCCGATGTAGCATGCATACATGACAGCTGTCCAACCACCTTTGTTCTTTTTGTTCAAATCAACCTCACCCCTGGAAAGAGTTGTAAAGATTTTCTGTTACTGTATCAAGTTGCACAGCAAGTAGTTGATACTTTCAAAAATGTTTGTTTAATCAATTTGCCAAAGTTAGTTTTTTATCTGTCTTGTTTTCCAAAACGACCAGATTGTCAAAAAGTTTGAAACCTGGTGAGGCACAAGAGTTCCTAGATATCTAAACTGACTCAAATTACATTCACTAAGGAATCAACCTGACACCTTTCCAAATTAAAATGATGATGATATCCAACAATTGTTTTCTGACAAGAACATTTTATCAACTTTTCGCTTAAACTTTTTAGAATAGCCAACTTAGGCAAAAACCAAGCCCACTTTGCTCCTTGAAAGACATTTATTGTCAAATTGTAATGGTTTCAATATTCAACTATGGTTAAAAAATGTCCAAATTATTACCCAGATAATAATATTTTAATGCTACATATTTGTTATGGCAATAAAACTTCTTTTTGAATGAAACTGTTCAAGCAATTTTGATAGAGGACTGCTTATGGAACAATTACACCATGTTACATGCACTGTCATAAAAACATATATGACTTGATGGACTGAGAGTGGTCAAATTAAGCACTATCTCAGGTGTACTAAAAAGGAATTAAAATACTGCACTACTAATTACCTTGTGATATAATTTTTAACACAGTCATGCTGTCCTAGACTTGAAGCTGTATGTAAGTCAAGGTGGATAGGCTCAAACTTTTCTTTTCCCAGAGCACTCTTGGCACTCCAGACTGATAAGCTTTTATTCAGCAGTTCATCTGAAGTGTCATCTGATCCCTCAGCTTCTGCCATCTTCTTGGAGGCTGACCCTTCCTCTTCTTTCACTATTTAAGGTCCATCATCAGTACCAGTTTCTACAAGCAATAATACACTAACTGTCAGACAGATGAAGTCAGGTTGTGATGTTATAAAATATTGTCTATTTACCTAAACATTGTGAGAAGAAGCTTTATTTATTCACTTTTAAAACTAAGAACTTATGAAAACTGAATCAAAAGTGACTTTGCTGCACGACACCCCCCCCCCCCCCCCCCCCCCCCCCTTCCCCCAAACCAATGACAAGCCACACTTGCAATAAATGTTATAGTTTTTTTATATATCAAACGCAATGTCATATGTTTTTTCATATGGCTGCCTATCATTTTATATATCAAATGCAATGTCATATTTGTTTTCATAGGACTGCCTATCGGCTGTTTTTCGAGCAAATAAAAACAATGCAGAAGCATAAGTCTAAAATGCGGAATGTTTCAGTAGCTTGCAGTATCAATAATTTAAAATACATGTTATGAGTTGCTACCTTGTTGCAACTATGCATGCATTTTAGTATATAACTAGACAACCGCCGAGGAAGGGCCCCGCCTGCGTTAGAGGTATCGCATATGCCTGCATATTGTAAGCCTGATTTTCCTACTGCAGCAGCATAATTAAATATGCATGTAATTTGCTTAACTGGGTACTCTTGCTAGGTACTTGAATAATAAGCATATAGTGAGCAAGTTTGATAGAAATCGGACCAATCTTTCAGAAAGTATGTCACAGAAACAATCAGTCAATCAGATTGCATGATCATCAATAAATATGTGCAGAATATGCCAACCACAGAACCCATATGAGGTAATTGGATATCAAGTACACTGAGCAAGTTTGGTGAAAATTGGTCAATTGGTTTAACCAATCGGCAAATCAGATTGAAGCACTGAGCAGCCTAAGTGAAAATGCCTGTAATTTTTAAAAACAAGAGCTGTCCGCAGACAGCGCGCTCCACTTTCTTTAGTGCTGGATAGTGTAGCGGAAGTCTAAGTCAGAAAGGGGAGATAACAACAGCAAAATTAATTTTAGGGTTACCTGCCCTTGTGAAATGGGTCCCCCTTGTAATAGTTGATAGGTATACCAAAGATGAACCAAATATCTTGGACAGTTTCTGAGACATGGACCTGAACATAAAACTTAACCAACAATGAAAATTCTAAGTCGATAAAGGGGCATAACTATGGCAAAATTAATTTTAGGGTTACCTACCCTTGTGAAATGGGTTCCCCTTGTGATAGTAAACATACATACCAAATATGAACCAAATATCTTTGATGGTTTCTGAGAAAAGGACCTTAACAAAAAGGTTAACCAACGCCGACGCCGACGAGAGGGTCATGACAATAGCTCCACTTTTTTAAAAAGTGGAGCTAAAAAAGGCACAGAAATTGCCGAACACAGAACCCATGTGAGGTACTTGGATATCAAGTACACTGAGCAAGTTTGGTGAAAATTGGACCATTCCTTGAGGAGATATTGCACGGAAACCAATCAGTTAATCAGATTGCAGCAGCCTAAGTGAAAATGCCCATAATTTTCAGAAAAATGCACGGAAATTGCCGAACACAGAAGTTGAGAACCCATGCAAGGTTATTGGATATCAAGTACACTGAGCAAGTTTGGTGAAAATTGAACCATTCCTTCAGAAGATATTGCGCGGAAACTAAAAACGGACAGACTGACAAGCTGCTTACTAATTTGAGATGTAAACAGCTGTTTTGCAAATTTTATGGAATGAACATAGTTTGCTGATCCCCACAAAAAGCACAGGAAATGTAGGTATTTTACTCTATATAGAGAAGTCACATTAGTGGGTTGTTAAATCAATAAATACGAAAAAATTAAACTTCAAAACCCCTAAAATTGAATTCTACAAAATTTTATGTATAAAATGTGCGCTTAATGGTATTATAGGGGCTGCTGTACCCAAACTCAACCCCCGCAGCACTTATCAAATTTGATAGAATTGAAAGAAAATGGCAGTGAGTTTACTCCTGCACAGCAACGAGTTAAGCACATGTGTAGTAAGAGAAATTCTGGGGACAATAGTAAGAGAAATTCCAGGGACCGGCAAAGTAAATTCAGCCCAATTTCACTTTTGTTAAAAATCATCCCTCAATGTTATTTTGTTTAGTAAACATCTGTGATTAAGCGACGCAGACAGATACCGGTATTGGGCATATAGTTGGGTTCTTCTTCTTCCCAATTGATAGCTTATAGAAAACCTGCATTAATCAGCCAATGACAGCAGCGTGTCATAATTTTGCATCTGCATCTACGATACATATCCTGTCATAACTAACATTTAGATATTGATACAAAAAGGTGCAAAGAGACAGTCAGAAATAAAGAGGTGGACAATTGAAGGGAAAAACTATAATAATACCATTCATTTCTTTATCAGATTTACCCACGTTTCGGTAAATGACCAGTTCGGTAAATTGAATTTATATAGTAAATAGAATTGACGTTTCGGTAAAAACGTGATTATATATATAGTCATTATATACACAGGTATTATCATAGTTTTGTAGGTTTGGAACATTAAGTAGCTCTGTGTGATCTGGGTGCAAGCTGTGTATAGATCGGATTACATGTATTATTTTTACGACTACCTTTAAACAAAGGTCCAAACATCTATTAAGCATAACAATTATCAAAGGCGCGTACCATCAACGGGTGCAAACTGGTACTACCAATTAATACAATTATTTTTAATTTCAGCGACGTTTGCTCAATAATTAAAAGTATTTATTATATTACGACTACTTTTAAAGAAGAGTGCGAACATCTAACAACAATTATCAATGACACGTGCCGTCAGCGGGTGCAAACAGGTACAAATGTATTGTGTGGCGGTAAAATTATCAGTTAATAAACTGATTTAACAACAATATAGATCTAATACATAAAATTTCTAAGAACTATGACATCAATCCTGAAAAATAATGTTTTCTTAAAGGCATTTTGGAAAAATATAAAATAAGTACTATATAATGACCTTTTTACCGAAACGTCGGATCGAGTTACTCTATAAATTCAATTTACCGAAACGGTCATTTACCGAAACGTCGGACACCCCTTTATCATATAGGACAACCCATTTTGTAAGCACTGGATCAGCTGAATTTAAGTCTTCCTCGGCGGCTACCAATGGCTTTACAGAGAATAAAGAAAAATGTGTTAAAATGAAAGCAAATGCATATTCTAAAGATGTTATATTGTCAAATTTTTCAGAATTATAGCACTTATGTTGCACTTTCATCCGATAATCAAATATTGATCAGAAAATATTAGGTCGCGAAAACACATCATTATTAACGATTCCCTTTATTATCACCGTTTCCTTGTTTCTGAAACATCGATTATTGTATAAAATTCGCACGTATAATTCGATCTTCTGAATAATTGGAAAAACATTAAATGAAAACTATTAAAACCCAACCTTTGAATTGTTTTGTTTTCCCCGGATATGCAGGCACGATCGATTTGCAATATTTGTGTCATTCTCTTGAAGAACTTGTTCTTGTTCCGAAAGGGAAACGCGAGTTGCTTTTTATACAGTAGAACATGTATTAAGCGACCCTCAAAAAGAGGAATAATTATGGACCTGTAATGCAGGTGGTAGCACAAAGGTAATTCAGGTCTATAGGAGCTTTCTGCATTACTTTTGTCCTGCAGTTTAGCAACCACTTGATTTTTTAAACTCCTGTGTTCAATAGATTAATAGTCGCAAAAACCATATGCTTTCATGGTGAATCAACAAACGGCCCAGTTCAACCCTTAAAGTGTCGGTTCCAAGCATATACGACATTTGCAAACAATATAGATCTAGACCCGAATCAAAGGGATCACATGGGATAATTGTCGTAAGCCCCAGTTGCGATTGTCGTATAGGCCTATGTTAGAACTTACCATTTGTTGCCATGCATGGTCATGTATGAAATGATGTATTGTAAATATAAATTAGCATATAATGGCATATGAACACTAGTGGTAACGCGTTTGACTATCAAGCCGGAGATCAAATCACGATCCCTCCCAGACATTTCAGAGACGCTTTTCAATGTCTCCCACCCGCACCTCCTCTCCACCCAGGGGTTAAAATGGATACTTGTGAGGGTCACTATCCGATACTGCGGCTGCATGATTTATCCATATGTTAGCAGTGCTCAATATTGTAGGTGAAAATGACTCAAAATGTACAGTCGGCTGCAGCGGTCCTTCGAACTGAAAGTAGACTATAACTAGTAGGTAGTTAACTTTTTTTTTACATCGTGAATATTTTTTACAGCATTTGCTCTAACTGAATTTTCATAATGTTAACTTTTCAAGGAAACTGTTTGCCTTGACGAAAGCTTATCAGATTTATATCATGCAAAAAGCAAACACAAATACCCTGGTAAGACGGCTCCTGTATGAGCCATCAGATCTGGGACTGTTTGCAAATGCGTGAAAAAGCGTTTCTATGAGCGAAAAGGTTAAGAAAAACATTTAATGGCCTTCGGTGCATTGAAAATAGTATATATGAATTGAGATGGTGACTGGTCTGGAGCTACACTGTTAACAATCTGAAAAGATGCATTTCTCGTGAAGCGCGCGGTGTGTAACATGAACGGTCAGAAGACCAGGGACTCGTCTAACTAAAGTTACTCCATAAATACGTTTTTTCTACGCCTTTGAGAACGGAGTAGACCCAGATCAGACGGCTCCTATAGGAGCCGCCCACTGAGGGTCTGTTCTGTTTGCTTATTGAAATTATATAGAACTGATTCTTTAGTTTCTACCACGGTAAAAAACATGTGTCCACGTGTGCTATCATAACAACAGAGCAGAATTGATCAGATGGCTCCAATAGCAGCTGTCTGATCTGGGTCTACTCTGTTTGCCAAGGCATATAGGAATGCGTAATTATGGAGTAAAGGGATAATTCAGGCTGTCTGGCTCACGGTTGTGCTACAAGTCAAGTCAAGGTATATTTAAAGTCAAAAGAATTACAGTAACATTGATAACACAAACTCTGCAGAACTTTTAACCCTTCGCTTGCTATTCACGTCAATATACCTACCTGTAAATTTTATAGTGAAGACCCAGATGAGACAGCTCCTGCAGGAGATGTCTCATCAGGGTCTGCACTATTTACAAGTTGATTGTGCAACCAGTGTACTCCACAGCAGTGATTGCAAAGCGAAATACTTGTACACAGTGAAGATATATATAATTACACAACAGGGCATGGGTAAAGAAGGAGAAATGTATTTTTAAATTCAGCAAGAGAAGGGTTAAACCGACTGTTTTAACTCTTTCAAATAAACAGAGCTTAAGCAGACAGAGCATAACATGATCAGACGACTCCTACAAGAGCAGTCTGGTTTTGGTCTTCTCTATTTGCAATCACAGGGCACCGTCACAATGAATTAATGAACCTCGACAGAAAAAAATGTATGAACACTAGATATATAGACCTAGTGTTCATACATTTTTTTCTGTCGAGGTTCATAATTCATTGTGACGGTGCCCTGTGTTTGCAATGGCATAACAGGCGTATTTATGGAGTAAATGTTTAATTAAAACGTGTACGTCATCACCATTTGTCCGCACCATGCTAAAGGTAAAACAAATTTAAGGAGATTCCGTTCAGTCTATTTGAAACAGTAATATTTTCAAAAACGTAATCAATTTCTTTGGTCAGTATACTGGTTAATTGACACCATACACTGTATATATTTAACACTCTCAAACTACGCCAAGCTGTGTAATATGGAAAAGTATGTGGATTTGAATTATCATAATATTTAAAAAGTTAAAACCCAATTATTAGTTTGATTTTACAATGGAATGGGTGCGGTACCATTGAGGTACTTAAGTACATTAAACTCATACTCCGCTGCAAAAATATTGTCTACCTAAATTAGGATTTGTTGCAATTTTGACTACTTCTGATACGATCAAGCTTTCGAGAAGCTATTTACAGAGTGTCAAACAGCTTGGATCCCGATGAGACGTCGAGTAACCCGGTGTCTCATCAGGATTCTAACTGTTTGCAAACGCGTGCCACGTCGTGGATAGCGAGATAAGGGTTAAAAAAGTTCACTTGAACCTATGCCAGTGATATCGATCATCTAATGAATGATAAACGCGCTCGACTACAATACCAGGGGTCCCAGGTTTGGTCCCCCGCCGGACCAAGTCATACAAGTCATACACTCTATAAGTCATGCTGTAGATGTCCTAGTTACTTCAAGTATTGGGAAATCCACGCTGTAGATACTCTTGTGACACCCGCGTTGTAGATACACTAGTTACTCTAAGTATTGGGACACCCGTGCTGTAGATACCCAAGTTACTCTCTATGTATTGGGACACTCGTACTGTAGATACCCTTGTTACTCTAAGTATTAGGACACTCGTGCTGTAGATACCCTTGTTACTCTAAGTATTGGGACACCCGCGCTGTAGATACACTAGTTACTCTAAGTATTGGGACACCCGCGCTGTAGATACACTAGTTACTCTAAGTATTGGGACACTCATGCTGTAGATACCCAAGTTACTCTCTATGTATTGGGACACCCGTGCTGTAGATATCCTTGTTACTCTTAGTATTTGGACACTTGCGCTGTAGATACCCTTGTTACTCTAAGTATTGGGACACCCGCGCTGTAGATACACTAGTTACTCTAAGTATTGGGACACCCGCGCTGTAGATATCCTAGTTACTCTAAGTATTGGGACACTCATGCTGTAGATACCCAAGTTACTCTCTATGTATTGGGACATCCGTGCTGTAGATATCCTTGTTACTCTTAGTATTTGGACACCTGCGCTGTAGATACCCTTGTTACTCTAAGTATTGGGACACCCGCGCTGTAGATATCCTAGTTACTCTAAGTATTGGGACACTCATGCTGTAGATACCCAAGTTACTCTCTATGTATTGGGACACCCGTGCTGTAGATATCCTTGTTACTCTTAGTATTTGGACACCTGCGCTGTAGATACCCTTGTTACTCTAAGTATTGGGACACCCGCGCTGTAGATACACTAGTTACTCTAAGTATTGGGACACTCATGCTGTAGATACCCAAGTTACTCTATGTATTGGGACACCCGTGCTGTAGATACCCTTGTTACTCGGACACCCACGCTGTAGATACCCTAGTTACTCTAAGTATTGGGACACCCACGCTGTAGATACCCTAGTTACTCTAAGTATTGGGACACCCACGCTGTAGATACCCTAGTTACTATAAATACTGGGACTCCCGCGCTGTAGATACCCTAGTTACTCTAAGTACTGGGCCACCCAAACTGTAGATACCCTAAGTACTAGATACCCTTGTTACTCGAAGTATTGGGACACCCATGTTGTACATACCCCAGTTACTCCAAGTATTGGGACACCTGCGCTGTAGATACCCTTGTTACTCTAAGTATTGGGACACCCGTGCTGTAGATACCCTAGTTACTCTAAGTAGTGGGGCACCCGCGCTGTACATGCCCTAGTTAGTCGAAGTTAATTAAATGGGATATTTTTCTGTTTAACCTAACGACAGGATTCGAGATCCGACCTTCACTGAAATCTGCATTTAACTCGAGAGAACGGAGAAGTTGAAATAGGTTAATTTTAGCTAAATCAAGGGCCATTTTTTAACTGAGCCGAGATATTACTACAAACATTTCCACAAGCTTGGTGATAATTGGATGGAAACTGATCAATATAAACAGCAGACAAGGCTAAAATATAGTTTTTGCTAATTCAAGGTCCTTAATTCTAAATTGCCTGCGACCATTTAGCTGGTTATCAAACTTGGCAAAGATATTACTTTAAACATTTTCATTAAGTTTGGTGACAATCAGACTGCTCAACTTAGACAGGGGATATGTTTTGGACGCCAACTGCCCACCCGCTTGCCACAGGGTTTCAATAAAACAACCCGTCTTCCTATGGATGTATAAACTGTATATATATGGAGTTAATGGTTAAACTTTGCTGGAGTCCAAAAATTCAAGCATGTACTCAAGACTCAAACTTCGAAGTTTATAACCTGCAGGTCTGGACAAAATCTGAATTTAATTGATTACAACTATTTTCTGATTGCACATGTTTTATTATCTTAATTGACAATAGATAAGATCATACTATCATATACACTGATTTTCTCTAGTAAGGTCTATACAAAATAGCAAAGATAAATATAAAAAATGCAATAGTACACAATATAGTTTCATAAAGTTAAAACACTTTGGTATAGATACATTTCAGCACAGGACTGATAAAAGTTTGAGTTAAGTCAAACTTGAGTATGAAATTCTTGATACACCACAACACACAAACTATCATTTGCAAAACAATTTTGATCCAGTTCCATTGCTAAAAAGAAAACAACAAAACACTTATCATCATGATTTATTCACCTGGGATGGAAACTATTAAAATGATGAAACAATGAAAGAACAGTGCCTTCTAAAGATGTATCCTAAGGACATAGATGCCCCTAGTTGGTCATCACTTTTTAATAACTAATGCTCATTTTTAATGTTTAACCCTTTCCCTCATATTGACGACTTTTGACAACTCTGTAAAAGTCACTTTGTGAAGCCATTGTGATAAATAGAGCATTTGCTCCTAAAGGAGCAAATGCTCTATTTATCACAATGGTTTCAAACTACAAAATTCTAAAAAAATTCCTTCTCTATAATTAATGCTCCTTTTCGGTAGATTAATTCAAAGAGGTTGTATCTAAAAATAGCATATGAGGTAATGGGTTAACATTCAGCAGTCAAATGACGATTTGTGATAACCTATGCAAACAGTCTGGCTTCAGATCGGATGCAGAGTAACTCTGTGTCTCATCAGGATCCAAACTGTTTTACACAGAATTTTTGTTCAAAAGAAAAAAAAGTGGAAGCAGATTGCTTTATTTGCAGAAGACAATTGCTCCATGTGCAGGACGGTGGTTTTCACTCTAAAAGTATTGGACCAAGAAACAAACCAACAAAGATTCATCACTCTAAATTTTAGAGTCTAAAAGTATTGGACCAAGATATAAACTAACAAAGACCCATCACTCTAAATTTCTGGGTCAAGATACAAAATGAGAGAAATTGCATCTTCAACACTTGTCTGTTTGCACCCCCCCCCCCCCCAAAAATTGAAGGGACACAACTCTGTCAATATGTATGATAGTATTATAATGGTGAAAGCTAGTAATGCTCCTACTGAAGCCTACTGCATAATTTTTACCCTGCATTTACCCATTCCCTCACAGGCTTTTTAAGACCAGATCTCTGAATCTACCTACAGAAAAGGTTGTTTTTTTGAAACCTTTGTGATAAATAGAACAATAGTTTCAAAAAGTGACTTCTGCAGAGGTGTCAATATTGGGGAATCAGCTTTAATAGTATTATTAAGTTTACATTTGATGTTCCAGGATCACATTTAGCTAACAGCATAATACACACATGAAATTCCGCATGTGATATTCTAGAATAAGCTTAACCCTTTCCCTGTTCTGTAATTAGGCCAAATTTCAATACCTACTGAATATTCATTAGCAAAATAGATACATGTATAAAGAAATAAATATGGAAAGTGGAACATTGTAGACATTTTAGAAAGCAAAGAAACAGATCTATCAAATTCTGTAAGCAAACAGAGTAGACCCTAATCAGACGGCTCCTCTAGGAGCTGTCTGATCTGGGTCTACTCTGTTTGCACATGCGTGAAAACACTTTTATATGAGGGAAAGGGTTAACTATCAGTGTTATAACAGATGAAGTTTCACATCTGATATTCTAGAATAATCTTTAGCTAACAGTTTAATAACAAATGAAGTTTCATATCTGATATATTCTAGAATAATCTTTAGCTTACAGTGTAATAACAGCTGGAATTTCACATCTGGTATTCTAGAATCAGCTTTTACTATCTATATAATTATCATTTAACCCTTTACTCCATGAATATTCATGTTAGAAATAATGATATCATGAATATCAGTGAGTTGAACACTTATAATGGTACTATTTACGCAGATATTTTTTATCATTGCAGATACTTTAGAATTGGATCTATATTATATCATAAGCAAACTGAGCAGACCCTGATCAGACGGCTCCTATAGGAGCCGTCTGATCTGGGTCTACTCGGTTTGCAAAGGCATAGAAAGGCATATGTATGGAGTAGAAGGTTAACTATTTCAGTCATTCTCTCCAAAAGATGCATAACATATCCTGTACACTAATTTTTAACACTTTTACCCTTAATCTACAACGCAATTGTTGCCTGCTCATACTGTTACAGCTCCATTTACAACGTGTGACATGAAGGAATCATTTATTAAGTATTAAACCTTTAGTCTTTAACTCTACTAAATAAAGACCGCCTATTTGCACATTTGCAAGCAGAGTAGACCCACACGAGATAGCTTCTGATGGAGCTATCTGACCAGTCTGCTCCGTTTGCTTATGAAATAATATTAATCTGATTCCCTACTTTTGCCATGACCAAAACTTTCCATGTCAATTATCAAAACTACTCTGTTATAACTGACAGTTATTATATCTTAATGATTATTCATTAGGTAAAGGATTAACTGGTGACATACTCCAGCTAATAGAGGTTAACTCATTCTCTCCTAGGCTATTTTTAGACCCAACCTCTTTGAATGTGTCTACTGAAAAGGAGCATTAACTAGAGGAATGGAAAAAAATTGTAGTTTGAAACCATTGTGATAAATAGAGCATTTTATCACAATGGATTCATAAAGTGACTTTTATAGATGCGCAAAAATGTGTCACTAGGGGATAATGTGTTAAAGCATTTTAACTAGTGTTTGGAATCCAGCCCAAAGTTTTAGTCGATCATATGTTCACGATCGACCATCGAGTAAATATCATGATTCAATTCTAATAGGACAGGCTTAGACCTCTTGATGGTTTTGCAAAGAAAGTAGACCCACAACAAACATTTAATGTCGGAGCTGTCTGATTTGGGTCTGCTCTGTTTACTTACGAAATACAAATGTACAGTATATAGTTTCCAGTCTATAGTTTGCGCCATAGATAAAATTCTCTTGCTCATGAATTCAGTTTATAAATATTCACAATGTCATTAAAAAAATGTTGTTCTTACATGAATGTTCAAGAGGTAAAGAGCTAAAATGAAACAGATGACAATTTGAACATGACTACAACTTCCTGATCATGCAAAAGGTTTACAAGAAACAACTTAAATATCAAAATATTAACCCTTTGCCTACTACAAAAATCTTAATTCTAATCTCTGATCAATTTTCACTTACTTCCAATTTGCTTTTCGAGAAACTACTGATTAAGTGTCAAACAGCTTGGATCATGATCTAGATTCACGCTGTTTGCAAATGCAAATCAGGTTGCCATTAGCAGGCGAAAGGGTAAAAGAACAACTATAACAGAAAGTATGCCTTCAAACATAGTACAGTAAAATCCCTCTAATGCAACCAACAAGAGCACCACAAGCGGGTGCGAACGCTCGTATGTTATCAATGTTAAGATTTCGGACGACGACAACGCCGCCGCCACCGCCGGCGGAGTTACGACAATAGCTTGTGATTTCTTCGAAACAGACGAGCTAAAAAGGGGCATAATTCACAGGGGTAAAGGCAGGTGGTAGCTTAATGCAGGACAAAAGTTATGCAGAAGCTATAGGAGCTTTCTGCATAACTTTTGTCCTGCATTAAGCAACCACCTGCTTATGAAGCCATGTTTGTTCATTAAGTGGTCGCATTAGAGGGGTTTTACTGTATTTGCCTCAATGTCATAAAACTTACAACAAACCCCATGTTCAAAACTCAGTTTGGATCTCGACATTCGCTGTTTGATTTCATGTTTTCACTGACAGTAGTCCTAATAAGCAGATTTGGGTACAGTAACTGTACTAGGGTGTATGTCTACAATGTTCCATTCTGAGTTTTGAGCACACAATTTATTTCAACCCTTTACTCCATGAATATTCATGTAAGAAATAATGACATCATGAATATTTAATTAGATTAATTCTTACAATGGCACATGGACACAGGAATATTTGGGTATGGCAGAAATTGCAGAATCATAATTATCTATATCACTAGCAAACAGAGCTGACCCTGTTCAAACACCGCCAATAGGATCCCTCTGATCTGGGTCTACTCTGTTTGCAAAGGCATAGAAAGGCATATTCAAGGAGTAAAGGGTTAAGTTTTATCACCTCAGGGCCAGATAATTAAGACTTTTTGATTTCAGATCATTGTAATTATTTGAGCCCCTCTATAAGAAAAGGTACTTTATAGGTTTAGACTGAGTAGACCAAGATCAGTTGCTAGGTCAAAGACATGACATCAGACCAAGGCCAAAATTATTGTTAGCAAATTGGAATACATGAAACCGCAGATGCTAATGAAGATTCATGATAGAAGTACTGACATGAACATTTATTAGCCGATTCTTTCAAATGGCATATGAACACAGGAGGTTTAGTTCATGGCAGCAACTGTAGAATCAGATCTATATAAGCAAACAGAGCTGACCAAGATCAGATGGCTTCTGATTGGTCTACAGTAAAACCTCTCTAAATTGGACGTTAAATTTAGTGTAAATATCAGTCTTGGTGACAACTGGAAGCTTAATGCAGGATGAAAGTCATGCAGAAAGCTCCTCTAGGAGCTTTCTGCATGACTTTTGCCCTGAATTAAGCAGCCATCTAAATTCATCTCTACTGGAATTCCGGTTTAGAGGGGTTTAACTGTACTCTATTTGTGAAGGTTCAAAAGGCATATGTGTCGGGTAAAGGATTAAACATCAGTATTGACACACACCAGCTGCCACATTGTCAATGTGCTGACTGGTCTGGGTCAACACTGATTGAAAAACCATAAAGTGCCCTTTCTCTTGTCGAGGCTCATTTGCTATTATGATTTTATATACATGGCTCAACATAGTTTCCAGGAAAAAGTCCAGTCTGGCCATTAAGAACGCCTTCATACCAGCCATCGTCATTTTTCTTCAGTACATATATGACAGAATTCTCAGAAAATGTCAGTTCATCTGCTTTATCAGCTTGGTAGTCATAAATGGCAATGACTGAAAAGAAAGTAAAAACATCAAATAAATTTCATGTTGGTATATATTATGTTTCTAAATATTGAATTTAACTCATGAATATTGATGTAAGAACTAATGACATGAATATTAATCAAAATAATTTTAATAAAGTTAACTTAAATTTGTGTTCATGACTGAAACTGCAGTAACATCTATATTATTCCGTAAGCATACAGAGCAGAACCTGATCAAATGGTTTCATCAAGAGTCATCTGATCTGGATCTACTGTGCTAGCTAGGCATAACAATGCACATAAGTGTAGTAAAGGTTAAAAAAAATCACTGTATAATTCAGTCCCATCCTAATATATATACCTTTCAAACAATGCAAAGGGAACAAGTGGCCCATCGGCTAAATGCAAATGTTTGACTGGACTAGTTCTAACAATACTGTAAATTATGTTATGGCAAAGTAAACTCTACAGCATAACCTGCTTATAACAACCATTGGGGAGCTTACTGCATAACCTTCACCAAGAATTAGGCTACCACATGCACTTAAGACCCAGAATTGAATTATTTGAATGGTAACTGTAGAAAGGCTTTAATATAGTAGGAAATGTATAATAATGAAAACTATTACATCAGCAGTGCATTCGTACCTTAACCCATTACTCAATGAATATTCACATAAGAAATTATGCCATCATGAATATTAATCAGATTGATTTTTACAATGGCATATTAAACACAGGAAATGTTTGCCAAGGAAGAAACTGTAGAATCACATATACATTGTACATGTATTATTATTCCATAAGCAAACAGAGCAGACCCTGATCAAATAGCTCCTACAGGAGCCGTCAGACCTGGGTCAACTCTGTTTGCAAAGCTGTAGAAAGGCTTATTTATGGAATAAAGGGTTAAAAGCATTATGGTGCTGTCCTTTCTGATCTATATTCATTGTAAATATTCCTTTACAAACAAGGATTAATTCATCAGATCTCTGAAGTGCTGGAAATGAATTTACTCCTCGAGTTTAAACCCTTTACTCAATATATACACTATTGTATGCTTATGCAAACAAAGCAGACCCAGATCAGATGGTCCATGAATGACCCATCTGACCCAGGTCTGCTCTGTTTGCTTGTGAAATAAGATAAATCTAATTCTACAGTTTATACCTTGGCCAAAAGTTCCTGTGTTATAAAAATTAATGTAATTTAAATACATGTATTAACATTTACAATGTCATTACTGCTTACTTACTTACTTGTTGAGTAATGGGTTAACTAGTTTTTGCAAACACTGTAAAAACAAATCAAACTAGAGGTTTGTTTTTGTCACAAAAACAGATGTCTCCCCCTCCCATCCTCTTTCCAATTCACAAGTGTAATGTCTGTAACTCCAAACTTATCAGGGTCTAATTTTTAGTCATCAGGGGCAATAACTCCAACATTATCAGGGGGAGACAATTCAAAAACACCGGGTACACAACAACACATGCTGGTCAACATTCCTGTGAAGTTTGGTGACTAGTACTAGTGGTTTCAGAGATACACACGACACAAAGTAAAGTTTCTCTTATTTTAAGTCATAAGGGGCAGTAACTCTAAAGTTATCCAGGGGAGACAATTAAAAATCCCAGATGCACAACAACTCATGCTGGTGAACATTCCTGTGAAGATTGGTGACTCTAGCCCTACTGCTTTCAGAGATACGTGCAGCACAAAGTTTCTCTAATTTTAAGTTATCATATCAGGGGCAATAACTCAAGAATTATCAGGGGGAGACAATTCAAAAAACCCTGGTGCACAACAGCTCATGCTGGTCAACATTCCTGCGAAGTTTGGTGACTCTAGCCCTAGTGGTTTTAAAGATATGCATGACACAAAGTTTCTCTAATTTTAAGTAATCATATCAGGGGCAATAACTCCAAAGTTATCAAGGGAGACAATTCAAAAATCCCAGGTGCACAACAACTCATGCTGGTCAACATTCCTGTGAAGTTTGGTGACTCTAGTACTAGCAGTTTCAGAGATACGCACGACACAAAGTTTTTCTAATTTTAAGTCATCAGGGGCAATAACTCTAAAGTTATCAGGGGGAGACAATTCAAAATCCCCAGGTGCACAACAACTCATGCTGGTGAACATTCCTGTGAAGTTTGGTGACGCTAGCCCAACTGGTTTCAGAGATACGCGCGACACAAGTTTGTGACGGACAGACAGACAGACAGACAGACAGACGGACGGACAGACGGACAGACAGACAACTCTGGCAAAAACAATATATCTCCCCATTAATGGGGGAGACATAATCATTGAAGAAGCCTCTGATGAGAATATGTACCAAATGCCATATCTGTACATTTAAAAGTAATGGGTTAAACAGATATTGTGGATCTTCATTGCCAACAATAGATAAGAAAAATAGAAGAAAGGCTATTGAAAGTTCAGAATCAGCTTTGCATTATAGCCTGTGTCATATTGGTAGACTTTTTTTATTGCTCTCAATTGATTAGTTTATCAAAAAGTTAAGTGAAGCCATGTTAAGAGAGTCACTTTTGTATAACACTTTACTCCATCAATACACCTTTCTATGCCTTTGCAATCAGAGAAAACCCAGATCAGACGGCTCCTTTTGGAGCCGTCTGATCCGGGTCTGCTCTGTTTGCCGATGATATTATACAGATCTGATTATTCAGTTTCTGTCAATATAAAAAATATCCTGCTTACATATGCTAATAAATATTCATGAAGTAAACATTTTTTACATGAATATTCATGGAGTAATGAGTTAAGAATATTTCCTTACTTAGATAGCTGGATAAAAAAGCAGATGGATAACTGAGACATCTAGAAGCGACCAATTCAGAACAAGTACCCAATCATTCCCTTAACCCTTTCCTTCATACAAACATTTTTCACTCCTTTTGCAAACAGAGTAGACTCAGATCAGGAAACTCCTGTAGGAGTTGTCTGATCAGGATCTGCTTTGTTTGATTATGAAATTATAATAGATCTGACTCAACAGTTTCTACTAACACCAAAATATCCGGTGTACATAATTATGCCATAATAAAAATACAGCTAATAAATATTCATGGTGTCATTATTTCTTACATAAATATTGAACAGGGAAAGGATCATCCCTTTATCTGGCACAGATGCCTTTTAATGTCCTTACAAACAGAGCAGATCAAATCAGGTGGTTCCTGCTAGTCTTTTGATCATGGTCTGCTGTTTGCTTATGGAATTACAGTAAAACCTCTCTATAACAGCCACTAAATTACATCAAGTATTTTGTGTTAAAGGCAGGTGGCTGCTTAAAGCAAGATGAAAATAAAACAGAATGCTCCTATAGGAGCGTTCTGTTTTACTTCCACTGCTTAAAGCAAGATAAAAGTAAAACAGAACGCTCCTATAGGAGCATTCTGTTTTACTTTCACCTTGTTTTAAGCAGCCACCTGCCCTAAATGTCAACTAATTAACACAATTTAGTGGCCGTTAAAGAGAGGTTTTACTGTATATGGATATATTTCTTCAGTTTCTCTAATAGCCACAAATTCCTGCATACATATTCCATTATACAACTTCAGCTAATTGATATTCATGATGTCATTATTTCTTAGATGAATATTCACAAGGCAAAGGGTCATATGAAACAGTGACAAAGTAATTTTAAATGCAGTAAGCATCTCTAAAGCCTCGAGAAAGTAAAGTGTGTAAGCAGAACAATATCATTTTATAAGCAAACAGAGCAGACCCAGATCAGATAGCTCCTATAGGAACTGTCTGGTCTGGGTCTACTCTGTTTGCAAAAGCGTAAATATGTACCTTTACCCAGTAAAAGGTAAAATAAAGAATCCCATGCTTTTTCCAGTACATTTATCTATTAAGCATTATAAAGTATGCACCACATTTAAATTATTTACATAATTTTGTCATTGTTTGGGTCAATACTCTGAAAATAAAACAGAAACATGCATTTAATCCATTCCCTCATAGGCTAGTTTTAGACACAACCTCTTTGAATAAATCTACCAAAAAGGAACATTAACCAGAGAAAAGGGAAAATTTAGAATTTTGTAGTTCTGAAACCAATGTGATAAATAGAGCATTGCTCCTATTTACTACAATGGTTTCAAAAAAGAGACTTTTACAGAGGCGTAGAAATCTATGGTGGAAAGGGCTAATTGAACATATCTCTTTCACTCAAATTGACAACTTTGGGCATATATGCAAACAGAGCAGATCAGACAGAGCTCCTGTAGGAAATGAAATAATATAGATCTGATTATGTCATGTCCAAAACTTCTCTCGTCCATTTATCATTATAAAATGCAGCTAATAAATATTCATAGTATCATTATTTCTAACAGTAGTATTAATCCGGTAAAGGGTTAAAAAAGAGAAAGTGTATCCACAGACAGAGAATACACTGACAGAGGCTCCAGTTATACATCATGACTCAACCTAGAGAGCAATTTAGGGAAAATCACTACTGTCATCATGCTTATTTCTTCCTCTTTGGAGCTAAGGTAAGAGTGTAGCCCTCTACTCCATTGAGACACCTTTGGCAAACAGAGAAGACCCAGACAAGGCCGATCCTATAGGAGCTGTCTGATGAGAGTCTGCCCTATTTACTTATAGAATATATGGATCCTAAAGGGATAGCCACAGTCAGGACGCGGTCTTCACACTGAACTTACTTTTAAACTGCTATGATTCTCTGCTATTGTAATAATTTTCGTATTTGATATTTTTAAGACAACCAGCAAATTTGCAAAATTGATATCCCCGTTAAAAAGTCCTGGTCTCAGTAACTAAAAGAGTCATTGGCCTCATGGATAAAAAGGTTAAGTTTTCGGCAAACAAAGGGCTAATCACTCTGGTGTTTCAAGGTCAATGTGATTCTGCCTGGCCGCATTTCCATATGGTACTAAACATTTACACAAAGTTTCATAGTTTCTAAACTGTTTCTGAGATATGATTCCAAATGGACAATAAAGATGAGATTTGAACAAAGGATCACAACTCTGGTGTTCCAATAGCAATATGAATGATACTTGCAGGGCCGCATTTCCTAATGATACTGAACATTTACATAGTTTCATAGACAAGAGGGCCAGAATGGCCCTGAAGCGCTCACCAGGCAATCAGAGGGGAAGATTTTCAAAGTTTTCACTAATTGTTTCTATAGAAAACTAGCCTGCCCTGGGGCGGGGCTAATTTTGACCCAAGAGGCATAATTTATATAACTCTTGTAGAGGACCTGAACATGATGCTATGTGCCAAATATGAAAGCTGAGAACCTTCCAGTTTCAGACGAGAAGATTTTCAAAGTTTTCACTATATATATGTTTCTATTGAAAACTGGCTACCCCTGGGACGGGGCCAATTTTGACTCCAGGGGCATAATTTATATAACTTTTGTAGAGGACCTGAACATGATGCTATGTGCAAAATATGAAAGCTGAGAACCTTCCAGTTTCAGAGAAGAAGATATTCAAAGATTTCACTATTTGTTTCTATTGAAAACTGCCCACCCCTGGGGCGGGGCCAATTACGACCCCGGGGCCATAATTTATTTAAATTTTGTAGAGGACCTACACATGATGCTATGTGCCAAATCTGAAAGTTGAGAACCTTCAAGTTTCAGAGGAGAAGATTTTCAAAGTTTTCACTATTTGTTTCTATTGAAAACAGCCCACCCCTGGGGCTGGGCCAATTTAGACCCAAGGGCCATAATTTATATAACTTTTGTAGAGGACCTGAACATGATGCTTTGTGCAAAATATGAAAGCTGAGAGACTTCCAGTTTCAGAAGAAGATTTTCAAAGATTTCACTATTTGTTTCTACTGAAAATTGACCACCCCTGGGGCGGGGCCAGTTTTGACCCCAGGGGCACAATTTATATAACTTTTGTAGAGGACCTGAACATGATGCTATGTGCCAAATATGAAAGCTGAGAGACTTCCATTTTCAGAGAAGAAGATTTTCAAAGATTTCACTATTTGTTTCTACTGAAAATTGACCACCCCTGGGGCGGGGCCAGTTTTGACCCCAGGGGCACAATTTATATAACTTTTGTAGAGGACCTGAACATGATGCTCTGTGCCAAATATGAAAGCTGAGAGACATCCAGTTTCAGAGTAGAAGATTTTCAAAGATTTCACTATTTGTTTCTATTGAAAACTGCCCACCCCTGGGGCGGGGCCAATTTTGACCCCAGGGCCATAATTTATATAACTTTTGTAGAGGACCTGAACATGATACTCTGTGCCAAATATGAAAGCTGAGAGCCTTCCAGTTTCAGAGAAGAAGAGTTTCAAAGATTTCACTATTTGATTCTATTGAAAACTGCCCACCCCTGGGGCGGGGCCAATTTTCGACCACAGGGCCATAATTTATATAACTTTTGTAGAGCACCTGAACATGATTATATGTGCCAAATATGAAAGCTGAGAACCTTCTGGTTTCAGAGGAGATGATTTTCAAAGTTTTACTATATGTTTCTATTGAAAACAAGGCACCCCTGGGGCGGGGCCAATTTTAACCCCAGGGGCATAATTTATATAACTTTTGTAGAGGACCTAAAGATGATGCTATGTGCCAAAGATGAAAGCTGAGAACCCTGTGGATTTAGAGGAGAAGAATTTTAAATGTTCAAATTGTTGACGACGGACACCGCACGACGCACGCCGACGGACATCAGGCAATCACAAATGCTCACCCTGAGCACTTTGTGCTCCGGTGAGCTAAAAAATGTTTCAGAAATACAACTCCAAATGGACAGACGATGCCAAAACTACATCCCTACCCCTCTAGGGACAAAACTTAAACAGTACAGTATAGCCTGTATAAAGCAAACCATTCAATGGTTGAATACAGGAATCTTGAAAAGTCGGTGGTTGCTTAATGTAGGACAAAATTAATGTTGAAACCTCCTATCCGAGCTTTCTGCATTGCTTTTGACGTGCATTGCTTTTGATGTGCATTAAGCTACCACCTGTCTTAACCCAGAATTACACCACTTTTTGATGATCACTTAACCCTTTCCTTCATATAAACGTGTTTTCACACATTTGCAAACAGAGTAGATCCAGATCAGACGGCTCCTATAGGAGCTGTCTGATCAGGGTCTGCTCTGTTTGCTTATGATATAATAAAGATATCATTCTACAATTTCTGACATGGCTAAAAATGCATGTGTCCATGTACTATTATAACAAATTAATCTAATTCATGCTCATGATGTCATTATTTCTTACATGAATATTCATGGAGGAAAGGGTTAAGACAGGTTTTACTGTAATTGATAATCATAATGAGCAGAGTTATCAAGTAACGGGTTGACAGCAGTACATATAACTCCATACCTTTTTCCAGGTAGTGCTCGGGAACAAACATGTTAGAGAACATGTCCGGCCCAGTGGCTGCGTATGGGTCTTCCTCCGTCTGATCCTCATCATTGAACTGTGGTGGTGGCGGAGGAGGTCCTGGAAATAGCGCAATGGATCTCTTACCCTTTTTCTTCATATAAACATGTTTTCAAGCATTTGCAAACAGAGAAGAACCAGATCAGACAGCTCCTACAGGAGCCGTCTGATCAGGGTCTGTTCTGTTTGCTGAAGGAATTTGAAAGATCTGTTTCTTTACTTTCCAAAATGGTTATGATGTTGCACCTTCAATATTTTAATTATAGCTATTTTGTCCATGAATATTCAGTAGGTATTGAAATTTGGAACACAGAACAGGGAAAGGGTTAATAAAATACTAACCCTTTACCTCATAGTAACACCTTTTCAAGCCTTTGTAAACAGGGTAGGCCCAGACAGCTCATGTAGGATCTATCTGATCAGGGTCTGCTCTGTTTGCTTACGGAATTTCAGTAAACTCCCTCTGAACTGGAATTCTAGGAGAAAAGAATTTAGGTCATTTTAAGAAGATGGCTGCTTAATGCAGGATGAGTGAGTGAGTGAGTTGGGTTTTACGTCCGACCAACAGTATTTCAGTTATTTGCAGACGGCACCCGCATGAGACAAGTTATAGTGCTGCCTCACTGGAATACCCCTGCCGCAGGTACATGGCAAGGGCACCCCACCCAGTCACATTATCCTGATACCGGGCCGACCAGTCCTAGAACTACACCTTTAATGTCGAGCGTAGACAAAGGAGCTACTAGTACCAACTTTTAACGAATTTTGGTCTGTCGCGGCCGAGGACATTCCGCAGGATGAAAGTCTAGGAGCTTTAGGAGCTTTCTGCAGTACTCACCCTGCATTAAACTGCCACCTGTCTCAAGGACTAACATCTATACTAAATCAAATATCAGGTTTAAAGGGTTTTTACTGTATATAGATTTGATTCTAAAGGTTCTGTCATAGCCAACAGTTCCTGACATTCACCCAATGAATATTCATGAAGTAATAGATTCTTGCATAATCATTCTTGAGGTAAGGGGTAAATTGTTATAGGTTAAAGCATTATGAGAGTAAGGTAGAAAGCTCCCAAAGGAAATTTAAAATTTGGCAATACAGTCAATACATTTGATCTGCATAAAGCAACTGCAGTAAAACCCCTCTCAACTGGGATTCCAGTAGAAAAGAATTTATCTATTTTAAGGCAGGTGACTGCTTAATGCAGGGTGAAAGTCATGCATTCAGCTGCCACCTGTCTCCAAGACCAATATTTTTACTAACTTTAACGTCTGGTTTACTGTACTTTAAAAAATGGTATGTTAATTAAATGGTCTCTTTAACCCTTTACTTTATTATACACATTATGCATTTGTAAACAAAGTAGACCCAGATCAGACAGTTCATGTAGGAGCTGTCTGATCAGGTTGTGCTGTTTGCTTATGAAATAATAGATTTGATTCTAAAATTTCTGCTATGGCCAATATATGCTCATATGCCACTATAAAAATGCAATGAAAAAAATCATAAAGTCATTATTTCATACAAAAATATTCATAAGGTAAAGGGTTTGAAGAAAAACTTATACACACTGGTTAACAGTTTGGATTCAAATGACACACCATTATAACCAAATAACTGGGGTTCTTGTCAAAATCAAATTTGTTTGACAGTGACTTTGTGGCCATTGGGTCCAGTAATGCAGTGATTAGTATTCCCCATATCCACTTGTAAAGAGAAGTGCCTAAAGTCCTGACTCTTGGTCTCAAATATCTCTAACCATACACCAGGGCTATAGACACAAGGCGTATTTAGCCTATCCCTTTATATAAACCAATTCTCACATATTTGCAAACAGAGTAGACCCAGATCAGATGGCTCCTATAGGAGCCGTCTGATCTGGGTATGCTCTGTTTGATAATGGAATTTGAAAGATCTGTTTCTTTACTTTATAAAATGGCTGCAATGTTCCACCTTCCATATTTCATTATAACTAAATTCTTCATGATTTTTTTAGTAGGTATTGAAATTTGGAATAAACATAGAGCAGGGAAAGGGTTTAGAAATCTTAAGTAAAATAATTTCTATATTTCTCTGCAAAACCATATATTGTTGCTACTCATTAGAATCATCTTGAAAAAATTATCTAAAGAATGGCAGCAGGATATGGTTTATCTGAGAAATATCAATTTTCACATATCATTACCTATCTTATCCCTGCATACCCATCTATAAATCTGTAGCAATCTGATCACCTTATACCACAATAACATGCAAAGATGAAAATTGTTAACTTCATATTCTTTGAAAATTTCAAAACAATGTTCAGTGTGACTATGTATTGGTAGACAATAGATTTTTTTCAATAATTGGGAACACACTTTTTTTTATGTATTTGCATTCTTTTGATACCTTATATTTAAATTAAACAAGACAGACGGTAAAACTTTATTTATTGGTGAAGAAACAAGCCCGCTTTATTACAAGTACTCTACAAAAACTACTAATCTAAATTTCGTTTTCAAATCAGACGATTTACTGAGCTTCGATCCAATCTTACAAACAGTGTAGACATTGACAAGACAACCAATGATTCAGAGTCTGAGTCTAATGCTCCAACTGATATACATGTAGTTTTACACAAAATATTAAGCTTCAGACACATTTTTACGGGCATAAAGCATGTTTTAATATCAGCTTTAAGTACGATGGATTCAAATTATATAGATATATTTTCTATTATTCATCACAGTTTATGATTATTTTTTGCTGCAATGACCAGCTATTCATTGTTGACACATTTGTATAAAGCTTACATGTAGATACATGTATCAAGGTATTTGAAACACTGCACAACACAACAACACCACAAATAAGCACATTCAAAGCACATTTAGATACATTTTACTTAATATTTGGGAATAAATACTTGTAAAAAGGACATGCAAACCTTCATCGAAGCTGAGACTTGCCCGCTCAGATGGGTCTTCCCCTAAATCTGTTGGTGGTGGAGGTGGTAAGTCATTTTCCTTATCACCTGTAAAACAACATACAACATCTAACACCATTGGCATGCAAACCGTGTACTGGGCTGTGACAACTTTGTGGTAAACAAAGCTTAAAACCTGCATATTAACTTCTGAAACTACCAATCAGAAGGACCTACCAAAAATAGCTGAATCTCAGACATGATCTATTGAAAAGCCTCTTAACCCTTTACACCATAGGTATGCCATATAACTTTTGTTTCAACTTTGCAAACTGAGTAGATCCAGATCAGACAAGATCAAGGTCTGCTCTGTTTGCTTATGAAATAATACAGATGATTCTACAGCCAAACATTTCTGCAATCATATGCTAATTAATATTCATGATATCATAATTTCTAGCATGATATCCATGGAGTAAATGGTTAATCCTAATCATGCCTGTTCATGAATTTCATTTTTCATAACTACATTGGCATCCTAAGAAATTTTGAGGTTAACTCTTTACTTCCTAGAGATGATTTCTGGCACCTTGCAAATATAGTAGACCCAGACCAGACAGCTCTAGTAGGGTCTGTCTGATCAGACTCTGCACTGTTTGTTACGAAATTATAAAAATCTGATTCTACAGTTTCTGTCATGGTAAAAAATTTGTTTGTTCATAAAATTCCATTATAAATATTCAACAAATTCAGTATCTCTTTCCTGAATACTAATGAGGTAATAGTTTCGTGACTCTGGGGGCAAATACAGATGGGAATTATGTGTGATAGGCAGTGGACTGACTGATGAACAGATAAATGGATTTACAAACAAGTGCACATCTAAATCCCTCTCCCCCTTTCATTACTGCCATGTTTTAAATGATGAATTTATGTCATAATGATATTCAATCCTGAGTTAGTAAGTGCAGAACAGGCGAATGGAATGGCAAAACATGCAGATAAGAAGGTCCCGGCAAGGCGACCCTTGATCTACAGTCTGCAAATGCTAGTTAACTTGATTTCCACACCATAACAAGTTTTAGTCTGGTTACTGGTTTATCAAATGTAACACAAAGATTGTTACATTGCTTCTGCCTGTCCTAATCTGACCAGTCTGTTGTGCTATGTTAAAAGTGCTCTCTAAACATTAGTTTGTACTACAAGTAGTTAATTCATGTATGAAGTGAAATAAAACATAAAAATTGTAACACTACTCTGATATTAGTCCATCATACACGTACAGGACGTTCATCAACAAAAAAAACACACGTCTTTTCAACAATTGCTAAAATTTGAAAAAAAAAGAAATTGTCAAAACCCAGTTCCACCATAACACATAAAACTGTTACTTCATGCATGTTAAATATATAGAAAACTATACAGAATGAATACCGTAATTGCTCTAAATATTACAACAGAAAAAGGCAAACAGTGTAGATAAAGTTCGATAAAGGTCTACAGTAAACTAGAATTCTAGTAGAGAAGAATTTGGTTACTTTTCGGCAGGTGGTTGCTTAATGCAGGAGTTGCTGCATGACTTTCATCCTGCATTAAGCTGCCACCTATCTCCAAGAGTGATATTTATACCAAGCTTAACGTCCGGTTTCTAGAGGTTTTACTGTATACTATTTTCTATTAAATAAGTTTCTTTGAAAGTTAACAAATTGTAGAGTATTTAACTTATTCAGCTTTATAAAGTGCCATAAAGAGGGGGATATTGGGTGTCATAAAAGTTAGTGTAAATACGGTATAAGCTGTCCAAGGATCAAAACCTTATAAGCTTTGCAAACAAGCATTTTTAGTAGAAATATTAACTCTCTGAATGCTGAATTTTCAAAATGGAATGGCCCATCATTGTTTAACAATTAAGCTCATTCTGTATGAAAGGATATAGTTTGTAAAGAGTTTGAATATCAAACAGTGCAGAGCCTGATCAAAGGGATCCTTTGGGAGCCCTCTGATCTGGGTATATACTGTTTGCAAATGCCAGTACACTTTCAAAGGGTTAATATACAATATCACCTAGAGTCTATATTGTTGGAAAGTATACAGGTTTAAAGGCTTGTTGACAATTAGTAAAGAATCCAGTCAAAAATCAAGGTCTAATAAAACAGCAGGGCTGAAGCTTTTGCAAATAACAACATGTTGTGAAACTTAGCCCTTTTCCTCATATAAACACTTTTTCATGCAATTGCAAACAGAGTAGACCCAGATCAGGGTCAGCTCTGTTTCCTTATGAAGTAATATAGATCTGGAGTCAAAAACCAGATGAATGCTAAATGCATGGAAAAATATACATATTACTGTACATTCCTTTGGAACTTTCAGCATTACTTTCATTCTGCATCCAGCTATTACCTGTCTTACATACATACACTTGCTTTTGAATGGTTGTGTCACAAAGAGTTTTTACTGTACTCAATTTCTTTTGACTGACTACGGGCAGAGTGCCAAACAGCTTTGCTCCTGATCAGACCTTGGGTAGCTTTGTATATGATCTTGATCAAAGCCACTTGCTAATGCCAGCTGACTAGTAACATGTTATTGGTTAATACTTTTAAATGAAGTACTGGCATTAGCAGCAAACACTGCACACCCAGATTACAGTGATCCTAGAGGAGCCCTCTGATCTAGGTCTGCACTGTTTGTCATTCAAATCTTAAATATTAACCTTAAGCATGTCATACTGAATGGACTGAATACTTAAACACTGACAGACCATACCACTTTTAATATTCAGCATTCAAAGGCTTAAGTTTAAGAAGATTTAATGCATATTCACTACATATATTAATATATATATATTAGGACACATCTCATATAATGCTGTACTCATGCTTGAAATAACTGCCAAGACATTACTAATAACATGGTCTATGAGCCACCAGTCAGGTCTGTTTAACCCTTTACTCCATAAATATGCATTTCTATGCCTTTGCAAACAGAGTAGATCCAGATCAGATGGCCCCTATAGGAGCCATCTGATCAGGGTCTGCTCTGTTTGCTTATGAAATAATAAAAACTATAGATCTGATTCTACAGTTTCTACCATAGCCAAATTTTCTTGTGTTCTTGTGCCATTTAAAAACAAAATCTTGTTATTGTTATTTCTGACATAAATATTCATGGAGAAAAGGGTTAAATAGATTAATCTTTTACTGGATAATTAATCATGTAAGAAATAATGGCATCATAAATACTAATTAACTAAATTTTTAAAACGGCATGAGAACACAGGAAATTTTGTCCAATGTAAAGACCGTATAATCACGTCTATGTTATTCCATAAGCAAGCAGAGCAGACTCTAATCTGGATCTACTCTATCTGCATTTAGGCAATAACAGACATATCTATTGAGTAAAGGGTTAAACAAGAGCATCACATGCTAATGCCAAAGCTCATCTGTTATTACTGGCTATTTCCAGGCTTTCCTGGCATAAATTCACAGGACCTTTTATCTGTTTTGAGGATTAGTATGTTTCTGTAGTATAACCAACTCAAAGAGAAAAGAGACATAGGTACAGGGGCATATTTCGAATGTTTTAATTGTCATTTCTCCATAAAGCATGAAACAATCTCAAAGAGGATATTCTGAAGATTGGTCACAGCATAGTGTGTGGTGGAGGAATGAAGAAGGAACTGTTCTTAACCCTCTCCCTGTTGAATATTCAAGTCAGAAATAATGACATCAATGACCATGCATATCTATTAGCTAATTTTTATAATGGCATATGTACACAAGACTTTTTTGGCATTGGTAGAAACTGAAGAGTAACTATAAATATATCATAAGCAAACAGAGCAGACCCTGATCAGATAGCTCCTACATGAGTCATATGATCTGAGTCTACTCTGTTTGTAAAGGCGTGATAATAGGCATTATATGAGGGAAAGGTTAAAAAAAGGTTTCATTAACACATTTTCTCCATGCCTCCAGATACCATACAGATTCTAGCTTTCGCAGACAGTCACAGACCAGTGACCATGTACTACACTGATCAGGACCGTTTGAACTGACTGGAAGGTAACCGAAGGTTGGATCGTACAATATAACTTGGCTGCTGATGAATGCCACTGTAGACCCCGATAAGAAATAAATTTTTCAGTGCAGGGAGTTGTCTGCATGCAGCTCTACACTTTACAAACTCATTATACAGTAGAACCTGTCTTAAGCAGCCATCAAAGAGGTCTAACTCTGGGTCTGTAAGGCAGGTGGTAGCTTAATGTAACCACCTGCTCTTTAAGACAATAAATGGCCACTTAAGACAGGTTCTATTGTATACATTCAAAGCTGTAGATGTGAGGAGTTCTGCTCTATCTTCATTTCTCAGCCTGTCAGCCACAACCCTATCTTGTTGGTACTTATAAGAACTGCCTTGGAGAGAAGATTCAAATGAGCATTGACACTATAAGATACATGTATGTTTGGTGGATTAACACAGAAATACTTCTCATATCCACAACACAGCTCTGGGTCATTTTCTTAACCTTTTACTCCACAGATATTCATGGCAGACTCTATCAATTATGAACATTAACCAACTGATTGGTTTATATAGAACAAGAGCACCACATGTGGGTGCTGACACTTGTCTGTCTGATTGTAGCTGTCAAAGTTAAGATTAAGGTAAATGTTCAACACGACAATGACAACACAAATGCCAGAGTTACAGTGATAGCTCGTAATTTTTTGTCAAAACATAGCTATGCCAAACATTGGAGAAACAGATCAAAGATATTCTATAAACAAACAGAGCAGACACTGATCAGATGGCTCCTACAGCAGCTGTCTCGGTCTACTCTGTTTGTACAGGAGCTTAAAGGCGTCTTTATGGGGTAAAGGTTAATGGCCCTGCTCATATCCATACAATGCGTGCTACATGCAATGACATGAGAAATACAACACAAGACAATGTAAGATAAGTAACCTGTGAAGTACTGGTCTGTGAATAAATGCAACAAAATGGCTTGATTTTTTACCCTTTACTTCAAAATCATATGAATACCTTTTCAGACCTCTGCAAACAGAGTAGACTGAGATCAGATGGCTACACCAGGAGCCATTTAATCAGGGTCTACCCAGTTTTCCTATGAAATAACATTGATACAAGTCTGGAGTATCTGCCATGGTAAACATTACCATAGACATAATACCATTATAGCTATAGCTAATTAATATTCATGATATCTATATTCTTATCATGAGGTGAAGGGTTAATGTGATAATACCAGGAACAACACAAATCTGTTTGATTCATCATTTGAGTAGATTATTATATATATCAAATCAACCTCACATGCAGCATTTTACATACTGCTACAGACCAACTCGTTCATTATGAATATGTGAAATTCTTACACAAAAAAGATGAAAACATAGAAAACCCTAATCACATGGGTCCTGCAACTTTCCCTTACTTAATCATTTACTTGATACAGCCATGTATTTATGAACCCAGATCAGACAGCTCCTGTCTCTGGGTTGGCTCTGTTTGCTTTATGAACAATATGGATCCGGTTCTAGTTTCTGCAAAAATCGAACTTGTCCCTATTAATATTCATAAAGAAATTTTTTCTTACATTGAAGTCATTCTAACATACTCATTGACTAAATGTTTAAGCCTTTACTCCATACAGAGTAAACCCAGATCCTATAGGAGCTGTCTGATCGGGGTCTGCTCTGTTAGCTTATGAAATAATGTAGATCTGATTCTACAGTTTCTGCCATGGCTAAAACTTCCTGTGTTCATATGTCATTATAAAAATTCAGTTACGGTAATCAATATTCATGACACTGTTATTTCTCACATGAATATTCATGGAATACAAGTTTAAAAGATTATACCTCAACAATACATAAACCAGTTCCTCTAAATATCCAAACCATTTGCAAACCATGCATTTTTCTACCATTTCATCAATGCACTAGAAACATTCTAACAGTTCTAATGACATTGCTAAATGCTCTATGAAGATGTGAAGATTAGCATGAGGTGCTGATTAAATCTGTGATTTTTTCTTCTCATTTTCCTCTGACAAGGGAATGAGGAGGGAGAAAATCAATATCATTGGATATAGGAAGCTTATAGTTACAGAATAAAGGTGAACAACAAAAATGAGACATACTTCATTTGGGACTAAATTAGCCCCAACTAATAGACTATACAGTAAAACCCCTCTAATGCGACCACCAAAAAGGGGCATAATTCTGTGTGGCAGAGGCAGGTAGTAGCTTAATGCAGGACGAAAGTTATGCAGAAGGCTCCTATAGGAGCTTTCTACATTTATTTCATCCTGCAATAAGCAGCCAACTGCTTATAAAGACAGCTATATTTATTCATTAAGTGGTCACATTAGAGGGGTTCTACTTATTACACAATATCCAGTAATTACACAATAATTTATGCCTAACAATTTGAATGCTCAAAGAGAAATAACTAAAATTTGCAGTGTACACCAAAATCACTTACATCAGGTCTGCACTGTTTGCCATTTCATTATTATCAGACTGAACTCAAATGGATTGTACCATAAAGCAAGGATGGGCAATGTCTATCTATAAAAGAGTCAGCTTTCAAAGGGTATCTGACAAGAATGACTAAAATTTGACAAACAGGTGGCCTGAGAGAATAGATGAGCAGACAGACAGATAGACAGACAGATGGAAAGACAACAAAGAAGTGATCCCTACACTTAAGTCGATGACATGTAGATATACATTTATATCTGGAAGACTTCAGTATTTTAGTGCTTTAATAATCAGAGCAACAGATAAACATGCACACTCAAGTACTAAAATCCTCATTTCTCTATGTTGTGACCACCCTTTAGAACCGTCTCTTCAAGACAAGTCTAAAGAATGGTCACTACATAGGGTTTGGTGGAGATATAAAGAAGTTATTCTTGAAAATGTTTTAATTTTACATCTTATCTGGACCTCTGAATAATGCAACTGAGGACATTGTCTTAAATGATAAAGTCTAAGCAATATACTGCTTAATATGAAGAAAGCAGGAAAAATCTACTAAACTAGTTCGTTGAACTTCTATCCTTGAAAGATGTAATCTTAATTTTATCTTTACTTGATAGAGATGCCATTTGGCACTTTTGCAAAAAGAGAAAACCCAGATCAGATAGATCTTACTGGTCAGGGTATGCTCATTTTGCTTATGAAACAATATAGATCTGATCTCTGTCTCTGAAATTTTATTCTCACAAACATAATTGCTTGATTCAAGTATTTTTCAAAACAGTTAGAAGGAGGGAACCAAGAAATCATGGTTGAAAACTTCATATCTGAGAAATTGTAAGAAGTCTCACCAACGGAAGTCTGGCGCTGCATCTGTGAGATTCTCCCTCCGGCCTGCATACCTGGAGATGGAGGTGGTGGCATCCCAGCCTGGGACTGTGACATTGGTCGTGCCATGCCAATGGGTGGCGGATGTGGAGGATGACCCATTGAGTGTCCCATCATGCTCATTGGAGCATGGGCAATACCCATAACTGGCGGGGTGCTTGGTGCATATTGTCCAGACACTCGCTGTTGTTCTTGCATCTGCTGCATGGAGGCATACTGTGATGGAACATTGGGTGGGGCAACAATGGGGGGAGGCCTTCTGAAAAAAATTCAGAAACAGTATGGACAAAAATATTATTTTGCTTTTTTTATTTGGCCAAAAGAAGTCTCACTTTAACCCTTTCCCTCATATAAACATGTTTTTATGAATTTGCAAACAGAGTAGACCCAGATCAGACGGAGCCATCTGATCAGGGTCTGCTCTGTTTGCTAATAGAATTTGATAGATCTGTTTCTTTGCTTTCTAAAATGTGTACAATGTTCCACCTTCAATATTTATAATTATTTTATTAATGAATATTCAGTAGGTACTGAAATTTGGCCTACATACAGAATAGGGAAACGGTTAAGTTAATACAGGATTTAATCCTCTACTTCATGAATATTCATGTAAGAAATAATGATACAATGACTATTAATTAGGTGAAATGTAATAATGGCATATGAACCGATCAATTTTTAGTCATGGCAGAAACTGCAGAATTGGTTCTATATTATTTCATAAGCAAACAGAGCATAACCTTATAAGATGGCTCCTAAAGGCGCCATCTGGCCTGGGTCTACTCTGTTTGCTCGGACATTAAAAGGCATATTTACAGAGTAAAGGCTTAAGTTAATCATACAGAAAGACCCAAAGAAACTGTCTGCTCTACTTGCATTCTACATTAAGCAGCCACTGCTTTTGAAGACCCCATATCTCTTCACAAAGCCATCACAATTAAAACTTTATTTGATGAACATTTCTCCACTCTGTCCTTATGGATATTATAATTTATTACAAATCAAGTTGAGTATTAATTCTTATACTGATAAGAAAACAAGGCAATACATTGCCCTGGCAAACAGTTAAGAATCTGATAAATAAAGGCAAAAACAAGAAAAGGCTTAACCCTTTGCTTCACAGATATACTTTTGCAAAACAGAGAAAACCCAGATCAGACAGTTCCTGTAGAAGATGTCTTTCTTACCAGGGTCTGCACTGTTTGCTTATCTGATACTACAATTTCTACCATGGAAAAAATTCCTTTGCTCAAATGCCATTTATCATTATAAAAAATAATCTAATTAATATTCATTATGTAATGAATTCTTACATGAATATTCATGAAATCAAAAGAGTTAAAGTGTAATATAACAAATAGATGCTGCATATACCTGTAGTCTGACAACATTTGCTGCCCACTGGCCTTTCCTATGCTACCCTGGGTGCTGGAAGGTGGAGTTGGAGGATGCTGCGATGGGGCAGGAGTAGAGCCACTGCTGATTGAGGGGCTCCGTCCTGGGATAGTGTGACTCTGAAACAGGCAAAATTTGAGAGCAAAACTTAGTTTTTTTACATCATTTGCAAGTATTCATGGTGATTGAATATTACAATTTTAAACAAACCATTCTCTGTACTACTGAATATTATTTAAGTTAAAGACAAATTGTACTATATCAAGGTCCATTTAACCCATTACCTGATAGATTCGCCTTTTGACACTTTCACGAACAGACCATGCTCCTTTCCCATTACGGTAGTCTGTTTAGACTAAGTCTTTCTGTTGTGAATCTGTTTCATTACTTAATATATCTGAGATTTTACTCAACCATTTCTTGTAAGAAATAATCAATATTGATTAGCCTACTTTTTACAGTGGCATTATGACGAGATTTCTTAACCATGGCAGAAACTGTAGAATCAGATGTACAATATTTCATATGCAAACAGAGCACACTTTGACTAAACAACTCTTACAGAAGTTGTCTGACCTACTCTGTTAGCAAATGGAAGAAAATTTTATCTCTATCAGGTAAATGGTTAAACATCAAAACTCTTACAGAGCACCAGAAAAAATTGTGTCATATGTGAGTTGATGTGACACTGAAGTGATATATAAAAGGTGAAATAATGTGGGCCACTTCTTTAATAAACACTTTACTCCATGAATAATTATGATCTAGTACCCATCCTTTTTGCATTTCTATTATCTTAACCCTTTCCCTCATGTAAATGTGTTTTCACGCATTTGCAAACAGAGTAGACCCAGATCAGATGGCTCCTAGAGGAGCCGTCTGATCAGGGTCTGCTCTGTTTGCTAATAGAATTTGATAGATCTGTTTTTTTGCTTTCTAAAATGTCTACAATGTTCCACCTTCCATATTTTTTTATAATTATTTTGTTAATGAATATTCAGTAGGTATTGAAATTTGGGCTAAATATTGAACAGGGAAAGGGTTAAACAGTATTTTGTTATGTACATGTATACACATAAATTGACATTAATGTTTATGAAAGGCAGGTTAAACTCTGTCTCATGCCTAAACGATCCTGAAAAGAAACAGTAAAGATGACCCCGATTAGACCCTGGGTCTACATGTTTGCAACAAGAGTGCCAAAATGTCACAAAATACGCCCATCAAATGTCTTTAGTTGAAAGGCCATTACTCTATATCAGGTAGCAAAATTTCACAGAAATTAATTACTTTTTTACCTTTAATCTTTATAAGTCCCTAAACGAAAAAAATGTTACAGAAAAACGATCTAGTTTTAGGAAAAGTGACCTTGACCTTGGTTGGGCAAAGCCCTTATTCAATAGGGTTCCTGCCCTCATCGATATCAATGCACATGTAAAGTGTCATGAAGATTGGATATACAGAACTAAAGTTATTGTCCAGAAACAGAAAAATTCTACTGAAAAACAATCTATTTTAGGAAATATGACCTTGACCTTGTTCAGGCAAAGCCCATATTCAATAGGGTCCCTGCCCTCATTGATATCAATGCATATTTGAATTTTCATGAAGATCGGGCATACAAAACTGAAGTTATTGTCTGGAAATGGGAAAATTCTACAGAAAAACAATATATTTTTTGGAAATTTTTTTACCTTGACCTCGGTCGGGCAAAGCCCATATTAAATAGGCTTCCTGCCCTCATTGATATCAATGCACATGTAAAGTTTCATGAAGATTGGACATACAGAACTAAAGTTATCGTCCGGAAACTAATCGAGATGCCTGCCCGTTACAATATATTTTCAGAAAAAAATGACCGTAACCTTGGTCGGGCAAAGCCCATATTCAATAGGGTTTCTGTCCTCATTGATATCAATGCACATGTGAAGTTTCATGAAGATCGGACATACAGAACTAAAGTTATCGTCCGGAAACAAATTGAGACGCACGCCTGCCCGCCTAAGGGTTTTACATAATGCGTCCCGTCTGAAGACGGACATATAAAAAGGTGTAAAAAGCATATGTACTGAGTAAAGGATTAAAAAACTTGGTTGGTAATTTAACTACTTATCTATCTGGACCTTTGAAATACATGTAGGTAAACCAATAGAAGTCTCTGTTCCATTCAAAGCTCAAGCTGGAGCTCTTCATCAGAGAGAAGTTTGGTGACATTCTGGAAGAAGTTTTGGTCCTGATTTTGTATTGTCCTATAATTATGTTCTATATTAACATGTATTCAAACTTCTCCCTCAGCTCAAAACAAGGAGAAATCGGCAGGATTATAGAGATTTTTTCTTTCCCAAATCGCCTCTAGCTTGAGCCCTGCCTGACACAGAAACCATGTACTAATTCTGCAAAAGCATTATCATGCAAAAAAACCTTCGATAAAATTCTCCATATTATTCCATAAGGATTCCAAGCTCTACTTATAGCCATTTTGATATATCTGCTGACTACATACCAGTACCAATCAGGGCTCGAATTTAGCACTCGTACACTCGCAAAATGCGAGTAGAATATGAAAATTGTGAGTTGATATTTCAAACATGGGAAACAAATGCAAGTGTGTTTTTTCAAAAATTAAAATACAATGTAATTGAAATCTAAAGATTTATATCATTAACAGTGGTTATCTGAATCGGTTACTGATAAATTGCCAGTTATTTCAAGATTTTGCCAGTAAACTTTTTTGGCACTGGCAGAAATTTGCCAGTGAGCAAAAAAGTTAAATTAGAGCCCTGACCAATTCAAAAGAACGTCCAGAATATATGGAAACATGGCATTCCCTATATTACATAGAAATAGTGTCAGGAAATGAGATTTCTTGTTACACAGGCACTATAGTGTTCATTTGTTAAGTTTCTGTCCATTAAAGTCTTGTGTTAGTAACAGCAATTAACAGTCACAATGAACCTTCATAAATATTTGTTCCTATGTGCCAGCTATCTTCACTAACTACATAACTTTTGTAAATGTTTTGAAATTCACATCTGGAAAAAAATCCTGTATACCTCTTTCAAAGGGACAGTATGCTGTAATGAACAAGCAAGATTACAAATCTACATGTAGTTTTTTTACCATTTGCATGTGAACACTTTAACCCTACTGCTAATAGTTACATGGTTTGCAATTAAACTTGATCAGAATGAAAACTGTCTGGAGTCTAATTAAATTTCTCAAAAATGGAGAAAAAAATCTATTTTGGCTAAGTGTTCAGCTGGGCAATATCATGACATATATCAACTGAATTATTATAGAGCCATATGAACACAGGGATTTTGACCTTAGGAGAAATACATTGTATTATGATCAGATTTATATAAAACCATAAGGAAACAGAACCGACCTGGACCAGATGGCTCTACAGGAGCTATCTGGTCTGGTTCTAAACCATTTGCAAATGTGTCCAAAGGTGTATATTTAAGGTACAGGGTTAGAACTTACAGATTAGACAGAATATTTGACTTAGTCATGATATCATGCCCAAATACACTTTGATTAAGTTTGGTAAAGACCTGATAAAAGTTACATGTACTAAACTTTTTTAAACTGCACTTTCTCCTAGTGGTCCCATAATGTCTCATCAAAAGATGGGTACATAGATATTAAGCAGATGAGAGTCTGCACTAAAAGTAGGGTCAACCCTTTCAACACTTTTGATCTGCAAAACTTACTTGCAGCAGGCAGTAGCTTAATATAGGACACAAGTAATGTGAAAAGCTCCTATAGGAGACCTCTGCATTACTTTTATCCTGTATTAGGCAACCACCTGCATCTTAAGATTCCTGTATTCAATCAATATAAGGTCACTTAACCCTTTCCCTCATATAAACGTGTTTTCACGCATTTGCAAACAGAGTAGACCCAGATCAGACGGCTCCTAGAGGAGCCGTCTGATCAGGGTCTACTCTGTTTGCTAATAGAATTTGAAAGATCTGTGTCTTCACTTTCTAAAAGAGCTATAATGCACCACCTTCCACATTTCATTATAGCTATTTTGCTAATGAATATTCAGTAGGTATTGAAATGTGTAATAAACATAGAACAGGGAAGGGTTTAACATGATTTTTTTTCTTATACATGAATTTCTTTAACCAGTCAAACAGCTTGAAAACAGACCAGTAACATGAAGTCTCAAAACTGTTTGCAAAGGTAATCACAACTTTGTCCATAATGTTGAAAGGGTCTAAATGTATACAGAAGGTGTGGTAAGTTACGCTATACTGCCTTGGTAAAGCTCTATTGAATCTCACTGCAAACCAACAATGTTCCACTCTGAAAAGAATATACCATATTATCTTTAATAAACACCTCCTGGGGGCATAACCTTTCTTAAAAGGAGCTTAATGCAGAATGAAGGCAATGCACAAAGCTCCTAGTGGAGATTTCTATATTGCTTTCAGTCTGCATTAAGCTTCCATCCATATTTTGAATAATTTATATCGTCATGAAATAGTTATAATATAGGGTTTCAGTTGTTTTTTCCATTGTTAGTTTCATTGAAAAAAGGTGTTTATTAAGAATATGTTAAGCCACACTTTGACAGAATTCACCGTATTTACCCTAAATATTCAGACACCAAGTCTCCCCTCCACTAGTTTGTAAAAGTAAATTTGTCAAATTTTCCACTATTTTGATAATTTTAAAGTATTCCGATAGAGTAACAAGTAGTGTAGACCCTGATCAAACTACTCCTTGAGGAGCAGTTTGATCTGGAGCTTCACGATTCGCCTAAGTTTAGCCTTAGTTTGTCCGTCTCAATACTTAAAGTAATTAGGTTACTGCTTTGAAAACACTAAAGACCCAGACTAGCAACTATGTCACATCAGATCTCCTCTTTTGTTTGTTGACTATTAAGGACTCATACTTTAACTTCAATAGAACATTCATAATTTGCCTTTATATGACAGATAACTAATAACTGTTCAAGCAATTTCCTGTATGACAGCAAGGGCATGTAGATACTACACAGCAAGGGCATGTAGATACTACATGTACATACATGTAGTTTTGAACTCAGCGAAGCATCAATATATAATACTATACTTCAAATGGCCAATTACAAACTTAAAGGAAATCATTCAATAAAAGCCATTCACAGTTATGCTTAAATAGGAGCACTGCAAGAGATGCCAAAGTTTATCTATCAGCAAAAAGCCTAGGTACTCATTTTAGTCCCGAAAGGCATGTGTTAACTTGTGTACAAATGCCAGTGCTGGTAAGTGTGAAGTTTGTTCAAGCTGACAATGTTGATGTTACGGTTTAACCCTTTCCTTCAAATAATCACCTTTTCACTGTTTTCACTTATTTGCAAACAGAGAAGACTCAGATCAGAAGGCTCCTGTAGGACCCTTCTGATTAAGAGTCTGCTCTGTTTGTTTATGGTATAATATAGATATTTTTCTATAAGTTTCCTGCGTGGACAAAATATCCTTTGTGAAGTTTGCTCAGACTGCAGAAGTTTATTGTTCAACCCTGTTCAATATTCATGAAAAAAATACTGGTAATGACACCATGAATATTTATTAGCTCAGTTTTTATAGTAGTTACTGTGTATGTACACAGGATTGCTAGGTGTTTGTAGAAACTGTAGAGTCAGATCTATTATAATTTCAGAAGCAAACAGCAGACCCTCATCAGACAGCTCCTTCAGGACCAGTCTAATCTGGGTTTACTCTATTTGCAAATAGGTGAAAAAGCACTTATATGAAGGAAAGGGTTAATATTTTTAGAGCTATGGAACACGCCTATCCCTCTGTGAACACTCCATTCCCTCAGGACTATCTCTTTACTCCATGAATATACATACAAGAAATAACGACATCATGAATATTAATTATCTGAATTTTAACAATGGCCTGTAATCTGAGGACATTTTGGCCATGGCAGAAACTGTAGAATCAGATGTCTATTATTCCATAATTAAACAGAGCAGACCCTGATCAGATGGCTCCTACATAAGTTATCTGATACAGGTCTACTCTATTAAAAGGCGTTAAAAGGTGTATCTATGGAGTAAAGACTTAAACAAAGAAAACATAATGCTGAAAGTACATGTAATTACATAACTTAATTTTATTTTTAAAAAATGTTATAGCATTGTGAAAATTGTGACAATCATCAAAATAAGTAAATGTTAAGAAAATAAATACAAATGTACTTAATACAGCTGAGTCAAACATTCTTTCCTGGCAAAGAACTATATATGGGTATATATCATAAATACATGTAGATGGAAGGATCATTAGCACTCAAAGCTCTCTGCATATAAATTTCTGATTTACTAAGACATCAACCTTGAGATCCAAGACTGGATGATATTTGGTTGGATTCAAGAAGTTTTGTAATGGATTTTGAATCTTTCTGTATTGTGTGCATTTAACCCATTCCCTCATATTGACGACTTTTGACACCTCTGCAAAAGTCACCTGTTGAAACAATTGTGATAAATAGAGCATTTGCTCCTGTAGGAGCAAAATTTAATGCTCTATTTATTATAATGGTTTCAAACTACAAAATTCTGAAATTTTCCTTTTCTCTAGTTAATGCTCCTTTTCGGTAGATTTATTCAAAGTGGTTGAATCTAAAAATAGCCTATGAGGAAATGGGTTCCTAAACTTAAAATAGGGAGAAGTGAGCAGGAGAAGGGAGAATTTTTCTTTAAATACTGCCCTCTAGATTAACCCTTTACTCCATAAATGTGCCTTTCTATGCCTTTCTAATCAGAGTTGACCAAAATCAGATGGCTCCTACAGGAGCTGTCTGATCAGGGTCTGCTCTGTTTGATTCTGGAATGATATGCATCTGATTCTACAGTTTCTGCTTTGGCAAAAAGTTTGTGTGCTTATATGCCATTTCAAAAAAAAAATCTGTCAGTATTTATGATGTCATCATTCCCTTGATGAATATTCATGGAGGAAAGGGTTAATCCTACTACCAACCTTACGAAATGTTGAGTAATTTGATGTCGCCACGATATAAATTAAATGACACTAACTTTGTGATAATAAAAAAAATAGAGCGAATGAATAAGTTGGGTTTTACTGCACTGAAATTAAGATCTACCTGTACTTTGAGCATTGAACACAACTTTGTGATGTCTGTAACCAGCTTGGCGTGCTAAAGATTCACCCTTTACTTAAAAAATATCTACGTAAGAAGTACTGACTTTATGAATAACATTTAGCTAAGTTTGTGAAATGGCTTATGAGCTTGGGAATTTTTGGTCATACAAGTAAAATTATACCTACATTATTCCATAACCAAACAGAGTAGACCCTGTTCAGACAGCTCCTACAGCAGCTGTCTGATATAGGTTTACTCTGTTTGCAAATATGTAAATATGTTTTAAATAAGGGGTCAATATGACAAGAGTATAGAATAGCATATTCATAATTATCACCCTTTTCTGAGTATACATTGTATTTCTAGCCTAAGTAAACAAAACCAAACAGATAATCTATATACCCCTGGGTACCCCAGACGGCCCTCAGAATCTGGCATCTGAAACAACAGTCACCATGCAAATGAAAATCAAATGCAAATATACAAATATATTGGAGTCTGGTCAGATTCTACAGAACTGTAGAAAAGAGGCATCTGATCCGTCAAGATCTCATTTCTCAGTTTGTATGTATGAGAATCATGAAAAACAACAAAATCATATTTGTAAAAGAAATATACATAAATTCCTAAATACTCCTCTGACATGACCCTTAGGCCTCTCTGTTTGCCATTTAACCCAGCACTCCATAAATAAGCATGTAAGAAACAATGTATATATTAGGTGTAATGATACATTAATGTATTCGGTGCACTGAATATTGATGGAATTCAAATATGTATTTGTTATTCGCACATAGTAAATAACCAATCTTGATTTCTTTTTTTTTATAAAGTAAAATGCTCCCAATCAACAGAGTGTTATTTTGTTTACTGTAAAACCACTTTACTGCTTTCATCAAGGGAAGTCACTCTGTATTACTAGTGATTATAAACAACAATGGAGAAAACTGGTAAAATATTCCCCTGTTCATGACACCATTATAAAAATTCATGTACATGGATGCCCACACTGTCACATTTGTCACAAACTTCCCATACAGAATGCTTTAATTTTGACTTAGTCAACAACCATTGTTTGATGACTAGGTCTATTTGGTGTTGGAGAACTGCAGGAGCATTGTACTTTAGAGGTATATATCAAAGGATACAAAGAAAAGCCTGTATATGTACCTTTACTCCATGACCAATTTCGTCCAGCTGGGAATAGTCAATGTTTTTCCTCTGGTACTTTGTAGGCTTCTCGCCATGTTCTGGGAAGATGATACCATTTTTAACACCCAGCGGCCGTGTTGTACTTCTGCTGGTTGTAAGTAGACCTATTTCTCTTCTTGCAACTTTCTCTTTGTGAATGTTAACAGTCTGCAAATCACAATACATGTATAAATTTATCAAATTCATAGGCAATAACATTTAATGATTAGATATTTAACCCTTTCCTTCATATAAATGTCTTTTAAATTCCTTCATATAAATGCCTATTGGAGCCGTCTGATCAGGCTCAGCACTGTTTGCTTATTAAATTATAATAGATCTGACTCTACTGTTTCAACAAATACCAAAACATCCTGTGTACATATGATCTTATAATAATTCAGCTAATAAATATTCATGTTATTATTTTTTACATAAATATGGAAGAGGGAAAGGGTTACACACACTGAAGAAAATAACTTATCTTTATCTTGTTAATCCCCCACCCACCAACACACACATGTACTGTGCTTTTGCAACAGCATCAAATATCAGTAGACTCAGATCTTGTAGGTATAGCCTAATCAGGGTCTGCTCTGTTAGCTTCTACATGTATGTTACAAAAACATGTATCTCCTACTTTCAATGGCAATAAATTTACTGGAGTTTTGTATTGCTTCTTATGTGTAATCTATTATCACATATATTGTTTAATTATGTTTGAGCCAATTACAGACAAAGTGACATATTTCAAATAGAATAAAACCTCTCTAAACCGGACATTCGCATCAGTGTTTATGGCAGTCTTTAAAACAGGTGGCAGCTGAATGCAGGGTAAAAGTCATACAGAAAGCCTTCTGCAAGACTTAACACTGCATTAAGCCACCTGCCTAAAATCACCTGAAATCTTCTTCAAAATTTCCATGTTCAGAAGGATTTTACTGTAACAAAACCGCCACTTAACCATTAAGCACTCTTTAGAATCATCTCTAACCATAGATCTGTAGCCCTATTTCATGTCTGGACAGTCAATGCACCAAAGCTTATGTTGTGACCACTCTTTAGAGTCATCCCTAATCTGTAAGAAACTCTATTTCTTATCTTGTAATCCTCTCTTTGTGAATGTTGACAGTCATTGGACAAAAATTTATAGTATGTCCACCCTTTGAAACCATCTCAAAGAGATGATAAATAATAGGTTTTGGTGGAGAAATAAAGGAGAACTGACTATAAAACAATATAACTTTGTTGACAACTTAAACAGTGGTATGAGATTGTGACAAAGCTGACAAGCAGCTGTGAAATATTACTGTCTGTCACAATTCTCAAAGTCATTTTTCTTTCTGTTTCTTTCAAAAACACCATCAGTGTAACGAACGAATCCTGATGAATGCAGGATTATTCTGCAATTAATCTGGGCAATCACAAATTTGCGGCTAGCATGTGAGGAGTTGATATGGTATGCAAGAAACTTTACCTGAGCAAGGTGATTCACATTTGACTCCATCTCAGCTAACTGATTCTGCTGTAAATCTAGGAGTTTGAGAAAATTTGTGGCAAGATTGTTTATTTGGTACGCTACACTTGCAAGTGAATGAGTCGTGAAGTTCTTGGTCTCTTCTAGGGCTTTTCTTTTATCTGCAGCCTGAAAAAAGCAGATAAACTAGAACTGTAGATAAGTGATATATTATAATAATTAGAATAGTACAGACAACCTGCTTAAATACATCTACTAAACATCATCAGTGTTGATTTTTTTTCAATGAATTGTGAATATGCCTATGTCCAAAACAAAAACTGCACTGCAAAACCCCAAATTATGAAACATTTGCTTGGCCTAGAATGTTAACCCTTTCCCTGTTCTATTTTGATTCCAAATTTCATTAACAAATATTCATGGACAAAATAGTCATAATGAAATATGGAAGGTGGAACACTGTAGCCATTTTAGAAACTAAAGAAACAGATCTATAAAATTTCATTAGCAAACCGAGCAGACCCTGATCAGAAGACTCCTATAGGAGCTATCTGATCTAGTTCTACTCTGTTTGCAGATATGTCAAAAGGCATTTGTATGAAGGTAGGGTTAAAAGGAACACATAATATTATAGCCCCTGTAAAAACAAGAGCCGCATGCGGCGCCAGCGTTCGTCTGATTTGGTGCTTGTCCAGCTAAATTTTTAAAAAAATGAAAACAATAATGGGCCATAACTCCAAAATTTTGAAATCAAGAGTTATGGTTCTTATGTAGGGGCCTTCCCCTAAATGAGATCTACTAACCTATGAAGTTTTCATGTTGATACCCCTTATACTTTTCAGGTAATGAGCTACATTAAAGTTTTGCATGCCGCCGCCGACAACGCCTATGACCCAGTGATCACATTAGCTGGACTTTTCTTTGAAACAGAAGAACTAAAAGAATTCCTCAGTCGGAAAGTAATGTAGTGATTCTGGTATGTGGAGCTTGTATAGCAGTTCGAGTAGCTCAGTTGGAGAGCACTTGCCCTGTAAGCAAGGAGTCCCAGGTTCGAGTTCCAAGCCAGGCTGCACTTTACCTAGAGCTGGTTACTTTAATGGTGTCAGAAGTGCTAGACAGCCCATGCAACTGGATGCACGGTCTGAGAGTTTGGACAGCTCTGGAAAAAAGTGAAGGGGGAGGAGTGTAGTGGTTCTGGTGTGTGGAGCTCATTGATATAGAAGCCCGGGGAGCTCAATTGGTAGAGCTCTCGCCCAGTAAGTGAGGGGTCCTGGGTTTGAGTCTAGTGCTAGGCTGCACATTTCCTCTTGTTACTTTAGTAATATGACAGCAACTGAAGATGTTAAAGGCCTTCAAACCATTCATGCTTGGAGAGCTAGATCTTTGTTAATGTGGTGAATACATAGTCTGATGAAGAACATAATGACATAAATATTCGTTATTTTAAGTATTTGATAAAATGACTTACAGCACCATGCAGGCTCATGTGTACTACAATAACAAAGCTTACTTTGGACAAGTAGGCAAATTATGATGTCAGAAGGGCCAAAGTATTCACTATGCAACAGGTTAGCTATTTGGTGACATAGTTTAAGGAAACCAGTTCAAATGTTTGGAAATGATGTGAGGTTGAGCAAAAGACTGTGGTTACTGACTGGATGGGCAAGCAAATGCCTTTAATGCACTGAAAAGGTTGCAAAGTTAAGCAACGCTGTGCTGTTACCAATACAGTAAAACCTGACCTAACGGTCACCTTAAATGAACGGTCACCTCGTCTTAACGGTCAGTTTGAAATCCTCCGGATGAAAATTAGTCTTTAATGCACCTGTTCTAGACAGTCACCTTACTTCCGCGGCCAGCATATTTCACCCCAAACCCTATATTTCAACCCCATTAGCCGGCCAGCAGACAGCCTGGAGGCCAGATTGAAATGTGTGAAAACCCAATACACAAGGCCAGTTGACACATGTCAAAATGGAGGCTGAGCATCGTAACTTTCAAACATTACGGAAATTGCCGATCGAAATATCGTGACTGCTTCGGAAACTTCCATTGTCTCGGGAAAGAGCATTGATTGGCCACTTCGGTGTTTTTCGTTATGTCAGAAGTGAAGGAAATAAACCAAGCGTTGACCTTGGCCTTAGGGCAAGATTATAATCGATGGCATGATAATCCTTTCAACTCCTTTACCTATTAAACATGCAAATATAGGGGTGTTGAGAAGTTTGGCTGCACGTTACTGGATCAAAACAGATAACATCAAAACAAAATAGTCACGCCTTTTCCAAACGTAAGTTCCTCACGTTAGAGAATCAAGTGAAGTGTAGACATGTACATTTGTATTTCCGGATGTGTCAAATGATTCCCGTTGATGTTTATTTTTTATTTTTTTCATGCAATGTACAGTACATGTTGTATGTTACCTGTATTTACAAGGATAAAATACATAAATCTTTTTGATAAGGCCTTAAAGTACATGTAGATATCTTTTGCGTTTGTCTGACCAAACAGAAAAATCTCCCAAAATATCCACCCCTCGATTAAGTGGTCACTTCGCTTAAGCGGTCAATTTGGCCGCTTCCCTTGACTGGCCGCTTAATACAGGTTTCACTGTATACGACTTAAATAAAACTTATTTTATGGGTTGATGGGGTTAGTTCTAATTAAGGTATGGAACCACATACATGTATATATTTACACAGTCACACAGATACTAAACAATGTGTCCTTGACTAGAACACCATGCGTCCTTATCATATAACATAAAAAATCGAATATTTACTTAACATTTTTCTTCAAATTGATATAATGAAAACAGTATGAAAGTTTTGTTATGGCTTTAAAGCATAAATGCACAAATCGCGAGATTCTGCCCGATCAACAAAACATTGAGTTTACCTGCAGATAGTTTTCTTGACAATACTGGGCAACTTTTTCTAGGTTACAGAAATTTTCCTGAAGGTTTTGTCGACCTTCAGGAATTTCCTGCTCTATCAATTTCATTAATTCTGACATATTTTGTTGTTTAATTGGTGAAGTTCCTCAATAAAAAGTAGGTCATTTTGACTTCCTGTTTTATATGACCAAATAGACAAATGGATTGGTATTCACGTCGTCTCATAGATAAAACCGGGACATGGTGTGCGGGACAACAAGGAATCGTACCCATTATGTAAAAGAAATACATGCACAACAAAAATTGATAATATATCAAAAGTAAAATGTATATTTATACATGTGTTGTTCATCCATTTATCCCAGTGAGATGTTATTAAATACACTTGTTTATTGTGTAGAAACTGATTATTTCAAACAAAAATGAGATTTAATTTCCATGAAAAGATTCCATAAAATTATGAATATTGCAATTTTATTGATCAGCTATAGATATATTTTACTACACTGCGACTCGTATTCTTCTAATTTCTATTCTTATATTGTTTGTCTATTTCAGCAATTCTACCTTTCTGATCGATCGACTTATATCAATACCATGCCATATTAAAACTTTGATGAGTACAACCAGACCAAACTATCCATTAGGAACTGTCTAACCAGCGTCTGCCCTGTTTGCTAATGCAATAATATAGACATGACTCTACCGTATCTGATATTTTTTCTCCCTTTTTCGTGTCATTAAGTAAGGGGTTGAGGTATCACCTGTCTTAAAAAAACAGAATAAGACTTGTATTTAGTGAGCAGTGTATAGAGGTTTCACTGTGACTATTTTTAAATATTTTATAACCTTCCTTAAGTTAGGAGAACTAGAGCGAGATTAATATTATTTTATAAATTGTCAATCAAATAGTAGCTATATCTATATATTACCCTGAAACAGCCTCTTGATACTCTCCACGTGTAATACAAGAACCCGAACCACCAACCCATATTCATATAGACAAATTAGCACATCTAAGGATTCATATAAGTACTCATTCTATCCGAGAACTATCTGTCAGTGGAACATGTTGCCCCTCACCGCCCATGAAGCAGGTACAGTGGACAATTTCAAAACAATTATTACTGTGCCTGTTGTCGTGTCAATAATCTCTTCAGTATAAACAGCAATCAGTGTATATAGTTTTAAACCTGATTTCTATTTCAGCACTATTTCACTTCTGATCGAAGCTTATAATTTACACCCTAAATCTTAATCCAGCGTCAATACATAATCTTCAATGTTGGAGGGGTATTGTTTACTTGAAGCAGAAGAAGAAGACGTGTGTAAGCAATAAGACAATTCTAGCAATCACACGAGCGTCCAATTGTCAGACGCGTACACATGTCCTTTGTGGAGCAAATCGTCGCTTTTTTCTTTTCAACCAAGTCATGTTAATATTTCGCTGTTAACACCTTCCCTCACATATACGCTCAAACAGAGTAGACCCAGATCAGACGTCTCCTGGCCAGGGACTGTTCTGTTTGCTTATGAATTAATTTCTAAAAGATATTATTCTACAGGTTCTGTCACGTTCGAAATTACCTTGTAATGCCATTATGCTGTTAAAAATCGGCTAATATTCACACAGTCATTGTCATTGGGTAAGGACATTAATAAGGCTAGGTTTAAAAACTAAACTGATCATTTCCTTTACAAAACCCCATTTGACCCTCTCCTTCATTATCATCATCATCTAGTCATTCATTAACGCTATTTGACTTGTTTAATTTAGTGTCGCAGCGCTGTAAACCCAAACTCACCACCACCTGTTTTTCGTAAAGAATTAACGCGCATTAGTCGAAATGCTACAGCAACTGCATAATTTTTTATTGTCACTGAATGTCAAGGTCAGACAAACTTCCAATTAACCGTTTCATTTATATAAATGCCTTTTCACACCATTGCAAACAGAGTAGATCCTGATCAGACGGCCCATGTATAAGCTTATGAAATAATATACAGCAGGACCTTCTCAAGCGACCATCAAAATAGGTTTATTGACTTGTCTGTAAGGCAGGTGGTAGCTTAATGCAGGTCAAAAGTCATGCAGAAATCTCCAATCATAGGCATAGGAACTTTTTTCCTTTACTTGCCCTGCATTAAGCAACCACCTGCTTTTTAAGATTCCTAGTCCAATTAATAAAAGGTCGCTGTATTCCCGATTCTACAGTTTATATCATGACTAAAATATCATCTCTTCGTATGCTGTTAATAAATTTAATTTAATTAATGTTCATATGCATGATGTCAATAATTTTTACACGAACATTCAGATAGGAAAGGGATAAACTGCCGAGTGGTTACTTAGGTACACTTAACCCTTAACCTCGTACAAGCGTCTTTTACCTTGCAAACTGGGATGACCCAGATCAGACTGCTCCTTTCGGAGCCGTCTGGTCAGGGTATGCTCTGTTTGCTTATGAAATTATAATAAATCTGACTTAACAGGTTTATGCTGATACCAAAACATCCCGTGTACATATGCCATTATAAGAATCAGCTAGGAAATATTCATGATGTCATTATTTCTTACACGAATATTCAACAGGTAAAGGGTTGGTCATTTACTCGATAATCCCGACTTTATCGTCGTTTCAAATAGAGTAGATCCAGATCAGAAACCCATACCGTCTGCCATATTAATTAATTATTCTGATTAATGAAATAAATTTATTAGTATTTATCATAGTCGGAATGTTGCAATAATATTCGCTAGGTTAAAGGTTAAGTAAGTAATCGACATCGACGAATCCGTTAATTGTGATTTCACCCGGCATTGATACTTCATTGGACGTCCTGTTTAAGGTATTTTTACTCTTTATATTTTGTTCCTCTTTTGATATTTTTCTAATTAAAAAACGGAAAAGAATTAAAATGACACTGTGCGGAAGTTTAAATCTATAACAAAAAATAACTACTGCTACTGCTTCTGCTATTATTACTATTATTACCTAAATAATACCACTGCTTATATAATGATTTTAATAACAACGGCTACAACAATGATAATAACAATCACCCGTTTAAACACATCCGCCATTTGCAGATCAATGGGATATTTTACTAAAAGAGAAATTCTGTTAAATCTTTAATAATTTGCTGAGCAAAATTTCGTCAGAACAAAGTGAAAATGCCGGGTACTTCATGCTCATATTGATTTTATCTTGCATAGTTTTTAAAACATGGTTTGAGTTTGAATCAGTATGGATCCTAACACTCTTTGTCTCATTTCGATCCAAATAGTTTACAATGGGTAAGTACATCTTAATGTAGGGTGAAAATCATAAGCCCCCAAAGGAGTTTTCTGCATGACTTTCAGCCCTAGTTCACATCTGTGTACTCTAAATGGTGATATCGAGCTACTTTCGGTTTTAACGCTATCCCGGAGGCAACTGTCACAAAATTAGCATGCTGTCTTATGGGTCATTAATGAGACTATTCAGCCCCCTGCCTACAATTAATTAAGTATCTAAAGTCTTCACTACTAGACTTCCGGTTTAGAGGAGTTTTAATACTGTAATCACTAGCTGGTCTGTATCATGCTAAAGTATAACTTTCTGCTTTTCATCTTGTTGTTCTTTCACTTTTGAAATGAACCGCATTCCTCTGGAAAATTCTCGCCCGTGAGTGATTGCACATATTTATGCAAGACTGTTCTTTATAATGGAAATCATCATGGCACAACCATATTATTTTAAAAGAGAGAGCCTTTATCTAATTAATGTGAGCATTAATCAAAATTAAAAAAAACAAACTTAAAGTACACACGCAGATTGATAAAGAGCGAGAGTCGTCATTAATTTAATTTACAAACCTTGATTGAAATTAATGGAGTTTTAAATTTAGTTCTGTAGATCTTATAATAGCCCATACATTACTGTAGCCATAATGAAATACAAAAGAAAATAACGATCACGATTTTGAAATAAATAGTTGTATTGGAATCTGTTCTATAAGAACCATGTGTTACAAAAATAATATCGTAATGTATGGAATATTGGTTGTCGCAAGTCTAGGTTACATGTATAGGATGCTAGGATAAACTTTAAAGAGGAAAAATAAAGGTAAAAACATTGTTGTGATTTTATAATTTGTGTTTCATAGAATTGATTTAACTAATTATTTAATACTTAAATCAATTCTATGAAGCATAACATGAGTTTTAATTATAACTAATTATTTAAGATTTATAATTAATACTCATATTATGCTTAAAACCATATAGATTTTTGCCTGTATGGGCCGAGTTGGTTTGGGACCGAGTCGTCCAGCTAGCGTGTCTTTTGGTCGCTTGAAATTTATTCATACCCCAAGACCAAGACGGAATTTACGGGCGGGAAGTACAATGAATATGTTAAGAGGAAAACACCATTTTTTTCCTGAGTAGTGATACTGAAACAGAAGAGACGAGTACGATTGACATTCAGGTTATCTATGTAAACAGTTTAAAATATACAGTATACATTTCAAAGGGAAAACAAACCCATGTCATGGCAAGAGATGCACGTTATTTACCCGAGCCCAAAGCGATACCTAGATCTAAGATCAGTACATTGCGATGTAATATTGGACGAACCCAGTTTCCCGATTAGATACAGACGGAATGGTTGCTAATTTGAGCCCTGTTTCGTCCTGTTTTAAATGAGTAGATCTGTACCAGGTTAAAAAAGGTTCAGCAAAACCTACGATTTTCTACACTTTAAACCATTTATATTCATGTACCGTAAGAAATACTTTAATGCCATCGTAAATGTTTATTAGCTGACTTTTGTAATGGTATATGAACATATATTGGCCATGATAGATGATGCAGAATTAGATCTATACAATCCCCCAAGCAAACGGCTGACCTTGAATTCCTTATTTTAAAAATAATTTTATAAGTAACATCCATGTTTGAGCATATTGAAGTGTTTCATGGCGACTAGGAGATGTTTCTATTAAATTTACTTACTTAGCATTACTAAGCATTGTTTTACAGCACAGGCACTATTGGATCCTCTTTGCTGGATTCTTCATTATTTTGCCCATACATTTTGTACCCAGTTCCAGTTCTTATTCTATATTTTGCTTTATAATCATTTTTTTTTTTTACTATGCTGTGCAAATTTCCGCAAATTTTGCGTTTCAAACTGACTTCAGAATCAGATTCTATGTACCTTAACACTTATTTAACACTAAACAGTATGGTTAGCAAATGGTTAAAGTTTGTGTCGAAAAAAAGTAGAAAAATGGATTGCTACGGAAAGTAACGGAACAGCGTTCGCCATTGGCTGGAATCTGTCGTAATATTCAAATTTACATACCGGAAATAATCATTTGATGTATATTTAGGTCAACAACCAGCTTCAGCCATTGTACATGTGATAACAACCTATTAGTAATTAATATTCAAAGTGTTGTTCCGAAATAGAATCTGAGTCATTCAGAACTTGGCCGAAGATGTCCGCTGATTTCTGTAAAAATCCTTGTTTCTAAAAAGGAGACTCTCCTTTTTAAGAACTTAGCAGTATTCGGATAGCGATAATATATCCTGTCGGAAAATGGGTTGTAAGCATTGTTTTCATTGTTTGTACTGCTTCTGGTGTTAATTGATTATGAAAAATGTGCATAATACATCTTTTAGAAGCTATCTTATGACAAATGTTTACAGTAACAACCATAGATTTAAACATTGGCCTTACAATGTAAAGTCTGATTTTGTCATATGAGTAGATGTATATTATCAGCAAGAAGTAGTTTTTTAGCGACACTTTTTCAAAAAGTGGAGCTATTGTCATGACCCTCTCGTCGGCGTCGGCGTTGGTTAACCTTTTTGTTAAGGTCCTTTTCTCAGAAACCATCAAAGATACTTGATTCATATTTGGTATGTATGTTTACTATCACAAGGGGAACCCATTTCACAAGGGTAGGTAACTCTAAAATTGATTTTGCCATAGTTATGCCCCTTTTTCGACTTAGAATTTTCATTGTTGGTTAAGTTTTATGTTCAGGTCCATGTCTCAGAAACTGTCAAAGATATTTGGTTCATCTTTGGTATACATATTAACTATCACAAGGGGAACCCATTTCACAAGGGTACGTAACCCTAAAATTAATTTTTCCATAGCTATGCCCCTTTTTCGACTTAAAATTTTCATTGTTGGTTAAGTTTTATGTTCAGGTCCATGTCTCAGAAACTGTCCAAGATATTTGGTTCATCTTTGGTATACATACTAACTATTACAAGGGGGACCCATTTCACAAGGGTAGGTAACCCTAAAGTTAATTTTGCTGTTGTTATCTCCCCTTTCTGACTTAGACTTCCACTACACTATCCAGCACTAAAGAAAGTGGAGCGCGCTGTCTGCGGACAGCTCTTGTTACTGATGTAACCGAGTGTTCTTATAAAGAAACAAACCCAGGATAGAACCCGGGTTGCCAGGTTCGCAGTCATGCATTCTACCATGTTGCCATAAAAGCGTGCTTGTACAGCAAGGCCGTACAAGTGATGATAAACCTACACACTGTGACATACTCCCACAGCAAGTTGAAATTCGTCTCGAGTTTCTATGGGTATGAGAACGACTGGGAATTGAACTCGGAGCACATACAGTCACAGTCCCCCGTTGGGCGTCATAATTAGAAAATATACAAGTTCTCATTGGTCATCAGGGGTGGCAAAATCAAATGTCCGTGTTGTCCCAAAGCCATAACGGACAAGTAAATTTTATAGGTTTTTGTTAGATTTCGCCACCCCTGGTCATTTAGTTTAGTGGTGTGCATTGAAGTATGACTAGATCCGGATCAGATGACTCCTATAGCAGTAGTCTGATCAGAGTATGCTGTTTGCTTATGAAATAATTTAGATCTGATTATACAGTGTCAGTCACTGCCAAAACTTACTTTGTTTTGTATTATAAAAATTCAGCCAGTTAATATTCATGATGCCATTTCTTACATGACTAGTCATGGAGCAAAGGGTTAATTTCTAATTTCCTAATAGTTGTAATTTCATGCTACTTAAGGTCAGATGGGAGTTCCAGATGTTGATGGTTCTACTGGACCAGTAAGGAAACGCCAACGTTTGTCACTGAAATCTGTAAGGAAGAAAACCACCAGTCCATCATCTGCAGAAAATACCAATAATAGTTCAGGAACAGTTTCTGCAAAAAGGTATTTTATTACATGATTATGATTTGCAGATCTTTTTTTCCAGTACTGTTGCAGACAGAGTAGACCCAGATCAGACAGCTCCTGTAGGAATGGTTTGATCAGGGTCTACTCAGTTTACTTATGAAATTATACTAGATCTGACTGCAGTTTCTACCAATACCAAAAACTCCTGTGTGCACATGCCATTATAATCAAGAGCTCCATGTGTCAGAGCATTATATGCCCGAAGTGACCTTGACCTTTGACAGACTGACCTCAAAATTGATAGGGATTATCTACTGGCCATGACCGATCTTCCTACTAAGTATGAAGTCAGCACACCCAATAACCCAATAGTTATCAAGTTATTGAGCAGACATGTTTTTTTGACCGACCAACATCAAAATTATTAGGGGTGATCTACTTGCCTTGACCAACCTCGCAACTAAGTATGATGACAGCACATCCAATAGTCATCAAGTTATTGAGGGGACAAGATTTTTGAGTTGAAGGTCATTGTGACCTTGACCTTTGACCTCAAATCAATAGGGGTCATCTACTAGCCATGACTATCCTTCCTTCTAAGTATGAAGACAGCACACCTAATACTTATCAAGTTATTGAGCGGACAAGATTTTTGAGTTAAATGTCACTGACCTTAAATTCAATAAGGGTCATCTACTAGCCATGACCAACCTTCCTACTAAATATGAAGACAGCACACCTAATAGTTGTCAAGTTATTGAGTGGACAAAGATGTACAAAATGTTTTAGTTGAAGGTCACTGTGACCTCAAAATTAATAAGGGTCATCTACTAGCCATGACCAACCTTCCTACTAAATATGAAGACAGCACACCTAATAGTTGTCAAGTTATTGAGCGGACAAAGATGTAGCTAACCGACAGACAGACAAGCACCATACCATAATACAATCAAAGTTATCTTCGGGCGTAAAAAAATAAGCCGATAAATATTCATGATGTAATTATTTCTTACATGAATATTCAACCTGGAAATTGTTAATGCAAATTACCGATATTTATTAATATTAAAGGATTTCCCAAGGATTTTAGGAAGGCATGTCATTTGAGACTTATTATTCTCATATAGATGAGCTACACCAGTAACACCATGAGATAAAATCTTCAGGGGTTTTCAAGCTGTGAAGACCCCGACAAGGGTCTGCTCTTGCTCTATACTGTTTGATATCAAATTTTATTTTCAACTTGACATTGTAGATCCTCAGTTGTTGTTGGTATATATGCATTTTGCAAATATTAAATCATTGAAGATACCTTTTCATCTTGTGCAGCTTAAAATGTTCTAAATTGTCATAAGATGCATCTTATGTAGAGAAGGTCTGCTTTGTGTTAACCCTTTCCTTCATAAAGATGCTTTCCATACCTTTGCAAACAGAGTAGACCCAGATCAGACAACTGCTCAGGGTGTGCTCTGTTCGCTTATAAAACTAAAATACATGTAGATCTTACTCTTTAGTTTGTACCAGTGCCGAAAATTCCTGTGTATATATGCCATTTATGATTATAAAAAATTTTCTTGCATGAATATTCAACAGGGGAAGAGTTAAATTGTACCTGGTGTCTGTTCACATTTAACCCCGTCTTATCTTTGTTTCAAATGTATTCATTTTTGTGCACTTTTATCTCCTTTTACACTAAGTTAGTAAGTAACTAGTCTGCAAAAATTGTCATCCACTTCCAATTCTTAACCTTTTTCTTCATAGGCTATTTTTAGACCCAACCTCTTTGAATGAATCTACCCAAAAGGAGCATTTACTAGAGAAAAGTAAAATTTTAGAATTTTGTAGTTTGAAACCATTGTGATAAATAGAGCATTTGCTCCTATAGGAGCAATTGCTCTGTTTATCACAATGGTTTCAAGAAGTGGTTATTACAGAGTCGTAGAAAGGCGTATTTATGGAGAAAAGGGTTAAAACAAATTTTTCTATCATTTCTCTTCAAAATTGACTGCGTAATGTCAAACAGTTTGGATACTGATGAAATGCCAAAGTAGTCTGGATCTGGATCCAAATTGTTTACATAAGTTAACTGTTATCAACATTTCTCAACTAGCTTGCAAATGTTTACTAACTTTTATTGTGTTTGTGTGAAGATTGGTAACCTTTTCAACATATTTTCAATTTATATTATGACATGATAAGGACAATGAAACAAGATCTATGTAACTGCACTGCATACATTAATGTTTCTTTGTCATTTCTATTTTCAGTGATGTTGGTCAGTCTGGAACATCTCCGACAACCACAGAAAATGTACCAGCAGTTAAGGAAGCTGTGAGTCCTAATAATGCTTCAGACAGTGAAGTGACTGCTTGCAGCAGGTCTGATATGAAGGTGCCTCCAGTCTCCTCTTTAGAAAATCTTGGTGAGAATAACTAGTGGCAGCAACACTCCATTAACCTATATGTTTTGTTTGCAAACAGTGGATCCTGTATTCATGGACCAAAAGCCCATTTACCTGAGTCTGTTCCGTAGGCAAATTAACCCATACACAGTGTGTGGGAACTGAGTATATATAAGATCTTGAGGAAGAACTTAGATCAGGGTCTGCACTGTTTGTCATAAAACTCATTTTCTTTGGTAATAAAACTTTGTTTAATTAATATTCAGAAAGAGAGGAGCCATTTTAAATTATTCAGCAGGTTAAGTGTTATATGATTTTCAAAACTTTCCATTGTTTTAGACTAGAACCTTTCCCTGTTCTTCGTTTATTCCAATTTCAATACCTACTGAATATTCATGGACAGAATTGTTATCATAAAATATGGAAGGTGGAGCATTGTAGCCATTTTGGAAAGTAAAGTACCAGTTCTATCAAATTCCATTAGCAAACAGAGCAGACCCTGATCAGACGGCTCCTCTAGGAGCCGTCTGATCTGGGTCTACTCTGTTTGCAGATGCGTGAAAACACGTTTATGTGAGGGAAAGGGTTAAAGGGCACGCGTCTGAACAATAGATTCATGTTGCAAATTGTCATTTTCCACTTTAACCTTTGTCCAGCTAGATAAGTCTTTGAATTTCATTTGCAAACAGCTCAGATCAGAGTTTTCTTTCAGCAGGATAAGGGTTAACCCATTCCCTCATAGGCTGTTTTAGGCCCTACCTCTTTGATTAGATTTACTGAAAAGGAACATTTACTAGGAAAATTGAAAAATGTAGACTTGTGAAGAATTGAAACCATTGTGATAAATAGAGCATTTGCTGCTATGGAGCAAATGCTGTATTTATCACAATGGTTAACCCATTCCCTCATACTGACGACTTTGTAAAATTCATTAAGTGAAACCATTGTGACAAATAGAGCATTTGCTCTTATAGGAGCAAATGCTCTATTTATCACAATGGTTTCAAATTACAAAATTCTATAATTTTCCGTTTCTCTAGTTGATGCTCCATTTTGGTAGGTTTATTCAAAGAGGTTATATCTAAAATTAGCCTATGAGGGAATGGGTTAAAAAAGGTGACTTTTACAGAGGCGGCAATATGTGGGGGTGGGTTAAAGGCAACAAGTTCAATATTGTGTTATCCATAATTAATTAAAAACGGCTAGCCTCATGGGAATGTGGTCAGTTGGATATTTGCAATTGGTGTTTGTTCACTGCAATTAGTACATACACTAATTACTGCAAATATTGAGCAGACAACCCTAAACAAATAGTGTATAAGTATGAATGAGTTATGAAATTGAGACTATTCTGAAATGTCTTTTCTCTCTGTGTGTAGGTAACACGTGTTTTATGAACAGTGTGATGCAGGTACTGCGCTACACACCTGGCTTCTTAGACAATTTGGCCTTCCTGTATGAAGATATACAGGCATCGGAGAAAATCAAACGAAAAAGCAAGGTTATGGAAGAGGTGAGCTTTGACATATTATAGCTCAACACTTTCCCACATATAAACACCTTTTCACACTCTTACAAACAGAGAAGACCTATATCAGACGGCTCCTGTAGGAGCCGGGTGTGTTCTGTTTGCTTATGGAATTATATAGTTGTGATTTTACAGTTTCTGCCAAGGATAAAAAAATCAGTTAATAAATATTCTTGATGTCATTTTTAGCTCACCAGAGCACAGAGTGCTCAGGGTGAGCTTTTGTGATCGCCAGATGTCCGTCGTCCTGCGTCAACAATTTGAACCTTTTCAAAATCTTCTCCTTTGAATCTACAGGGTTCTCAGCTTTCATCTTTGGCATTTAGCATCATCTGTAGGTCCTCTACAAATGTTATATAAATTATGCCCCTGGGGTCAAAATTGGCCCCGCCACAGGGGTGCCTTGTTTTCTATAGAAATATATAGTAAAATTTTGAAAATCTTCTCCTCTGAAACTGGAAGTTTCTCAGCTGTCATATTTGGCACATAGCATCATGTTCAGGTCCTCTACAAAAGTTATATAATTATGCCCCTGGGGTCAAAATTGGCCCCTCCCCAGGGGTGGCCAGTTTACAATAGAAACATATAGTGGAAACTTTGAAAATCTTCTCCTCTGAAACTTGAAGTTTCTCAGCTTTCATATTTGGCACATAGCATCATGTTTAGGTGCTCTACAAAAGTTAAATAAATAATGCCCCTGGGGTCAAAATTGGCCCGTCCCAGGGGTGCCTTGTTTTCAATAGAAACATGCATTGAAAACTTTGAAAATCTTCTCCTCTTAATCTGGAAGGTTCTCAGCTTTCATATTTGGCAGATAGCATCATCTTCAGGTCCTCTACATAAGTTATATAAATTATGCCCCTGGGGTCAAAATTGGCCCGCCCCAGGGGTGGTAAGTTTTCAATAGAAATATATAGTTAAAACTTTGAAAAATCTTCTCCTCTGAAACTAGAAGGTTCTCAGCTTTCATATTTGGCACATAGCATAATGTTCAGGTCCTCTACAAAATTTATATAGATCATGGCCCTGGGGTCAAAATTGGCCAGCCCCAGGGGTGGGCAGTTTTCAATAGAAACATATAGTGATAACTTTGAAAATCTTCTCCTCTGAAACTGGAAGGTTCTCAGCTTTCATATATGGCACATAGCATCATGTTCAGGTCCTCTACAAACTGTATATGAATTATGCCCCTGGGGTCAAAATTGGCCCACCCCAGGGGTAGCCAGTTTTCAATAGAAACATATAGTGAAAACTTTTAAAATCTTCTCCTCTTTTCTACAGGGTTCTCAGCTTTCATATTTGGCACATAGCATCATTTTCAGGTCTTCTACAAAAGTTATATAAATTATGCACCTGGGGTCAAAATTGGCCCCGCCCCAGGGGTGGTCAGTTTTCAATAGAAACATATAGTGAAACCTTTGAAAATCTTCTCTGAAACTGGAAGGTTCTCTGCTTTCAATATTGGCACATAGCATCATGTTCAGGTCCTCTACAAGAGTTATATAAATTTTGCCCTTTGGGTCAAAATTGGCCCTGCCCCAGGGCCGGCTAGTTTTCTATAGAAACGTATAGTGAAAACTTTGAAAATCTTCTCCTCTGATTGTCTGGTGAGCGCTTCAGGGCCATTCTGACCCTCTTGGTTTTAACCCTTTCCTCCATGAATATTCATGTAAGAAATAATGACGTCGTGAATATAAATTAGATTAATTTGTTATAAAAGCACATGGACACGAGAATTTTCAGCCATGGCAGAAACTGTAGAATCATATCTTTATTATATCATATGCAAACAGAGCAGACCCTGATGAGACGGCTCCTATAGGATCTCGGTCTACTCTTGTTTGCAAAGGCGTAGAAAGGCGTATATATGGAGTAAAGGGTTAAAAGAATATGAAAGAAAAAGGAATCCTTAATTGAAGCATTTGACAATGTTTTGCAGGAGAAAATTATCTTGAGTTGTAAATTAGCCTTTTCCAATGTACAAACACTTTTTCTTGACTTTGCAAACAGAGTAGACCTAGATCAGACGGCTTCTGTAGGAGCCTCTGATCAGGGAGTACTCTATCTGGCAAGGTAAAAAAAATCCTGTATTGATGTACCATTATAAATATTGAGCTAATGAATATTTATTGTCATTATTTCTTAAATGAATGGGTTACAATCTTTCCTGTTCTGTATCCATGTATGAAATAATGACCATGAATTTTAAACTTTTCAAGGGGATGTTTTGGTTTGACAAAAACTGATCTATATCATATCAAAAGCAAACAGAGCAGACCCTGATCAGACGGCTCCTATAGGAGCTGTCTGATCTGGGTCTACTCTGTTTGCAAATGCGTTTTGCAGGCGTTTATATGAAGGAAAGGGTTAAGAGCGTTTACTTTACTTGGCTTGGTATCCTATTAAATGTAGTGCATCACTCTCTGTCGGGAAATAGACTGTATTAAAGGCATTCATATCCTATTGTCACATTTGTGTTGCTTAACTATCTTTTTCAGAACAACTTGGATTTTGATGAGGAAACTTCACAAAAGACATGGAAGGTGGTCAAGAATCTGTACAGAGTAAGTGAAAACGATGTCTTGGGTGTAACATCTTTCAAACAACTGCTGTATCAATGATTGGCTTAATCTCAGGCACGAATGTTTCCATACTCAAATTTATCATTATTATACTGACATAAACAAAGTTTAAGGGGTTGGGTATGTAGGTACATCGGTCTGTTTGCGTTTTTGTCCATGCTATTTCTTAATTATTATTTCAATTATGGGAAGCTTCATCGTCAATAGGAGATGTGCGTATTCTAGTTGGATAACTTTTCTGGAGTTATTAACCCTTTACTCCCTAAATATTCATGTTAGCAATAATGATGTCATGAATATTAATTGGATTGATTTGTATAATAGCACATGGACACGGGAATTTTTGCCATGGCAGAAACTAGAATCATATCTATATTATCACATCTCCTCATAGGCTATTTTTAGACCGAACCTCTTTGAATAAATCTACCGAAAAGGAGCATTTACTAGAGAAAAGGAAAATGTGAGAATTGTGTAGTTATGAAACCGTTGTGGTAAATAGAGCATTTGCTCCTATGGAACAAATGCTCTATTTATCACAGTGGTTTCAAGAAGTGACTTTTACAGAAGCGTAGAAAGGCAAATTTATGGAGGAAAGGGTTATACCATAAGCAAACACAGCAGACCCTGATCAGATGAATCCTATAGGAGCCGTCTGATATGGATCTACTCTGTTTGCAAAGTCGTAGAAAGGTGTATTTATGGAGTAAAGGGTTAAGTGATAAATCTGGCTTCAATAAGAAATATTTTCGTAGTAAAGGGTTAGGAAGTAAAGTGTTCAGATAAATAATGTATTTAATGCAATAAAGAATAGAAAGTACATTCTAACGCAATCTGTCAGTTTCCTGCAATCTGATTGGCTCATGTGACCAAATTTGCGGCATATAAAAAGTGTTTTATATGTCGCAAATTCAACCAATCGAAAACGGCCGAATAACACCATGTGCATGTAAATATATCAATGCGCGTTGTTTATAAGCAAAGATAAATCCGTATGCATACTTTGACATATAAATCTAGATCTAGTACAGTTTGGCCCGTTATTTCAAGTTATTTTCCATTGTTTACTTTGTCACAACTTGAGCGGTCTCTTATATGCACATGTGTCATGTGGAGAATTATTGAGATACACTAAGCGTTGGGTTTCAGGCCCCGAGGTTATAAAACTTAAAACAAACTCTGTGCTCAAAACTCAGAATTTTTCTCAGCTCAAAACACTTCAGCAAACATTTTTTATGTAGCCAGTTTTTGCATACATAATATTTACTGTAAAATATGTCCAAATGAGGTTACTAGAATCAGTTAAAGCGTGTTATGTAAAAAGTATAGCCTGTAGTTGAAACTGAGTTTTGAGCACAGAGTTCTTTTTAAGTTTTATAACCTCGGGCCCAGATTAGCCCTTATTTATCATATCGTTCAAACATAACGTTATAACGTGACGTCATTGTTACAGACGACGTTTTCCCGTATGGCGCCAAAGACTAAGTTGACGTTACTTTACCAAAATGTGTATTGAATGTATGTATTGAGCATGTTGAATAGCTACCGCACAATTATTCATTACTAATGAAATGTATATATCTATAAACCAGGGTGAAAACACAGTTACTTTAAGAAAGCTGAGAGAAACTGGTACACTATTTCTTGCCTCATTACTCATTTAACCATCCGCGCGCAAAGGATATTACTTGAGTTAAAATCGGCTTAACAATTTGTCGTTTTTCGTGTTAAGATTGCGTTAGAATAGGGTTAATCCTACTGTAATTTGAAATTTGCGACGGTATATGAGGTTTTTAACGGTCTTAAATTATTTTAATGACTCCGCCTTCGGCGTCGCCATTAAAATAATTTGCGACCGTTAAAAACCTCATATACCGTCGCAAATTTCAAATTACAGTAGGGTTAACCCTATATTTATATATTTACCCGAAATGTTTCAGACACTCTCCTCTCAACCTGTTTGTAAAGCTAGATAATACATTTTTGCTAACTTTGAATTAGCCTGACATATTAATAGCAAATACTATAGTGAAGACTTCAGGACCAGTTTGTCTGGTCTAGTTTCTGAAGTTTGTCTTTTTGAATACTTATGGTACTTAGATATTGTAACTAAACTAAAATGCTGCTTGTGTGCTTAGAATGACAGGTGGGTGGTTTTGATGTGACAACTCTACTGCCATTTATATCAATACATCAGAATCAGTTTCAGATCCACTACAGTGCTCCCTCCCTACAACGGCCCTCTCAATAACGATTCCCTCCTTACAACAACGCATGTCACTGTTTCCGAATCAACAAGGCTCCAGAAACAACGTTCAATCGTTTTTTCTTTAAGCCTCCATCAAACCCTATGTTGTGACCACTCTTTAGAATCGTCACTTTGTGACGATTCTAAAGAGTGGTCACAACATAGGGTTTGATAGAGGCATAACGGTTTTAGTTCTCGAAATACACCTTATCTGGGGACCTGAAAACAAGCTAATTATGTTTGATTTCCCTCCCTATAACAACTCCCTCTGAACAACACATACAATCTTCGTATCCCAAAGGGTGTCATTGTAGAGAGGGAGCACTGTAGTCCGAATTAGCCCATAGTGAGCAGAAACGGACGTTAATCAACACATACAAACTAAGGTAGCAAAAATATGTCAATGTTGTTTCTAATGTGAACATCTCTATAGATTACATTTTATGCTAGATGTCACCACCCATCAATATGCTTATCTAAATGGATATTAGGCATAAACTCATTCTGCTGATTGTTATAGACTTTACTGTGAAAAGGAATAGATTTGACTCAAACCAAAATCAGGATAGGTTCCATTTACTAACACATTATTTTTTTAAAACTCTCGACAAACCTACTTGCTTAAGTCATCTACTTGAAGGTTTGTCAACTTTTTAAGTTTCATATTGATTTACATCTTTTTATTGATCTATTAAAATCCATGGCAGAGTGGTTATGGTCTTTGACTGACAATCACTTAGCCCCTCACCGCTGTGGTTCTGGTCATTTTTAATTTTTCATGTGAGGAAGCCTTCCAGTTGGCTTGCGGTAGGTCAGTGGTTCTACCTGTGTGGTGTTCTGTGCACAAAACAATGCAATTTATTCCGTGCACAGAACATCTCATGATCTGGGGTCTTCCTCCACCTGTAATTAGCTGGATTTCATGATATGACTGAAATACTATTAAAACGACGTAAAACCCGATGAAAATCAAACCAAACCAATCATCTATCAGAAAAATCTCAAAAGGAGGGTCAAAAAGTTCATATCCATATGAGGTGGCCATTTATTTGGCATCTTACATTGATACAAATGATTTTTGCAGCCGTCATCTCTAATGTAATCGCAACACTGTTAAGACTAGATAGCTTGTTATTATTTTTGTTGCAGGTGTTTAGAGATCTGTCTTGCCTTGAAGATAAGTATGAAGAAGTGGCCTCTGACGACGTTATGTCTATGGCAGTAAAACCAATTAAACTTCTCAATGCAGTCAGGTTAGCTTAATCACAAATTCTCTTTAATAACATTTACCTCATACAAATGCCTTTTAATGACTTTGAAAACAGAGTAGACCCAGATCAGAAGGTTCCTGTATGAGCCATCTGATCAAGGTCTGGTCTGTTTGCTTATGGAATTGTATAGATCTAACTACAGTTTCTGTCATGGTCAAAAATGACTGTGTTCATTTAACCTGTAGCCTGCTGAGCAAATTATTTTTACAGAATTGTTCAATTATTAAATTTTCAAAATTCGAGCTATAATCAATTTGTCTACCAAAATGCAATCAGAGTGTGAAGCAGTTTGGATCCTGATGAGACGCCGAGTTACTCGGCGTCTCATCTGGATCCAAACTGTTTGCATAGGTGTTTGTAATGTGTGTCTGCTTCAAAATTTAGATACAGTTATATTCTTAACTATTGAGACTCTGGAAATGCTATTGCAATGAAATTGTAAACTATGTTCAGACCATTTGTTCTTGTTCAGAACAACACATTTGTAAAAACTGTCTCAAAGAAATTGTCAGAGATTGCAGGCAATTATGTATACAGCAATGGAAAGATTGTTTTGATCATTGATTCTACACTTTGATCCATAGTCAAAAAATCCATAGTCAAAAATTCCTTTGCTTATACACTGGAGATCCGTTATAACGCGGACCGTTTTACCACGGTATCCGATAAAACGCGGGTGGTCTGTGTCGCCGATTTTTTTTTTTGTAAATACCTTATTTATAATACGATTGAATATTGCAATGAAACATAAAATAAACTTAGGTAAACTTATCCGCCCGCAGCAGGCTAAAGGATAAAAACAAACACCGGTCCCTACATAAATAATTGAAGACAATCTTACGTGTGAAAAACTGACAACTATCAACTCGTATATATGCCGCCGTGAATGTAATACACACAGCTGATTACCGGCTGACATCATGAGCCTGATGCCCTAATAGCACGGGAACCAGTAAAATCTTAACTGCATAACTTTCGTTACAAATTAATTGTGTGTATAATTGAGATGCGCGTGTACTGAATTTTTTCACTGTCAAAGCCACAAAAGTTCACACTTTAATAATGAAAAACAAACATCATTAGAAATCTAAACCTCCAACTCAGTGCGGGGTTGGAGGTTATATGCTAATGCAGAAAAGGGTGTGTACCCTTTGACCAATCAAATGAAATTTAAAACCCCAACAAATCACTCGCGACATCACGTGACCTTTCATTTTCTGAAAACAGTGACAGCCATGTTAATTGTTTTACACAGCAGGTTTAATCGGATTAGGGGTTTGACAGGCCCAGAGGCAATTACATCCCGTCAACAGGCTTGTTTTATGAAATATACTTGGTTGCTTGAAATCATACTCGATTTAATTTGTAATTTTGTATAATTACGTTGAACCTTTCCAGTACGTGAGTGGGCGGGGAAACAAAGTAAACAAGTCAGTTTCGTTCGAAATTAGTTTATTTTAGGATGATGGGGGGGGGTTATGTAAGTACCCAGATAAAAAAAAACCGTTACAACGCGGTTCCATATATAATGCGGGTTGAATTTTATGTCCCCGCACACCCGCGTTGTAACGGGTCTCCAGTGTAATGCCTTAAAATAGCTTGGCTCAATGATATTCATGATGTCATAATATCTTACATGAATATTGAATAGGGAAATTGTTAAGCATTAACAAGATATCGTTTGGAATAAGAGAATTAGATAGATCAGTCATTTTTTATCTTCACTCTGTCTAACAATTCCTTTATTTTTTCACTCTTTTCAAAAGGGAGATCAACTGCATGTTTGAGGGTCACATGCAACATGATGCACAGGAGTTTCTACGCTGTCTGCTGTCTTATCTGCAAGATGCGGAAAAAGAAGGGAGGAAATTCTACTGTCAGCTGCCACAGAAGTTCTCACCAAAAGTTGTTCTCAATCCTGTGATGCAGAAGTTCTTGCAATCGGCTCAAGAAATGATAAAGCCTGAGGATTCTACAGAAGTAACAGCAGCTGAGACAAAAACAGAACAAAATAATAAAATCGAGAAAGTGAAAGTGAATCTTTTCTCAAAGACCTCACCTGGAACTGAAGCTTTGCAATCTAAGGAGGAGGTAAACCAGGGGCCAAAAGTAGGGGACACAGCTGTGGTAGTGGAGTCTATGTTAAAAGAGAAAGAGCCAGTGTTTGAGCCAACTGATGAATTGTCTTTAACGGCAGATAGGAATAAAAGTGAGAACAGTAATACTTCATGTGATTTACAGGGTACAAGAACTAAAGGTAAAAAAGGTAAAGCTGCTCCAAAGATGAGAAAGAACGCTGGTAAGGAAGCTAAGAGTCAAAAAGATGCAAAGAGCACATCGAAGAAAAGACTCGGAATGCGAGGAGCAGTAAAGGTGAAATCTGCAGATAGTGTACTGGAGCAAGTACACAAGGAAGCGAACACATTGCATCAGGATAATATAAAGAACAATAGTGAGAGTGTTAAACAAGAGCCCATGGATACATATGACTCAGGTGTGGTCAGATCCCGGTCAGACAGTGCTGTTGATACAGGAAACTTTCATGACATGTTTATTAAGTTTGTCAACAGTGTATCAGCAGATGATGATTCAGACTCTGTTGATTTGGTCTCTGATTCAGACAGTGAAGATATAGTCCTCCAGAAGAAAAAAGCTAAAGAACTTCATGAATCTCCCAGAAGATCGCCAAGGAAGACATCCTCGTTGAGTATGGTTAACTCTTTGAATAAGAATTACAAACCAAGCCCATTGTGTACAAAGTCTGATTCAAGTCTGAACCATATCAAATCAAAACTTTTTGCCTCTACGAACAGCGGTGTTACTCAAAAATGTCACAGCTCTGGTCAAAAGTCCCCCCATTCTCTTAATTCTGACTATCCTTGTGTTAAAACTAGTCCAGAATCAATGACAACTGAGAAGATGCCATCACCAGAGGAATCCAGTACAAGTTGTATGTCACCTGTGAAGTCTGTCTCTGTAAACAGTTCCAGCACATGCAATGTTACTGAGCCAGTCGTCAAGCTAGAGAATTGTGATTTTATATTTGCCAACAATGAAACATCAGTGAGTGCAACTTATGCTTCAAAATGTCTCTCTCCTATGAAGAAGACTCCACGGAAATTTTCCAGTAATTATCTAAGACAGAGAAATACACCAGATAGTGTTGACACTAATGACAATGCGCTGTTTCAGGCTGCGGTGATAGAGATGTTGAATTCGCCAAAGAAAAGTAGATCTAAATACGACCTCATTGAAAGACTTTTCCAGGTAACTAAAATTTCTCTGAGTAATTTCTCGAAAAGCAGGGTATCTTAATGCAGGATGACAGTAACTAAACGGAACCATAAATAGAAATATATTTCCAAAACTAAAATAGTCACCCTATGTTGTGACTTTTAAGAACCACCTTGAAGAAATGATTTTCGAGATTGTTTATGGTTTGATGGAGAATAATCAGTGTTTATGGTTTGATGGGGAATTGCTAATATTGTGTTCTCCTTCAATTCTAGAAGTACATTTTTCTTCCATGAGTCGGTATCAGTTTGGATCCTGATGAGTCACAGAGTTATGTGATGTTGCATCTGGATCCAAACTGTTTCAAAGGTAATCAGAAATTCACCAGTAGACTGCTGATGGTTAATTTTCCACCAATTTCTATTGTGCGACGTTACTCATTATGTCTCCCCCATTTATGGGGAGACATATTGTTTTTGCCAGAGTTGTCTGTCCGTCCGTCCTTCCGTCCGTCCATTTGTCTGTCTGTCACAAACTTGTGTCTCTGTGTTTCTCTGAAACCAGTTGGACTAGAGTCACCAAACCTCACAGGAATATTCACCAGCATGAGTTGTTGTGCATCTGGTTTTTTTTTAATTGTCTCCGCCTGATAACTTTGGAGTTATTGCCCCTGATGACTTAAAATTAGAAAAACATTGTGTCGCGCGTATCTCTGAAACCGCTAGTACTAGAGTCACCAAACTTCACAGGAATGTTCACCAACATGAGTTGTTGTGCACCTATATTTTTTTGAATTATCTCCCCCTGATAATTCTTGAGTTATTGCCCCTGATATGACCACTTAAATTTATACAAACTTTGTGTCGCGCGTATCTCTGAAACCAGTAGGGCTAGAGTCACCAAACTTCACAGGATTGTTCACTAGCATGAGTTGTTTTGCTCTTGGGGTTTTTGAATTGTCTCCCCTGTTAACTTTGGAGTTACTGCCCCTGATGACTTAAAATTAGACAAACTTTACTTAGTGTCGTGCATATCTCTGAAACCACTAGGGCTAGAGTCACCAAACTTCACAGGAATGTTGACCAGCATGAGTTGTTGTGCACCTGGGATTTTTGAATTGTCTCCCCTTGATAACTTTGGAGTTATTGCCCCTGATATGATTACTTAAAATTAGAGAAACTTTGTGCTGCACGTATCTCTGAAACCAGTAGGGCTAGAGTCTTCAAACTTCACAGGAATGTTCACCAGAATGAGTTGTTGTGCATCTGGGTTTTTTGATTGTCTCCCCCTGATAACTTTGGAGTTACTGCCCCTTATGACTTAAAATAAGAGAAACTTTACTTTGTGCTGTGTGTATCCCTGAAACCACTAGTACTAGAGTCACCAAACTTCACAGGAATGTTGACCAGCATGTGTTGTTGTGTACACGGGTTTTTTGAATTGTCTTCCCCTGATAATGTTGGAGTTATTGCCCCTGATGACTTAAAATTAGACCCTGATAAGTTTGGAGTTACAGACATTACACTTGTGTATTAGAAAGAGGATGGGATGGGGAGACATCTGTTTTGTGACAAAAACAAACCTCTAGTTAGATTTGTTTTAGAGACTATTCTAATAAGTAGTCATGACATAGGGTTTGATGGAGAAAGAAAATGATTACTGTTAAATGCTTACCTCTCTTATATGATGACTATTCTATGCACCAGAAATAGATCTAATACAGTAGAACCTCTCTAAATCAGTTTAAATATTGGTCTTGGAGACAGGTGACAGCTTAATGTAGGGTGAAAGTCATGCAGAAAACTACTGTAGGTAAGTCTGAATTCTTCTTTACTAGAATTTCGGTTTAGAGCAGTTTAATGGTATTTCTTTGTTCTTTTCAGGGCACTATGATGCTGAAGACGAAGTGTTTGAGCTGTGAGTCATCCCGAGAAAGATCAGAAGATTTCCATGATATAAGTGTCCCTGTGAGAATAGAGAAGGCTGAGAGTGATGAAGAAGGTACAGCTTTCTCTGCTGTCAATTTTCAGGGCCACCCCAGGCTTTCTTTTCTTTTTTTCTTGGCAATCATCACCGTATTAGATTTCTTTACCAATTTTTATATGCCCGAAGGTAACTTCGTCTGTCCGTTAGCCACATCTTTGTCCGCTCAATAACTTGACAACTATTGGGTGTGCTGTCTTTATACTTAGTAGGAAGGTTGTTTATGGCTAGTAGATAACCCCTATTGATTTTGAGGTCAAAAGTCAAGGTCACCGTGACCTTCAACTCAAAAATCTTGTCCACTCAATAGCTTGATAAGTATTTGATGAGCTGTCTTCATACTTTATAGTAGGACGGTTGGCCATGGCGAAAAGATGACCCCTATTGATTTTGAGGTCAAAGGTCAAGGTCACTGACCTTCAATTAGAAAATCTTTTCCGCTCAATAACTTGACAACTATTGGGTGTGCTGTCTTTATACTTAGGAGGAAGGTTAGTCATGGCTAGTAGATGATCCCTATTGATTTTGAGGTCAGTCTGTCAAAGGTCAAGGTCACTGTGACCTTCAACTCAAAAATCTTGTCCGCTCAATAACATAAGTATTGGGTGTGCTTTCTTCATATTATTTAAAGTAGGAAGGTTGGTCATGGCTAGTAAATGACCCCTATTGATTTTGAGGTCGGTGGGGTCAAACGTCAAGGTCACAGCGACTTTCAACTCAAATTAATTAAATGCATGTTACAACAGCACAGACTTCAGGCGTATAATGCTCCGACACACGGGGCTCTTGTTATCTGTTGGAGCCAAAGATAGGGTCAGATTTTCCACTCAGTTCCCATGTCAAGAAACCTTTGTTATTTGTGAAACTTCCAGTCTGTGTGACACACTTTTACTTCACTTTTTTGTTGTCACATCTCTGTCCATCCCTAATTCTTTTTTCTATGCCTGTTTGGATCACATGTGGCCGTGACCAAACCTTTGCCCCTCTCTAACTGGATCAATTTTCAGCCAATCTTCACTAAACTTACTGAAAACGTTTATGGTAATACCTCGGCCTAGTTTGAAAAGAAGTCGTATTGGTCCAGACACTTCAGAATTATGGCGCTTGATTTGTCCAAATTAGCTGTTTTGGCTTTGTTGTCTCTCTAAAGTGGAAGAATTTTCATCTAATACCAAACTTCACCAAACTTGCTGAAAATGTTTGTGGAAATAATATCTCATAAAATTTTGGTCATATTGTCCAAGGCACTTGGATGGTCCAAAATAAACCATTTTGGCCTGGTCTGATTTCCATGTGGATCAGTTTTCAACAATATTTATCAAACTGGCTGGAAATGTTGGTGGTCTGTATATGTCAGCCAAGTTCAATAACCAGTTATACCGTCCCAGGTACTTCAGAATTATGGCCTTTGTATAATCCAAGTTTAACCATATTTATCTTGTTTTTTTGCATATTGGTACTATAGTGTCATCCAAAACTTTTTTTTAACTTTTATAGGATGGTAGATTCCAGGGCTTGAATTTAGTATTTTTTTCCACTCGCAAAAAATTGCGAGTGCCCAAAATTTCAACTCGCAAATTTTGAAATGAACTAGCAAACAACAACAAAACGAGATTTTAAGCTGACAGCTTCTTTTTTTTTCATCAATAAAATTATCTATTACATACATTTACAGTAATGATCAGTGCCTAGGACCATAAGGGGCCACATTAGGTCTCTTGGCCCTCTGACCACTAACCCACCACCTCTGGACAGCCTGGCCTGGCTCATACTGCTGATTCTTAGTAAAGTTACAGTTAATTCTCATTAAATGGTCCATTCTCTCAGTACTCAATGAGCATCGCCAATCATCCTTAATTCGCTTCATGACTGAGAAGGCACGCTCACATGATGCATTGCTTAGTGGATACACATTTGTTAAATGAATAACTAGGAGTATGTTTTTGTATTCATGCCTTCCTATGTCTTCTTGGCTGACCCTCTGATAGATGCTCAATGGATTTCTGCCTCTAAAATGATTGGCTCCTCCAATGTAAAGTTTTATATCTTTCCATTCATTTTTGGCAGAATCAATATCACAGCCTGCATTTAAAAGTAAGGCTTGAAAATGATCACATAATATTTGAATGTCTTGATTGCCATACAAAAGTAGTGCTTGCCTGTCTTCCACACTTGGCCAATTCTTTGGATCCAAAACATGACAGCACAAGTACAGCTGATCACTGTCAATATTTTCAAGTCTGCTGTTTATGCAATCAATGACTGATTGCACAAGTCGCTGCTTTTCCCTGTTGAGAGTATCATCTTCAACAATATTTTGCAAAGTCTCTCCCTGATACTCCGTTCCATTTACCAGTTTAGTTCTAAAGTCATTCATGCTGTCACCATTTTGATCAGCAAGATCCCTTAAAGATGCATTTGCAGTTTGTAATTTTGTCACAGCACTTGGAAGTGTGATATCCTCCCTTTGGAACACAAGTGAAACTTTTGCAACTTCATTAAGTAAGTCTTTCATGAAGTGAATGAACCAGACAAATTTGAACTGTAACATTTTCTTCAGAATACCCTGGGCCTTTGCACGGTACTGACCTGCATTGCTGTCATCTTGACTATAGCTCATCATATGCATTATGAGAATTTTCCAGTTTGTAATTAACTTTGAAATGGCTCTCAGTTTGTGGTCAACCCAACGTGTACCATTACAACGTTCAGGTTTTGTGAAGTGGGTGTCCATGATATCAGCAATTTCCTGGGCTTCTCTGTTCCGTTTAGCTGAACCCTTGTAGAAATAGTAAACACTAGTGAGAACATCTACCACAGTGTCTAAGTATTCACCCTTAAAACTGTCTTTCAACGCTAGTTCTAACCTATGAGCAAGACACCAAATTGCCAAGATCCATGGAGCAGGACCATGATCCTTTATCTTCTGAATAACACCTTGCTTTCTTCCCATCATTACAGAAGCTCCATCTGAGCAAATGCCAACAGTTTTTTGTGTATAATCAGGCATTGCAAATTCTTCAAATGCCTCATTGATAGCAGTGACAATGCCATCAGCTTTTGTACTTGGGGGTTCCTTCAGTTTCAAATAGAAAATTTTAGGATAAAAGTCATCGAGTACTTTTACTAATATGACTTCCTTATCAGAATTGGCATTGTCAGTAGAGCCGTCACAATATATGCTAAAAAATGGTGTTTTGTGGAGCAAAGATTTCATGCCATCAAACAAACTGCCAGCGATGTGGCCAATGAATTCCATGCAAGCTTTATCATTCATGTAAGTTTCACCTAAACCTATGCCATTTTGCATTTGTAGTTTACACAGCCCTTCAAAATCAGTAAAAGGTTTGGCATTCACAGCAATATAAAAAGCAGTTCTAAACAGTTTTTCCATTTTCTTCAGCTGTATTTCATCAAGTTTCATGAGACCTTTGACTAATGCTGTGTGGGTGTTACTCTTCAATTTTTCCTGGGCAGCTTTTGCATCTATTGACCTCCTGTGAATGTCAGAATCTCTGTGGTACTTGACAGACTCTTTCTTCACGGATGTACAACCAGTGACAAACTGAAATTGAATTTAAAATTTATCAGTTATATTGATTAATGAACTGGTCAAAATTCTATAGAAACAAAACTTATGAGATTTGTAAGTAAGCTGACATAATAAATCTAGAGGAATATTGTATTTCCCTAGATTAAACTAAGCATACCAATCTATTTGGCATAGATGGTCAGTTTAATAGCTATTAATTATTTATTAAAATGAACATCAATTTTACAATAGCAAGATCTGTACCAGATTCACATTTTGATAATCATTTAAACAGAATTAGATCTAATACCCGAGTCAATTTCTTTAACCCTTTCCCTGTTCTGTATTTAGGCCAAATTTCAATAGTTGAATATTCATTAACAAAATAGTTATAAAGAAATATGGAAGGTGGAACATTGTAGACATTTTAGAAAGTAAGAAACAGAGCTATCAAATTATATTAGCAAACAGAGTAGACCCTGATCAGACGACTCCTCTAGGAGCTGTCTGATCTGGGTCTACTCTGTTTGCAAATGTGTGAAAACACGTTTATATGAGGGAAAGGGTTAAGTCAATGTGCATGTGTGTTACACTGAACGTAGAGGCATGTATTAGGGCATTCTGGTCAAAAAGTCAATGCTAGCAATACTCAGAAAAAAATTGGGCATAGGTTCCCCTAGGGGCGTGAGCCCGATTTTGTTCATACCAACTCCCTATAATAACCCGGGTCATTTTATACAGGGTTGGATAAGACAGAAGTGGAAAAAGCGGGGATTGGTACTACGACTCATAATGACAAATGTCCGCGTTCGTTGTACCACCTTTTTCCAGCCTGATAGATAATGAAAATGAAAAACATTACCTGATTATAAGTGTGACATTGATTGAAAGTGCTCAAATCAAATATAGTGCAAAAACGCTCATATATATTCAGAAAAATAAAGCAATTGTTTAGCTACATACCGACGTTGTCTGATCCGGCATAAACTGCAAACAATCCTTGCAGAATATTTTGGTCACGTGTCCGTCTGCTGCAACAATTTCGAGTTTTATATTAAGTTCTTTTTCCCATTTGTTTACGGTTTTTATTGATGGGTTAGTTTTCTCCCTTTTTGGCACAACATTCTCATTCGGTTTTTCAGTAAGAGTTTCTCCTGACACCGTTGTAAAAAAAGTAGTAATTTTTCTCTTTGACATTTTTATTTTGAAAACCGAACTTTGCTAACTTGTTTTCCTGCTAGACTGCGTAACGATATCGCAAAGTATCAGTTCGAGCCTAAATTTCAATGACGAAAAATGGTAAACCCGTCAGCACTTTACACAGCCTAGTTCAACGTCGACACCGTTTCGAAAATGTCGGAAGTTTAGCACGTCTAGATTATTATTATTATCGTCAATGGTTATAAATTTAATAATACGACCATCAAGAAAGCCGTAAAAATGGTAATTCAGATATAATATGAAATAAGGGAAAACTATACAGGTGTCCTAGCAAACTTACAGCTTACAATTCAGTTACGAAAGCATTTAAGGCCGAGCCAGGTTGTCTGAAGGACTACTCTTCACAGAGAGGTGATTTGATTACATGCGACATTAGACAATTAACGCGTGTTGTCATTTGAAGAAACTAGGTATTGTTTTTGAGTAAAAAGTTAAACTTTTAAAAACGTTTAGTAGAATGAAAACGTTTTTTTTCCTACTCGCAAAAAATTGCGAGTGGTCTAAAAATCTACTCGCATTCTGCTAAAACTACTTGCAATTTGCGAGTGTGCGAGTGTTAAATTCGAGCCCTGGATTCTTATGTGAACTTACTCTGTTGGGGTATGGTTTTGATTATCTGCATCCAGTTAAACTAGTTTTAGCCTTTGCCATAGGCCATACCATAGCTGCAGAGTCAAAAGATAGCATTAACCCATTTGCTCCCACGATCCCATATATGGGACGTAAACTGTTTGCTGGATAGGAATTTCAATATAAAACAAAACGAAATTGAAAATTTTGACCAGGCACCTCTTAGATAAAAAATGGACTAATCCAATATATAAGCATGGAAGAATCCACTGGGAGCAAATGGGTTAATGTGATATGTGCTTATTTCTAGGTTCATTTTCAGATGGTGCAGATGAGGAAGACGGCTTTGGCCTGCTGGATCTCATCGAAGCATCCACTGAGGTGGAGAAACTGAAGGAGGACAACAAGTACTTCTGTGACAAGTGTAAGTGCTATGTGGAGGCAGAGAGGTCAACCCACTACGATGTGATGCCAGACATTCTTACTCTCCATTTAAAGAGGTTTTCCCATGAATCAGGGTGAGCTTCTGTACTTTGCTTTACTTTTTGCACTGGAAATTATTGTGAATGGCAATTATCATTTATCCTTTTCAATCATATAAATGCCATTTCACACCTTTGCAAACAGAGTTGACCCAGATAAGATGGATCCTGTAGGAGCCGTCTGGTCAGGGTCTGCTCTGATTGCTAATGGAAATATATAGATCTGATCCTACAGTTTTTGTCAAAGCTGAAAATTCCCTTGAAAATTTTACATTATAAAAATATATATAAAAATTTATGTTGATGAATATTCATCAAGTGACACGTTCACGCATAAATGTTTTATAGCGAAAGGGTTAATCTTGCACTTGCTAATCACAACATAATTGGTGTGTGCAAATAGGTTGGATCTAGGTCAGATGCCAATAATTTTTGACCCTTTCCCTGTTCTATCGTTATTCCAAATTTCAATGCCTACTGAATATTTATTGGTAAAATAGCCATAATCAAATATGGAAGGTCGAACATTGTTGCCATTTTAGAAAGTAAAGACCTGGATCTTTCAAATTCTGTTAGCAAACAGAGCAGATCCAGATCAGATGGCTCCTGTAGGAGTCCACTGATCTGGGTCTGCTCTGTTTGCAAATTCGTTAAAACTCGTTTATATGAAGGAAAGGGTTAAACAAGCTGATGAAATGTAACCAGATAAAGGCATGTATTATTAAATTTTCCCCATATATAAATGCTTTTCCACGCCTTTGCAAACAGAATAGACCCCGATCATATGGCTACTGTAGGCTTACTTATGAAATTATAATACATCTGACTACTACAGTTTCTTCGAATCCTAAAACATCCTGTGTACATATGACATAAAAATTCAGCTGATGAATATCCATATCATTATTTCTTACATGAATATTCAACAGGACAATGGTTCAGTGAGAAACTATTACTTCGTATGATTTACTTGAAGGAATATGCCTTGATGTGTTGACCTGCGATCAGACAAACAGAAAGGTTTATTTTCAAAACCTTGGTGTTGTGTGAAAACTCTTTCTTTGTGATATATGACTCTTTCATCAGATTATTACTGATTATCTCTGAAAAATTAATACAGGTAGTTGATAGAGAGCCGGGTTTGAACTCATTTCCCTAACAACAATCTTAATGGAGCAGTTGTTCACATCATGATAAAAGCTGGGTCGCACAACAAAGATGTACGAGTTTGATATCGCTGCACATCTTACTCCCTCATCAAACTGAAATTCATCCATAAATTTCTGAGAACTCATGGAATCGTGGCCTTTACATCAACTGCTGCCAATGTTTGTCATTTTATCTTTTCTACAGGAAGCTGGGTTACATATCCAAGATCAATGACCATGTGAATATCCCTGTTAGTCTTCCATGCTTACGGTACAAGTGTCCAAAAACATGCCTTCGGCCAGATCACAAGTAAGTTGAACATTTCCAGTCCCTGTACTGGTCTTAATAAAGTTTTATTTACACCCTCTCCCCTTCAAAGTTAGTGACAAAGGGACTGATATACTTTATTAACAAAGTAAATCATTCTATCTTTGAATTTGAATGATTGTTTATGCCCCAAAGATCTAGATTGTTGGCATATTGTTTATGGCTACCTGTCTGTTTGGTTGTTTGTTGGTCTGTCTGAAACTTTAACCTTGGCAATAACTTTTGATATAAGAATTCAGAGACTTCATACTTGGTATGTATACTCATCTCATGAAGC